>JBAJHX010000051.1:15957500-15983860 GCA_037176925.1 Amniataba percoides | reverse complement strand
GAGAGAGAGAGAGAGTGTGTGTGTGTGTGTGTGTGTGTGTGTGTGTGTGTGTGTGTGTGTGTGTGTGTGTGTGTGTGCGTGTGAGCTTTAGAGAGAGGGGGAGGGGTGTGTGTGTGCGTGCATGTGAGCTTGGCTAGAGAGAGGATATTTGTGTGTACTGTGTGTGTGAGTGAGTGAGTGAGTGTGTTTGCGTGCCTGTAAGCCTGAGAGGGAGGGGTGTGTGTGTGTGAGTGAGAGCCTGTTTGCGTGCCTGTGTGTGTTTGTGTGTGTGTGTGTGTGTGTGTATGTGTGTGTATGTTTGTGCATGCATGTGGGCCAGATAGGGGGAGGGGTGTGTGTGTGTGTGTGGCTGTGTGTGTTTGTGTGTGCACATGTGGACTCCACGAGCTGTGTGTGTCTGTGTGTGTGTGTGTCTGTGTGTGTGTGCTCACGCATATGTGGGTCTTGAGTATGGACTTGTTCGTGTATTTGTGCATGCATGTGGGTTGGCGGGAGGGGTGTGTGTGTGTGTGTGTGTGTGTGTGTGTGTGTGTGTGTTTCAGCTGGAGTGAAGAAGGGAGAGAAATGTGCAGGGAGAGAGAGAATGAGAGAATCGATCGAGGTGGTGAGACGGGGATGGAGGGAGAGACTGAGGGGTCAGCTCACTGAAGAAGTGGAGGTGAGACAGGTTTGGTTGGCAAGAAAGTTCCCGAGAAACTCGTTGAACCAGAACTGAATACACAGACGCACACTCAGACGACCCAAAATAATCCAGCAAAATATAAACTCTGAGGAAAACGGTGTTTTTCTGGGAAAAGCCGGTGACCTGTCGGGATCAAGTGTATCTCAGGACTGCTGGCTAAGCCCGTCTTGCGTGAGCATGTATGAGAGCGTGGTCGACTGTTGAAGCTTTGTTTTTGCGGCTCGCTCAAATGTTGTCTTTCTTCCTTTGATCAGGCCCGAGCTGCAGCTCAATATCATCGCTCACTTTTCACAGGAATTGTGTCACGATTCTGTGAACAGAACTCAAGTTTCTGTGACCTGTTAAGTCTGAAATCATTTTGCTTTGGAATCCGGTTCGATTTCAGAAAAAAAATTCAACCAACTCGCATTTTTTTCCTTTTCTCTAGAGCTTTCATCCACATGCTTTGGTCTTTATCATCTCATGGATATGGCTCAGTTGTCATCATGTTAACTGAGCGTGTAAGTGATTTGTGGTTGAAAGCTCTCATGGGGGAAACAAAGCCAGTAAGTGGGCATTGAGTTGGGTCTACTATTTCTGAGGTTAAAAACTAATTTTCAAATGATTTTAATGTGTGATTTGGCATTTATTTGCCATATTGCGATGTATTTCAATATGATTAAGGTATTATTATATCATTAAGGTCCTACCTTAGAGTATACAGTGTAAACCATTTAATAATATTTGTGTTTGGACATCGTGTGGGTGTGTTGTTGAGGGATGTTGGTCACCACAGAGGATGTTATCAATGCGTTATCATGACTGTTGGGCCATTATGTGGTAATGTGACGTTTACGGTGCTGTGATATGTAGAATACCACAAGTCAGTGCAGCAGCTTGGAAGAAAACCCTCTGATTGCTTGAGGAAGTTGTTGAGACATTAATTGTAACAACTTGACAAAAAAGCGATTTAAAGATTTTTTTTTTTCAGATTTTGAAGCATGAGCGCTGTGATGTGTTTCCAAGCAGATCATTTCCCACGCTCGATTGTGTGCTTAAAATGTTTCAGCTTTCTCTGAGATTTCTCAGTAATTATCACGTTAGATTTTTGATTATGTTTTTGAGGCCAAGATGTGTGTGCGTGTCTGCGTGTGCGGTTGGCGCAGAAGGAAGCTTTTCAAGATGAGGAGTGAGGGGGGGAGGAAAAAAAAAGTCTGCACATATAAGCGAGCAGCACACTCTCCTTGCGCACTCTCACAAACACACACAGAGACATGCGCGCAAAGTATCACGAGTCCAGATGGGAGTGGAGTGGATCAATACAAAGACAGTGGGTCTGGTTGATATCTCCGCTGAATGAGTATCTCTCTCTTTCTCTCTCTCTCTCTCTCCCTCTGTTGTCTCTTTCTGTCTCTTTTTTCTCTTTTTCTTATTTTTCACGTTTTTCTCCCTGTCTGTTTTCTGCTGCTTTACTTTTTCTCCCTTTCCCCCATTTTCTTTTTTCCTTTTTTCCTCTACTCTGTTTTTTTCTCTCTCTTGTCTGCATGCAAACACACACACACACACACACACACACACACACACACACACACACACACACACACACACAGAGTAATGAACACCTCAAAATCCAAAGCACGATCTTCCTATGGCCTAGTTTTAAGAGCCTCCAATGTCATACGAGTAAAAAATAGACTGATGGAAAACAATATTGAGATCTGTGGTAGCAGAACTAGCCCAGAATCGGCAGAAGCAGGAGAGTTTTTTTTTTTTTTTTTTGCGTTTCCGAGCGTGGCTGTTTTTGGCACGGATTTAGTCTGCTGAAGATAATCTCGCCTGGCCGTTCTGGGCTCACACAGGTGGCTGCGTTTGAGCTCCCCGGCGTAATGGCACCCTCTTTAGTGGTGATCCAGGGGTCAAAGCACTCGGAGATAAGCGCCAACTAGATTGTCGAGTCTTGCTATGATCAGTGTGGTCGTTATTCAGAAGTTACAGGCTGACGAGATCTTCACGTCAAGCCGGTACCTGATTTAAGAAACATTCAAAAACCTTACCAGAGCTGAAACTCTTCATTTGTAAAAAGACACATTCACAAAGGTAGGACATTATTTTCAACTGTGAGCCATGTTTAAATTTGAGATGACCAGCGAGATCTGTTTGACTTAGATATAAGATATAATCTTGAGGATTTTCACGTGAAAATGTCTATCAGTTGCTGAATGACGCAACACAGCGGTGACTGAACCTGTTGTCTACTGATGAAAGCTTTTGCATTTTGCAGCATTACAGCTTGAGTGTCAGCAGTCACTTTCTAAGGAATAAACATAAGTGGCCCACAGTCCAGCTTTCAACATACACAACATACTTAATCTTCAGCTCATCTGTGTGTGAAGCGGTGTAATATTTATTTTTTTTCACCTGGTCTCTGCCCAAAAAAGCAAAGACGTTTGCTGGCTACAAACTGAAACTGAAAATGGAGTGTGGTCCAAAAACACACCTGCAGTTATAGATTATTGCCAAAGTAGCCATGAAAGAGAATATACTAAAAATGTTCGAAATTATAACTTAAAGTCACAAAAAGTTTATTCTGAAATTCAATTATATTTATATCTGACACATTGAGCATCTAAAAGCACTCAGCAACTGTGTTTGGATGACATTTTAACATTTGGAAAAATGTACCTTCTTTTCTTAAATGAAAAAAGTGTTTTCATAATTTCTTCTTTTGGTCTGTGTGATCTAAAGCCTCTTGGTTCAGGCTGCATATACAGTCACTTTGATATTTAACAGTGAAATAACCACAGACAAATGTTTTGCTTAAGAATGAGTAGGAAAGATTTAACGTACAATGGCCCACAGGGGACAGTGTTCACATTCAAATACAAGTCTTTGACAGCTCGGTAAAATAAATGTGACTAGGCTGAAATGTGAAAGAGGGTGCCACTAATTACTGGGGGGTGTTTTTAGCAGCTAAATAAAAGAATTTTCAAGCGTTTTTATGAAGACTCAGTTGTACTTTTGCCCTGAGCTGTCTTTAATTTCTGAACCCGGTGTGTGGTGTGGAAAGATGGCAAAGCTTCAAAAACAGTCAGCACACAAAAAGAATCTTTTTGCTGCGTGTAGACTGAACTCATTTCCTAAAATCTAAAAGCATTTCAGTGGTCTTCCAGTCACGCAGAGTAAAGCGCAGTTTGAAGGATCGCCTTATACTTGCTGTATCTTTGTGTCTGTGTTTTGTTTGTTTTTTTTTCCCCAGTCGCTTAGATGGGAAGACTAAACGCAGTTTGTATTGATCCATTAGGTGGCCATCAGATTATTGATCACTCTCTGTGACCTGATTGATGTGAAGTTTGGCCAGTCGCCTGATTGATTAAATGATAATTGTGTGTGTGTGTGTGTGTGTGTCTTCTCTGCAGGCGCGGCTGTGGAAGGAAAAGGAAAGGGACACCGGTGAAAGTCTTTGTTACACACACTGAGGAGGAGAGCGTGCCTGAACACAGCTTCAGCCCAGGTGTGTGTTCGCGTGTTATATCTGCATGCCATATTCCCACTGCCATCAACTGTGTGTGTGTTTGTGTGTGAGTGTGTGTGTGTGTGCATCTGTCTGTGTATCTGCGTGATTAGTATGGGGGTGGAGCGTGTGCAAAGTCAGTGTGACCTACTTTTTGTGCATGTGTGTTTGTTTGTGTGTGTGTGCGCTTGCCTACGTATGTGCTGCGATTTGTACCTGTGTGTGTGTGTGTGTGTGTGTGTGTGTGTGTGTGTGTGTGTGTGTGTGTGTGTGCGCGCTCCTTGAGATGGGGTGACGACCTTTGTGCTTGTGCATGTGTGTGAGAGTGTGTGTGTGTGCTTCCCTGCTTAGTTGTATTTAACCCTTTTCTTCTGGCTGCTGCTGTGCTGTCAGGTGATCGTAAGGAAGCGGCAGAGAATAAACGGCCCACACTGGACGGGCCTTTCTACAACACAGAGCCTACTCCTCACAACTGGTGAGTGTACATTTGTGAGCCTTTATTGATTGCAATGAGTAGAATATACTTTTTTTTTCTTTTTACTTGCTTGCATTTAATATACGGGAGAGAAATTTAAAGAAAGAAGTGACCGTACAGAGAGCAGATTGGGTGGCTCTGTTGTACTATGGGTCATATTTTGTTGGGAAGAGTCACTGCATATCAATACAAAGTTGTTCTGAGTGATCAGTTTTATCCTGTGATGAAACATTGGTATCCTGATGGGGGGGTAGTCTCTTCCAGCATGACAGTGACCCCATCCATAGAGCAGGAGGAATCATTGAAGGGTTTGATGAAAATGATTCATATGCTAAGAGCGGAGAGAGAGTTGGTTAGACTACACACTCCACCAGATGAGGGAAAATGTTGTGGAAGAACACCCTCACTGTAGTGGTCAAGAATTCGGGATTTTTGTTAAGTTTGTCACTCATGTGTATGTTGTGCAGATATCTGTGTGTGCAGCCTAACCCTAAGGGCTACTTCCTCATCTCAGCTTTTAGATTGAGAAAAAAAAAAACTCAAGTCTGCACTCGAGGACAGCTTTTTCTGAGAGCAACACTTATGAATCTCGGTTCACGGGACCGGCCAAGCCTGTAGGTTTTCATTTCAGCCATATAATCAAGTTGATTTATACCCGAGACGTCAGAAGAATGCAGTTGACTAGCCAGTGGGTTAGAAAATCAGCAGCACCGTGAGGACCAGGACTGAGAATCACTGCCCCGAAGCACTGCCAGGAGCTCGTACCAGTGGGATCTTTGTTTGGTTTATGCTCATTAAGTGCAGTGGATCCCTACAGCACAGAAATGAATCCTACATCTAGAAGACTGTAAATACAATAAGAAAATATCATAATTAATTATGACACCTCTGTTCATATACTTGGATTGAACAACTGTATTACAGTGACACATGATACTTTGTGATATGAGAAATATTTCATAATGGAATAAAACAGCAAACAATTACATTTGAAAGACTGCTATGAATAAACAGTTATCAGCTGTAAAACATTTTGTCGATTAAGTTTAATTTTTAGTTAAGTCAATCAACTAATTGTTTAAAAATGCATAACATATATACAGAATATAGCACTGATATGGAACAGAGAGCCACCAGCAGCACCTGTCGTCTGATGAACTCAGTGAATTTAACGGTTAATCCCCCCTTGTTTTTCACCTCCCAGCGGCCCATCAGAGCAGGCCCCTGAAAAAGCCTCCGCAGGATCCAAGACCAGCTCCTTCTCAGCCTCGACACCAGCTCTGGCTACTTCTGCTTCTTCAGCCGTGACCCCGACGCCGGTCCCCGCTCCTGCCCCGGCCACGGTGGCTTCAGCTCAGGCTCCGTCCCTGACCCCCGCGTCCACAGCTCCGGCTGCCCCGACGGCCTCTGCGCCCGCCCCGACGGCCAGCTCCTTCCCCCCCTCCCCCAACTGCCGTATCCGAGAGGTCCACTGTGGCAGTCAGGTGCGGTTGGTCGTTATCGCCATCCGAGACATCACCAGAGGGGAGGAGATCACCGTGGATTACAGCCTGACCGAGTGGGGGGAGAACCTGGTCAGTGCTCTTAACAGATCTATACGCTACACACACATTTCTGATATTACACTTGCGTACATTCATTCCCTCACGTAAAAAAAATCTATTTTACACTGTGATGTTGGTGATAAGTTTTTCATTTTGTTGCTCCTGCTGGAAAGAAATGGCAAATATAGATGACCTAAAAGAGCCCTGATCTTTCCAGTGCAGCTAGAGTGTAAACAAGTTGGAGAATTTTCAGCAGTGTAAAAATAAAGAATAAAAAACATCAAAAGTTGGTGTTGAAATTGAGGGGTGACAGCTTCATACAGGATCTGTCATATTACATTTTACTGACATTCAGCAAAAGGTTTGTTGCAAAAGATGAAGATTCATCAGGTTCCCCGCCAACAGTGGCCTCAGGAGACCAGAAAACAATGCAGCTATAGGACATTATGTTTTGACTGAGCAGAACTACTCACGCTCGCTCTCGCTTTACAGTGTGATTTTCTCCTTCCATTTGGCAAACCTTAATTCTGAACTTAAAATGAACTAAGACCTAATTCTAACCCGAACTTTAATCTTAATTGTCAATGCAAATCCAGCAACTTTATCTCCAATAAAGCCACTCCTTTGTCTCCATCACCTGTTTGTCCTTGGCCACTTGGACCTCAGTAGCACAGAAATACATTAACGCAGTGTGTATATCTCTGATGACTTCAGATAGGCAGCCATATGTGTATTCACACACTGTTGATCAGCTTCACGCACTCATTGACACACACACACACACATTCACACTACCCACTAAGCACACATTCATGCAACACACACACACACACACACACACACACACACACACACACACACACACACACACACACACACACACACACACAGATCTAAGCAAGGCATGGGGTTACCATGGTGATGGCTGAGCTCCAGTTCTCCCTCTACCTATAGTGCTTTAGCAACAGTAACCATGGTTATAACATGACATCTGTTCCTTTAATGATGAAACCAGAACCTGTTTAAGGAAATGAAATTGACTAAATTGGTTTAGGCATTATTTTTTCAATATCTTACATTTAGCTGAGATAATGTCTAAAACGCATCCTTTAAAGTGCCTGTTATTGGCTGATTGATTTGTTCTGTGCTTAGTATTCCAGCCTGATTGATAACCCTCACGTTTTTTTTCCTCATGAGAACCTGACGACGTTTAAAATGTCTCTTCACCTTTTTTGTTTGGTTTGTTAGTGGGAGATTGGAAATCTTAATCAGCCTCTGTGCTTATGACCGACTGTGGAGGGGTGTCCTCCTGCTCTCTGAGTGACAGCTGAGGCTGATTGTGATGGCAAACAATTAATGAGCGGTGTGCTGCCTGTTTTAATGCGACTGCTGTGTCCCACAGGGTTTCCGTGGTACTGTGTCTCCTGCACAACACGAGTGTAACTCTGACACAGAGAATAACAACAATATCAAAAAGGTAAGAGGGAAAAAAAATACTATTTTTTTAAAGGCACACAGTTAGACAAAATAATGAATTACATTTTTTTAAAAAATGTCAATATCGCCAAATTTAATTTAATCTGCTTCATGCTCATGATAACACTACACACTACAAAATCATGTCATTTTTTTAAAGATATATATGATCTACCAAGTGCTGGTAGAGACCAAAAACAGAGCTAGAAGAGATGTAATATCTCATTCATTACACTGTAATTTCTTTTGAGTCGATATAGTGAATACGTACATTGCATCTGCAGCTTATTTATCTCCAGTGTTGTTTCTGAACATCAGTACACTACAAACAGAATATGTGATGCCACAAATTCTTGTTGCAGTTGTGATGCCCTGTTGTGCCTGTAGGGTACCACCTGTATGTGTGTGTATGTGGGTGGACTACACTGATGTTGGCCTCAATATAATCATTGTCACCAAGTCTCCTCCCCTCCTGTAGATAATTCTTTTATTATGTGTAGTCATGATATAAGTCACCATAAACTTTAATTCCTTTAAAGCAAAAACAAGTAACCAACCTGCTCACATTTAGAGCCATTTTGCTGTCTGTTGTATCTCTGCCTCCTGTCACACACTAAATAGGAAATTGGGAATTGGGAAACATATCACTTGTCACTTGTTTGCAGATAATTCACTTTATATTCTCTTGTCAGTGATGCTTACTTTTAGATTATCGCTTTAAAATGTAATGACTCTCCTGGCGGTGCATGTAATTAGCTGGTAAAAGTTTCACAAACACATGCAGTAATGCCGTTAGTTTCATTCAAACTGTCCTGCGATGCAACCACCATGGTGGTGACGTCTAAACGGTTGTGACTTGGTGGGTCGTTAATTTAAAGATCATAGTGGTATACAGTGGTTAAAGCGCCAGTTGGTAAGAAGTTGGAAAAAGTACTCTTATTCTGAAAATTAGATCCAATTTACTTCCTCTCTCTCTATGGGGCGTACCAGATGTTTTTATTTTGTCTACTACTGTCTGACATAATGACAGCAGTTTTTCAATGAGCTACTCACTTTTACTTTAAGAACCAGCAGTGATCTCCAGTCTGAAGGTTCTATAATACTTAATAACCTTAACTTTGGAAGAAAAACCAATATGGAAATTGAGGCTTGAAAGAGTTACCAAAAAAAAAAAAAGTACTGTAAAAACTTTTTTATAACAAAACGAATGTATAAAAATATCAACACCTCTTAAACATATTCACCTGCAGCTTAACATATTATTACTGCAGATATCTCTGGGCAGCAGATGAAGTTCTTTTTTCCACTCTTTGTCTTTCACTTTCAGGAGGATGAGTCTATCTCTCTGACAGCCCAGCAGCGGCAGCAGCAGCAGCAGCAGCAGCAGCAGGACTACGTCACCCCCTCTTGGTCCCTCTCCCCATCCTCCTCCCCCATTTCCCACTCTGATGCCAGTGACTCAGACGCTGGAGATGAGGACAACTCCAGCCCCCGTGGGCGCGCACTACGGCGACGCAAGAAACGGCGCGGCACACCTTCAAAGAAGAAGACGCCCCATCGGACCCCGCCTGGACGGCCACCGCTGGTCACCCCCGCCGCCGTTCCTCATCACAACCGTCCGCTTTCTTCATCCAACCCTCCAGCGCAATCCTCCCCTCCCTGCTCTTCCTCCTCCTCCTCCTCTTCGGCTAAGCCTCTGTTCAAAGCTCCGGCTCCGCTGGGCTCCAATGCCACAAGCAACATAAATGTGCCCAGAGGAGGAGGAGTGTCCATAGACTCCATGCGCCAAACTTGCGAGTACTGTGGACGGCACTTCCGCTCCCTGGGCCGCCACTTAGATAAACATCATGCCCACCAACCAGAAGTTTGCTCGGCCCTGGTGGAGCGCTACACGCAGATGCCCCGCCTGCATGCACAGAACACAAACCCTGTCACATCTCACACACACACTCAGCATCACTCAAAGTCGTCGCAAGTTGTGGGGCAGAGCCGCAGTTCTGATCTTTCACAGAGTGGCGTCCAGGACCTCTCCATGTCTCCGCCCACTCTCACCGCAGCCAACCAATCCCCCGCTTCCTCTGGAAGAAACTCCACCCCGCCTGTGCTGACTCCTCCTCGGGGACAGAACGCAGTGCCGGTGTCTGTCTTAAAGATGAGCCCACCTCCTGTGTCGGTGTCGCACTCTAGGAAGGGAGCAGTGAGGAAGCTGAAGGAAGAGAGACAGGATGAGGAGGAAGAGGATGAAGAGGAAGAGGAGGAGGAGGATGAAGATGAAGAAGATGTGGAGGTTGTGGAGATAAAGAGGCCCAAAGATGAGGATGTTGAAGTGGTGTGCCCTCAGTCCTTCGGCAGCAAGCCGGCCAAAGAGATGGAGCCACCAAAAGAAGAGGAGGAGGATGAGGAGGAGGAAGAGGAGGAGGAAAATGGAGTGATGGAGGTGGATGATGAAAGCGGAGCAGAGGATAAAGATAAGGACTTGCTGAGGTAACCTGAGGCCTTTGTTAGCAGAATTAACAGTTATTTTAATTATTGGTTGATAAATAAATTTATCTACAAAATGTCAGAAAATTACAGAAAACTATTTCTAGCTATGGAGTTTGATATCTTAAAATGTCTTGTTTTGTCCAACCAACAGTCCATAAGCCAACGATAACTACGATTAACTATCATGAATGATGACAGAAAGCATAAAATGCTCACATTTGAGAAATTATATTGTTGTTATATATATTTTATATTGTCAGAGATTAATTGATTTATTAATCAAGAAAATAATAGTTGGTTGCAGCCCTAAAAGAAAAAAGAAATTCCCAACTATGTCCACAAATGATCTGAAAGTTCCCTCCTCATGACTGCTGCGCTCTGTAGTATCGTGATAGCTGTGTACATCAAAATGTGGTACAGTTAGATTGCAGGATACGATAACAAACCACTGTTAAATCATGGTAAATGTACTAATTGCACACCGTCTCTCTTTCCTCAGTGGTTCGGGGCGTCACCACATGCTGCCCCTGCTCTCGTCCTTGTCCTCTCTGGTGCTGTACCTTCGTCGGCTGCAGCACTCGGCCTTCTTGTCCCTGTCTCGGCAGCTGCAGTCAGCTGAGGCCTGGCGTCTCCTCTGCCACTCCAGCCTCGCTCTCCTCATCCTGTACAACCGACGGCGTGAGTGCGAGGTCTCCAAGCTGTCCATCGCTGAATATCGCGCTCGCATCACTCCCCAGTGCCCCGTCCCCGTCCCCCCCGGGGCCCCTCCAGCTCTCACCCCGCTGGAGGCATCCCTGTCCCCCTTTGAACGCCTGGTGCTTCCTCACCTTCCCAGAGTTGGGGTCCAGGGTAAACGTGGGAGAGTCCAGCCCCTCATCCTACCCCCTCACTGTGAGCCCTGCCTGGAGCTCCTCCTGCAGACGCGGCAGGACGTGGGAGTCGACCCCGCAAACCCGTACGTCTTTGCCAGACCCTACCACTCCCCGGCCACGCCCCTCCGAGGTACCGACCTCCTCCGCAGCCTGGCTCGCTCGAGCGGTACGCGTAATCCCCGTGCTCTGACCCAGACCAGGGTTCGCCGGCAGGTAGCGATACTGACCCAGCTGCTGCTGCTGGGAGAAGGAGAGGAGCCCGGGCAGCCAGGAGGCAGCGCCGTGGAGAGGCTCGAACACTTCCTGGAAAGGGAGTACCATGTGACGCAGAACTGTGCTGGAATTGGCCAAGACCCGGGCCTGATGGGCAGAGTGGGCCGAGTTGTGCTTTGTGGAGAGAGAGACGGAGTGCTGTTCAGAGGGATGAGTCTTAACCACATCTGCCTGGAACTGGACGGTGAGATGCTCCGATGCTTGAATGAATGAGTTGGACTTCTTCTGTTGTCCAAGATGAGCTGTGGGGAGTGTAGTGACAGATTAGACTAATGAAGTTCTTCTTTTTTTCTTCCCTCTCTTTTTTCTTTCCAGTAATGTCTGGAAACTCTGCGGACTCGTACTCTGAGGGAGAGTCCGATGGGGAGCAGCTGAAGGAGAAGCCCGAGACGCCCTCCCCCGCTCCTGCTCCGAACCCCACGCCTACCCTCCTGTACGTCAGGAAGGGCAAGAACAACGGGCGGGTAGGACGACCCAAGAAGTTCAAGAACACCCAGCTACCCCCTCCGCCTCCCCCACCGCCACCGCCATCCGCAAATCGCAGGAGAGGCTCAGGTCAGCCCAAATCAGGTTTGTTTGGGTTTCGAGAATAAGTGTAATTGCACAGCGAATGAAATAAAGTAAGATAGGAAAACAGATAGAGAAAGTTGTGAGAGTGAGATAAAAAAACAAACAATTGCATCAGAATAAACAAAACAAAGCAAATGAAACAATGAAAAAACAGACTTGCAAGTGCTGATAAAAGTGGAAAAAAGAATCGAAGAATGTGAGAACACAATGTGCGTTCATCTAAGGTGAGAGACAAGAACAATAAAAGCAGTTTGGTTTGTCAGATGGGCTCCAAGTCAGTATTTGAAGGTGAAGCACAAAGTGTACCAGTACATGTTTATCCCAGCAGTCAAAGTTCACTGGTCAAAGAAGAAAGGCACACTGCTGAGAGCACAAACAGCAGAAATAAGCTCAGCTTATAAACAAATAAGCTTCCCCTTTTAAAAGTGACAAAAATTAATTAAATATTAAAAAAAATTAAAAAATGCAGCCAAAGTCCTAACTGGTCCTTCACGCTAGTTGTAGGATAATGTGGACTGATTCACAAAATGTCACGGTCAGAATGTAATACAGGGCCACGACTAACGGTTGTTTTCATTATTGATTAGTTCACAGGTCATTGTTTTTAAATTAAGTGACTCGCTGCTTAGTCTGTATTTTTTTTTTGTCCAATCAGCAGTAAAAACACACAAAGACTTTCAGTTTACTATGAATCGCTATCATCTAACAAGGTAAAGAAAGCTTTGGAAAATAGTCAATATATAATACATAAATGCATTTTTTTGTGGAAAAAAGGTTAAATAATTAGCTGATCATCAGATATCGTCTTTACTATTTTTTTGTTCACAAATTTACTAATGAATGAACCATTGGTTTCAGCACAAATCAGAATAAGCTAAATAGTTAAGAGCATGATATGTAAGTGAAGTGAGGATGCTAATGAGTTAGTGTGGCTGAAAATGACCCAGATCTAATTGTCAGTCTACCGTATTGCAGCATTTAAGTGTCAACATGAGAAGAAATTTGTTTGTTTGTACTGCTGATGTTGATATTACATACAACTGGCGCTGACTTAACTTGAATTTCAGGATGAGGTGGCTACCAAAACTATGAAGCATGAACTGGCTCCAAATTGATCTTGTGATTTATTTATTTATTTTTTCAAAACACAATAGTCCTTGTGTCAAAGTGTGATGACCAGCTATAAAAAAGATTTTCTGTCGTTTCTGTCGAACCAAGGAAGAAGAAGACAACAAATGTCATGTTTCAAAAATATCAAAAGAGCTGAATTTCTTCACATTTAGAAAAGTGAATGGAACAAAAAAAACCCCCACTGTAAATCAGCAGTTGTAAAAAAATTATATGTGCCCTGAATTGTGTAAAACTTAGCTAGCTCTTAACAGTGTGGCGTTATATTATTATGTTATTATATAGGAGTGTTTGCACAATTTGTGACAGACCTGTTATTAAAGCCAAAGATAGTCTTACACTGTATTCAATGACAGACATGGAAGCTTGAACACTTATTTTTTAGATGCACATGCCACATGAACAAAGACTTCTGCTGCCAAGAAATGAAAAGGCTGACACGCATGTGGTCTTTAACTCCGCTCGTCTCACCTCTGTTGCAGGAAAGCGAGGTGTCCTGAAGCGTCCCTGGTCAGAGGCGGAGCGCGCGGCAGTCGAGGAGCACCTGACCCAAAACATCACCGAGCTCCGAGTCCCGGCCAAGGCCGACTGCGAGCGCTGCCTTCAGCAGTGCCCCCTGCTGGTCAGCAACCACCGTGACTGGCGGGCCATCAAGTTCTACTGCCACAACCGCATCCAGCTGCTGAAGAAAAACCAGCGGCGTGAAAGCGAGCCCCAGCCGCTCACTGTCTGCTGAGAGGAGGGAGGGTGTTTGGCAAAGGGAGGTGGGGTAGAGGGGGGACGTCTGTTGCGGTTCAGCTGAGCAGAGCAGATTCTCAAATGGTACCTCGCTGCCCAGGAAATGCACTAATTTTGAGAGCACGGTCCTAAATTTCACTCCACTCTTCTGGTAGCGTGGTGTGTTTCTCTGATTCGACACCCGATGTTTTTAAAAATTTTTTTTTTTAAACTTTGAGCCACCACAAGAACAGAAAATTTTAATCCACTTAAATGCTGCTCTACTTAAAGGTCTTAAAGGATGACACTAGAGTCTTTATGGTGCTCCTGGTTCGAGGGTCACAGTGTTCAAGTCTCTTCAGAAGCAGCGGACAGGTGCCGTTTGAGACATGCCTTCGGGGGAGGGGGGGAAGGGGGTTTGGGGTGGACTTTGGAAAACCGGCACCGGCCACATCCTGTGCTGTGCTGTACATGGACCTTTTGTTTTTTTTTCTCTCCTTCCAAAACAGATACACTAAACTGAAATGTAAAACAGTGAGAGACAATTGAGCCCTGCAGTGTTGTTATATAAACGTCGTGAAGTAGCGGTAGTGTTCATGCACTCAGAGACGTTCATAGGACAAATGGCCTGTGCTTGGGCCACACTTTTTTCTTAATAGTGGCTGTATAATTAGAGTAGGCCTAACTGCTAACCTAGAAGAATAGCCAGATCTTTTCTGAAACAAGCTAGTCCTTCTTTTCATACAGCTGACTGTGCAATTCAGACTATGGTTTCATTATATTTGGACCTTGATTTACATGTAAGGTACTAGGTGATGAATGAATTACTCTTTTGCAGTTACTATTAAGTTGTTGTTGTGTTTTTTTTATTAAAATGGAACACAGCGTTACGATGGAGATAATTTTTTCCAGAGTGGGAGTTGTGGGTTTCATGTGAGAGACAATGAAATGGCCTCAGAATGTCGTGAAGTTACTTTTGGATACTGAAGATGTTTCATTAAACCACAAAGTCCAAAAAAAAAGAGAAAAAAACATGGAGAACTGTTCTGTAACCTGTTGCGTTCGACTCTAGATGTCAACAGGCATCATTTCCACCCCCTGTTTCCTATTGTTCGTTGTTTTCTTTGTTTTTTTCAGCCTGTTGCACGTTTGTTATTCAAATCGGTAAAAAAGGTGCTACAGGCCAATAAGCTGGATATCACTTTATATGTGGAGAGGAGAATTCCCTTGTGTTTAAAGTTTCTTAAAAAAATGTTGGGCATTTATCAGAGAAGTGATTGTTCTGTGCCGCCACGTTCGTCGCATTGTCTGTGTCGTTTTTATTATTATTTTTTTTCTTCCAACGGCTAGAGCTCCTCCTGTCTTTTCCCGGCCACACTACACGGTTTGCAGCTCGACCGGATTCTTGGTTTCTTTTCGGCGTCGCCAGGGATCTGCATCCATCGGACTAAAACCTCCATGAAACCTCAAGACAGATACTTGAAGTTATTTAAACCTTTTGCAGAATCTTTATGTTCTTTCTTGCTCTAGCCTTGCCAGTTACATTGTACATAACAAATATATTATCATTATGCTAACTGGTTGTTCGTGCTAGACTATATGTAGCTTTTTTTTTTTTTTTTGAGTTATTGCTATCTGTACATAAGCCTGTTTGTAAATACTCCTCAGAGAAACAAAGAAAAAACACAATGTATGACATGCCTTGGTTATTGTGTTATGTTTTTTCTTTTTTATAAGTCTTATAAAAATTTAAAGCTCTATGTTTTGTTCTGTGGTTATTTCACCAGAACTAAAAAGTTTCTCTCGAATGAAAACATCATAGTTATTTGTGATTTCTTACTGAAGTGGTAAGACTTTATATTACTGAAACATTTCTTGGAAATAATCTCTGAAATGTATTCATGCCTTTTTTTCTCTCACCTGCAGTTCACAGTTAAAGACACTAGGTGGAGGTGTTGGTTCACAAACCACGAGCAGCTCAAGAGAAATCTACAATTGCTGTCTCAATGATGGGCATTCAGACAGTTGAAGAGAATAGTTTCCTCCCCTGCATGTAAAAGTGGGTCCGTGTACTGACAGTATGACTCATCTGTGCATACCGCAGAGAGCAGCACAAAGTAATTTCATCAGCCTCTGGCCTCCATCCTGGTGACTCAGTCAGCTACTGATCTTACTGCTTCTTGTCTTCAGTTGCAGGAAAAACTTTCTGTCGTCTTCATCACTTATTCAGGGGGAAAAGAAATCATCCTGGTTCGCCAGCCTCTGGGTGAGATTAGGTCTAAATGTACATAAACACACTATAAAACATATAAATATGTGGTTAATGTTTCATAGGAGCTGCTACTTCTGTTGGATGGTCCCACACTTTAAGAAATCCTCAACTCTCACACACACACACACACACACACACACACACATTGGGGTGTGGCCATTTTGATCAAATTGAAATAATTTCTATGATCTGCAGTGAGACGTCACATCATACAAACTGGCTCCTCTGTGTTTTACTAAAAGGTTTATTAAAGATTAAAATCTGCCTTGTGTTGCTTTGACTGACGTGAGGATGGTGACATTTTGGCCAGGAGTCTCACACGAAGAGACAAATTAAAAAATCAACCTGGTTAGGTAAAGGTCAAATGCAAATTAAAAAAACTACTTCACCAACTTCTGCATGTTTGGAAAACCACAAAAAAAAAGAAAAAAAAAAAAAAGAAACATTAAAAGTTCATAATTTGGGGCTGACAGTGACCTGACGGCTGATATCACTGTGCTGAGCCTTGTGTGTTTTGAGGTCCTGTCTTCTAATACTGTTTTTTCAACATAATACCTAACAGTCATTAGGATCTAATCTCCTCCTTCAGAGGCAGCCCTGCATGTTGGCTGACATTTTTCAGGCACCACACAGATGAATACAAAGAACGCAAGAACTCTTATTCATCAGATCCTATTTCCCATCTCACAAACAGAAAAACTTCTCACCACAAGCTGTCGATGAGGTGGATACAAAAACAAACTGAAGGGCCGCAGCAAACACATATTTGTATTAATGCCAAACTTGTTTATACCGTGAGACTCTCATAACTGTCAGAGCTCCAGCTGGATATTTGCATGGTTAAGATGTAAAAGCTTTGTGGGTGGCAACAAAATGCGCTCTCAAGGACCTCGGCATTCAAGAAGAGGAGCCTTTCTTCTTATCAAATGTTAATGCTAAAATCAAAAATAGGAAGTTAATACCGTCAAAAAGAGGTTTTGACGATTACCGGGAATTTGAATTCATTTTCAAGTTGTATGTTGACCACAAAGAAAAAGCAGGACAAGGCTGCTGTTTCTCCTTTTGTCCAGAAGATGGAGGTACAGGGACAAAATTAACCACCATCACCACAATTAAAACATTTGAGTTTGATGAAAGACTGAGAAAGGGCGAGTTAATATTTACCCACTGTGGGTCCCACTCCCACCCACAGAAAAAAACCTTGACATTTAATGCATTTCGTGCCTGGTGCTGAATCATATTCTCCCAATATGGCCTAAAAGTCTCTGTCACAAAGGAAAGGAGGAGGAAAGGCAGATGAGGGAGACGAGACCGATTATGATGCCTGAGCTCTGAGAGGTGGCTCGTTCAGAAGTAACTGTGACTCAGTATCAGTAATATTTTTGTAGAGTTTGATCTGTTTCCTCCTTTGAGCATGTGCCAAAGACGGGTCATTGTCAATTGGGTCATTGTTGTACGAATATTAAGGACTGTGTGTGAGACCATATCGTTATACATATTGAGCATAATGCCAAAATAATGTATTATAAATCTATAATACTCAGTGTGCTGCAGCCACCGGGGACACAAATTAACCGAAGATAAAAGTCTCAGATTGGGGCCAAAGGTAAAGGCCAGCTACTCTGGCTTTGATGAAAATTTTTCTGTATGTATGTGGTATTTTCTGTTTTATAAGCTCATCCCATGTTCTTTAAATCTAATGTTCCAGGAACAGTGCATGTTCCTGCAGGTTTTACTCTGAACTGTAGTAAAAATGCTCGTCTCGCTCTGTCAGAAACTTCCTTGAAGCTGTGATTGGCGTAAGCGTAGCCGCAGACTCTCGAGTGTACAGTCTGAGGCTGATGGGAATGTCGTTAGGCTCGCAGATTTAACCAAAGTACTGGACAAATTGCAATTCTGACAAGATAATGGAGCTTGAGGAGACATTTCAGAGAAACCATTCAGTGGATGTGGATTTATTTCCAGTATAAGATTTTTTTTTTTTTTTACCTGATATCTAATTGAAATGTGAGGTCTTCATAATCATTAGGTTTCATCCCTGGACAAGGTGGATGTTTGTACAAAATGTCCTGGCAATATTTCTCTTGATTTTCAAGGAGTGGACCAATCAACAGACATCGCAGTTCTCTGGGTCCACAACATCGGCATGGCTGAATAAAGAGCGTTTCTGTTTTATCTGTAGTGGACGCTACCTCGAATGAACCACGTTTCATCTTCACTATAAAATTTGCATCTTTGTCCAAATTATTAAAAACACCTCTGTTCAGCCAAATGTCATGGCGAGTGCTGCAAATTAAAGTGAACAGGTTGTTCCTCCCACATTTCGGAGAACATCAGGCGAACTGTTTGGACACTGTGAGTGTCTGAATTTGAGGATCAAAGGTGTGTAGCTGCAGAGCGAGCCAGGCAGAAAAAAAAATGTAATCACAACCTCTCTAAAGTGCAGGTTGTGCCTACAGCGTGTGACAATAATATTTATTAGTGAGCTCTAACATCTCACAAAGGGTCCTAATTCCATGTCCAAACAGCCTAAAGGGGGTAAATGTGTTTTTTTTTGTGTGGTATGGATTTTGTTTGGCCTTGCGACAGACGCGATGAACCAGCACGTCTCTTTACTTTCAGCACTCAAATGCTCACCCGATGCAGGTTGCAACCGGCTCAAGAACTCGTGGTCTTGAGCAAAGTAAAGTGGTTAAGAGAAGCAACTGACAGGAGAGGATCATGATGAAGCATGACGGTTGATAGTTATGTATAGAAAGTTATGAATATATGGTGGCAATGGAAACCGAGGATCTCTTTCAGGGTTCTACACAAAAGGAAGGGAACTGAAGAGGGAGTTGTTCAGAAAAAGTGGAGTGAATCAGTTTTAGGCACTTTAAGCTTGTATTGCTGTCTCGTTGTGTTGGCGTCAAGACTTTCCCTTCAAAAAGTGGCGGCTCGAGAACATTTCATCTTTGTCAAAGCCCAACATCATTTCCTCGCAAGCTTTTGCTCTGTACTTCCGATAAGCATCTCTTTTTGAATGTTTTGTTTTTTTTACCCTTCAAGAAAAACTTGGAATGGTTTTGCGTTTGGGGGAAAGACGCTCATTGGCCTCCCTGCGGAGAGTTAGATGAGAAGACTGACACCACTCTCGTGGCTGCACAGTGAATATGAAGCTATAGACCGGAAAACAGGAGGAGAACAGGTAACCCAGCTCTGTCGAAAGATAAGCTGACCTGCCGCTGGCTCCAGCCATCGGGATTGATCGAATGAGTGCGTTTATTCCCCTCCAGCCATTCTTTCTCATGAATAATGGTAATCTCAGCGTTAAAAACAACTTTTACTGACTGTAGGTGTGGATCCTGTCATTTGAATATTGGTAGTTGATTAACTAGACGTATTCATCCTCATCTCTCCACACTTAATTACTGTTTATCCTTGCCGCGGGTTTGTTCCCCCAGGATGATCAGGCAGACCTGACACACGATTTTACCACGTGCTGGGAGACAAAACAAAAGTTGTGGACCGCGTAATGACTAAAAGAAAATTTGCTTTGTCTGGTTAAAACCCTCTGTGGCATACATGACTCAGATGTTTGATCAGTCCCACAGGGTTTGTTGTGCTTGTTTCGGTGAATTTCCATTAACTGAATCACAGCAGGCTTCCCTTCTCAAAGGATTTTTACGTCTGGTCCCAGGGCGCGTTTGCCATGCCTCAGTGACTGACAATCTTCCGACACTGCTTCAGAGTCACGCTGAACATTCAGATAAATGCACTTATTGATAGGAACGAATATTTACAGTATTTATGCAGGTCTTAGCTTTACCCCCTTATTCCCACATTCATTTAAGAGATATCATCATCCTGTTGCAGTCTTTGGTTAGTTGTAGTTACATTTGCGCTATTTTTCAAAACACCTGTCTGGCATAAAAATACAATTAAATGTTTGTGATTTTCTATCACTGATACGAGCTCCCAGGAGGGCGCTGTGTCAGAGTGATACCCCCTGACACCCTCAAACACACACTTTAATACACACGCACAGACACACACACACAAAAGATGCCCTGAAGTTGTGTTAATTCTGTTTCCACCATTTGTTTATTGGTGCAACTTATTTATTTATTCCCCTAAGAGAAATGAATTGAACATAACAGCTGATGATCTGCAGCAACACAATCACATTTAATAAATCCTGATCACTCCTCAAGGATTTAAGAGCTTGTTAAAGAGTGAAAAATTGCAAAATTACACCAGTTATTTGAATATTTTAAATAAATCAAGAGATGAGATTAAAAAGACAAAAAAAAACATATTTTGTGATTAAAAATGAATTTTCAGAGTCACGTTAAAAGGTAACTGATCCTGTGTGCAGTCACATGAGATGGGTGAGTCACGGCTCTTGACTCACAGTCTGGAGCAGGGAGTCTTCTGTGTAAACAGGAGCTGCAGTGCAGTGATGCTTTCAGCGCCACATGCATCTAATATGTTTTGATATACGCATAACGGACTCCTCACATTTTGGTGGAAATACAATTCAAATCTATTTCAGAAAGTCCACACTGCATTTCATGAAACTAAATCAGATGCACTGTAAGTCTACGCCGTGTCAGAAACAGAAATTCTGATGTGAGAGTGACTGCAAACATACGTTGGTATTGGTATGTTAAAAACCTGTGTTCCTTCTAAATGCATCTCTAATTATCTTTCCAGTTAGAACATCCAGAAATATTGGCTGGAGAAACAGAAACAGAAAAAAACAGTCAAACTCTCCATTATTTAGTTTGTTATAGCTGCCACTGTGCACCTCTCTATTGACTTGACACAAATGACAAAAGACAGACAGAATAAACCGACATTTTATAAGAGACCTTCACCACCCTGATCAATATTAGATGGCTTATTTTCATCCCTCAGTTCACTAAGGTAGTTATAAGGAAGACATACGTGCCAGAAAAAAGGAGATGATTTCAAAATGATAGAAAAAAAACAACTCAAATGTTTCTTTTCTGTCTTTTTTATGCATTAATGTAGCCTTGCAAACCTGTGCCACTGAATAACACTCTTACCAGACTTAACATCGACTAAAGGCGTGTGAGATGAGGACAAGCAATCAACATTCTTACATTAACAATCTATAAAGTGAGAAGAATCACTCACAGTACAGTATGGTGAAACTTTTCTCACTCATTTTCATCACAGAGGTGCTCAGTCAAGAAAAAGTGCCTGATGTAAGAACAAAGCTAAAGAGGTGGCTTCTAATAACCTCCCTCTCTCCGAGCACTTAACCAGCTTTCTGAGGACAAAGAAGTAAACCTACATGACCGCACTTCATCCCCACAAGACCCCTCGTTCTCTTCGTCACGCTTTGAAAACAGGGCTGAATTTGCATTCAAACCACAAACCTCATTTTCCCTCATGCTTAATTAGCCAATTATGCTACCTGCGGAATAAACGTAATTGTCAAACGAAAACTGCTCCTCGCTCTGATGTTTTGAAAACTAGCCAGAGCTATCCATCTGAAAAATGAAAAAACGACACATTGTGGCGAAGCAGAGCTGCCACGAGAGAAGTGTACTGACAGAGATATCGTGGGGAAAATATGAAAATACGTCACCCACTTGCCTAACTAATTTTCCTCTCAATAAACCGGTGCTTGTTTGACCTTTAAACCTCTTTCCTAGTTCACGCTGATTAGAAAAATGCTTTGAAGCAGATGAAACATTATTATTCCTGCTTGGCCTTTCATTTTATAATAACATATATATATATGAATATTTGATAAAAAAGACATCTCCAGGCCTGCCTCCCAGCAATTCTAGCTCACGGCTCAAAGGGTCCCTGTGTTTTCATGTAAACAAACCAAAGCTGGTTTCAAACCCCCATTGTTTGCATTCACTTTAAGCGTGCAGACGCCTCCTTTTTCTGTTTTTGCTCGTGCAGCTCTGCCCCTTTCGATTGGTGGAATAGCACGAGCCCATTAGCAGGAATGTGTGTGTGAGCTCTTGTGTGTGTGCGTGTTACAAAGAAAATGGAGAGCCACTCCTAGAAAAAGGTCAGAAACTTCACAAGAAGCCCAACAATTTATTCTTCTCACTGTCTCATTGATCTGTTCATAAACACAGGGACTCCATGACTTTTCCTTAAATGTGCTAAACCTCCTGCTGCAGCTGCACACTCAACAGACGTTGAAATGATATGGACCTCCTTCAATATTCTGCAAGAAAGCAGTGGAGCATATGTGTCAAAAGGAGAAACTATTCCTTTTATCAAAAATCACATTTCAACCAAAGTATTTTGAAAGCTGGGATTCACAGTCAAACTAGACAATTGTAGTTCATAAAGGTGGAATAATTTGTTAACCACAGAGATAAATTGAGTAGATGTAAATCATGTAAATGTAAATCGGATAGAAAATTGATAGGACAGATGGCTGTAAAACAACTGTTAATATGCAGACAACAACTGCAATTTGCTTTGAAGTTTGTATTTTGTACAGCTTGTATTGTATTTTATACTTACTCACGTGGCTGTGGCTCAGACTTGAAGCTCCACTGAGTTTATCAGCTTAAAACATACTCCACCTAGAACAAAGACAGCATTGCAATGTGGGATAAAACTATTGTGGAGCGACCTACAGCATTGTTCTTACCTTAAATGAATGAAGAAATGAAAAAGCCTGTTGTTTTCCACAAATCATAAAAAAGGTGCAGTCCAACAACACCTAATGATGTTTGTCAAGAAAGAAACACGATGCACAGGTTCAGCCACGTAAGAGAAAAGATGAAAATAAATCAATGATCAGTGACGAACACGCAAAGAACCCCTGTAATAAGACTTTTCAGTGATCTGTCACTGGAGGAGCTCACTCAAAGATACTTTGCGTGTGTGCGTCAGAAAGTATAAAATCTGATCAAGACTACACAACAGCTCTGTTTCTATGTGAGAAAGTGGTCCTCTGTAACCCAGCAGCAGGAACCTGTCAGATGTCGCTCTGTTTTTAATGTGAATATCTTCGAGTGTACTAAAAGCGCCTGGTCGTGCAGCTTCCAAAACCAAAGGACGTGACCGAGCATTCATTTGTAATTTGCGAGTACCTTGGCACGGTTTCTCCAGCTGCCTCGCTGATTAAATGTTAAGTCGTTCATCAACCATTTATCACCTGCGGTAAATAATTACGCACCTCATCATTGCCTCATCAGACATACGTGTTGCAGCTGTGTCGCTTGTCCTCACATGGTGAGTGCGTGAGGCGACTGTACCTTTGGATTCGAGATCTGCGGCGTTGAAATAGCTCGCCCGAGGATCTCAGGTCAGCCAATTATTGAACTGGTTTGAATTCACTTTCGGCACATTTTTTTTGTTGCTTCTTTGTGCATTACAGTGTGCATGCTTCACTTGTGTTTGTGCGCTGTGCTCATTTTGTCACTCATGCTTGTTTGCTTTTGCTGGATCAACAAGTCAGCGTGATTTTTTTTTCAAATATATCACCTCTAAAATGAGGCATCCACAGCAGGCAGGTGTTTACAGGGACAAAGCTCTAAAAAGTCATTGTACACTACTTAGTCGGTAAAAAAAACAAAGACGAACAAACAAAGACAGACAAAACAAAGTTGGAACAAAGTTTGAACAGAGTGGAAAGTTCAGCAGCCAAACAGGCAGATATTTCCCTCAGGAGCTGATGAAGGCCAAAGGAAATAAATAGCAGTGAAACGCCAGATGAATAATAATATCGCTGCACGTCTGCTGGTTGAGTGACTTGCATTCACCATATAACGTCTTTCGATGGTAGTATGTCTTTGCCGTGCTTGCAGCCTGCATGCAGCATCACTGACTGGCACAGACAAGTAATGGAGTAAAAACCCATAAAGACCTGACTTTCACCTGAACCCTTGATTTTTTAAAACTTGACATAAACCTACAGTAATTGTAATGTTAACCCTTAAACTGTACATTAATCTTCAAACAGCCTTTTGAAAATGCGAGGGAAAAAAAATCATCTTCAAAGAAAAAAAATCTCATCACATTTCAAAAACTCTCGCAGTCTAAGAGCAAGTCATCACAGAAACAGGTAGACAGAAGTACCCCCCCAACCCCCCCCCCAACACACACACACACACACATATGCCTTAGGCAGTTATTTTCCACAGAGAGGAGGATGCAGAACGAATGACACAAAGAAACATCAAGCATTTTTGATTACTGGGGACACTACACACATACGAGGGCAGCTGCATCACGCGCAATCTTATTAATGCACATCCAGATCTCAAACTATTTAAATGCACATCGTGACTCACGGCATGGACTCGATGCAGATTACCTGGCGACCAGCAGAAGCAGCTTGCATCAAACGCTTGCTAAATTCACAGTCCAGAATTACAGCGTGTACTATGACTCCTACTGAGACACGTGAACAGGTGGTCACAGCTGTTAGTTCTGCTAATCTGAAACAAGTGTCTTCATGAGATCAAGGAAAAGAACAGTCATTCACTGACTGGCCATTAAGGGCCACACATAATGACAGAGGCATATGGCTTTTAAAGAAACCTTTGAAGCTTGCAGATGTTGATCAGGGATAAATGGCTAATTTTGTCTGGGTAACTGGACCGAAGTGAACTCTGTGTTGAAAAACTACAAACTTCTGTTCTCCAAGAGTTGGGTACAGTTCAGGCTCTTCGCCCGGAGCTACTGTAAATATCTTTGAATCGATATCTGATTGATTTCAACTTTCTGCAACTTCTCTCATCACTTGCTGTGAGGTGACAGCGCTAACCACGGCACCTGGGTAGAGGATAACATGGAGAAATGGAATAAACTGCTGATTTATCGATAGATGAAATATGCAGTCAATGTTGGAATTCCTCCAAAGATGGATCATCTCCTCTGTGTGGGCTCAGGTCATACATCTCCTGCAGGGTTTTTCTCATTCAGAACTCTTGTTGCATGAGTAATGAATTATTTCAAAAATGTAAAAAAATCAAACAAACCAGCAACTTCTCTGAATATATAATAACTTTTCACTTGCTAAAACTTTCACTTCTTTACTTTGTCACCAACCAGTTATCCATCATCCACCTCTGTGAAACCAACTCTCTGTAATCTATTCAGGCCTGTTCCAAAGCAATTAAAACTTTTACTACAGGCAGTTCCAGGTTCAGGGATTAGCCATTTGAAGTAAAATCCTGCAAGAATTAACCTAATTTTTTAGAAAATTATAAGGGGATTAGAAAAGCCTTACCCTGTTGCTACTCCCCTCACTTTTTCTGAAGCGCATGTAAACAGATGTTTTACATTTAACTTGGATTACTGCATGTGCTTAAAGCCTTATAACTCCGTTCTGTCTCCGCTCTGATCTCAGCTGACTTCTTAAATACAGTAAAATGACATTAAACAAAAGCCCTTGATGCAAACATGTCTTTGGCATTAACTCTGAGAGAGAAAAAGAGAGAGCATGAAACTCCCCCACAGGGCAGAGACTCCCTGTGGTGTGTCATTGTTCTGCGTTTCCATCGTCTATATAACGATTCATCTTTGAACTGACCTTTGAGTTTGTTTTTTTTTATTTTTCCCTTTCACTAAAAGAGCATTTTATTTTCTGAGGTTGTTACCGCGTACTTGCAGGATGTTAGTTGCTGGTAGACACCCCTGGCAGGTATGAACTCTCAATCTCAGGCTCTGGATTAACTTGAAAATATGTGACTTCAATCATTTTTGGTCATTTTTTTAATGTAAAAAAGATGTCAAGGTTACAGCTTCACAAACATGAAGACTAGCTGCTTTTCCTTTGAATAGCTTGAATCATTTTTTAGTTTATTTTTAATAATTTTGAAGTCTTTGAAGCATTGAGAAAGTACCAAACAATCAGTTGATTCATCGAGCACCGACAATGAGCACAGTACTTCGTCATGAAAATAATCATTGGTTGTGGTTCTTTGCAAATCAGTTATAAATGAGCTCCATCTCAACAAACTTCAACATTAATCCTGCTTTTACATGAATACATGAGAAATAAGAATCCAATGATATGATATCACAAGTCTGAAAGGTTCCCTCTGTATTAACTCATCGTACTTTAACACCTTAAGTACATTTTTCCCGATGATGCATACACAGTAACATTTTCAAGGCAGGACTTCAACTTAAGCAAAGGATCTGAACACTTCATAACTGCATTTTGATCTAGAAGGTATTGCTCAGGAACAAATCTCTGGGAAAGAGCAACTTGAAAAAATGACACTCAAACAGCTATCTTTCCTCTTGATATATATTTTCAAGTGTGAGTCCTTGAGCGACAACAACCTCGCCACCAGTGAGTCAGTTTTCACCTGGCAGGAAGGAGGCAGCAACATATAATGCTGTGATTTAAATGTAAATGTACGGAGACTGAGTGAC
>JBAJHX010000051.1:15943923-15953968 GCA_037176925.1 Amniataba percoides | reverse complement strand
TTTGACCAAAGTCTCTACAGAGCCACAGAAAATGGCTCTCATAGACTGAGCGGTATGAACTATTTTCTCTCGGACGGTGTAAAATCTGTGGAGTGCCAATTTCAAAACTGAGAAAAAGATGAAATGAAATAAAAGAGCATCTCCACCACCTGCTGCTATTCAAAGACCAGCTGACGGACTGAGTTTCATAGTCTCATACGGCCCTTGCACTCCATTTAATTGGATTTCTTTACCTTTCCTCCTACATAACAAGCCATGGCAGCTCACTACTGAGGATATACAGAGATGCAGTGAGCATATGAAGAAAGAAATACAGACTTCAGTTGACACGTTGGTGCACTGTAATAACTGCAATACTACTGGGTCTTAAGTTAATCTATATGTAAAGTCACTGTTTTGAATTCAATCAAAAGCAGGAACATATAGAATAATATTTTGTGTGTATGCACATAAAGAATTATAATGTGATCGTCTGTTTTAAGTTGCAATGGACAACTTTTCAAGCCCCCCATTTCTTAGACCTAGCAGACTCAAAAGGTCCATAGCAACAAAAAGACGAAAGGCACACAATATAAAAGGTAGAAGACAAAAGACACTCTCAGTTTACCAACATTGGTTTCCACATTTCCTTGAAAGAAATATTAACACCACATAGGAGAGAAAAAAGTAAAATGTGTACTAAAGAGGTAAAGTGAAATCATCCTAATTTCATATTGGGTAATAAGATAAGAAAAAATACTGCTGTCAGGGTCGGCAGCAGGAGAAAACTGTGAGCTAACGGGAGGAAAGTCTTTGACAAACTGAACAACAAATGTTCAGGTAGTAGATGTCAAGGCTTTGGGTAATACAGGCAGACTGACATAACATGTGGCTAATCAGGGAGCCAATTTGTAGAGAGTGAGCAAACCTGGTTAACCACACATGTGTATCGCTCATGTTCTGACTGATGTTGTGGTATTGGTAAATGAAAAAAAACAGTATACTAAATGTAAATGTAAAACGTAGCATACATCTTTGTGTGTTCCATATATTGAATCTTCGTTTTCAAAAGAGATTGCACGTGTTGGGAGAACTTAGTAGAAAAGGCAGAAGCTTATAGAAACCAGTCAAAATGCTGATTGTCATTCTATAGCCATCACATTGTGCTGTCGCTTTTTTCTTCATAATAAGTTCCTGCAACTTCAATAATCCATAGGCTGCATTGATTTTCATGAGCTCAATGGCCTTGAGAAGTTTGAGGGTACATTATATGTGCTCTCAGCTGCTCCTTCCGTACCATTAATTACCTTGTCGAACGTAAAGTCACAAAGTTTTTCCCATTCTTAAACCTAATTTCTGAATTTATTTGCACCCAAAAGTTAACTTTCCTGCAAGTGGTTTATGTCTGTCTGGCTATGTCTGTCCATTGGAAGTTTTTTTCCTAGATGTTAACAGAATTGGTTAAATCTATTAAAAGTATGTGCCAAAAAAAAAAAAAAGAAAGAAATATTAGGCGAATGCCTCATTGTGCTTTCCTCAGTCAGATTTTAAAAAGCTGTCATTTTGACTCAGCGGAACAAAAAACAACCTTCAAAATGAAGAAGAAAGAAGAGAAAACCATCTCAAAGAACACAAAAGACGAATTCTACTCAGCTACCATTTAGATGCTTCAGAAAAGTCTCACAAAATACCACAAATCTAAAACTCCCCACATTGTAGAGAAGATTTTTTTTTTACCACCTTTTACCTTTGCTACACACATTTAGATGATTAGTTATATCTTCTGGAGTGGAAACAATCAGTCTATTAACTACTTTAAATACAAGATTTGTTGCTTGGCTCGGCAAATATTGCATATTTGAGTTTTGGGCATTTCTTTTGACATCTCACACTGGGCTCTCCAAATTGTAATTTTTTAAAATGTCCTTTTAATCGCCTTCTGTCCATCAGCACAAGACAGAGCACAAAAAAACGTGTGCTTTTGAGCTGTGACTCATAGCTTAATGTTTTCTCTTTGCAGCCAATCTGAGACCCATTCAGCGTGCAACATAAATAACAGTCTAATATAAATACTTGTGAACACTGTAAAGCTCACTTAATGAAGCAGCACTGCATCCTTGATTCCTTATCAGCATTCACAGAAGCCAGCCTGTCAGACATATTTATTAGGCTCCAATGGCTCTTCATTAAATCTAACAAACTAATAATATTACAAAGACGGCACACAAAACACATCCAGTTTAGTACACAGTATCATGTAATAATTGCATACAGTTAACAGTTTTGAAAATGTTTGTTGGTGCTGAGTCATTGGAGAAGGCGTCTTCACACAGTATGCTTTGTCAAGATAAACTTTGCACAGTACTAATAGCACAAGTTCATCTTGTTAGCAACATGTTAGTGGCCCCAGAAACAGCATCATTAGTATGTTTTTCTGTATTTGTGTGGTGCGTCATGACTAATGTGAGACTGTTAAATTGGCTGCTGTTAAGTTATGGCCAAAATATTGGTATCTGTATGTCGGCTGCTATGAAAGACAGAGTGTATTAGGTAATAATGGGCAATGTTGCACATCAATGAGCAGCTCTGGTTTATGACATCATAGGATTTCAGTCTGAGTTTTGCTATGCTATGTTGGCGCTGAAGTGTTCTTCATCCAAGAGTGTCACAACAGGAATAGCCAAGGTTTTCAGATTGACATTTAAGGAGTGTGGACTGATTCTCAACGTCAACTCGTGCACAGTGAATTTAATGATAGTGTACAACAAGCCGAGGTTAACAGAGTATGTATGTATGTATATATGTATGTATGTATGTATGTATGTACGTACATATTTATTTAATGGAAATATGGTTACATCAGCTTAGAAATGATTCATTGTGCTCGTCATGTTAATGGGCTCCATTAATTGAAATAAAAAATAATACACCCTAGCACAGAAGGTCTTGTATGTACTGGGATGATTATATGGATTTGCAATGAGCCATAGCAAGAGATTTTGGCCAAATTGCTATATTGTCAGATATGTTATTTTTATCCATCAAATGTTTCTACTTTACAGAAAATTGCAACTCTAATGATGACACATATATGTTGACAGAAAGCTCCTGCTGCAGGAACTTACTATTGCTTTGGGGCAGTTCAATGGGAAAAAGGACTGCAAGTGAAGTTATTGTTGAAATGTCTAAACTTTAAACACAAATATGACAATGAGGCAGTTATTCCCACATGGAAATGTTAAAAACAATGCCTTTTAATATGAGGTTTCCCAGAGATTAAAAAATATCCTTCAGAGATGAGCTGCTCTTAATGTGGCACTTTAGTTTAGCTTTTTGTTTGAGCTGCGCCCTGAGAAAGTGTGAATCATGTAAATTACACAAGGTGGGTGTCTTCATGTGCTTTTACATTATACTGCCATGGCATTAAAAAGATGAAAAGGAATAATTGCTGTAATCATTTACTCTGCATAAGTGGTCTCTAATCGTTCACAAAGTGCATCTCTCTAATCTTGACCTCCTAACCACCCAAATAAATATTCCCTATCAATTAAAATGTCTACTTCCACTGGACAATCTACCTCTATAATTAGATTTATCAAACAAACTTCTTGTGGTTCATTCATTCAAAGCCACTGAAGGTCATTCATTCATACAGCATTAGTTTTGACTGAGTCCTCTCCGCGTTCATGCTTTTTTGCTTTTTTATATGTGTATGTGTGTCTGTTTCCAGATGAAATTCATGTTTGGTAACTACCCCCAAAGGAAGTGACCAAGTACCGTCAGAGTCACATTCAAGGCAGATGTGCAAATTCTACCAACAAACGCCCAGCCAATCACAGGCACTGCAGTTTGCAGCTGGATCTTTTAATAAGAAAGAAAGGAAGTGAGGAGAGGAAAGATGGCTGATGACACTGAGGTAGATAACTGGGAGCAGGAACAACAGCAGGGAGGTAAGTGCTGTTATTAACAGCAGGGAAACGATTTTATTTCACATTATGTGGACACCACTGACAGCTAAAACCCATGCCAAAACCGGAAAAGTCAAACCCTGAAGATGCAGCGTAATTAGGACAGACAGGAAGGACTGTAACTGAGCAAATACACTAGACAACACACTATAACCCTGCAAATCTCAGTCCATTACCAATTATCACCTTTTTGTACCAAAATAAACATGCGTGGCAACCAGCAGTCTGCACTGTTTATATAAAAAGCACGAGCAGCAAACTGAAGCAAACTTCAGTTGACGCTGTTTACTGGCAGATGACAGATAATTGAAAATAAAGCTAGAATATGTTTAAAAAAGTCTTTATGAGAATGTCTGGCAGTGACTTGACAGGAAGACTTACAATTTTATTAGCTGCCAAATGATTATATCTGCCGACTGTTAAAACCAAATAACGAAATCATGGTCCAAATTATATTCACAATCATGCGTCGTGCTGTGTGTTCCTGACTTTAAGCAGCCAGTACTTTCATCTTATAATAATGCGAAGCTGGCTGGACTACTGACTTTGAGTGTGCTTGTGCTGATGAAATATTATGCTAAATCTTTATGGACATTACAGTTGTGGTCTCGCTGAACAAAATACAGCTTATTATTCATTTTTTTGACAAACAGAATGTGAGAGGCACATTGACATAGTTCACAGATAATAATAGTGGACATAAAAAGTGGGAAGGTGGAACTATTTAAAAATAATACGTGGCGTGGGTTGCCTACCTGCTTACCACAAGTTCAGCAACGCAGGCAAAGTTTGGGTTTTGTCAACAAAACATCACTTACGCGATTGTTTTCCGCAGCCCAGAGAATGAGCTCCTTCGGTTTGTCTTTGAGAGCCTCTTCTTTTTCTAGATACCACTCCTCACTGTGCTCCCCCTCCTCATCTTCTTCCACCTCTTCTACCTCATCCTTGCTGCCGGTCCACAGGCTGCTGGCCCCTCTGGGGATCAGGTGTCCATGTGTATTCAGAAGCTCGAGCTGGTTGAAATCTTCAGGAAACTCCATCACCTGTTGAAAGACAGAGAAAGTGGACAGGTGTACTGGGATGGAGGGGAAATTACCGGAGCATGGCAAAAAAAAAAAAAAAGACCTGAACAATTTAGTGAAATATTCACATTGGATTTTTACTTTTCATTGAACTGAATATAACACAAACCTGCACTGTGCTGATGAATATTTAAATCTTGTGCACATCAAAAGGCACTTGAAATATTCACACTGACCCTGAAAACTGAACGGCCACAGGATCCCTTTGTAACTCAGTTCACATGGTTGCCTTGCTTGTGAAGCAGGTGGCCTTTTAAAAATCACATTTTAAAGTTTTCATTATGTCAGTTTAATTACTGCATTTTCAAAAGTATATATATGTGTTATTTTCTTTGGTGATTCAGTAGGTAATTGTAGTCATGACTGTCAGGTGTCACAATCATTCAGGGGCAGCTTAACTCTGAAATAAATCGGAGTGAAAGGGAGGTAATGAATCTCTTCGGGGCCTTGTCTTCACATAGTTAATGTTAGGTTTAGAGGGAACTCTGCAGGGAAACCCACACTCCTCACCTTATGAGTCTAGACTACGCAATTACTGACATGGACCTCCCTATTGTTGGTGCATTCCCAATCAGACAGCAATTGTTCTTTTCATTCAGCTAGATAAATGTGTTCTTTATACTCTCATATCAAATTAGCGATGCAAAATAGGGAACCCAGACAGCTGTATAAATGAAATCCTATATAATCCCATATAAAGATGAGCCCAGACAGCAGAGACAAATGCATCATGGCCTTGAAATCACCTGACTGGATGAATGACATCAATATATAACCAAAATCAATTTGTCAGATCAAGGTGTTATAAAAGACATTAAACGAAACACATAAAAATACTCAAATCCCTGCTGATTTCCGAATCTTTTGGAAAGATTTGACAAGGTAGACAAAACCTCTCCAGCCAAAGACAGCTTTACGTTTAGACAGCATTAAAATTAAATGCAAAATAAAATACCCAAGAGATGCAGAGCGCAGTGCTAAAGTTGTTCAATACTGTATGACAGTCAGGATACTTTCCTGACATTTGGTGCAAAGGGTTTATTTTTTTTTCTTTATATAAGTAGGAACAAACCAGACCCCAGTAACCACTGGGGTAGATTTCTTTGACAGACACACCATCTTGGATAAAAATCACATTTGCTTCATCCCAAAACACCACAAACATGTATACATTCGTCACACATGATGCACTCCGAAGGAAATGTGGTAAGATATTCATTGGTTGTATTGATTTCAAGAAAGCTTGGATCAATGTGCTGCCCTGGCCTCTCCTTCCTAAAGAGGTGAAGTCTCGCTTTAATGCTGATTATCTGGATTTACTATCTCCTACTCAACCTACTGAAAGGACTAAAGCAACAGCTGCACATGATAAAACAGGCTGTCAGAACTGTCAGAACTGGGCCCTGGCATTAAATATGAAGAAAACTGATGTAATGACTTTTAAAAAACTCCATGTTGAACACGGTTATATTAATATGACTGATATAATTAAAAAAAGTGTCAGAGAGTTTCAACATAGCAGTGACTGCACTTAAAATAGCTCTGTGAGAAATTTTGTACTTTCCAAATATCAATTAAATTCTGTGTAAAAATGTTTGCTAGTGTCGTCCAGCCCAATGTGCTATATGGTAGTGAAGAGTGGGTCTCCACTGAGCCATCAGAGAAAAACCCACTGTGACCAACTTCCAACATAATATTGACATACAGAGGTTTGCAGATACATTTTACACACACTGAGAAAACAACAAACAAATTCATGTAGACTGTAGACTTCTGTACACTAATTTAAACGCAACATACAGAGAAAAACTATAGAAAAAAAAGCCAAAACTCAATGACCTCTCAAAATTAAAAATACACCCAAGAGAGGAAGGCAGAGAACATGTGATCTGTTGAAATCTAACTAAAGAGATAATTACAGTATATAGTATTCAATATATGTAGTTAATGAATGGTATTATTGTAATTGTAATGTTATAACAGGATTGGTGCTTCGAGAACACTGTTATCATGCTGATAAAGTCCTTTTGAATTAAAGTGAACTTGATATATTCAGGCACTGTGCTTGCATTTAACTTACATACACCCATCCAAAGAAATCTTAGGAATATTCATTTCATTGTCTTTTGCAGCTTTTATGGAAAAACGTTGCTGTGTTTCACTCTCTGATCTTTAAAAAAAACAGCATGCCGCTTCACAGAAGGGGAAGTTAAAAGAGCGTCTGTAGTGCTAAACGCCTAACTATGTGCTGTCATAGTTACAATTTCAGATAAATATGAAAAGAAAGTCATTTTTAAATAAGTTACCTACAACCTGCTTTCAGCAATTGTTTGGTTAAATTAAAAGACATCTTGGTTATATATTTCTTTGTTTGTATAAATGAGGGTAGGCCAAACACCTTTCAGTATAATAAAGAACAGCTCAACCACACATTTTAATAATTTCAATATAAACTGTACTTTGAATGACTGTGCTGATGTCTATAAAACTATAAGCGATAATGATGTCTCCAAAATGAAAATAAAGCTGAATAAAACCTTGAAAACAGCAACCTAAATGTTACAGGCTTCGAGGTTTATTGCAGAGCTGAAGTGTAGTATTACTTCAATAAACTGGTTCTAAAGTGCTCTAACCAACACGAAGAGCAGATTAACGTTAATCTACATTCAGCAATGTAGATTAAGATTAAATTCAATTAAACACAGCAAACAGCTACTATTTATGCTAACCTTGATGAGACTAAGCAACCATTAATTAATCTACAGTACAGAAGTACAGAAGCTACAAAATTGGACATAACCACTGAAGCTAATGTCTTTGGCAACTTTTTCTCCTCTTTCTGGAGACTTAACAGCTTAAAGTCAAGAAAAACTGATGCAAATCTCACTCTCACCTTCCAGTTTAGGGGGCCCTTATATAACCTCGGTCAACAGTAGCGGAGACACAATGGATAAGAGTTTGTTTAAGTAGTTAGCTTGTGTCAGCAGACGCTACCACCGTCCATAGCTACCAGCTGTTGCTAACGGTTCTTCTTCTTCCGCTTTATTTCCGGTAGCACACGCGCTGCACCTGCGTCATTCTGCCACCTATCGGTCATCACTAGAATTGAGCGACTCCCGCCAGAAAAAAAAAAAAAAAAATTACAATTGGCTACATCAAGTGTCTGGTAGTGTCTTTGTGCCACACACTTCAAAATTGAGACTTAATGGCTGCATGCATCCATTAACACAACCATCACCTGACGTGAGGAGTTATCATCTTTTGTTCAAGCTGCAGACTTCCATTAACCTACAGCGATGTGTTCTTCTAAAGTAATTTATGATACACCTCAATATTGCATTAATGTAAAAAAAAACACTCAATTGGTCCTGAATATTTGTGGATATACAGACTCATGCTCCAGTGAGAGAGTATTAGACAGTAAGTGCACTCTGTTGGATTGGATCTGCTTCGCAATAACAGGTACAAACTATGTAGTTAGACCACTGTGCAGGTGGTTTTTTTTTGTTGTTTTTTTTGCCCCTAATGTGTTTTCATGCTGCTAGCCCTGATGAGACCGATTATCTACTAAATGTATGTTTTGTATATAACAATATATATAATATAAAAATACTTTTTGGCAGAGTAATAACTTGATGTAAAATAATTTGTTATTTTTCAGATTGTAGAAGCCTATTGAAGATCTAGCTGGTCAATAAATGCATGAACGTTTTTCAGTCCAGATGTACCTGTCAATGTTTTACACACAAGACACCAAAGTCCTCAAATATCAGACTACTTTTAAAAGCAATGCCAATTTAATGTAATAGCAGTGAATGTTAAAAGGCTGTTGAACTGTGTACCCTTGACCTTGACTAAATTCGCTTGACCAACAGAGAAAAAAATTGTAAAAAAAGATAAAGAAAGAAAGATTTTTTTTAAAAAAAGTTTGCTTGGAAAAAAATTCTAAAATGCATTTAAGCAATTCACATCTTCAGCCAGAGGAGACATTGTTAATTAGTCACACCATGAGCCACACGTTCTGCCTCTGTTAGATAAGAGGATTGTGATGAAGCACAAGCTCAGTGTTTCTGTGTTTACTTATTAATCTTATGAGTTTGTCAAGGTGCCTGCAATGATCAGTAATCTGATGTTTGGTTGTGCTTCTGCAAGTAAAACCATAACTAAAACAGCCATGCTGATAACGCTGATATGTAATAATGACGTAGTGTTTTATCCTGCTAGAATGAACTTGCTTGTACATATTCCGTGTCTTCTGTGTCATTAGATAACATCCTGGGAAAACTGAAAAAAATGAAGCACTGAAATGTCATGATGAAATATAATTGTTTCTTAATCTTGAGCCATCTACAGAGAGGTAATGCAGCTCTTATAATTATAGACCTCCAATAATGAGTTGCTGTGAAAAAATCTGTTTTCTCAAGCCACTTGTTGAAGTTTTACATGGATGTACTAAAAAAAAACTCTGATGCTCCCTTTATACTTGATTATACACATGATTCTGACAATTATTGTAATAATTCTTATTTATAGAACACTTCTTGTAAATCTGAAACATAAAAAGGAGGGAAATATGCGTTAGATTGAGTGTTAGTGTGTTAGACTGATACCACTCTAATGTGTGTAGAGACTGGAAACAGAGGGAAACAGCTCTGACGGCAACCACAAATTGATTTTCTTACATACATATGTTCAGATTAAACAAGTGAGATATAATTAGAAAATTACTGAGATTAAGAGGTGCTGTAGAGAGATTTAGTCAGTGCTGGGAAATTACCAAATACATTTTTTAAGTATGTATTGTTGTTGTTGTTTTAAGTAAGATTTGATAAGATAAGTAAGATTATTCGGGGTGGAATAGCAACTTATATAAAGTAAAGTTAGGGCGGCACAGTGGTGCAGTGGTTAGCACTGTCGCCTCACAGCAAGAGGGGTTCGACTGGGTTCGACTCCCGGTCGAGGCAGGCCCTTCTGTGTGGAGTTTGCATGTTCTCCCTGTGTCTGCGTGGGTTCTCT
>JBAJHX010000051.1:15901620-15941757 GCA_037176925.1 Amniataba percoides | reverse complement strand
CCCCGTGACCCTGAGTGCGGGATACAGCGGGTTAGAAAATGGATGGATGGATAAAGTAAAGTTCAAATGAGCTCCACCCCAACCAGCTAGAACATGATACAGGGCAGCATTGCTGTTACATTAGAAAACACTTTAAGTATATTTTCTTGCTTATACTTTCATACCTGTACATTTTTACTTGTGATATGCTAAGACAACTGGCAGCTCAACTCAGCAAAAAAAAACTGTCATTCATATTCATGGCATTTGCCTCAATTTTTCCACACAAGTGATCGTTTATTCACTTGACTTTGTTTACAGCTGTGACTCATGTGGTGATAGGAGATGATGAATCTGCACGAGAAGCAATATTATTCTAAATGATACATTTTATTCTCTGCATCGTCTTTGGAGCAAAAACTATTTTACCATCTTTACGTCTTCCTTCAAAGGATTCTGGGATGAAACAACAATCATTTAATCATTTCCCATTTTACTCACTATTGTAACACTCTCTGGATGATAATGAAATGGTAATTACAGTTTCCCTCCACCCACCAGATTATCAGTGGACAAATTTTACACACAAATCAAGTGACAACCAAAACCATTTCACGGTTCCCTTAATATAAAATGTGATCAAATATGAAATTAACATGATGAATGTGGCAGCCTGAGGGGCAAACTGAATAGAAAATAATAATACACATAGCTTTAATATCCTGCTACGCAAATATACCTGCCTTTAGTTTGGCAGCTTCAAAGCTTGTATCTGTCTGTCTATATGATAATTCACTAATGCCAATGTGAAGGCCAACAAGTTGTACTGCACAGAAGAAATGTACATTTTAATATATATGCAGATTTCTCAAGAGCTATGAAATGGAGAAAACAGAGCTTCTATGTCAAGTAACCTGACTCAGTCAGTTAATCAAAGACTGTGTGATTGGTTTACAGAAGTTACTCTCAAGGGCCTCATCAAGTCTCTTTGTGTCCCTGAGGTAAAAATCAGCAGTGACCTTCCTCTATAAAAAGGGGCTCTGAGTTCATTTCTATCACTGCACTGTACGTGACAGATGACGTTTTGTATCTATAAAGCCCCTCACAATATGACATATAACTAAATGTATGCTGTATCTGCAAGACATATTGCATGCCTGAGGGCATATTAAGCCGCAGGCTGTTTTTATTCTGGGCGACTACCTCTCAGTTACACACACAGGCAGAGGACAGCATGTGGAGGAAATGTGTGACTTCTCACACAAACACACAGCTTTGTTCTGCACAAATAGGCTACCTGAAAACTCATTTGCCATGTCCGTCTGCAAATCTGTGATTCAAACAAGACAAGTTTAAAACAAGTTTCTCTTTTTATTGTTTCTGTAGTGTATGCAGACTCTTAAGGGACGGAGATGTATTTGACTTTCAGAACAGCTGCTTTACCCGACAGGCGACCATTAGCATCATGGTTGACAGCCGGCAGAGCTGAGAGATCAAGTTTCAGGAGTGCAGATCAATAAGAGTGGACAACAGGAGGAGGGACGCTGCTTCACTGAAGAGTAAAAGTCTCCATTTCTGTCCTCGCTATGCTGAACTGGGAAGCTTTCCTCTGACATGTGCAGAACAACCCCCACTCAGATTTAAAAAAAAAAAAAATAGGAAAAGGAAAAAGGAAAATTACAGATCACCGTGGCAGATTCAGGCTGTCAGAGGAGAGGAGGTGAAAAATCTGTGAAGGGCAGCAGTTGCACCTGCATACAGAAAGTCATGATGCATTTCTGGCAGAACAGTTCCTAAGATTAAGATTAAAACTGTTTTATCATGTGGATGTTGGATATCATGTGCATGTATCACATTCAGATATAAAGATCAGAAGTTTAAGTCTTATATACTAAAGCATATATGGCACCAGATTAAGCTCTTAAGTCTCCACTGGAGACCAGAGGCAACTTAATGTTTTATTTTCTGCATTGGAAAGGATTTAATAACAATATCCCTTTAAGTATATATATTAATAATAACTCTATTCATTCACAGCCACGCTTCAAACACCACCACACCTCCCTCTCTCACTCTCTCTCTCTCACTCACTCACACACACTCAGGGTTTAAAACGGGCAGCGTTTGAGTCGCAACTTGTTGCACAAGCTTCAGCACCTGCACATCACTTCAGAGAGGGGACACAGGCAGCGAGGAGGAGGAGGAGAAGAAGAAGGAGGAGGAGAAAGGGGGGAAGTGCAAATCAAGCGAATTTGAGATGAGAGCTGCGTGCGTGTGTCTGTGCGCGGTGCTGTGCGTGAGCGGGGCTGCGGGACACGAACCCAACGACTCCTCACCTGCGTCCTCACTCGCGGAGCGTCTCCTCAACGCGTCCGGAGCGCCGGGAAACCGCACGTCGGGCTTCTTCCTGCTGGACTTTGACGACGGGATGCTGGAGGACTGGAGGTCTCTGGCCAGCAAGAAGCGGCGCGGCGGGGAGTCGCAGGACGGGAGCGTCAAGGCGCTGCTGGTGGCCTCCTACTCGCTCATCATCGTCGTCTCCCTGTTCGGAAACAGCCTGGTGTGCCACGTGGTGGTGAAGAACAAGCGCACCCAGTCGGCCACCAGCTTGTTCATCATGAACCTGGCGGTGGCTGACGTCTTCATCACCGTCCTCAACACGCCCTTCACCCTGGTAAGACCGGCACAGGTCCACAAAGTCCCCCCAGCAGAAGAGCTGAGCTGAGGAGAAACTTTTAGCGCTTTGTCTGAGCATGTAGGCTGAAATAAACCCCAGTCCTGCAGGAGAAAAAAAACAAGCACGAATGTGCATGATTGTTTCTTTAAAAATGATCACAAATGAATGCAAGTTAATTCCACACTGCCCCCCCCCCTTTAATATTCTTTTTTTATTTCCCATCATCAACTCCTTTTCACTTTCAGCTCTGCACTGCTGGATTTATTGAAATGTTATCATCATGTATTTTTCCTATGATGATTATGATGACATTTATTATGCAGCTGTCATTCCTGGGGAGGGATGCTCTTTGAAAATACTTCTCCCATTGTTTTCCTTGTGTAAGGTTTATATTGTCTGCTATATGGTTTGCTGCTGCACAGATGTGAGGCAAACTCGTGATCAGTCAGAAAAGACCGTTGATACCAAGAGATGGCGCCATTTGTGTCATCACAAAGAGATGTATGGATGAGTGAAATGATAGATGTATCTGCATTTTTCCCATCTGCTTCCTGGCTGCACGACTTTGAAAAAGAAACTTGAAACGCATAAGCACTTAAATATTTGTTTAAACGCAGTAACTTTTTTTGGTATAAAACTAAATAAATCAAAACATGCCTACACTCTGATAGGGCCAAGTAATGTCTCATCAGGATGGAAGGATGAAGCTGACATGTTCTCACAATCTGCTGTCTCTCTCTCTGTGTGTGTGTGTGTGTGGTTGTGTGTGTTGTCTCAGGTCCGGTTTGTGAACAGCACCTGGGTGTTTGGGAGGACGATGTGCCACATCAGTCGCTTTGTGCAGTACTGCTCCCTGCACGTCTCCACTCTCACGCTCACTGCCATCGCACTGGACCGACGACAGGTTTGTCTGCATCAGGAGGCAGTGATGCTCCTCAGTCCGTGCAGAGCTTCGCTGCTTCATAGTTTGATACCGTGTGAAGCGCAGGAACATACAGTGTGAAGTCACGACAGGAAGGTGCAGGTTTGAGTGAAGAGGTGACTTTGTAAGCTCAGATGAGATGAGTCTTAAAAAGCCATTTGTTAAAGTGGCGGAGAATAACTCAGTCCATACACTCCATTATTTTGCATTACTGTTTCTATCTCTGCTACACTGTACTTATATTGCCACAGTTCAGAAGGAAATGTTGTAAGTTTTACTTCACTACATCTATTTAACAGGCACAGTCATGATTCACATCATATTTTTACATAAAAAATATATGATAACTTTCTTCACTATTAACAGGCACAGTCACGATTCAGATCAGGTTTTTTTTTACATGAAAAATATATGCTAACTTTCGTGAACGTGACACATTGTTAAATATGAAAACAGTAGCTCTCAGCCTTTCGCGGTTTTGACCCCATACAAGCTAAATCTTCTTATCTGTTTTTGATGGTTCCAGTGAGAAATGTCACCTCTCAGCCTCTGAGGTGTTTCATTTCTGTTTGGATCAGCCAGTATGACAGCGAAGATCAGAGAAAAAGTCAAAGAATGAAAATCATTTTTGTTTCTCATTCTTGTCTCGCCCATTAAAGGTTTAGAGTTCAGATCCTGAGTACGTTCAGTCAAATTTGCTAAATATCTCCTCACAGTCTGGTAGCTCGCTCCTGTTTGTCCAGCCTTCACACACAGCCCTGCCTCTGTAAAAGGGAAACAGAGTGACAGAGAAAACAGAGTGTGTCTATGATATGAATTTCTGAATGTTAAATGTTCATCTGAAAGTGGTCCAGTAGTATTTGTTCTTAAAGTTTAATGAGAATGCATATCACATGACATGGGTAAGCTCCTTTGAGTGAAAAAAAAAGTTGGAAATGCAGGTTTGAGAACTAAACTTTACACTCATATCTTGAGGGAACATATTATAATTATAACTATTCTTATTATCTCTGAACTTGCCTGCTCATTTCTTTCTGCCAGCGGGATGTCTCTCGTTTGTCTGACTCAATCTGTGATCGGTATTTTATCAGAGAGGTTGTTATTTGAGGTATCAGACTTCACACTCACCTTTACTCTCTGCACATGGAGAGATGCTTTCTGTCCTACTCTGCTCTGAGCTGGTTTCATCTTGTTTTCCACTTTCATTCCCTCATGGTAGAAATCAGGGATTGTACTGTCTCTGTGCAGATTATGTACTCTGATACCATATTGCTCTTTAATGCGTTGACGGAGCGTTGACTGGTTATTATTTGATGTGAAGTGGGTGGATCCCACTGTAGCAACAGACTCAGAGGACAAAGCCTCTGCAGAATATACAGTTACATAACACATAATCATAATGCTGGTTAGGAATCAATTGTGCAGTCTTACTTCAAGTTATGAATAACTAGGTGAGCCTTAGGTGGGACCCACGTAGACACCAATAGACTAAATGTCTTCAGTGCTGTGTTACCTTAGTCATTTCAGAATAGCGACGGCCAATGAGGAATCTCAACTGACCATAAAGCTTCATCTCTCGCTCGCTCACCTAGTGACAGACTTTTTCATTTGTAGGGCTGGTCTACTGTGGGCTAACTAAAAATAGAGCAATCCAAAAAAAAAAAACCTTCTCCAAATAGACATTTTAACTCCCAGCTGTACAATAGAAAACATCTTTTGCTGTTGTCATAGCAGAACAACCTGTCACACATGCACAAAGAGACTGAATTTGTTCCAACAAACCACTTGAAAGACAAAACAGTGTCTTTGCTTGTTTTTCAGATAAGACCCAGCTTACTGGAGTTGAATGCTCAGGCAACCGTGACATGTTTTTGGCAGATCTCAGCACAGCAATCTAATGGATCCAAAAAAAAGTAACACCTCATCACTCGGACCAGAGAGCTTTTATATTAATTCTGTTGCAAGCGTCTGTCCACATCTTCTCCTTTAGACTGATTAGCCTTATTGAATCGTAACAAAACACGTAGTGGAGGTGGGGGTGACCAAATTCTTGAAAATGGCACTCTACAAGGGATTTCACATCTTCTTCTCTAACAGGACAAAGATGCTCAATAATGCATTTTCTGATTGTACGTGTAAGAAATCAGATACATGGTATTAACTGGACTGCCTGGGATAAACTGTCTTATAAAGTGTTCTCCAGTAGTCAAAGTTGAAAGTTGATTTTTAGTGTATCGAACCACATAATGCAGAGGTTTAGACTGTAACAGAGATTATCTGAAAGCCCACATGGGAGAGAGGGGATGGAGGAAGGGCCGTGAGTTCAAGAAAAATATTGTTTCCTAATGACCTCTGTGATCCTGGAGGCTTCAGTTATGATCTCTATCGATCTTCACCCCCTCAGAAAATGAAGTGATTTTAGCAGAGGGGCAGCAAAGGGCAATAAAACCAATAACCTGGAAGATAGTTTACTGTGCAAATATAACATATTTACATAAATACAAAAACTACCAAAAGGAGTCCATAAGATGAAAAACTGCAACAAATTCAAAAAAGAGGAAGAATGTCTTGTCTAAGGAACCAAATTCGAGAATAGATTTGAATTAAGTGTGTTTGTTGCTAATATGTTGTTGAGGAGATTGTTGCCACGCCTGATCTTGTTCCCTCACTCATCTTTTCTCTACACGAATCAACAAAATATACAAGAAAGTCTGCACAGTGAAAGCTCCTGGTGAAATCAATTATCATCACCAAATATCCTCAAACATGATAAGCCCTTTTGGATAATACGTAACCTTTTAGGTTATACTGTTTATGCTACATCTACATTTGAGTTTCAAGGATCAAGGTCCTTTTAATAGGTGCTCTGAAGCTTCGTATCACACCGTCTTGATTAGCAGACTGAGTTTGCTCGGTTGTGTTTGAGTGGCACTTCGGTTCATTCTGGCTTAAAGGTCGATCCCAATTTTAGCTCCACTGTGGTCGTTTCTGTGGACATTTGTGACCTTCCTCTTTTCTGTGTTCAGTGCAAAGTACTGGTCAGTCTCAGGGCCACTGGCCAGGTGGTCGTCAGCTGATTTGGCTGATCTGCATTCTTAAGGCTAGAAAAGCTGGTCTAATATGAGTCATCTCAGTCCTCTTGCAACAATCTGTATCTTTTAGTGTCTGCAATATCTCCATACTCAAAACATGCATCTGCCCGCAGAATAAATGCTAAAATAAGTTTTATAAATAGTTTTTTTGTAAAGAGATTGTAAAGAGATGGGAAAACAAAACACTGACAGCATTGAGTAGCATCTCAAAATTAACTGCAAAACTATATTGGCCTTTAAAAACTGAACCACTGTTGAGGTTCAGTTATGGTAGACTGTATGTTTTTGTAGTTAATAATAATAATGTAACACCAACAGGAATGATACAATTTAAAATGTCACTGCCAATTGAAGCTGTCAGTGAGAAAGACAGATTAAGAGCGTTTTCAACTTTCTTAAATTTCCTTTGTGCCATTCAAAGATAAAGATATTTTAATATATGTGCATACTGATTTGAGTGTGCTTTGAGTGTGCTTTATTTTTTCATTTTTCAGTGCCATCGCTTCTCCATGGTGCTGAATTTGGGAGTTGAAAAGGACCAACAGTGGTGGCATCAACAATGATTTCATATACAGTAACTGTTTTGAGGCATGTCCTGATAAAGGTGATATGGAGGTACCTGTAAATGTGGTGGCATTTGAGACCAGGTGGTATATCTATAATCTTGCTTAATATATAATCTATATATAATCAAGATTTAAAAGCAATGAAATGGTATGGATGCAGCTTGAGAGCTGTGACATGATTATGCAACACTTGTAGCTGCTATGATGTGTTGCCCTAAGGTTTTCATTTCATGTGCGTTGCATATATACACCCCATCAGTCCAGCAGATGTAACTCTTCTGCCTGGTGTTATGGTTGTACAGTAAAGACCGTAATAGACCTGTACAGACCCCCACAGACATCATTAAATTCTCTCAATGTTTGGAGAGCAGTACTCTGCTAATTGTCTCTTCAGTAGAGGAAAAATCATGCTATAAAGGCTGTCCATAGATAATTGATGATATGATAATGTACATTTTTAATAATATATACACACTCATCCACCATGATGTGCATGTAATACAGGCAACAGATTCACATAATTAATACACTAGACTTGCTTGTTGGGAAGGTATATGAGCAAGTTCAAGTTTTTTATGATTACACAGGATGTATGTCTCATCACCACGTAAGAGAATGAAGGCTTTCATTCTTCAAAACTCCTAATTTAGTTTGTTTACATGAATTCCTAATGTGCTGCTCTCAGTATTCTTCCCAAGTTTAGCAGTGACAGCAGGCAGTGTGGTACAGAAGGTAATTTATTGAAAATATTGGTTTTGTTGGTGGAATCCAGTTTGGGGAAGATTGATTTTTAAGATAGTTTAAGTTTAAGTTAGTTTAAGATAGTTCTGCAGTTTGTTCTTGGAGATCAGTAAACAAATACTGACAATTACCTGTATATATTATATATTATATATTACAAAATATAATATTTAAGTGAAATAAATTAAAGATGATTAAAGACGAAACAGTCCAACAGTATCTGAAGCAGTTAAAATGAGCTTCACCTTGCATACAAAAATATGCTGATTGCATCTTAATGCATCAATAATGATGTGTTTTCAAGAGTACATTTATATTTAATAGTTTTATACTTTGACACCTGCATGCACTCAAAAAAAGTATTTATTGCTGGAACTATAAGAAGGTAAATAAAATAAATAAAATTGCTCTGTTTAAGATGCTTAAGCCAAAATAAAATATAAATTCAGAAGAAAACTCTCCGAAATGAACAAATATTTGTCAAAGAATAAAAATGCATTTAAACTAATATTTCATTTTTTCCCCACTATTTGCTGTTTTAAATAACATGTCTTTTGCCACGAAGACTGCCACTTCAGTGTACAGTTATCAAAATGGATTTCCTCATTGCTCGCAAATGAACAGGAAGCAGTCTTTCTTTTTTGCGCTCAGTTTATGAGTGTCAATTCCAGCTCAAGGTCCTCTCAGTCTGTACAGATGGTGCAGCAGGCACACGGTGTCTCCCCTTTGACATCTCCGGTCATCACCAATCACTGACAGTAAACAAACATACAAAGACCTCCATGTTGTGCTATGTCTTCGTTATGTGTATCGGCAGCACTGGATGTATTAGCCACAGGATAACAAACTCTGCTTTGACTCTGGGAACGCTTTCAGTACATGTCCTGATGTCAACAGTCCAGTAATGTTCTTCTGACCATTGGTGGATTTATAATTATATATGACTCATTTCAAAGTTCCCACTGATGAACAGAAACTGGAGCTTGGCTATTCAGTCAGAATATGGCGGGATTATGTACTTAATGTTTTGATCTCAGTGTGTGTGTGTGTGTGTGTGTGTGTGTGTGTGTGTGACTTCGATCTGTGTGTGCTGATGTTGCTTCAGGTGATTTTACATCCTTTGAGACCTCGCATGTCCCCGGCACAAGGTGGTGTTTGGGTTGCTGTTATCTGGATGATGGCTAGCTGCTTCTCCCTTCCACATGCAATCTACCAAAAACTCCTGACATTCACATACAGGTAACGTGATGCACACTCACAGCTCAATCTGAACGTCTAATAATTGGGAGGAGGACTGGTTAGATTTGATTACGCAGTCAGATAGATTAAACTCAGTCGACGTGACGCCACCAGAGTGTGGGTCCACATGAAGATTCAGCAGTGCAATAGGACAAGAGAAGAGCCAGTTGAATCTATCTGGACATCCTGGGGTGTCATGGAAGCGAGGTTGAGGTGGCATGATGAAATAGCCAATATACACCCAAAATAAAGGCAGAAATATGAGAGGTGAGGGTATACCAGATTAGGGAGACACAACTCATCAGTACCCCTTTATTTTTTAGTCTGAATAAACTTAACCTTTTTATTTCTCACTCACCCCTCCCCTCCCTCTCCCCCGCCTCTCCAGTGTCTTCTGATTGCACTGAAACTATTAGCTGATGTAGCGATAATTGAGTCATCAAGAAATTAATCAGCAGCTATTTTTTACAAAAAAGGATTAGTAGTTTTAGTCAAAAGCACAAATTCTCCAAACACTAGTGGCTGCTTTTTGATTTTGATTTTAAACAGACTATATCTGTGTTTTTGGACAAAATAAGCGATTTGAATATGCCACTCTGGGTTCTGAAGACTAAATATCTGCAGTAATTTGATAAACAGAACAATTAATCACCATAATTACCTGCAGCATAATAACAGTAATTATTTGCCGCTGTGACCTAATTCTCACCTCGCTCCCATCTGTCTTTCTCGCCTCCTCCTCAGCAGTAGGGAAGACGAGCGCAGCTTGTGTGTCCCGGACTTCCCAGAGCCGTCAGATGTCTACTGGCAGTATATCGACCTCCTGACCTTCATACTGCTCTACATGCTGCCCCTTCTCATCATCACGGCCTCCTACACCACAGTGGCCTGCCGACTGTGGCGCCACAACACCATCGGCGACGCCACAACAGCTCAGCACGCCACCCAAAGAAAAAAACGCCGGCGGACGTTGGCCATGCTGCTCCTGGTGGTCGGGGTGTTTGCCATCTGCTGGTTCCCGCTCAACTGCTACGTGGTGCTGCTGTCCAGCCAGGCCATCGACTACTCAAACGCCCTTTACTTCTGCTTTCACTGGCTGGCTATGAGCTCCACCTGCTACAACCCTTTCATCTACTGCTGCCTGAATCCCACCTTCCGCCAGGAGCTGAGGCACCTCTTTGACATGTGCAGGAGGAAACGGAGGGCGACGGTTGGGTTGGAGCCGGAGCTCCGCCCTGCAGCTGTTGGAGCTCCATGTCACAGGACTGCGTGGCCCAACAACAACGACTCCTTGGGGCCAGGGCGCACTTTGTCCCACCCGGGCCACGCCTCCTCACAGCAGAGCCACACCTCTTCAAGTCATTCCCACAACCTAAAAGATACTCATGTGCTCTTCACCGCCAGGCAGGCCCTCACAGGGAGGACGGACATCCTCTCAGTGGAGCCCATCGTGGCTGTTAGCTGACTGGAGAAAGCTGCCGCAGAGTGATGGTATTTCAGTGTATGAGATTCTTAATCCTGTTCCAGGATTTCATCATGTCCCAGAGAGGCCAGGAAATCTCAGAGATGTACAGCTGGGCCAAAGCAGGATTTTACAAGCAGCAGAGCGAGAAGAGAGGAACCTGTAACCGTGACGTGATTTTCCTGTGATTTTATTCAGCTTCTCCTCTTTCTTCTGCTCTTCACACCTTGTTTTTGTACATTGTTTGTGAAGAACTGAGACATTTTAAAAAGAGATCATTGCAGCACAGGTCATTTTAGCAGCTCCTTTTCAGCAGATGGGGTGTGCTCAAATTGGCATTTTTCTGTGCACTTTATGGACTCCATGGAGGCTTGAATGTTGAGCTTTGACTGTTCATTTGCAATTCTGGAAATATCAAAACAATCTCACTACAAGATCAATTTGTGAAAATCTTGTCTTAATACTGTTGTTAATACTGTTGTTGTTGTTGTTGTTGATTTTTTATACTTCTTAAATTGTCTTAAATTTAGGACAAAATTAATAATGTGGCTCTTGGCTTTCACTCATATCTGAAACCAGCCAATGATATTGTAAAGCCTGGCACAGATTGTGACCAAGCTTTTATGCAACATGCAATGATTTCAGATACACTGTTGTTGTTGCATAGTCTAAAGGCGGCTTTTGTCAAACAGCTTATCTGCAGTTTAATAATTAAAGGCACACTGCGTCGGATTTAGTGGGATCTACTCGCAGAAACTTAGTATGATATTAAGATATTATGTTTTCGTTGGTGTATAATCATCTGAAACTGAGATATAGACTCTTTTTCATACTTTGAAAGGGAGGTGTGAGGGCAGGGGCATTTGATTGGTTGTTATCTGCGACCTCACATCCAGATACCGCCGAATCCCCACAAAATTTTTTTTTTTTTCCCGAACAATTTGATAGATCTGGGACAGCAGTGCTAGGTGCAATATTGGAGCTAATATTGGTTTCCACGCAATTTTTAAAAAATGTTGGAAAATCACATCAGCTCTTTATTAAAAACTGCGTATTTTCTCTCATACAGAGCATATTTCATTATAGCAAGACATTAGAGTATTAATCAATGTTAAACCAGCTCTATCGAGTTTTTAAGTGTGTATGAAACAGTATGTCGCTGCCTCTAAATTACCCACATGAGAAAATGAGACCAACAGAAATAACACTGATCATTTTTATTATTTCTAAATGTTACCTTGTGTCCTTGCAGTGGGGATTGAGGCAGAGGGATCATGTGACCTAATGTTAAGTGAAAAACTACCACCTTTGTCGACAGGATGCCTCAACACAAAGTGAAAAGTTCCATAGAGCTGCTTTAAATAACACTGATTTTATGCTTCATTAACATAATTACACAAATACATTAACACCACATTTTGTTGTTGCAAAATGTGTTTTGTATTTTCAGCTTTGAAAATAGGACGTTCCATCATTTTTAAATTGAATTAAGGTTAAATTAAGTGCCATTCATGCTATAAAAGCAGGATTGGCAGTGGTGGATATTGAAAATATATTGTGCTGAAAATTCTGTGTTTCTTGTGAGCAAAATATTTTTTTGTTTAAGAATATCAAAATAGTCAAATGCGTGTACATGTGCACAGTTGGTTGTTGTGTTGTTTTCTTACTGATTAACGAATCAGTTGCTTTATTTTCATTTTGTCGGTTGAATCGCAACAGGGGTAACAGTCTTGTGTGGTATAACAATGTGCTTTTTGCTTTTTGCATGTCATTTCACATCAATTAGTTAAAGATATATTGTGCAGAGATTGTGTGTCTTTTTATTTACAAATGACAGAGAAAAAAGCTAATAGAAAAAAATGCCATGTGGCTTAGAATAAGAGGCCAGAGTAGGACAGGTCAAAGCTGTGAAACCAAAAGTCACTATTATTTTAGTTATTTTAATTTATGTGATGTATTTAACTCTGTCACATATGTAACATAGTTTAACTTCGATAACTTATTTTAACTCATACCATTATGTTTTCCTGAACAGTTTTGGTGTCCAAAAACAACTACAAAGGTCACCTGACTATTGCTACCATGATGACGAAGGTCACCTAAATTCATCCTATCCAGCACAACCAAAGCTCATTAGTTGCAATATAGTTAAATGACATGCTAAAAGCTTAAAATGTATTTATATGACAAGTGAAATGTCCATAAGAGTGACATGTGATTTGTACCATCTCATGAGATCATGTTGAAGGTAATTGTCCAGGAAGTGACAGTGTGATTTTCTGTGTCTGTCTTTGTCCTTTTTTGCCGTGTTTTGTGAGTGTTAATACGTTGTGAGTGTTAATATGTTAATATTAATAAAACAAACAACAAAACTTTGATCTAAACATTGGCTTTGAGTGTTCAGAAAATCTTTTTTCTTTCCCGGAACAATTACAAAAACAATAACAACTGCTTTGATTGTTAAGCTCAGCATGTAAACCCTTCAATGTACTGTGAAAAAAATGGAAAATGGGCACATAACATGACACACACAGAAGGTTTCATAAGGCTTCCTGCAATTGATTGCATTTGCTGAAGAAACGCTGAAAAACATTAGTGATGCTTTTACATCTTTTTTAGTCCTCTCCAACGCACTTATAGTTCATATAGAAGGACGGCTTAGAGAGTGCTCCTGTGTAGAAACGCTCCTATACTCATGACAAAAAACATACATTTTTCCTGAAGGTACTCATTTTTTCATGTGGAACCTGTGAGCTGAGTGACAAGTTCCAACAAGAAAAAAAGCGAGGCACAGATAGATGGATGCTGCAGATGCTGTTTCAGGCTGGTGGGAGACAGTGAGGTGAATGAAAGCAGCACAATGCTGGGGCACCAGGGTGGCAATTATGAATACAAGACCGCATACCTATATGACAAAGAAGGGTGCTTATTTTAAGCAGACTTTATACAAACTATAAATAAACCTTCTTGTAAAGGTCAAGAAAATGCTCGTCATCAATGACACCAGTGATTGTTAAGTCACCTGACGTGAGTGTTGCTGTGTCGAATGATAAGTTTGTGTTGTGGTACATAATTTTTTGACTTTATCTTAATGGACCTCACTTACTACAGGGATATGTGATTTAGTAACAATAAATGGATCAAAAGAATGATGACTAATAACTACATCATGGGACTGATTTGTAAAGTCTGAATTCAAGCTTTGGTGTGTCTGTCCTCTAGACGACAAGCAAACAACTTTTAAAAATCTTGCTTTCTGAATGACGTTCACATTGGTAAATGTTTTATGTCTTCGACCAACACTCATAATAATGTCATCTACATTCTGTGTAAATGTGAAGTAGCGTCATAGAGCTAGTGTTAGCTAGTGTTACAAACTGAGGAAAGAAACTCAGTGTTAAAGTCAACCAAAAACATTGTGGAAGGTCTCATTTTTAAGATATGTTACAGTTTGCTCACACACTGCTGTTTTTTTTAATGTGAAAATTGTTGCATATAGCCCCTTTAAGTGTTTGATTTAACAATGAAAGCAACTGTTTTCCTGCCACCACTAAATTGCAGTTTAAAGCCATCCACTGAAGGTCCATGGCTAATTTTTCTAATAAAATAAGATAAAAAAAGAACATAGTCTGGGTGCTGACTCCAACAGTTTCCATAAAAGCAGTCGTAGCTTAAGTGGGTGAAATGCCAACAAGTTCAGGGCATTTTGGTGCTGAAGCTAAATTTCACTTTGTGTAAAAGTGGCAGAGTGTTTGGAGGGCGGGTAGCATCATGTTCTCTCTCTATCAAAGTATACGCTGTCAATAATAATCTGCGTTTGGTTTATGTGAGCTGAAAAGGTGCACTGACAGCCTTCCAGTGTTAAGAGTCCTGAAATCTCTAAGTGCATCAGCCTCCATGCTAAAAGCATGTTAGGCATTTGAGTTACTGGATTTTTGTATGGGGTTAAAAATAAATGCAGGTAGCATTAGTCAGTGGTGAGGCATTTTTATTAGTAGTCTCCCACTGAGAGTTTATGAAAAAGAGGATTAGAGCATCTGTATTCAGGTGAGTGAGGACAAGGTACATCATTTCTTTTCAGCAGGACTTTGGTAACCTTCAAAATCCGAGAGGATTTCGTGCTCCGAACTTTGTTGTATGCTTTGCACGTGTGTTGAAAACTGCACAAACATTGAAAGGCCTTGCTTGATTTTTTTTTTAATACTGTTATCTTGCATTAATTATACTGTCATCTCAAGATAACAAAGCTTGTTTTCTCATGATAACAAACTTATTATGGAGAAAATGAGCAGCTGGTTTATTTGACCACAGCTAATTTCAACCTTCGAGATCACTGCCATGACTGTCAGGGAAGATCCGTAACTGAACAATAATTAAGGCCTAAATTTGTTGTTTGTTTGCTGCAGTTACTTCATTTGAGCAGACAATCTCATTTTATAGTATCCAAAGATAAGATGTTATATATGTATATATACATGTCCATGTAGCTCACAGACACAGAAAAAAATGACAAAAATTAAGAAGAAACAACCATGTTTTTTTAGCGTTTTCAAATCTTGTTTCAACAGCATTAAAAAAATGCAAGCACATCTGTAGGAAATCATACATAATGCTCATGTTATAATACATAAGTACATAATCTAAATGTCTTTAATATCACACCTTTAAAACCAACTTATATGAGTATATATTATGTGATACATCTCTTCATTGTTATAAATGTTTCCACTGGAAAACCTTCAGCTTGCCACTGTTTTGCCTCTCTAGCACAGTGAAACAATGTAAGCACACTTTCTTTGGCTTTCAATAATAACAAGTGAGACACAGCAAACATCACATCAGTCTCCCAGATTGTAAACATATTTAATGAAGTTTATATACCAGAGGAGCGATTCGCGTTCCACATGGTCCTTCATTAATGTTCCCAAAGGTATTATTGTTCTTGTTATTTGAAACTTGAAGGGTCACAGTAGGGGTTACAATACTGCAACTGAATGATGAGTTGTTGTCCATGTGGAAGAAATAGAGTGAGACCTTACATCATTAAGACTGTGCTGAAATAAACTTTCCTTGAGGTCTTGGCCTAATCTTCGCCAGGAGCCCTGGTCCATGATGCATGCAGGTATCCAGAATCCCAGCAGCATGTTTTGGTCCGGATTAAAGACAAATCTTAGGAAGACAGACCTGCAATGTCCCCAAAATCCATAATTTAACACTCAACAAACTTTTTGTGAACAATTAATTAAATTCATCTGTGAGTCCAAACACACGCCCTCAGACGACACAGAGAGAGGCAACCTAAAGTAATGATCTTGAAGATTTTCATTTAACTGAATTTCCATAAAGTCATAATGTAATGCAACAGGCTTTGGCCCAGTCCAAAGTCCTTGCATTTCCAGTATTACAAGCCGGATGTCCAGTGTGAGAGTCTCAGGACAAATCCAAAATTGGGAGCAGTTTGTGACTTGTTTTTGAGGGAGGTGGAACACTGTGTTTTTTCTGGTGTCTGTCTTCTAACACTGGAAGTAAATCATTACTATGGCCAAACAAGGAAAGAAAATATTGGTAACCATAGATGGCAGTGTAGTGTGTAAAGCCAAAAGTAATTTGATCGCTTTGATGTTCAGATGAAGGCAAACAAACAAAAAAAATGGAAGCAACTGCCAGTGAGGAAAAATCAAAGATAGCACTGGCATTGCCAAAATCACTTCTACCTTAATTGCAGACCGTCGTTTCAGGCTAGTCCCGAGGTATAATCATCTGTTTGTTAGCTATTAGATTTGAAGACTACAAACGTGAAAATTTTGAGGCTGATTTAATTTATCCGTTATTAAGCTAGCTATGATCAAATTACCTCAGAAGACCCTATCAGACTAATTGGCTGTCTGGTTGTGATATTTAATACTATTACGATCTCTGGGAAATGAGGTCTAAAGACACACTTTTTAATCACTGCTTACTGCCATGGGTGAGAATGAAATGGAGGTCTACAACGTAGTGACTTTAAGGGCTGTGTGGCCTCAGACAATGCTTTACACTGACTTTGGTTGGGGGACCAGACATCCCTATTTTCTGGTGGCACAGCACAAAGACCCCAAAACTGTACTTGAGTATAATACTTGAGTAAATGTACGTAGTGAACGGTGGCTTTTAGAAGGTCGCAGGTCCCAAATGATTGGAGGTCTACAGTCTAAAGTCAGCACTACCTGCAGTAGCACTTAGATGCACCATACAGAAGGCCTTGAGCAGAAGTGGAAACAGAGTGGGTAATGCTAGATAGGTGGTCTGACAACTTGTGAACTTTTAAAGGTCATGCTGAGAGGCAGCCACCAAAGTAACATTTTAAGAACAACACTGTTACGTACTGAAGGTGGGTTAATGGGAAAGAAACAGCATGAGTAAGCCTCCATTTGATTGCACAAGCACTGAACTGCAGCACATTTGGTCTTTATGAAAATGCCACGGCTAAGCTCTTTATTGCTGTAATGATGGAAATAACTTCACAGAAATTACAGAGAGACTTGCAGTAGCAGACTTATTTAACACATCTTAGCCCCATGGCATTTTCATCTGCATTTGGAGTGCTTACTATCACAGTTGTACACCTCCTCTGACACCTAAAGCCACTTCACTCCAGCAGGAACAAGGACATGATCCCTCACTGACTTCACATTTGTGTGTTTGTCAGGTGTAGTTCAAGTTGCTCTTGGGGAGGATGAGAGGTTCCCTTTTGTGTTTATGTTCATTGGCACATTCAGAGGTGTTTTTCTAAAGGTTATCATTTGGGACTGAAGATGTGTCCATCACGTACTGAAAAGGAGTGACATTTCCATTGAATCATAAAATGCCAGCATGCCGAGAACCTCATTGACTCCAGTGTTAATATTTTTGACCTTGTCAGCAGGACCTGGCTTTGTCCAATACTGACAATAAAGTAATAGTTTGTTGCTAAATGCTCTCTGGTCATTTTACTGAAATTAAAATGCCATTGCTTCTTTTGTTGTTCCACTTCAGAGTATTGCCTTTGTTATGGTGGGTTGTGACAGAGCATTGGAGGTGAAAGAAAGTTTCTGATTCGTGTTAACAGCTGTTGTACTTTTTAAAAAATCTAAATTACTATGACTCTGGCATGACTGCTTTACTAAAAGAGTGTGTTCATTTTTCTTAAACATCTAGAGATCTGACTAGAAATTGTACGTGTGTGTGTGTGTGTGTGTGTGTGTGTGTGTGTGTGTGTGTGTGTGTGTGTGTGTGAACTTCATTGAGAGATCAACATGGTTTGACTGGTTTGTGCAGTAACTGGGGTCAGCTGAGACAATGAAGTTGGTCTGTAGAGAATTAAAATGCTGAAGAGGTTTTTACCTCTTCAGCATTAGTAAGAGGTCCCCCGCAAGGACGTTTTTTCATTACCTTGTCTAGAAAGTGCAACTTAAGTTCATGTCTACCAATAAATATTCCATTTCAAGGTAGTGAAGATGACCAGAGGTGCAGTACTTAGTGTTCAATGTGATGCTTCAAGTCAGAGACACTCCATGGAAACTATTTTATACTGATTTTAGAGGTAAGAAATTATTTTAATGAAGGCTTCTCCAATAGGCTTTTATTATGAAATACTCATCAACCTTTAAACATCGTGATTATTTTAATTTTTGGTTCAGGGTAATAATGACCACATCTAACATTATTTTCAGTGAATCCATAATGAATAATTAATTAGTAGTTGCAGTAATCAACAAAATGGCTAAAAAAATGAGCTCCATCTCAATAAACTACACCAATAAAATCCTGGACTAGAAAGACTAGAAATTATCTAATGATATAATATATGGATGTTTAACAGTCACTCATTTGCTCTGAGTACTTTAATGTTTCCTGATTATACTTTTGCACTCAAATAACATTTTTTCTGCAGGAATTTTACAAGAGGATTTTTACATTGTGGTATTAGTACTTCTTTTCAAGAAAGGATTTTGATCCTCCGCTGGAGAAATGGAGGCTGAAATGGCACGAGATCTATAAAGTCCTCAAAACTGAACAAGCCCTTCATAACTGATTACTCTAACATCTAAACACACATATCTCTGCTGGCATAGATAAGTGTGTTTAGGTGCTGTGCTATTTATGGATGTATTAAGAGGAGAAAGAGTCCTGTATATATAAAGGGGACCAGATTTCTGTATTTCTGTACATTTCTTTTCATTGAGGGATTATAGAAAAGTTGTTCATTGAGACTCAACGTTCTAGTGGAGGAAAAAAACATAATTGGTTTTGAATTTAAAGAGAGAGGATGTTTTTTCCTCATTCACATGATACAGTCAGGGCTCACCTGAGAGCTGACAGAGAAACATAAGCTTATAATGTGGCTTCACACTTGCTTCAGCATTCAGCCATAGTGACAGCACAGCCCCTTTCAAATTATTATCAATGACAAATTTTTTACAGTCTGAAGTAACTTGCTGACTGACGCTCAGTTAGTGAAGTTTGTAGTTCACAGCTACTGAATCAGTTTCAGTTGTTGTATTTTCTTGCTCAGATTTATGAATATTGATTTTCTTAGCTGTAGATTCCAGAGGGTCAGAGAAGATATGGCTCTATCTCACAAAATGACCACAGGCTCCACCAGGGATGTGTTTTTTCAACTTTATTGTTTATCTAGTGCACCAACTCTTGCAAGGCTTTTGGAAAAACAAGAGCAAGCCGACTGCTAAGGATTACAACACCAAATATCAAATCATCTACAGAGACAGAACAATAAAGACAGCAGACATTATTGTGGGTGACTGTGGGCAGCTCCTTACGTCCCCACTTAAACTGCTGCATCAACATTGCTCACCTCTGTCCATTAAAAAAAGAGCCAAGATTTCATTTCACAAGTTTTTAAATAAATTGTTTTTTCTTACACCTAGTTTGTTGCAAAAAAGAATGTATTTATCTATTCTTCCACTTTACACCACAGTACATGCTGATTATAAGTGTGCTTTGTGTCTTTCTAACTGAAGTCACAGTTACATAAAACAAGCACAATGTGGGCGAAGGAAAATCTTTCCTCCTGAAACTCCTCACAGAGAACTTCTGTTTTTTTTGTTTCCCCAATCTTCTGCTAATTGCCAAAATGTTTTTCGAATTTAAACCACAAATACATTTGCCTTCCTTCACCTTTTTGCATCTGCAGGCTGAGAGTGTGGAAGGTCTGCGAGAAGGAATCGATTTTTTTATTTAGTGATTTTCCACACCATCCTGTTATCTGAAGGCAAACAAACAAAAACAGGCTTTGAGTCAGGGAAGTGGAATGGAAAAAGCAAGCAAAGCAAGTTGAGTTGAAACTGACTTGTAGGCAACAAGTTAAAGTTGAATACAGATAAATGTATGTTTGCTGTAGAAGGTTTTTTGCGCACCTTTATTTCAGCGCTGCTTTATTCCACAGTAGTGACTTTGTGTGTAATTAGAGGAACATCATGTGACTTCATAAATATGCATGTGATGAAGTGTTGCTAAATTGAGCATCTCTGCTCTGTTATTAATGGCTGTGTGGAGATAAAGGCCCTGTCAAATAATTATTCCTCTGTCCATGGCTGTTGAGGTATTGACTGTAGAGAAAGAAGCATAGTGCAGCACATGAAGGTACAATCTTAGAAAATACCTTCGGTCAAATTGTCACCATGACTGTCAATACAATACAAAACTCAGAATGATTGTACTTCATTGAACAAAACAGTGGAAAAGAACATGTAGTTCAGTTCATATTTGGCTTCTATTATGTACAACTCGTAGATGTACATTGTTGTTGGAACAGAAAACTCCACGGTTTTTCTTTGATTTTCTCCTCTTGGGTCTTCTGGCAACTGTCAGAAATCTCAGTTTACTGCTCAGTATCCAGTGTTTCCTAAACTTTTTTTTTAAAAGCCCTCTCATCACTCCCACCCACACAGCACTCATGTACTATTCTGCCCTTCCTCATGCACCATGTTCAGTTAAAAATGACATGCTATTCTAATAATCCATAGCTTGGTCCTCACAGTGACAGAAAGGATGCAAAAGGGTGCAATTTTAACAGTTTTAAAAGATATACAGAGCACTTCACTGCTGGAAGGCAAGTACAGGGAGGAGAGCAGAGGGTAAAAGATGCAGCCTTGAGGAAAACTGGTGCTGACAGTGCAGGAGTCAGAAACGTGTCTGTCCAGCTTCACATACTGCTTCCTGAATACAGTCAAAGTCCACAAACAGGTACTAGCTTCTCATTCCTGAGAAGTCCAGGTGAGCGAACGATGGAATAAATGGCTGGATTAGCACAATCAGCAGTACAATAAGTATAATAGATAATAAAGTAAAGGCTAAATTAAAAAGCAATGAAAATGAGTAAAAATGCAGAATATAAAAATAAAGAGCATAATTGCACACCTACATAACAAAATGCATTAGAATTAATTATGTAACTTATGGCTTATATAACTTCACAGCCACAGAGTTGGTGATGATAGATGGTATCAAACATCAAACGGCTTCTGTCTTTAACCAGCACTCCATAATGATGCCACAGGTTTCATTTCAATCCATTTCCATGTCTTTGCTGCCAATGTTATCCCTGCCTACATTTGTGAGCATCATGACCCTGTGTGTCAGGATAAAGCAGGTATAGATCATGAATGAATGAATGAATATCCAGTGCCTCCTGTTTTGCCCCTTGTGACCGCATTTGATTTCATATTCCTGCTATAAGTAACAGCACAGCACAGTGTTGCACAGAGGGGCAACAAACAAGATGATGACAGGGCAGAGCCAAGCCGTCAGGAAGCCCAGCTACTCAAAGAGGATATTGTTGACCAGGAAAAGGGAAAATGAAAAGTGCACTGGTCAGAGCACAGTGGAGTACATGCTAGTTTTACCTCCTGAGATGAGATCACAGTGTTTCGTCTCTTCCTTCTTATGTCACTCTAAGAAAGAAAACATATCATATCAAAATATTATATATATTATATATATATTATATATTTTATCATGTTAGTATAGTACAACATGATCATCATCTATATTTTATGAAAAATCATCTCTGTTCTGGTCACCTTATCTTTGAGATGTCTGTTCTTTATGGTGAGGTGTTACTCACACATGCCAACCTTTTTAGATTAAACTTAGTTTGTCAGGTTCGTTCAGTTGTCATGAATGTCATAGAACCCACGGATTAAATCTTCCTCACTCACAACTTTAGACTATAACAAAACAAAATTATTATCCTCTTTAACTTCCAGTGTTACAACTAACAACTCAAATTCAGCGCTGATTGCTACTGTGAACCAAGACAAAAATTCAAATAGAAAAAAAAAGAAAAAAACTACTGTGAGTACATGTTTGCTCAGTAAAAGGACCATTCTTTCAATCAAATTAACAGTTGATAAATTAGCATGGGACTGTAATTTCACTGAACTTCAGTGGTGCATGAAAATGGATTCTTGCATCATAGGGTTAGTTTAGATACGATGCATACTCCCCCTCCTTTCTCTTGTGGTCTGACGGCAAAAACAAGTCTAGGAAAGTTCAACCTCACGCTTAAATTTAAGTTGCAGAAACATAACGTTTTTCTACTATTCAGTGACGACACATCTATTTTTCAGAACGGACAAATCAACTCTTGTGGAGAGAAGGTCAAGTGGCCCGGAGCTCTGTAGGAGGACATCTAGAGATGCACCTGGACTCATGGACTCTTTTTCCATTACCTGTGATGAACTCAGTATGGTTACAGTTTATCCATGTATGATTCCCTACATGTCTGATGATGTTTTCTGCACACGTGGCATCTATTGCACGTCTGTCCTTCTCAGAGAGAGAGATCCCTCATCTTTGGCTCTTCCTCAGGTTACTTCTTTTTTCCCCCCAATTTAGTTCCTGACCTGGTTTGAGGGTCTGAGGACAGAGAGTGTCACAACTGTACACACTGTAAAGCCCTCCATAATGTTTTTTTGGGGGGAGGCCTTTAATTAAATAAATTTGAACTGAAAGTGCTCTTATTTTGAAAATTAAATTGAATATAAATTCCAGGTCCCCTCATTGCGTTCGATTGCTGTTTATCAACTGTTACGTATACTCCAAGTCAATACATGAGCTGTGGAACGGAGCAAAAATGGATATACAGATATAGCAACTGTTTATCATTGACTGAAGAGTCCTTCCAGCTTCCTGGCAATGTCAAATATGATATAGACCTTTAAAACATATATATGCATTTTATCTATTCTTTCTCTTTCCGCGTTTCTGTTTTGTTTTGCCTTTTGTGTCCTCGTTTGTTCTGTGAGAAAAGTGAAAACCAGTTTAAGTACTTTTAATCAGACACGAATCTAAAGGGCCTACTCCTGCTGTTTAGATGAAAACTGAATTAAAAGGTTGAGTCTGGCACATTTTTTTCTAAAGAGGCCAAAGCCAACAACAAATCTCATTAAGTATTCTCTGTAGGCATCTCCTGATATGAGGGATTTGAATGTTAAAAAGATACATGATGCCAGCACTATTCATCAAAATTATGCACAAGTTAACCAATTAACTAATTATTCAATATATTTCCTAACTAATTTCCTCACTTAAAATGATATGTGTTAAAATCTCTCAATCAGTCCTTACAGACAGTGATAATTCTACCATAACAGCTGAAAACAACACACATTAGTTAGCCTCTATACATTTATAGTCGAGGATGAAATTTGTATACTAACCAGATTAATTGCGTGCAAGGACAACTAAATTCCCAAGACTAGTATTATTTCTGTGATCTTTGAGATTCAGTCCCTCACCCAACTGCCTTCAAATTTTCCTCTTCCCCAGACCCCCTTACACACGTTCCTACCTGCAGACGTACATGTACAGTATGTCCTGCCTGTCCAGTCGACCAGTCAGCCAGCAGTATCACATGTCTTTGAGCCTACTGTATATGCAACAAAAGCTGGAGACAAGTCTGATGAGTAAGACTATATAATTGGAAACCAATGGAGGTTATGCGGCTGAATGTTTTTTTTTTTTTACTCCACTATCTTCAGGCTGTTTATTCGCATTACTCTTTGCTTGACTTTGGGTTAATTATCTCATTTTCTGTGGACACATTTTGTGCTTAAGAGGAAGAGAAAATTACCCCCTGTCATTATCTTGTGATAACAATTTAAGTAAAATTAACTGAAAAGATGACCACTCACATGTTATGTTAGCAAGAGCAGAGAGTATAACCTCTAGCTGCGGAACAAACCTGCAAACAGGGACAAGAAAATCACTGCTTTGGTGCTGAAGTGGGTGATGGAGATGATCTTGCGGCAGCGGCATCAGGGACAAAATCATCCTGAAGTGAAGAGAGCAACTATGACTTGATAGCTTTTGAGGTTCCACTCTTCGGAAACGTGAAGAAGAGGTGTCTATGAGAATGTCAAGGAAATGAAGTCAGCATGCACAGAGGTCGGGAGAGTGGCACTAACAAATGGACCTTCAAAAAATGCCCCTTTTCCACTAGTGCCTAGCTCGACTCGACGAAAGTGTTTGTGAATGAGACACGGATGTGCAGCATGTACCACCAGCTCTTGTTAAAAATATCCCTGCAATTGTGACCGTGGCAATAACATGGTGGCAGTAGGCATTCAGCCTGGATGTCACCTCAGTTGAGGTGTTTTGGACTCTTCTAAGGTACCCATATTGATTTTTTTTCATCTGCAAAATAGATGTTTTGTTTTGTGTTTTTTTCCCTTTGGTACCCACTCTTTTGAAGAAATAAAACAACCAAAGAAGGCTATAAGGCTGTATACTTGTTGCTCTAAATTGGAAAAAGGCAAAACATCTGTGTCTGCTTTAATCATATGGAAGTGTATCTGAAACATGCATTCATTTTAGTTTCTCTTAAAAATCTGTAGTTATTTTAATGCTAGTGTAAGAATTAGTGATGCTGCGAATCTTCTCATGAATGAAGAACAGGGTCATGCATGGACAAAAATGCAATGATATGGTACATAATAGTGCCAGTACAATCCATTTCAAACGGGTCTTGGACATGCCAGCCTTGCAAAGTGACCTGAGGTGTCAAAATATGGTTAAAATCTATACAGAACAAGAAGAATTGTGACTCCAAAATTGTTTTATTCACATGGCGTTTGTTCTTAACGAAACATGTGACGCAAATGTTTTTTTTTCAGCAGACTCCCAGTGCGGCATGCAGCGATGTACGATCCACTCCACCATTATCACTACTTTGCATTACCTGAGAGAGACAGCATGATAATTATTTTAAGTGGAAGTCCATTGTGGTTGGGCTTAATAAGGGAACATCTATGGACTTCTGTGGCTTTTCTTTTTTCTTTTCTTCTCTTTTTTTCCCCCAGATGTATTCCACTCCCACAGAAAAATGAATCAATGTCAATCAATGGCCTGCTGACAGGTGTGTAGAGCTGCAGTCTCATGCTGGCAACATCCTCAGCTGGTGAACAGGAGTCGCACTTACCATTTCTGTCTAATCCTGCTGAAAGGTTTTTGTGTATTTCTTGAGCAAGTATGCTTTTTGACAGCATTTTCGGTAAATTGAGAGATGTCATTAAAGCACAAAGAAATGTACCATTAGAGCATATTGTTAAGTTAATATTCCTGATGGTCAGCCATCGGAGTGATTGGTTTGCTGCAAATTAAAGATGTTTTGCACTCAGTCTCTAATTGCATGTATTCTTACATGGCCAAGAAAAGGCACGTCTTTAAAATTATAAAGACTAAAATGCAGAACTTTCCCATATAAAACACAATCTCAAGCACTCATAAAATGTCCTATAACTGTAATACACATTATATACCTTCTGTTTAGAAGGAGTTTTAAGGAACATCTGTGCTTTTCCTGCTATAACAACTCCTATGAAAAATGTCTTGGGATGGCTGCTACAGTCAGGGGGAAGAGGATTTGATGTAAACAACAGCTGAGCAACTTGCCCTTATCTTGTTCATTTTTCTTATTTCCCCTCTGACCGCCATCCAGGATGCTGAAATGCTCAAACACTGGGGAGCAACAAATAAGGGCCCAGGTGGAGAAAACTTATTTTCACTTAACTCTGCTCCCCTTTAAGATATCCAGATAAAACTCTTAATTCCTGGCAGCCTTATCAAATACAAAATGCAGCTGACAAAATTTCTCCTTTAGCCACCAGCAGCCCCATTACACTGGGATGACATTTCATGTTTCAAATCCTGCATGATCATCTGATGCAGAGTAAAAACTTGGCTTTTTGCAGTCTATCACATGCTTTCTCAACATCAAGAGCTACAGCCACTTGTTTTTACTTACTCTAATTTATTTCCTTATCATGGACTTACATACACACACTCCATTGAGAAATTAACTGTGTTTTTTCCAATAAGAAATCTGGCATAGAATAAACATTTGCAAAACACTGACAATTTGATAGATTATGGATAAGACTACATGTCTCATACCTTTATCGGTCTCTTTTTATTTCACAGTCCTGTCTCCTAGAAATGTATTGCAACAGAAAGTACAACTGAAGGAAAACATAATTCCTGTTGGATTACATTTTCTTGCTCACTGTGTCAAAACGCTATATACAGGCCAGATAAAACACAACATTTGGAGATAAACATCTCACCTGTAGATGAAAATGAAACTCTGCAGTCAAAATGTAACCATCCTTCTGCAAAATGGCATTTTTGCAGCAAAGTGTTTCACACATGCACAATTTGAATTTCTCTCTCAAAACAGCAGCAACACACGTGTGTTTTATTCAAAACAGTAACGTTCCTCTGGTCAGATGTCCAATCTTTAAACTGTCTTCTCCTGTACTGCTGTCAGCTGTCATTTCAGTGGGAAATCGAGACGACCCTCTTCCAGCCCATTAATCTCCATTTCTCATCATATTTGGGTCCAAGGGCTCCGTCCACTCATTTAAGTCCTGCTTCACATCACACCCATTCAGACTTTAAGCTGTTCTCTTCATCACCAACGTCCTCATTCCATCGGGGGTGTTTCGCCTTCATCTGATTGCATCATTAACTCCTAACAATGATGATGTCACAATGGGGTCTAATTGCCAAAGACCCTTCATATATACTTTTATTGTACACCAATAACAGCAATAGTCTGTCCTGGTTGAAATAGGGAACTGAAGTGTCTTATTGTTGAATAAAAGGAGTCTCCTGTTTTCCAGAAATGTGCAATAACAAAGAGTCGTCTGGCTTTGCATTTCTCTGAACTCCTCAAGGCTTATACGAACATTATGAACAATGGAGAAAATAGAAAATAATAACATTATTTTCATGTGGCTCTCACTGTGAAGACTTAAAGTGGAATAATGTGAAATATTCTAGTCTTGAGCCACGGAGGTTTTCTAGTGTTGTGATGGGAGCATGTCTTTGAAGGCTTTTAGTTGCCTGTGCCTTGCTGTAAAGGTCAAGTGCAAATACTTGTCTTTAATTCGTGGAGATGGCGGGCAGTTGTCTGCTGGTGTATCTCTGACCAAGATATCACATATTTTAGCTTAAAAGTTACAGTCTTAAATGGACCCAGCACCAGAAGGTGAAAAATCTGTTTTATTTTCTTTCAACTTGCCTCTTTTTTTCCAGCTGTCCTGTTAGGCAAACTGATGTATCATGAAAAGCTGCTTGTTTTTCCTCAGTAATCATCCTTGCTGCTGGTCTCTGACTCTTATTTACACACTAATAAGAAACATAGAAGCAGACAAGAATGTACAGTAAGAAACATCATTGATGTGTCAGATAAGTCAACATTTGCAAGGTAATGCAGAAAATGCTGAAAACTATTAAAACTATTTCAAAAGATGTCATGTCAAAAGCATGTTAAAGTGTTGCTAAGCAACATAGCACAAAGAACACCAATCGTCATGTCTAAGAGTATGAGGTGTGTCGTGTTAGATAGAAATGAAGACCTTTCAGTCAAACAAATAGCTTGCAAACATGACCTAGAGGTGCACCGTCTCTTGTTTGCTGAATTTGCACAAGAAAGTGAAGGTGGCTGACTTACTGTACGGTACATGATACCCTTTAGGGTCAATAAGGAACATCTTGCTCTATCTTGTTTTCTCTTTTACTCCCATGTTCTTTCAGCACACAACACAACATCACAAAAAAAAGCTCGAGAATAGACCATGTGCACCTGATGGGAGAATTCAAAAGTACGAAGAGTCTTTTCTATCACACACCTTCCAACTCTCTAGAAAATGATTAAATTCCACCTCATGTTGGTGCAATGCAGTCAACCCCAATGTTTATAGTAACATCTGCTCTTTACATCTCTGGTATACTTATATAACTTCTTCTATGGCTGATAGTATGCACAGATAACTAGGTACTGTAGTTTAGAGATTCTTTCTGCATTTCAGACAAGGACATTATCTTAACAAATCGAAAAGACTTTAATTGCTTTGCTTATTGTTTAGGTTTTAAGACAGCTGGCATCTTTTGGTGCATTTCAAATTAACACTCAGAATCAGATTTATTTATTTATTTCGATATATTTATTTCATATACAGGGAAGGTATCACTGTATGTCATTGCATAACAACAGAGAAAGCAGAAAAATATAAGAAAGGGTCAAAGCAAGTACTGCAAATCAGATGGTGTAAAAATGAGATGTCACAGAGGTGTAAATGGGTTTTCTCTGTATCTAGGACCTCTGAGAGGTGAAGTGTTACGACACCGACTGGATGACAGAGAGACAAAACCTTTGCAATGAGATGACATATGACCCTGTGGTCCATTTGCTGGTTGGAGATAAAACGATGATGAATGAATTTTAATTTAAGTGGCCCGATCCATCGTATATTAATACCATACACAGGCCTACTAAAACAGAAAATAGAAAACAGAAAATTGGCCACAAATAAATAAAATTAACATGAAACACATTTTTGTTGCTTGACCTATACTAGGGGATAAACTTGTACATCAGCCTCTGCTCTTTTGATTTTGACAAGCTAGCTTAATAAAAGAAAAAGGTAGGGTAAATAGCAAAAATGTTTCATATGTTTTATAAAATATATCTTTATATACATACAAGACTCTCAATAAACATTAAATTACTATGTGCAAGTATAAATATATATAGAAATAATAATTGATTGGCATAATTAATAAATAGTAATATGTATACAGCAAGACAATGTATTTGATTTTTTTATTTGTATATTTATTTTTTAATATTATAGGAAACATATCATTCTACTATTATTTTGTTTGGTTGTTTATTGTTTGTTTCTGTGTGTTTCATTTTTCTTTTTTTGGTCTCCTTGGTGATCCCCCTCCCCTTGGCACCAACGTCACAAGTAACGGTTGCTCCATCGTCCAATCGCATCGCTCCGAACGTGAAAAAAAGAAATAAAACAGAAACACACTGAACGTCTCTTATGCGCATGCTCACGCACCGAGGAAGGAGCTACAGCTCGCGTCCCACTGAGGATATTAACTCTTCTTATAAAGGTAAAATAATGCCACTCTTCGGGGACGCTTCTAGCCTCTTTCAATGGACACAAGCGTAGATAAGCTTTATATTACCCTCTGTGTGATTGTGGAGCACCGGCGCCGGCTCATGACTGTTTTTCTACTTGTATTGTTGGGCTAACCGGCGACAGCTAGCTAATCTGGCTAACACCACCAAGTAGTAGTTAGCACCTTCCTCTTAAGCTAACGTCAGCTTTTGTTTCATCCGCCTCCTCTCACCTGGCTCTGTGTCTTTTTTAACCGAAATCAATGAGACATCCGAGCCTTGCGGGGTCTTTGTGAGCGCGAACACTTAAAACAGAGTGAAGTAAAATTCATTTCTAACTCTTGCATATGTGCCACATTTCAATGACAAGTCAACACTGTCTTATTTAAGCGTTTTATTTGTCATGTTTATAATGTTTACCACGGAGCGAGTCCTTGGTAATGAGGCACAGGCACCCTCTAACAATGCTAAAAAATAATTAAAAATAAAATCTCACAAGTAAAGATGACTAAAGTTAAGGAAGTAGGAATGGAAAATAGTATATGTATGAAATTGATAAAAATAAAACTACAATATAAATACAAATATATGTGTAGATAGAAATATTTAATGTAATATACATATATAGTACTATATAATAACATTAATTAGGTCACTGAAAGCTGTTGTGGGTCAGGTTTAGTCAGTGTTTTGCATTGACAAGCTTCTGTCTCCTTTCACATTGATTAACTGATCGATTAATAGATTGATTGATTGATTGGCTAGCTATTATCTAACCATATCAGTCTTTTCTGTACTACCCTGTTGTTCAAGTCAAGTTGCTTTACATAATGCTTAAACGTTGTTAAATTAGTATATGCAACAGGAAATACTCATCAAAAGGATGAAACTAGAGCTGCAATGGTTAATCAGTTAGTCGTCGACTGTTAAATGAATCGCTAACTTTTTTTTATTGATTTTGAGTCATTTTATTTAAAAAAAGAAGAAGAATCCTCTGATTTTGGCTTCACAAATGTGACAGTTTTCTGTTTTTTCTAGCTGTCTGTGACAGTACACTGAATAAGTTCAATAAATCTTTTTAGTCTTTTCATGTTGGGCTTTGGGAACTGTTGGTCAACATTTTACACTATTTTCCAACATTTCATGCATGAAATTACTAATCATTTCATTGAGGTAATGACAGACAACTTAATTGCAGATGAAAATAATTTATAGTTGCAGCCTTGATGGAAACCTTTTTAAAAGAACTGGAAGGACAAAAACAGGAAAATAATCACGATATATGTAGTCAAATATATAGGAGTGCAAGGTAAATAATGATGATGCACTGTGTGGCATAATAACCAAAGCCTTTAATCAGTATTAGTGATCATTAGTTCATACAGACTATCAGATTAGAGGGTTCATATGGTTACAGTCTGAGATGTACTTGGATTCAAGTCGAAGCTGTGTATAGAAACACAGCAGTCATTTAAACAGTTTACATTTACATTGTCACCAATTGCTCTCATGAATTGTAAAAATGTATTAAGATGTCAGCCATGAATCACAACGTCCCTGGGTTGAGTCTAACCATGGAACTTGTGCGTGTCCCTTGAAAATCTTGACCCTTAATGACTAGTGGAAAGTATATGATGCTTATATAGTCTTCAGTCTTGCTTTTTGGTGAATGCATAAGCAAAGCAAAGTTGACAAATTTTGCCAAGATGCTGGTAAAATGTGTGTATTACCTTCACACAAGATTTAAACCATGTCATAACCATTGTTAGCTATTGAGCCATCTTTTCTGATTGCTGTATATCCTTCATGGTGGGAAACGTGATTGAGAAATTGAGGTCAGTGTGCTTGAGTATTAGATCCTTGGTTCTGGAATGAACTTTAGCTGCCTTCATTATTACACTGGATTCGTGCTGAGGATGAATATTAATTTGATATTATCATCTTTCTTTTTGGTGTGCTTACTTTCATCGCACCAGCTCTTAGGAGCTCATCACCACCAGTAAAGCTGTATAAGCACCGGGTTGACGGGACCGAAGGAAGTGGCGCGTCGTACGGGGAGCTGCCTGCTGACATCGCCATGAGTTACAAACCCATAGCCCCAGCGCCATCAGGCTCCAACCACACACCTCCAGGTTCAAATGCCATGCCGCTTTAATGTTACACGTGGAGGTCTCTGTGCTAAGGGAAACATTTATATTACAAGAAATAATTGGTCTCAACAGACTCCTTACCATAATAAATCAATCGTAGCCCAGCCCATATTAGAGAGAAGGTAACCATAGCAACAGCACATGACTATCTTCCTGCTGTGAAAATAATTGAACAAACCAATGGTGAATCCAAAGATACTCAGGACATTAATTAAGGGAATGGTAAGTTGCCCTTGTGCAGATGTGCTGAAGCACTCTGAGGTGTCTTCATTTACAGACTAATGGGCTTTCCTCCAATGTACTGTACGTGTATCAGGGAATGATTACTTTTATGTATAGTAAGATAAAATAAACTGTTTCAGGAGGCAGCTTATACTCCTGTCCTTTATTCCTCCGTGCAGGCTCTTCTGTACCCTCTCCGTCTCTGCCCTCGTCGTCCAATTTTAGGCCAGCCTTCAGTGACTTTGGCCCGCCCTCCATGGGCTTTGTTCAGGTATGTCTGCAGCAGAGTTATCCATGCTGTTGTGTTGACTTTTACGTTTTGTCGATGAACAGCAATAAACCACAGTCACGCCTAAGTTTTGTTTTATGTGATGTTGTGGCTTTGTCAGCCACTCTTCATAAAAGTCCTCATCAGGGCTGAAGCAGTTTGACACCTGTGAAGCAAAGAACGACTGAATGTGAATGACATGTCGTGAGACGAACAGTGTACAAGAGTTTAAAACAAACCCCCCAGAGAAGGTTATTTTTATTTTATGTTATTTGAAAGCTGTCTTTCAGTCTTCAACCTTTCAAGAGGAACTTTTTCTTTGTTTGCAGTATCATGCCTTGTAGAGTCTAAGCTTAAGTTTTTTGTACTTTTGCCTACAATAGAGAAAACAAAAAGGAAAGAGCAAGCGACAGAAGCTCTACTGCAACATTCAGATGTATGACAAGATGGAAGATTCTGCTTCAGCTATTTAACCTTTGAAAATCTTCAGAAAATGAGAGTATCTGTGGAGAACGTGTCTTTCTATTTTCACAGACTACAGTAAATATCGACAGCGTTGCAGGGCTGTTACTGTGCTGCAGCTGCTGGCATGTGACCTACATGCGAGTGCTGAGATAGCCATGGGGGGTGAATGAGCCGGTTGAAGTGCATATAAATTTAAGGAAAAAGAAGCACATTGGTGACACTGAGGAAAGGAGGAATGGACTTCATTGCAGCTGTCAAAGCATGGCAATGAAGAGAGGAGGAGGACCAATTACTGTTACAGAGGAGCAATAGAAAACATCCTGACTGGAAACATTACAAACTGGCATGGTAGGCACATAACCCAGGACCAGAGGGCTCTGCAGCCGTTGATTAAAACCATCACTGATAACCAACTACTGTGCATCAGTGAGGTGAAGTGCATGTGTTGAGCCCAAAGGATACTAAAAGAAAATCCCCACCTCCTCCACAGCCTGTTGACCTGGTGCCATCTGGCAAGATCTGCAGCTGTAACACCAAATGCAGTACTACCACGTGTTGTAGAACAATACATTAAGCTTAATCTGATGGGAATACTCAAGAGACTATCTGAAAAACAAATGTATAAATCTTGTTAAATGAATATTTATTTGAGTAAAAACAAAAGATTTCTTGAGCTTCCCCTATTTTACATCACCCTTTATAATGACTAGAACCTCAGTTTTTTGTTGTGTTTTCTCCTTACTTTGACATGAATTTCCAGCTGTGACATGTTTTGATGGATCTTTTTTTTTTTTCTTCCTCTTCAAATATTAAATGTTTGTGAAAATACACAAACAGCCTGTCAAGGTGTCTCAAGGGTCCACCTACAGTGAGCTTCTGTCTGTCATTGAGGAGATGAGCCGTGAGATCAGGCCGACATACGCTGGAAGCAAGAGTGCTATGGAGCGGCTAAAGAGAGGTATATTTTACCTGTCATGCATATACCTGTTTGCAGTACATGTCCATCCTAATTTTTATGCGTCGTGTGCATCCTGACTGGTTAAAAAAAACTACTTTCATCTTTTGGAAAGACAGGTCAGACAAGATTTGTTCTGTGTAGAAATGAATCACTTTTAAGTAGTAAAACATGGAAAAAGGGAATTTAACACTGAATGTTTGGTTGTCAATTATTCTATACCTGCTGTTTAATAACACTTTGTAAGAGGTTGAACAGAGAGTTAGACAGGTCTGGTATTTAAGTGATCCCAAACATAAGTGATGTTTTTATGAAGGAAAACATACAAAGCATAGCCAAGATAACATAAAAATGTGAAACGTTTGATTATTTAGTGCAACTTTTAATTGTACTTTTGTCACCTAAAGTTTGTCAGCCCAGTTATGGACAAAGGTTTTATTAAATACAAGGTATTTGGGGGGAAATGCTCTTTTGGCTACACTGTCTTTGCACTTCTTTTAAATTCTGATGAATGGTAATGAGGATGTGTAGAAATAACAGACTGGTTTGACAGAATCAAACACATTAGAGGTGACACTAATTTGTGCTAAACCCAATCTTGCCTTCAAGTTTACCTGCAGCTTCACTGCATTAGTGGTTATAGTTGAGATAGACTGAGGCAGAGGGAGGAAAATGCTTCCAATTATTTTTGCAATTAACCTAACTAATGTCACACTGCTGATTTAACACCTCGTTGCACCTTCTGTTTGCCTTGTTCAGGTATAATCCACGCCCGCGCACTGGTCAGGGAGTGTCTTGCAGAGACGGAGAGAAGCGCCCGCACATAACCTTTTGGAAAATTCCCTTCACCCTTCACTCTTTCCCTGTAGAAGCCTGTCCTCATCGAGATCCCAGTCGTCGGTTTTACAACCATTTTTTACCCTCCTGCGTTCTGCGCTTCCTTTGCTGGCTTTTTATAGGTGCATCATGTCCTTCTTGTCTCCACTGTTCCCTGCATTCCACCCATTTTGTTAATTACAAACTCTCTGTGACCTATGGGGTGTATGCAAAATGCAATTTTTTTAATCCATTTTGAAATAAGACTGTGAGAAATTTCTGGTGAATTTTTGAGGAGAGCTATGGGTAAAAACCTCAGTTAAATGGATGGGAATGTCTGAAATAGTATTTGCTCAATAGTGGTAATTTATCCTGATAGTAATGATGAAATTAATGTTCCAGCAGCATCTGAGCTCAAGTTTCTGAACATGACTTCACGACCACTGAATATTTTTTTGTTAATCAGAGCATCTTGAATATACCCCATTTATTTTCACAATTTTATCATATTTTGTAGTGTAAACACATATTAGATGTTTCTCAATCCCCAAGAACTCTATACATCTCAAGTCAATTTGTTAGTACGGAAATTTTGTAAACCAGATTTTTGCAGTTCGGTATGTATATCTTAATTAAATAACAGGAAAAAAAACTTTTGGTGGCTGTTTGATTTCATATGATTGATTGCTATGGAATTAATAGGCAGATTGTCAAGTCAAGGTGATGAGACAATGGCGGCGATTACATGCCCGCACATTTTGATTGAAATCATTGTGACTGAAGATTTCAAGTCAGCTATTAACATGGACTGTGACATAATATGGTCTGGTGTTTACATGCACTGAGGCGTCGCTAATGGGAACAGGTGTGTGTGTGTGAGTGAGGGAATAAATGAATGAACACTCATGCACTGGTCTTCCTCAACAGCGATTATTCAGCACCAGTTCATTCAGCAGTAATTCTATTGAAATGTGTTTCATCATCTGTTCAGCACAGTAAATGCTGTTATTGGGTTTCTCTTAATCAAGCAACAGTTAATGTTGATAATGCAAGTCTTGGATTACGTAGGTGTCTCAAGAAATGTATGTCTCTCCACATTTATTTCACAATGGTGCAGCCAATAATCAGGATGAATTGTGTAGATGGTACCATTATTCTTTTGGTCTCTTTCTGAAAAGCTTTAAACTTGCGTGTTTATTCTGATTTAAATATTTCAAGACTTACAATATGAACATTAGGCTCCATGCAAACATAGCTACTGGTGAGTCAGCTTTTTATGAAATGTTATTTCATTGAGCTTAAGTGTTGACCTTTTCAAATGGCTGCCTGATGAAGAGACTCGTAGCACAAGGTCCATTTTGCAGTGCATTAATCTAACTGAGCAGACTCATTTGTCTTCAAGTGAAAGCCACAATATGCGAGAGCTCTGAAAACGTAGGGAAAGTTTTGAGATTTGATGTGAACGTCTTTTACTCAGTCCAACTGAAACATGCAATGTTTGCATATTTTTCAAATCATTTGTCACAAATGTTGAAGAAAATGCAAAGCTGGGGATAAACACATTTATTTTCAGTTACATAATCACAACCTCAGTAATATCTCACTTTAGACAGCTTGGGCTACTGCCCCGCTGCCTCACATGAAGAATAATGAGACACGCTAAGCAAATGAAGGAGATTCTGAGGGTTTTGCTGAATACATTATGACCAAAAAATAATAATAAAACAAACAACATAATGGTAGTATCTCTCACATATATATAAGAAGTGCGCAGGAGAAAGCACAGAGAAGAAGTCCACGTGTGATTGTCACAGACAGCTCAGTTTCCTCAGTCACATCTAGCAGGACATAATTGGTCACCTGCTTATTCTGGTACTTCCAGTGTGACCAAGACAGAAAAGGGGAGTGCAAGGCAGAGGTGTGCATGTGAGTATATAATGTGCCTTGTGCAAAAAGAAAAAAAAACAGAAAGGAAAGAATCTTTCTGAAGGGAGAGGATTTCTGTCAGGAATCCATTGAAATCTGTCCTTGTTAGGCTGATGACAAGAAGTTTTAGGATTCATCTGCACATCTTTCAGGGAAGCAAGAGAACATAAAATGTTTAAGCTACTTGTTTCTAATACTGTGGACTATACAATGAGTTGCCCCCTGGTAAATTCATTATATTGAAGAAAAAAAATCCTTCTGCAGTAAATCCTGTGAAAAATGTTGCTGTGTGGAACATTTTCTAGGTAACCCATTACTGTGATAAAATTGTTTACCAAGAATGTAAAATACTCTGAGTAAGAGAACAGCATTCGAAATTCCCAATGGGATTTTGGACTGATAACGTCAGAAAGTCCTAATCAAGAGTGAGTAACTTACAAGAATAAGGCAGTAATGAAAATTGCACCGTAGTACATACATGTGACTCACAGGTGCATTTGTGTGTGTTTGTATGATCTGACAATGTGAGAATATTTCTGCATGTACCATTCAAGGGCAGGGTGGCAGAATGTTTGGCTTGGGTGCGCGGATAAAACTGAAACACCAGCAGTGTCTACTGTTTCTCCTCCATCTTGAAAGTCACACGCGTCCTATTGCTCCAACCCACCAGTAGATTCAACCCTGTGAGGGGAAAGAGCAGACATTTCTTTACATATTCAGTACATTTAAAAAAAAAACATGACCACAAAGAGAATATCTGGTGGCAAATTAAAAAAGCAACTGACTGTAGTGGCAGTTGCTGTTGGCGTGCTGAACAGGCCTTTGTAGCGACCCTTTTCCTCCTTTTCTTTGGAGCGGATCCTCTCCTCCATCGCCCTCAGCTCCTTGGCAACAGATGGCTCCAGTGAGGGGTCAAGCTCCAATACCTTAGCAAAGTCCGCTCGTGCCTCCGCCTCGTTCCACACTGCGGCGTGAGCCTTAGCCCGTTTGTAGTAGGCTTTCACATTGTCTGTTAAGACGGGGACAAAGCCAACAAGCTGTTAGGCTGGATAAATGAGGCAAACTTGTAATATCAGTCTATCAGGGACCGCATGCAGCTGTGATGCAAACAACTTGCTGCTTTTAAAAATATCATTATTGTGGCACATTTAGCTGTTTTTACTATTGTATGAGTAAACCATAGTGAATAAATTGAATCATCTCCTGCAAGGACCATTTTCTCCCCATGTGGCGTTTAACAATCTCAGATCTGCTAATGTTTACACAGTGATAGAACCAAAAAATATTCTACATCGTGCATTAAAAAATAACATTACACCCGAAAAGAAAAGAGTTAAGTAAGAGACTTTCTTCCTAACCTCTGTAGCTACAGTTACAACATGAAGTGTTTCATTAAAATACTAGGTCACCACAAGAGCTTCAAAGAAGTTTGGTATAGATCCTCCTAACTCTAGTGAAAGGCTGAACAGTATTCCTTCAAAAGATATTCTCACGTTTGATGTTTCAAACATGGTGTTGCTGTCAAGTGAAGCATCTGCGTTCTTTAACATGTAGGTTTTTCTGTAAACTCAACATCACAGACACAATTTTAAACCCATCCAATACATCCTGCTTCTTTGAAATCACTTATAATCTACCACAGAAGCAACAGAAATCTTTCATCTTTAATTTTTGCAGGTTCTTGTGCAGCACCGACAACAAAGCCTTACTCTCATATTTGAAGACCAAGGATGTGCAGTGCTCAATGACTTCGTAGTACTGGCCCTGGAGCAATTTGCACTGGCAGTAGTTGAGAAGAAGTGGTGTGATCATATGGTCCAGCTTTATCCACGCTTCATCTCCAGGATGCTCCTAAAAATGGGAGACACGCATCAGTTACTTTGTGTTTATACCAAAGAAAAGGGATAATAAAAAACTGGATGCGATCATTAATCTCATCTGTGCCCTTACCTTCATCTGTAGATTTTTGAGGCACGCAATGCCGTTGTAGTATTTCTCTGTGGCTTCCTTAATTTGCCCCTGTTTGAAAAGCATGTTGCCCTCCTCATGGATCTGAGGTACTAGATCCATTTTCTCTTTGTCTGTCATAGCCCACACATCGAGCTGGAATGATCCCGGAGGCAGAACCTGAGTAGGGAAAGATACTGAAGATCAATCGATGTGAACTAAGGCTGAGGGTAAAACAGCAGAAATTCTTAGTGGCAACTCTTTGAGGAAGATCTTCTGTTCAGGGTTCAGTAGATTCATCTCTACAATCCAATGCAACACATTGCAACAATCTACAATGAATCCTGTCTCATCAGGAGGCTCATATACTTTAGTTTATGATGAAACTATGACTTAGAGGTGTTCATCTAATCCTCGGACAATTTTAAAGACCATATTGTTGTACTGACCTTTTTTCTAATTTTGTGTCACCCTGATGCAAATGGGGCTGGGTATCAAATTTCACAGTGTTTTTGGTACTTCCTTTTGCACACTGTATTGAGAACTGTCAGATTTATGATCTTGTTAAACTTGTTGGATGTTTCGTAATTTAAATCCACATTTAGGTACATTTTATGTACTTTGTGTTCTTGTCCAGCTGCGCTTTCACCGTCATAATTTGAGAACAGTTCTACAATATAAATGTGTGTATTTCTAAGGAAAGAATAAAAAAAGAAAAAAGAAAAAGAAATTGCAAAAATACTTTCATATTGTTATTAGAAGATATATGTGTATATATAAAAAACAAAACAAAAAACACAGCACTCCAAACTCTGGGCTCACCTCCAGCAGCTCGATGGTGAAGACGAGAGGCTGTGGGTTGGCCTGAAGCTGATCCAGGTCCTTGTGCCCGAGAGAGTGGTGTGAGTGGATCTGTGCGATGCCGCAGCAGTGCCTCTGGCCTTCCAGGGGGTCCTTACCAGCACTGATGTTTCTCAGGGACTGAGACACGAGTGGGTATAGTGCTGTGTGCTGTGGAGAGAACAGAAATGAGTCACAAATGCACAGTGTGATGGAGACTCTGAGAAGCCGTTCATCTCAAACGTGAGGACGTGTTAGAGGACCGGAATGTCTTTGGAGAAAGCATTTACTGAGACGTGGTTAAGCATCACAACATTAAGCATTACAACACTAACATTACAATTTTTACTTTGTTGCAAGATGACTTAGACTTCACCTGCCCATATCCAACAGGATTAACACCCTCCTGCAATGAATGGTAGACTCACTAACCTTAGTGTCGCAAGTAAATTCAGAAATTTCTTCTTTTCTCATGGTGATGACCACCCTCTCCCACGCGGCTAGTTTAAATTTCTTGCCCAGGATGAGCTCCATGGGTTTGTTGAGCCCCCCCATGGTCCTGGAGTCATCCAACACTGTGCCATCACACAGGCTGGTGCGGTAATGGAAGACCACCTGATGAACCAAGACAGAAAGAATAACACCAATTATTGATCAACACAGCCTAACACTGAAAATAACTATTGTTGTGATCACACACATGAGATCGATGCGCCTTGTTTACCAGAAACAAAAGAGCAGTCTGCACTTCTGTGACAGGCCTAGAGTGCGTCTACGCTCGAACACATTCTGACCAATCACAGCAATGGGAAATTTGACTGACGCGGCGTGCCGCCCAATCAGAATTCACAGGTGAATGCCATCCTGTCCCGCCCCCTCTCTTTCCATCAGATGAAATCTATCAAACCCGGCTACAAAAACAGCCCAAATTTAATCTAATATTGTACCATCACAGAGGCGGCGAAGCTCAGAAGCTTGTTATCGCTGTCTGTGCTCAACCACCATGTATTTGGTGTAAGATCAATCTAACAGTCTTATGTGTTAGTCTAGATATAGCCACTGATAGCATTTAGCTAGCGTGCTCCGTCGCCTTTCTGAAACTAACTCGGAGAACTGGACTCAGCGCGTCCGATAAACGACGCTGAGGCTTTACCTTGGTGCCATCGGGGAAATCGGACAGCTCTCCTTTACCGGGGCTGATCAGTTTCTTTCTTATTCCCTCCTCGAGTAGCCTGCGTGCCTCTTCCTCCATCCTTGACCGAGAGTCAGTTGACGAAGTTTGACGATGTTTCCCGAAGCGACGCTCGTGTCGTGAGACGCCTCTGCTGCGTCAGAGCGCCCCCTACACGTAGACTGCGGAATGTCGTCATAGCAGGGGATCGGTCAGGGTATCCGGCCACTTATTTTTACTAA
>JBAJHX010000051.1:15886007-15901442 GCA_037176925.1 Amniataba percoides | reverse complement strand
TAAGTGTCATGCACGTAGAGAACAGCAACATAATGAGAGTGAAGAAACAGATACGGCGTGATCATACAGGTTCAAACAATGTCAACACAAATGTAAACACAGTCCTGCTCCAAAGGCAGCGCAGCTATAGAGACACAAACCGGGCACATCTGAAGAGCAAACGTGAGCAAGGTGAAAGACTTTGTGTGGGAACAGGTACTGAAGTCTACATTCATCAGACGTAGAAATATATCAGGGTATTCTGCAGACATTTTAATGAGGATCTTTGATCTGTATAAGATTGTGGTGTAATAAACAAAAAGTGTATTATCCTCGTTTTCTCCGACAGAGGCAAGACACCACATCTGAAGTGGGCACAAGGAGAACTCAGTGCTGTGGTCAGGTTATATAGTGCTGTGGATGGTAAAGGCACTTAATCAAACTGCATGTTCTCACATGACATCCTCTGATCATCTCTGTATAGAACTTGTGTGTGTTTGTGTGCATACTTCTTCTGCTTCTATCACATCGCACGCAATATACTGCATGTCTATAGCATGCTCCAATGGGGTGAAAGATGAATAACCAAGTCAATTTGTAACGTATTAACCTGGTGATATGTAGTCCCATCAATACAATGGGTTTGTTTGCATCGTTGAAAAACTGCAGTGAAATTCCAGAAATAATGTTCCAGTTACAGTGAATACTCCACAGAGTTCAATTGAAGAGATATAGCCTAGTAAGGAAATGAATATCTATCCAAGACACAGTAACAGCTTTGCGGTACAGTGTCTGTTTCTGTATCTTAAGAATCTTAAGAAAATACACACCTCTGAACAAATCTCCAGTCTTAATGTCCTTCTGTGATTTATCGTGTGGTTTCTCATCACCACCTGCTTACTTCACATCTGCAGAGATTCAATTGGGCTGTGACATTGTACCAGCAGGCCAAATATCTCACATTATTCCTAATATTTTGGAGGACCTGCATTTCACACATTTTCCATACACCTTGCCACCACAGCAAAATGAGCTCTGGCAGTTTCAAGGTTTATTTAATCAGGGCTTGATGTGACTATTTTAGGTTGAAGGCCGGAAGCGCAGCCAAATATCTAAAGAGCAGAGTTTAAAAAACATGACCACAAACAAACAGGCTGTCTTTCTTCCTGGATTGATAACAAATGCTGGGAAGTTGATCTGAAGTGCCCAGCGTTCAAGGAGTGAAGTAGCTCTATTGAAAAAATTGGTGTGCTGGAGGCAAGGAGTGAAGATCACTGATTAATGAAATTTAAGTTGAAGAACCATAATCTTGAGAAAAAGGACTTGAGGAAAAAGAGAGAGGGCAGAATAATTAAAAACTGCTGTGTGGGTGTACCATAGATGTGCAGGAGCAATATGTCATATCAGGTTTTGTCAAAACAGGTCTATTAATTGCTTTATTAAAGTTAAAGGCTTCATATGGCGGTTAATGTGAAAACTAGTGTGAATTTGGATGGTCTGCAACTAAAGAATTCACATTTTTCACTGCTTTGCAAAAATATAATATTTATTCAAGAAAAGATGGCACAAGGGCAAAAAAGGAAAACAATTTTCTTCAGCTTTCCACATTTTTAGCTATTTCAGTCTAAATTTTGTAAAGTAAATAGAAGCTTTTTTATCATAGTCTCCACATGCAAAACAACATCCACTTAAGGAAGAACTTTATGCTAACTCTGTCCAAAATGAAACAAGTCTAAACTTGAGCAAATGCAACAAAGTGCAGTTAAGATGTATGAAAAAGTGGGTAGTGTTATTTGCATGATGTGTTTTAGAAAATAAATGAAAAGGGACATATATGTGTTTTGTTTTTGTTTTTAAAATCCTTTTTGCAATTGAACCTTGACAGAGTGGACAGATAACACGAAGGATGGTTTGCCTTGAAAGGTCCAGACAGAAACAGATTAGATGAGGAGAATCGTGTCTCTAAATTTGAAATATAGGAATAAAATCAAATGTTATTCTTATAATCTTGTTAGACTGTGACTATGAGCAAATATTGACAGCCAGACTTATCACCACTCCCTAAATGTCCTTGTCTGTGTATTGTGTGTGTTTTGTCATAGCTCTTTTCAGTGATTAAGAGTCATTTGTTCATTTTGTTTACCTGCAGTAAGTTTACTGCTGACCAAGTCAGCCGTGCTGGCTGCCTGACACTAATGTTTAGCTAAAAGATACTTTTGGGTTAACTGTTGTGTATTTCACTTTTATGACAGTAGTGATTGTATTTTGTTCTTTCTAAAGTGACTAAATGTTCATCTTTCACCTTGTTTTTGTGTCATGATCAAGGGACAATCTACTGAATTTGATAGCAATGCTCTTTGTCAATCTAGTTTCCATGTCAGCGACCCAACATTTACATTTCTTACAACTGCTAAAATTGTCAAATATAGTAATCAATCTACAATTTTATATTTTTGTGTTTTCATGTTATGGAAAGGGAGTAATCCATGTATATACACACAACTTTACAGCAGTAAAAATATTATTTTATAGCAATTTGTTCTATAGCAGATGCTTTGGAAACCATCAAATGGCAATATTTCATTTCATACAATAGTCTGTATTAGTACAGTGTAATATTTATTTCTGACTTACATTTATTCTGTAGTTTGATCTCTGTAGTAAAGAGCCACTGTTTCATCACTAAAAATTTTACCATGGCAACAAAATAAAACAGCAGTGAGCCGAGACAGTCAAAAATAAGTTAAGACAACTCTGTGAAGTTTTAGCACCTTTTATGGCGAGGATATAAGCAAGACAAGCAGTCATGAGGTGTGCCTTAAAAAGGGTTTTACCACAAGTCCTGAAGGAAACTTTTCCTTTGCTGGACCCTACACACAAACCTAGTAAAAGATTATTCCTGACTTGAACTTCAGTCTACAGTTTGTATCAAGGCATACTGGGAAGAGCACTTTGTCACAGTTTGAAAGGCGCAAATTAAAATGTACAAAAGTTTTATTGTAATTTCACAGTCATTATTCACACAACATAGAAAACACAGGCAAGACCAAGCTCCTTCTTCTTCGTGTACACATACAGCAATGTCAGTTCATGTAGTGGAAACATAGTCGAGGCACTGAGTGGTTGCATTAGTAGTGGTCATTACAATGACAAGAAAAAAAAACATGTGACAATACATTTTTAGTTACAAGTGATTTCAAATATTTCATTTTGAGATAGCAAACAAAGAAATTTAGTGAAAATGCAGACTCTCATAAAATATCATTTTTCAAAATAAGGTAGGTAGAACAATTTGAAGCCTCTTCTTCCGCGGACAGCACAACTGATGTATATCACATGGTACACTGGAGGAAGCAAGGGGAATGGCATAATGTCAACTTAACAAATAATGCATTGATTTGTACAGGTCGAGTAAAACAATTGTTCCTGGCACCAAAATTGATCAATTTACCTCCGGGGATGAAGAGAAGAAATCCAGGCACAAAGAAAATAGCACTTGAGACACCTGTGAGGACAGTTTGATTAGTTACACCCCGCAGTAGATGCAGTCAGAAACACTGACAGCCACACATCAAAAGAGTGGTTGAGAAATATGCTTATTCACTTCTTGCCAGGGGTCAGATGTGAAAAAGGTTTAGGCAGAACTTGAGAAAAATATCCACTACACACACTTAGCATTATCTGCTTGTTAATGATCCCTAAATTATTGATGACAACTGGACCAACAGGCTTAATGTGTCATTTCTGGACACAGAAGTCATAAAGTTTACCTAAATGTTTTCTCCACCTCCGCCCACCTGCCTGAACAGAATTTTTTTTATTTATATCCATTTTATTTGCATGTTATATTTTATATACTATGTACAAATCATATGAAACTTTTAACAACAGACTGCATCCCAGTAACTACTGTGCACATAATGCATAAATCTTACCTGCATTTGGATTCAGCTGTATGACGACACCTGTGAAAATAAGAGCTAGAAAGAAACAAAAGCAAATCAGTGCCAGTGAAAACAACTAAGTTCATATGCTGCGCACACACATAAATATATATGTATACACACACACACACACACACACACACACACACACACACACACACACACACACCTATTTTATTCATAAAGTTACATAACTCCAGAAAAACTGTTATACAGAGAGACGCAACAAGGGGACAAAGTTCACAATGTTTAGTGTGCCAAGCAGTGACACAACACTGAACAAACTGCCTACGGTAAACTTTTAACAAGAGTGACTAGGTGAAACAATTTAAAACTGAAGTCACAGAGCATATGAACAATTTCATATGAAGCACTCTTTTGTCTTATGAAAAACTCATTTCTGGGCTGTTTAAATGTTAATTCTAGTCATTTAAATGTCATCTGTCATCAATTTAATCCAGGGAAAAAGCACAATTAATTGAAATTCTTGAACCATCTGCTGTACAATCCAAGCAACTACCCTTAAAAGCCAACGCTATAATAGCTATGAGAAGAAATGTATGAAAATGTGGGAGAAATGGGAGGAAATGGGATGCTCTCATGAGAAGACTTACCGACTCCCGTGATGAGGAGAAGGAACGAAGCAAGAACCACTCTTCTGTTTTTCTTCACAAGAGGATGGGACACCCACCTGAATTGAAACACATTTATTTTAAAGCAGCTGTGTTTGTTGCTGTTCCTGCATGACTGTGTGTCCTCTGACGATTGAACGTACCCACAGCAGTGCGCGGAGAGCTGCGTGACAGAACTCAAGGTGCTGAAGGACCACTGGGAGCTGCAGTAAGACAGATTTGCAGGGTCGCTGTGAAGAAAGCAGAAACGGGCCATTATCTCCCATGCGGAGAAAATTCAGGGTCGGGGAGGGGCGAAATCACATTAACACTGCTTCTGTCTGACCCACCTGATTTTGAAGAAGTTATTGAAAGAGGAATTGCCACTGCTGCCCAGAGCGTCTTCATTTTCCAGATTCTAAAATGTCGGCAGGAGATAAAAGAGCTGCAGTTACAAGTAAACAACTTAGAGGCCCAACAATCGCACACATTGGGCGTACGCGTACTTGGTACTTCAGGTTACTGTGCTCGACGGAGCCTGTGGCGGCGGCGGGAGAGGGATGGGTCTGAGGTTTGGAAAAGGTCAAAGGGCCGAACGTCATCTCCCCCACTTCCTTGTCCTTGTCTCTGCACTTCCACCCCTCCGTCTCTCCATCGGACACGGCTCCCTCCTCGTCCGCCTCCAACACAAAGGCATCGTCGATGCTGAACTGCGTTGCCATGGTGACTGCCTCTTACACAGCGAGGTCCTGCAGCTGGATGCTCACTGTGGGTTCAGAGTGGGAAAAGAAGGAAAGGAAAGGGGGGAAAAAAATCAATCTGAGAGAAAATCAAGCTGAGAAAGATGTTTGATGGTATCATTTTGTGGTTAAATCCATTATGGACAATACACCAGCACATTAAACATCCTGTATAGTTCACTCAAGAGACTTTCCTTTAACATTTAGGATGTCATATGCTGCTGTCAGCTTGTAAGTTTTTTAAAACATGAATAAACCAGTCAGGAGCTGATGATCATCAAGCTGTGCCACAAACCTGACCACTTACACTGAAGCTAAAGCAGAAAATGTGGCTGTAAGGTCAGAAACTCCACAGTGCTGCCTCGATCAGGCCTTTATGATAATAACAATTATTTAAAAAATCATTCATTTTCAGTGAAGCCCACAGCTAAGTGGCCGTGCTGCTGCTCCCTGCCATTGTTTGTGCTCTTTCCGCTACTCGATCAGATGACCGGGAGGAAAACTTACTGGCTGTGTGAAGTGAAATGTTTCTCTCCTGCTCGACTCTCTGCTGTCCTCACTGCGCTCACATGCTTCTTCTCTCTGAGCAGAGCTTTGAAAGCTTCCGGGCGACGTTTCCTCCGTTCAAAAGTGCCAAATAAAAGTCTTAGAGAAAAGTTTTGAACCTCTTCCTTTTCTCTTTTTTTCTTGTTCCTCTCCCGACACTCGGCTCTCGATTGCACACGCCTGATTCCGCCCAAAGATCTCCAAAGAGTCAGGCCGACTAATCGAGTGTCGGTTCGTCGATCGAGGCTCTCGCTTACATAAGACCAGAGGAAGTGTCCTGTTTATCAGCATTTACTGGAAAAATGAATGAAATCTCATGACTATTACTTAAGTTAATCAATTTGATTGATCTAGAGACAAATGTTATTGGTGTTGTACTCTGTAATACAAAAACATTTTATACGTACAGCTGCTCAAACGTGAGAATTGGCTGCTTTTCCTTTTAATGAAAAGAAAAGAAGCATTAGTGCCACTCTTTTCTTAAATACTACAAAAGAATCAGAATCAAATACTTACCAGTGATTTTTTTTTTCACTCAGCTAATCAATTAATCAACTAATTGTAAAGGAGAGTAGTTTGTGCTACAACAACAACAACTCTTAATTTGTAAAGTAATAACTAAAGCAATCACAAATCTATATCTATAATCTTATATTGCACCATTGTGTGAAATTTGACTTGTGTACAGGTCAAATCTTCTCAAATAAGCTAGCTGTACAAATGACATTGAGAGACGTTCTTACTTGAAGACTTTATGTAAATGAAATTACAGGGATGTTGCAGAAAACGTGTTAAAAATGCAAGTTTAATAAAGATGTAACCTTAAGAATTAGGGTGGATTCAGGTTAAGTGGGACAATTAAATTCATTGGTCATTTACTAAGTGATAAGGGTTGATATCCAATCACAATAACTGTTACTTAATCATTGATGAATGTCTGAAGTGAGCAGAAAATGTAATACTGTGCCTCACCAAGTGATCCTGCTGAGGAAGAGAAATGAAATGTGATTTAGGAAAGAAAAGGCATTTAGTCAGTTATTTAAAACTTAACTGAATTCTACATTTGATACATTCTTTTATAAAGACAACCTGAAAACGCATTTAAAAAGGTTTTTTATAAAACCTGTCAGATTAAACACTTTTAAAGCACCATGCCCGACCTGATAACAAAATAAGATGAGCCAGAGATTTCAGATTGAGTGTGACTGCTTGAGCGAGCACATAGCAACAAGTCAAACAAAGTGCTAAAATAGTCATAATTTGTAAGAGATTTCTTCATAACAAGTTCATTAAATATATTAATATGTACAGATATTAGATACTACAATGGTAGCTCAAATGTTTTATTAAAAAACCTACATAAAGGCATGCGCACTATAATTAATTCATTATTGACAGATTATTAAGGATATTAGATTATATTTAGACACTAAAGTAGTTGAATGTGATTAAATGTTTCCTTCTGAAATGTATAAAGTTGCAAATAATGAAAGTACTGAAGTCAAGTGAGTCTAAATGAGTCTAAGAATTATACTTACTGCTGAATCTAACTGGGTAAAGTACCTCCAGATGGGGATATTTAAAAGACCAATACCACCACCATATAAATAAAACACTGCATTAAAAAGCTACTAATTCATTTAATGGCTCCATTAAAACACTTACTGGCACATTGCCTCCATCATTTTGGTACTCTGCCGATATGTTATGATTTTCTGCCAATTAGCACTGACTGAGCTTGTGTTTGCCTTCCACAATGTCGGTAAGAAGTACCCCATGCAACCCTTCGCTAAATCAAAATATGTAAAACACTTTAGGCAAAAAAATTGTTTTTTATGCAAAATTGCAAATGAGATAAAGTGAAAGTCCTTATCCACCTCCAACTGCTCACAACTATGTTCCCCTTATCAAGATGGACTTACAAGGACACATATTGTAAGTAATAAAGTATCTTCTCAGTGCTTTGGGGGCTAAAATAAAATCTTGGTATCTGTTGCCAACATGTGAAATCATGTGATTTCCAGCAAGTCAGAAGACCCACGTTAAGCAAACAAACATCTCTAAACCAACAATCAGAGGTTAGTCATTGTTGGTTGCAGTTCAGGCGAGCAGACAGTCAGAGGTGGTGGATGGAGTGAACCCTGGTCGGATGAGGCAGAAACGTTTCTGGTGAAAGAAAAAAAAAACTGTTGACTGAATTTGAATACATTTGGAAACTGAAGAGGTGTGAGTTTTTAAAATGTTTTTCTGACTTTTTGTTGATTGAACATTGAACCAAGGCTGAATTATTCTTAGTATATTATGCATTACTGTTTTAAACAATGATTGTTTGTCTTCTGAAGTTAAGATTAATCTCTGACTAAGCTGTCCTTATTGCAAATGGAAGCTGCAGTTACAGATGACCACAGTTTTAAAAGTTTTAATAAGGGGCAATTTCACTGTGGTTCACAGATTGCACCACATATTGATCTTTTTTTCTTCAGGCTTGGTGCCATATTCATTTTGAAATTTTAACTTGCAAAACAACTGCATCAGTTTGCTTATTTCTTATTTTGCTATCCCTTCTGCTTTAGATGAGACCACGGGTGGTGCTTTGCCTCCTGCTTCAGCTCATTTTTGGGGTAAAAATGTAGAATTAAGAATATTTACCAATGTTTGTCAGTAGAGCAAAGAGCAGAAACCTCATCCCTCTTGATTGTTGAATTTGGCAGCTCATTTGACACCGTGTGTCTGTTTAGCTTTCTTCGTGCACCCATCTGCGGGTGATACCTGGGTCCACGCTGGAGCTGCCCTGTTATTCATATCAGACTGACTTCACCGCATCGCCCATCACCTGGAAATTCAACGGTCTTATCTAATTCTCCTAACTACATGCCTCTCATAGCATTGTCCTGTATTGTATGCAGTTTTGTTTATTTTCACTGTGATCTTTTTCTGAATACAGGTGAAAATATAAACCCTCAGTCGAATGGCCCAGTTAAAGTTAAACAAGATGGCTTGTATCTCTCAATATCTCCTGTAAGTGCTGCCAACGAGGGTGAGTATGTGTGTTCGATAAGGGAGGCCACCATGGAGATTATACGGACGTACACCATCGCAGTGGATGGTGAGGAATATAGAACATATGAACTTCTCTTTTATTATAAATTAATGCATTTTGAAGTCTTGACTAAAAACATACATACATATTAACATTCAACAAAAGCTTGAATCTGAAGGAGTCTGGCTGTTTTGCATCTCTCTACAGCATTAGTTGGCTATACCGTGAAGGTATACACAGGCGGCAACATCAATCTTCCCTGCCACTACCCACCTTCCAGCCAAGTGAGGGCCAATGCACTTTGGTTCAGAGACATGGGTGCTGGCAAGAGGACGCAGCTAAATGTTGGTGGGGATACAACAGGTGATGATCCCAAAGTGGAGCTGCTTTATCCACTCGACCACGACCAGACCATCATAATCAGAAATGTCGTTATGGAGGATGCTGGAATTTATAATTGTGAATCTGCCGAAGGGAAGAAGCTGAGCACTGTATACGCTATTGTTGAAGGTAGGTTTGGGCAATCTTCACTACATGCTGTTATGCACAGCTCTGCTAATGCACAGTCTGTGAAAATGTGTAATCATTAATTATTATAGCAAATGGCAACAAACTATGAATGACTTTTGGCTGAGAAAGGTTATTAGTAAATTAAAGAAAGCACAAAACTAAATAAAGATCTCTTTTGGCAACCATGCTGAGGTGATATAAAAAAAAGAGAGTATCGTATATCACATTTTTGCCTGCCTGTTTCTCTTTCTTTCAGTTCCTCCCACCGAAGCTCCTCACTCCTGCAACGGCTCCACTTCAGCATGGGAGGCCTGCCTGGATGAGAACAGTCGCACGGGGGAGCCACTGTTGCAGGAATCTATGGCAGAGTTTTCCATGAAGCTGTATTCTTTCCTCAGACAATCGCACCCCTTTGGGAACTTTCTCTTCTCTCCCATCAGTATCAGCGGGGCTCTGTCCCATTTGCTGTTAGGTATGAAAAGGAAAGCAAGTTCCTCATTCTTGAAAAATGAAAAAATGTATTTTATTGGTTATTTGCTATTCTTAAATCCTCTCTTTGCCCATGATGATATCGTGTAATTTTCTTACTGTCATCAAATCCCATAAAGAGACCAAAACATAGTTGTTCAGTAAACAGTTAAATCAGTGAGCCACATGGCGTGACATGTTTCATCATTAATTTGCTAGTCAGTAAGATTAGGAGAATATCACATTTTTTATGAGATACTAATCTTGCCAACAAAAAGTGCAAAGATAAGAGTGAGTATAAATTCAGGCATGTGGTTGCAGCTCTCTGCTCCTCTGCACCAGTGTGCCTCCAAATCCCCTCCTCACAGATCCGCTCGGTTTAATTCTGTCTTTTTAGCTTGTTTTTCCTCATTTTCCTCCTTCTGTTTACTTGTCTTTTGCTTAAACTGCTGTTTTCTTGTTGCTCGGTTGTTTGGTTGGTGTTATAGCATACATGCAGTGGAGCCTGTGTAGGAGCAACAACTGACTCTCCATCAGATACTTTGTTCTGCTTGGTTGTTTTTGACCTGGGCACCGTGGATTCTTCAGCAGGTGGAGCTGGAGGAGCATGATTTTTTTTTTCACAGATGATCTTTCTCATGTACTGTCTGTCAGGACACAGTTACAGTTTTAGAAAAATTTAAAAAAGTTACCTACTTCTACTTTAAGATGAACGTGGATACTATAGTTGATCCCACATACACTGTCCTGCTGCCAGAAAGACTTGACAATGCATTAAATCCACTGAAAGTACCCCCTGTATTAGCTAAAAACCACATTGTCCAGCAATGTTACAATCCTCTTTTTCAAAATCAAAGTGTATATTTAAGGTGTTTTTTCAATATACTTACACCTACTAATGGATTTGGATGCCACAGATAAGCAGGGGAAGTAATGAGGTATTGAGAAATGGACTAACACTGGTGGTTTGGTCTTTGAAATTTGTAAAGGTCTTAATCAGGGGGAGTTTCCTGTGAGCAAAGGGTGTTGTATGCTGAGCAGATTAGAAAGCCCCTTAAGGCAAACTAAATGTGATGCTGAGCTACACAAATAAAAATAAAAACGTCTTGAAAATAACATGAAATTTCATATATAGAATAATCCCAACCTGATCCTTCAAGATTCTTTGATGTACAGAGACACATTTTTACGTGAGTTGGAAGTTACATTTTGAAATGTCAGAGGGATTTTCAGCCTATACTTAAAGTAAATGTCAGACATACCATACAACTTTCTATATCCCTCTAAAATAGAGTACATCTTTCGCTTCATTAAAACATCTTGTCTTCATTCTGTTACCTGCAGGCGCGAGGAAGGACACCCGCAAAGCACTCGAGAGGGCCCTCTGTGTGCCTCATGACTTCCACTGTGTGCACTTCCAGATGAAGAAGCTGAGGGAGAAGCTGGCCGGCTCCTTGCAGATGGCCTCTCAGATTTACTACAACCCACGTATTATGAGCATCTCACAAAATTGCAGAAAGCCAGTTGCAGAAATAGCTGAAGATTTGGAGTGCGCACTGAGCTAAATCTGGTTCGTCTGTTCTCTTCCTCAGAAATGAATCTGAGCGAGTCCTTCACAAGCCAGTCCATGCAGTTCTATGACGCGGAGCCCACCAGGCTGCAGGAAACCAGCGAAGACAGCACGCGCATGATCAACAGCTGGGTGGCAAATAAAACCAACAATAAAATCAGAACTCTGGTTGAGTCCGTATCACCGAGTGTGCAGCTGATGCTGCTCAACGCCGTCTCTTTTAATGGTCAGTGAAGTGTGTGTGTGTGTGCACAAGTGCGTGTGCACAAGTGCGTGCATGTGAAAATGGTGGGTACTAATAAACTGGGTGTATGTGTGTACTTCAGGTCAGTGGAAGATGAAGTTTGAAGAGAAAGCCAAGAAAGGACTTTTCACCAAACTGAATGGTGATCTAGTGAGGGTGCCGCTCCTCTATCATGAGAAATACATGATGGCTATGGAGTATGTAATTGGGCTGAAGGCACAGGTAAGGAACAGCTGACACTGATCTTAACATTCACACGCCAAACAGCACGGATAACTGCGAGGGGGGTTAAAGAGGAGTTTCAACATTAGAATAAACAGGCTTTGTAACCCCCCCGATGTGCAGTAACACCTGGATTTTGTGTTTTGCCAACAGGTGGCGAGATTTGCTCTCACCGGCGACAGCAGTCTTTACATCCTGCTGCCTCGCGCCAACACGGCGGATGACCTGCAGCAGCTAGAGGGAAAGATGACAGACTCGGCTGTGCGTCAGATGATAGAGCAAATCAAATCAGCATCTCCCGAGCATGTGGAGGTCACTCTGCCCCAAATCAAGCTGGACTTCCAGCCAAACATGAACATTGCTATGAAGAAACTGGGTTTGTTCACCTTTCGAGTTTTTTTTTTGTCTGTCAGACTCAAATTCATCTCAAATGCCACTAAATGTATATGACTCATGCATGCAGCTGGAACATTACTTTATCTAATGACTATTGCCTCTTTGTTATTGTCTATTTGTTAAATATGTCTACCCCTCTGCTCTTTGATCTCCCTGTATCTGATCTACCTTGCTTCTATCTCTAATTTCTTTTTCATCATCTGCTCTCACTTTTCTCTCATTTTTTATCCCCAACCAGGACTGTTGTCGCTTTTCGAAGACGCCAACCTGTGCGGCCTCTACTCTGAAGACAAGCTGCTCCTGGATGAGGCCCGGCACAGAGCCTTTCTGGCTCTGACTGAGCAAGGGGTCGAGGCCGGAGGCGTCACCAGCTTGTCGTTCTCTCGCTCCTTCCCGTCCTTCTCTGCCCTGCGGCCTTTCATCTTGCTGCTGTGGAGTGACCAGGCCGATGTGCCACTCTTCATTGGCAGAGTGACAGACCCGTGAGAGTGAGAGAAGAGGAGGGGAACAGACAGACACAGGGAAGGGAGAGGAGGAGTGGAAATGGGCAGGAAAGAGACAGAGATAAGATAAAGGCAGGCTGTCTTACATAATGAAAATACAAGTCATTTAATTGACTTACTATACTTTTTTTCTGGAAATTGCTTTTTCAGGCCTTCATGTAGTGCAGTATAAACTCAGTATCAGTATTGCTTTAAGCAGTTACTACAGTGAGCGACACTCACAAAATAACCTCCACACAGGCCTGTATGTGTATTGTTTTCAAAGATGCTGATGAATAAACACACATTAACACGGCGCACACGCTGCCTGCCTCGTGGTTGTGAAGAATCAAGCACACTGTGGATGATTCAAAGGAAGACGAGACGAGCACTGAAACGACTTCAATTTATTTAGCGAAGTAGTTACACAAACCCACCATAGGATGGCAGCCATACTGTGTGATTGACATTGACGGTGAATACACAGGAACTGCAGTAGTGAATTCCCATCTCATTCGCCCAGGCCACCCCTGCATCATTACCACTGATATCAATTCAAGGAAGACAAGTTTCAAAATCTGTGACAGTAAAGGTTTGTTTTTGTTATTTTGTTAAATCAATAGCTTGCTTGAGCAAAAAATACCCTGAATCATCATATTCACAAACAAACAATTACACACTGATGGTAAGAGACTGAATGGATGGCATAGACTGTAAACACATCAGCATTCAGAGGGATCAGCTACAGTTGCACTCTATTATACAAGCTGACAGTGATTGCTAAACATGCAGCTGTATTGCAGATAAAATGATTACATAAGCAAAGCGGGGTCAATAGACAAGAGTCAGAAAATTCTGTGACTGTAAACAAAACCAACAGATCCAGAGACGAGAATAAGCAACCATCCAGCCAGAAATGTGAACTCTATTAGATCACTGTCACCCAGCCTAGCCCCAATCAAAGTACTGAGTATTCCCGGAAAAGCATCTTTAATGCCAGGATAACACGATAACATTGTTGTTTTGGTTTGATTATCTCACTGCTGACGCGCTGGGTGTCTCCATGTGCATAGAAAAAGTACAGAATAAACCCGCCACCCCTGCCCCAACCCTCCTTTTAAAGTTATTTAAAGTCTAACAGAAAATGTGTCTGAGCTTTCCGTTTAGTTCCAAGCTTTGATAATGCCCAAGCCCTTTTTTCTTTTTTTTCTTTTTTTTAATTCGAAACCTAATTCACCACCGAAGGATCCATTTTTTGCTGTCGACGATGAGACACAAGGTTGTTGAAGGACACCAAGAATATGAGCAGCCGGATCGATTCAACAGTTAGAAAACTCCCGGAGGCCACTGACCGACTGTGGGTGTGCTTTTGTGAACCAGTGTATGGCTAGAGCTGTAGTGACAGATGAACCCGGGGAGTACATTTGATATCCTGGCTGGCATTTAGGCAGTTCAGTGATAGTCTAGCCCATATACACCATCAATATGTAGAGATGTGCATAGAGACACATAACACGCATGTAGGTTAAGTGTGCAGTCTAGGGTAGTTAATCAATATGTTGGACCCCTGGCCTGTGATTATCCACTCTCCCCTGCTGCCAAATGTGTTTCCATCTTGCATGGTGTAATCCCATTTTACCTCCTCATGTTGAATTATGTGTATGTGTTTGTGCATGTATGTGTGTGTGTGTGTGTGTGTGTGTGTGGGGGGGTTATCTCAGCAGGCAATCCTGTGCCACAGACATGGACACAGTAGTTCCAGTGGTCCTGTCTCCTTTCCAGAGGATGAAATCTATGCCACAATAGACCTGATATCTAATAGGTTAGAAATGATGGGATGAATGGAATAATGATCGCAGCAGTGACTTCCTGTGATGGTCGATGTATTCAGCCCAAAATTTCTTTTGCATGTTTTTTTTTCCCCCTAAGATCCTCTCAAGGGCAGTGTGTGAGGGTGTGCAGAGGTGGATTAGGGGAGATTTTCAAGCTTTGGGCATAAAACTGATAACAGGGACCAGTCAAATGCCTGACTTTACAAATCAAAATGTTACTGCTGTAATACTGTCCTGCAGGGAGAAAATGTTCAATCATCTTTGACTCCTTTGGAGCAGAATTGGAGTCACTAAGGTAAACCTGCTCTGTATCCTGGTGAAATCTGGTTCGCAATGCTGCAAGCGAATGATCAAGCGCTACCTCCAAAAAGCAATATCCGCCCTGCCTGCTGCCGACACGACTTCAGCCTTTCATCTGGAAAGTCAAAAGGAGCGGTCAGAGGTTACGTATGGAGAAATATCCCGTACTTAAGGTTGCTTTATGCCTGTCTGGTAATGGGAGAAAAGGGACGGCAAAGGTCTGGCACACATGATTGACAGCTCATTGTCCTCCAGCCTGGAACACTCACACCACTGAGGCCTGTGGCGGCAGCGGCTGCAGAGGAGGAATTTTCTCTTGTATGTGTCTTTCATGCCCTTTGTTATTATTTCTTCACACCACTGTGCTTTGGAAGTTGAATGGAGACGTTCTGAGTGGGGCACGACGTGAATGCAGACAAACACACACACAGCACAGACAGAAAATGTAGGCACTCATATTCCCATAGCCCTCATGCACGCGCGCACACACACACACACACACACACACACACACACACACACACACACACACACACACACACACACACACA
>JBAJHX010000051.1:15873256-15885907 GCA_037176925.1 Amniataba percoides | reverse complement strand
ACACACACACACACACACACACACACACACACACACACACACACACACACACACACACACACACACACACGCACACAAACTGACACACTGATGTCTGATATGAAGGTGTATAGAAAGCCACTGTCACTGAAAGACAATGAAAGACATAAGAACAAGAACACTGAAACGGTAAAGGTACAAATCCACCAAATGGATCATTTTGTGCTTTATAATACGGCATGTTGTTTTGCATCAGATCAACAACCACTAAAATAGAGACTTCTCTGAACAGAATCACTTGATCATGACATCTCCGCTCCTGTAACTATACACCACATTATGAGTCACTAAGGTGCACATACTTCTGGCCCCTTTCACTGAATGAATTTTGAGTACATTAATCTCGGATCTCTTCATTAGGTGTTAATTTGAATGACAGAATATGAGCAGACTTCCACAATACAGTTAGGTCTAAAGCACAATTTTGTGAGTACTGTTTTGTTACGTCAACACTTTAATGAGGACATCTTCACAATTTGGTTTACCTTTTGAAAAAAATACATTTTAAAAAATGTATTCAGATTACACATTATACCATCACTAATATTAGTATGAATATCAGATACTAATACTTGGTGCTGTAATTGTTGCTGCTATATGACGGATTTCATTTTCAACATTGTTATTATTGCATGTTTTAACCGTTGCTCTTTTTACTGTTTTACTTGGTCTCTGTTACCAACCATCTTTCAGTGTGAAACAAATCTGTGTGTGTGTGTGTGTGTAGGTGTGTGCGTATGTGTGTGTTTGTATGGATGAGTGTCTTGTATAGATTAGTCCGGTTTGTCACTGCTCGGGGCTCCTTGCTGTGTGAGCGTATGCCAGTACTCCACTTTTTTCCCTTTGTTTTTGAGACATTCGAACCAGTGTTTGAGTCTCTGTCCGCTTGCACTGATGCCCAGCTCCACTCCACCTGCAAGCAGAGAGGGAGAGACAGAAGAGGAATCAGGAGGTGAAGGGAAGTTGTTGGTGGGCAGCAAAAATGAGACACGATACATGATAATACAACAATGTAATAATACTTCACTACAAATAAATCGTATACAAAATGGCTTTGTGATAGTCATATTGATAAATTTCATTATTTATTTGTAATCAGTTATCATCAGCCTTGAATACTTTGTATACAGTTCAGTGGTTTAGCTAATGTAGGGGTCACAAAATAAATCTGACGAGCCGTGAGATGATTAATGGGAGAGGAAAGAAGAGCAAAAAAGTTCTGCTACACAAATTTGAAGAAGTCTTTTAAGATTTTTCTTGTTTTTTTCCTTTTTGGGTTCAGAAAGGACAAAAATTTCAGTGTAAAATAGAATGAATTCAACAATATCTTTTAACTTTCTTTTAGCTTTTGTTTTCAGTCTGTACCATCCCCTGATGCAAATATCTGCCTCTTTGACTTTTAAATTCTCCACTATGTTCATCAGCGAGTCACAAACTGTGTCTGTTGGCTGCTGAGCAGGTGATGAACAGCACGTTCGTAGAGCTTTTTCTGCTGAAAAACAGCTGCCTGCTGTGGCCGAAATGACATTATGAGAGCAGCGTGAGTGAATCAAAACAGTGAAGTTGTGGGTCAGATACATAAACAATGAGTGACCCCTTTCACATCAGTTTAATGAGAAATCTCTCTTCGCTTGAACAGTTAATAACTCATAGACATATAAATAATGACATGGCAGCCTTAGTAGATTCCGCTTTTTTGTTAGAAGTCACAAACCAAAAAGGATGAGAACTGCGTGTTAAATATTTTCAGTGCATTTCATCTTATAAGCTTATTCTATGTTTTTAAGAAAAGTCTTATCCTGAACATTCACCCTCAGAAATCTACAGTACAAAGGGACAAGAAATGTAAATTTATCAAGTACAGAAGAAAAATACCAAAAAATTCTAGCCTATTTTAGAGCTGAGTCATTTTTAATTAGTTAATTTCAACCACTGTAGTCATCAGAAATACTAAGCTTGAGGACAGACTAACAGACATTTGGTTTAATTTATTTAATTTAATTTCTAAATTCTAGTCCAACATTTATGCCAATAAAAATTGGTTATTATTTGACCAAGCAAACAGAAATGGGAGCAAAGAAGGAAGCAACCAGACATTCGAGACAAATTCCTCCAGGCAGACAGAAAGAGAAATAGGCAGGTAGCTGGGGAATTACAAGAGATTCAGATAACGAAAGATTTAAGAGCACGGGGGGAAATGAATATGCAGAAAAGCAGGAAATGACTCAGGTGAATGAGAGCGGAGGTGATGGAGGCGTTGGCGGAGAGGCAGACTGTAAGACAGAGAGATGCAGGCAGTTGTCACACCGAGGTTATTACAAAGCCATTCCCTTGGCCGTGATTGCACAGTTAATGGAGCGTGAAGTTTTAAACACGGTATTTTGGCAATGCCGCCTTCTAACAGCGCCCTGGAAAATGACAGCCGCGAGCAAACAAGGCTCGATTGTTGATCTGCGTCTCATCTCGAGCTCGGCGGCGAACGTTGCCTGTGATGCTGCTGCTGGGAGAATGAGGAGCAGCCTTTAAGTGTTTCCTACCCTGCATCCACCTTAACTCTCCTCTCACGCACAGGCGCACACGCATGCACGGTCGCATTAAAACAAAACCTGTTGACAGAGTTTCGATAGCATAATCACCCACAACACTTTCTCAACTCCACACCCCCAACTCCACCACCCTCCTCGCCTCCCCAACCCTCCACCACCGCCCCCACAAGACTCCCACCACCTCTAAACAGAGATCGATTGAGTGCTCCCCGAGCCTGCGGGTTGCTGGTGACAAACAAACGGTCAGCCATCCTGACACGCGTAGGGGGACAGAAGACGGATGAGGAGCCAGAGCCGGAGGAGATGACACAGACGAGGGCGAGGCTGACACGCAGGCCGGCGAGCAGGTGGGCGCAGACGCTTGCGCAGGTTCCCTGTCCGCTTATTTTTACCCCTCACAAAACTTTCCTCTGCTGCACATCTGCCTCATTCAAACCGAACCAGTGGATATATGATAATTATGTTGAACTAAGTATCTAACGGAGCTGCGCAGACCTGGAGGCATGAGCATGCTTCAAACAAAGTGCTCGCCCTTTGAAGAGAGAAAATGTCCAAAAGTCTAGTCAAGTTTGATTTATACAGCCCAATATCACATTTTTTTTCCAAGGGGCTTTAAAATCTACATAGCACATAAGACCCAGTTCAGATAAGGAACCACCCCCACCCCGTTTTTAATGGGGAAAAATTTTAAAAAGCTGTGTGTGTTAAAAGCTCTATTAACACAGCTTTGAATGCAAACTGCTCTAATGAGGTGTTACTTTAATGAGCATTGACAAAACTAAAAGATTTGCAACTTGCCCTCAAGGATTTGACACTTAAATTGAAACTTGCTTTGACAAGCCTAAACAGATCTGACCCGGACTTGTCTCATCGGCTTAAGACTTGACTTTCACTTTGAAATTAACAATGCACAAATCTTCTGAAGTCTTCTGATACCGAATCCAACGGTGGATATAAGTCCGTACACCTGAACTTGAATGAATGCATACACATATAATACATTCATTTATATATTTGCAACTGAACCACAGCATTTTTGAATGACGTTGCTGAAGAAACTACTTAATGTGGATAAGTCACATCACAGTCGACATACCCGACTTGCTCTGTTTTTTTTGCTGCTGATAATAGTACTGGATCATCTCATTCCTGAGTGAGACTTGCTTTGAATTTGTCTCCGCTGACTTGAGACTTGACTTTAAACCCATTCGCATCTGTAGTGTTCACTTTAGCAGTTTATCTGCTTTTCACCAAGGATTTGTAGTTTTTCTGTAAGGTGGCAGTAAATGTACAACACAACATGAAAAATCTGAGGTTTAGATTCAGTTCATGCGTATCGATCTTTCTCACAAGTCATCCTCTTGATTTATTGCAGGTGTTTCCTTGTGTACTTTTGCCTTCCCATTTGTATCCCTCATTGCTCGTTTTCTCCTCTGCGTATCTCTGAAATCTCACCTTTTACCATGAAACTTCCTCTATATCTTCTGCTAAACCTATTACCCCGCTTGTTATTGCTCTCACTCTTACAATAGAGCGTCAGGATTGTGTTCGCTGGGCGTCTTTATCAGCCCATTTTCTCCATTCTTCTTTGTCTTAGTGTCATTTTTCCTCCCAGCCCCAATTAACATAACTGGCAGGCTGCAGTAGCTAAAAGTGTAATGATAATGGTCAGGGGAACGGCTGTTATCTGGGGCTGTATGTTAGACCGATGGCCTTTTCTCCCAGCAGGGCTAATAACTCACTGGGCTTATCTAAACACCGGGTGTCTCCCACCATCCCACACACCCACTGCCTCACACGCATGTGCGCACACATGCATTAGACATGAGTAAAAACGCTTTGATCTGAAGGCCTTCAAGCTCACAGGGTGGTAATCCATTCTCACTGTGCCTCCCCGCCACTTCCCCATTAATCCCTAAGCTTCCCATGTGCCCCATTGCCGTGATGTACACACCAGGCCGTGCCAAAGCTGTTTAGCAGTCTGACGAAGAAGCAGCAATCTGATGTGCCAAGTCCACGAAGGATGGGCATCCAAAGAGAACGTCTTCCTTTTTGATTTCTAAAGCCCCTCCATTTCCTTTTCAACTCAACACTCAATCGTTCTCCTCAAGCCTCGTAATTACCCCTCATCTCTCTGCTTTTTTTCCCCTTTTTTTTTTTTTACTCCTCTCTCCGCCCACGCTCGGCCTGGTTTTTATGTTTTTCTGCAATTGCACCACTTTCATTTAAATGCACTTATACAGTCATCTACTTTGCTGCTGCTTCCCTCTCTACTCCTCCCCTTCGTGCGTCAATTTTTCTCTCAGCCTACCTATGAAGTCGTTGCTCATTCCCAAGTCGTAGTCCCACACAGAGATCTCCAGGGTTTTCTTTGCCAGCTGGTCCAGGGGTACATCATATGAAAACTCCTGTGCAGGTGGTGCACACAAGAGCATATTTATATCAATGATTCATCAACACAAGAGTTTAAAGGAACTGAACTAGTAATTTAGTGCCTTTTCAGAAGAAGCATGCTGATTGATGCTGAGAACGCTTTAAAGGAAATGTCATATTTGATGCAGTTTTAAAAAGGTATGCTTAATTGCCTGCTCAGCCAAACGTGAGCTGCACAACATTGCACTGAACGGAAGATGCAAGGTGCAATGTGATTACTTGTGGAGCAGAAGACGAGTTGTACCTCATTGAATTCTGGGTTGAGAGTCTTTTTCTTTACTGAAGTCTTGTACTTGGACTTCTTCCCCATATCTGGCTGCAAGATGCTGCAAGAGAGAAAAAAAGATAGAAAAAGCTAAAAAGGATGAACAAATATAACACATAGCCTGAATTTAAAGGATTTAAAAGACTAGTATATATATTTACTACATAAGGACTATGCAAAATGAGCGTTTTACCCCAAATCTCAAACTACCTCTCTGGTTCAAATCTGGTTGTGGCCCACAGAGAAATAGAGCATAGACGAAAAGGGTAAGAGACACTTGAATGCATTTTTGTTTTTCAAACAAGGCCAGAACAATTCTGAGATCAATGTAATTAACCCATCACTTTTTTAGTCTTTTTCCCCTTTGTGCCATTAAACTTTGCTGAACGGCAGACACAAAGGGAGACAGGCAAGTTTGCAAAATGTCTTTCAAAGATAATTGTGACCCAGAAGTCTTTTGAACAAAAGCAGGGGACGGTGAGAAAGTGAAAGAGAAACACAAAGAGAGAGAGAGCGACAGTAGACCACAGCAAGATCATAATCATGCCGATGTTGGAGGACTATACGCTCCAGCGAAGAAGCAACAGAAGGATCGCTAGAGGGCAATGGGAGTCATCATCAGCATAAATTCCGAGTCAAGATGTTCAGGCGGTGAGATATCTCAGTCTTCCAGCCTCCCCCCCGCCAGTGACGAATCCCAGCCTGACAGCTGATGCATGAGATGGGCTTGAGGTTGTCACTGCAGAGCCGGAATCAGAGTGAGTGAAGGATGGAGGGATGAAGGAGGGGAAGGAACAAGAGGCAGACGAGGAGGAATTGATAGAAAGCAAGGTGGTGGCACAAAGACTTGAGCCACTGTAACTGTTGTCTGTGCTGAAAATGCCATTTTTTTTCATGATGTGAGATGACTGGCCGCAAATTGCAGTTATCAGAAACAATTCTGACTTCACTCCTCCTGGTTGTTGTTGACAGCTACGAGACACACATTGTTTAAAGTCACTCATAACTGAATATTTGCTTGGTTCAGTCTTAACAGTGATTGGCTAAAGGATCCCAAGTGTCAGAATATGTCTGTCCAGATGTTCACATCCCTCCAAACCCTGCGGGGTTAACCACCCAAAGCTTTGCAATATAAATCTGGAGGATCAGAAACAAAACTACAAATGACTGTTTGACAAAATTTTTCTTGACTTCTTCTGACTGTTTGCAGTCCACAGCTCTTGCCATAAGCTTGACAGAGGAGAGGAGGTTAAATAAAAGCACATGGTGCTGTTGGTCAGTGGATTAAATTAAAGCGTCAGAGTTGAACTCTATGATGAACCTTCTTTTAGATTCATTTTGCCTCCTCGTGCAGGTCTTCTGATCACACTGATTACTTGGAATGAATTGATTTTGCAGAAAAATCTGAGCAATTTAACTTTTGGTGTGACCAGGCCTCAACTGTGTATTCACACAGCAAAAAAAAGTGCCACAGACAAAGCTGGTGTATCTGTTGCTGGTTTAAAGTTAAAGTATATACAGACGCCACATTGACTATTTGGGCCAAATAAGCAGAAAAGGCCCAGCTGTCAAATTAGTGCCAATTTTTGCTTGCTTTCGGTCTGAAAAACACCTTTGGAGATTCTCAACAGCTGTGTCTTCTTTTTTGGTGAAATGCCCTCTGGAAGGACATATAAAGTCAACAGCATCTGAAGTCCTTCTTTGGTATGTGCTAGCAATAAACAAACATGATACCTATTAAAGTCACGATTTTAGTGTTGTTCCAGTTCAAGCCATTTAACTGATGACATGTTACCAAACAACTTCCTGTCTACCAGTCACAGGCTCTGTTAGGGTGTTTATTGTATTTTAAAAAGGTCATTTTCTCCATAAGCTAATCAGCATTCACCCTCCAAAATACCTGGTCCTTATACAAAGGTCTGACTGCCTTCACAAGAAAAGAAACGAGAAGAAAGAGCAGAATCAATTGAGAGAGGCAGCCAAACAAAGCCTCTGTTTGACCAGCAGCATGTGAGAAGGTGAGGTGAAAGCCTGGGGGACGTCTCAGTCTGAGCTGAGCCAAATCACATTTTACATACAGCTCTGAGGCAGTTCAGATGGGGGATGCCAATTTCCAAAATAACAAAACACCATTTGACAGCAACATTCATTATAATGATGGCATGAATAAAAATATTCCGTACAGCAGCCACCAAACTGTGCTCGAATTACCGTGGAAAACTCAATGTGAAGAATAATTCATACCATGGGATGCTGGTCCATAGAGATAGGGAGGATTATCCCCTCAATTTTTGTTGGCAGTTCCCCTAAAAAGTAGGTTGTTTACTGAAGAATACAGTAAAATAGCTAACCATATGTTTCAGGGTTGTGCAGAATTACTGTTTCAGCCATGTGGCTCAAACGGCCACTGAGTGATAAAGTTAACAGTGACTCACATCATCACTTCTATATCTCTAATGATCATGTTGTTTAAACAGTGTTTCACTTTGTTTTTCTCACATGGGGCAGTATGGACGTGTGAGGACAACTCGTGTTAAAGTTGACATGTTGAAACATGATTTGCAGCGGTAGTGTTAATAATGTTCTGCAGGTGTTGATGACTTTGTTGTCTCCCACTGTAATTAGGTAGTCTTCACTTGACCATGGCTTGTTTATATTATGTTACATGCTATTCATTTTATCTTAGTCTTCTAATTCTGCTGATCTTTTTTTGTAGCTGTTTTTATTTATTCTGATTTTTATTTTTCAAAAACAGACTCTAATCTTTTTATGTCTGTCGTTCAGTAATACAGTACTATACGAATATTTACAAGGAAATAGTTAATAGTTACAGTAATAATTTTTCTTTCCATACTAGCCATGAAGTAATCCCATCCTAACATGACTACACTGTAAACTGTATTTTTAGTATAAAATTTCCTCTTCATGCCTTCTTATTCTCTCTTGCTGTTGTTTCCTTGCTCAATTTCATAATAAAAATGTCTGTAACTTTACACAACACCCACTTCATTTGGTAAACTCGGACTGATGAACTGAGCTCAGAACCAACATTGAGGATTTCTTCGCCCAAGGTTTGTTCATACCTCAGTATGAACTTGCTGACTTGCACACAAACTCAATCTCACCGACACAGTTTCTATACATAACACAATCAGGGCAGTTCCACACATGTGCACTAGAAAAGAAGATGGTGACTAGGCAATAAGAAAAACTAAAAAACAAGCTTGACATAAATAGGAGGTGAAACACAGTACTTCTAAAGAGAATCTACACACGACTACGATCAAGTTTGATGCTCTGCTTCATGTGCAGCTCACACATATGTACTCCATATATGTCCGTGCAGTGACATATTTTGGGTGCCAATGTTCACAGTGGGGTCCTCTGTCACAAAAGATACATCATGTGCACCCCATTGCCAAAATGCATACAGCATGCTTCGGAGTTTACACTGGGAAGGGATCTCTTTGCAGTCAGTACACACAAAAGGAAAGGTTACAGTGACCAGAAACTCTTTCAATGTGCATAAAATGCTTGAGCACTATATAATGCTAGAGTTCAACACCTGTCCCTCAAGTGATTTATCTTTTTATGTTCATTTAAACTTGGGGAAGGTCCACTGTAGCCTTTGGCATCTTGTCCTTCTTTGTGTTTACTATGTGCTAATTAAATGAAATATAAGTAAATGTCCTATAACAGGACAGAGTTGAAAACAACCAACAACCTTATTCATCTTTTGTCCATCTTTGCTTCCTACATTGTTCTACCTACCCAACAAATACTCAGCTCATCTAACTGATGAGCAGTTGGTACCTAAAACCATCCTGAAAGCAGGCTCAGGTGATGGAGAGACAAACCGAAGAACGAGAGCATCCCTGTGAATGAGAGAAAGGAACAAGAAAAACACAGACGCGACAGGGAGAGATGAGGGGGAGGGAGCCGCTGGTGAAAACAGGGACCAGCGTTATGATACAAGATGCAAAAACAACAAAAAAAAAAGAGTGACAATTGGAGAGAGGAGCTAAATATATGCCTGCTGCAGAGAAGAGTCATGATTTACACTTCACACAAGCATTCAGAGGGGAAAAGGAAGGCGAGAACAAAACTGAAGCATGGCAGCGCTGCTTGGTCAGCAGGAAATATCTGACATGTTTTGCACTTTTTTTTTGCCTTCACATGTCTTTTCTCTGACAGAATAATTTAATTATTTTTCACATATTTCAGGCAACGTGTGACGAGCAGGGGAGAGGAATGTGAGTCAGCCTGACGGATGTAAACTAATTTAGTCTTTAAATGCTAATTTGTCCTTTTAAATGGAAGACAAATTAGTTCTGAGATAATTCTGACCTTGTGTCACTTGAATGGTTTCAAAAGGCTGATTGAGAGTCACAGAGAGAAAGGACCAATTGGAAAAGCCCTCTGGACAAATGCACGGGCACACACACACACATACACACGCAGCATGGATAAAGAGAGACTGGCATCAAGATCAGCTTTAGTTACAGATTCCTCCAGAGGATTGCTGGTGTTACAGCTGCAGGACATCACCGCTCTGACAGTGAAATAAGTCAGAAAGCCAGCTAAGCAAGTTGATCCCTCGCTCCTATGTCGACATAATTGCGTGCTGTACTCTAGAGACGCACTTTACCCATGCCAGCAATATATTCACCTCCTATTTTTTGTTTAAAGTTAACTTGACTAAAAGTTCGGGGCATTCATTATGTTGGGTCTATGGAGAAAATCACTAAAGGATGCATAAATAGGGGAGCAGTGCGCACTCTGCGGACCGACTGCTGAACAGAGGTAAACCAGGCTCTTTGTAATGGATACAGAGAGCCGACGGTACACAAGAGAATGAAATGAAACTCTGGCAGACAGGCAAATGAAAAACCCAAACAACTCAAGTGCCAAAAATAAGAATCAGATAGCAGCAGTGGCTTAAGCTAATCGTGTAAACTAAGAGTCTCTTCCAAAAGAAACAGACATCGCAAGGATGAGGAGCACGAGAGGGGAACACACACAATAAAAGGGATGAATTGCAACATAGAAGGTAAGAAGAGGAAAAGCAGACGAGATTTTCTTTCTTTTTTTTTGTTTTCTGTGTGTTCTGTCACATCGTGCATCACAATAGACAAGATAAAGCACAAGGCACCACTATTACAGCAAAGGAACAAATCAATACCTAGGAGAGAAAGAGGGAAAATATCCACTTGTGCGTGAGTTCGTTTTATTCTTTACAAGACGTGAGCGACTTCTTTGTTCTCTCTCTACAGAGGCTGAGCAGCCCTTCAGAATCCCAACACTGTGGGTGAGTGTTGAAAGAGTTTTGTTCAATATTTCCCACTTACACAACCTACTGAAAACACCATCAGATAAAAATGTTTTTCAATACAATAAGAGTAGCATTCAAACCAAACTTTTCCGAATAAAAAAATAAATAAAAGAAAGGTCTAGAGTCCCCTGTCCAATAAATCATAAAATGTGTGTTTTTTTGCTAAGTCCTCTAGAATGAACAAGAAACCAAATTTTTCTGATCTGACGCCACCTTCGCTAAGCAACCTTTAACTTTTGTTAGGGGACATTTCATTGTCATGATTGCAATAATGACTATCTGGTTATGGTTATGGAATGATTGTGGTCATGGCTGAAAGAAGGAAACATGTCTTTGTGCATCTGTACAACATCAAGCCACTCCCTCATTCACTCCAGAGCCATAAGTCATAATTGAGTCGCACTGCCAGCGCTAGAGGGCTTTGTTACTTCAGTATAAACTAATGTAATTTTTTTTTTACATTTACTGAAACGCATGACATGCTCATTTTTCTTGGGCAGACAGTCTCTCCATTCATTGTGCATTAGGTCAGCCGATTTTTCATGTAAAGCCGGAGTTAATTAATTCTGTGATGATGCATGGAAACAGAGGAGGGTGTAAGTAGGCTGCAGCAGTTCGCAGAGGAACCAGAGTTCAAATCTCTGAGATCGCCAACAACGTGTCACATCGGTTGATCATATTTCTTATCAGGAGGTGGGTTGGAAATAGAAAAGAAAAAATTCAAATAAGAATACAAGCTATAATACATGTAAATATAAAGTATGAAAAACAAATAAAAAATAAAAAAAAACAGCAGAGCAGAAATCCCTGAATGACAGCAGTGCACATTTGCTTACATGCCGCTGGCAGAAGCATGTTCTAGCTAACTACATTAAGCACACAAAGGATCAGGAGGACACTCAGGCTAACTCATCTCTTTTTCTGCATCCTTTGCCATTGTCCTAAGGCTATAGACAAATATTATCTTGGTCAAAGGGGTCAAAACCAAGTCAAGAGTACACTACATATTATACAACCTTAGGCGACTGTTTTCTATTATTTACTCTTTTGTATCACAGTCTAATCAACTGAGGGAACTAACAGTGACCTTAAAGATGTTAAAACATCCTTCGAAGCAATTTCAGGAACCTGGTGCTTCGACCGCGAAGCCTCCTACTGCTGGAGGTGGCGTTGGTTACAGGATCGGCTGTCCTGTGTGGGAGCTCTCTCACTCCCTACACTGTTGGCATTTAAGTGCACCAGGCAGATCAGAGATTGAGCTGTGTGGGTTTTATCTGTCACCACCTATCCATGCCTCACAGGCAGGTTGGCTCAGGTGTGCGGTGTCGGACGCTTTGCTTTTCCTCGGCTCTGTGTTTTCACGCTTTGAAAAGACCTGCCCTGGCTGAGAGAAGTCAGTCTTACTGAATGGTAGTTCAGTTTGACTGGTAAAATAAGTCTTGGGCCAGAAATACCACGTTTTTGTTTTTTTTTTTTTATCATGGATGGATCTATTAATGATTTTTTAAAACTAAAACTAACTCCTCCAAGATGATTGCTTGTTTTGTCCAAATAAATGATGATGTTAAACAGAGAAAAGCAGCAAATCCCCACATTGGATAAGCAGCAACAAGGGAACGTCTGGCTTATAGTGGCTATAAATTTGGTTCTCTGTGCTTTTGCGTTTCCCTGGTTTGTGGGTGTCGTGCCATGCTGGTGACAGAGCAGGGCAGCTGGCTTCGCCCCCTCCATCCTGTCAAGCTGGTTCATAGGTGTGGTGTGAAAAAACAAAAAAGGTTATGCACTGTAACTCCAGTTTCTAAGAGCAGGCCCCTAACCTTAGCTGTGTCCACTACACACTGATCATAAGTAGATTTTGACTACGTGTTTTATTCACAGCAGACCAGTGACACTCATAAAGGCAGTTTGCAGAGCAGAGGAGGAGAAGAGCAGCTCCAGAAACACTTCAGAAAACAAATTCAATTAAAGCTGCAAGCAGCGTTGGACGGGCCCTCGCACCTCAGCGCCAGTCGGGGGGGCTGGCACGTCGGGGGGCT
>JBAJHX010000051.1:15843258-15873156 GCA_037176925.1 Amniataba percoides | reverse complement strand
TGACACTCATAAAGGCAGTTTGCAGAGCAGAGGAGGAGAAGAGCAGCTCCAGAAACACTTCAGAAAACAAATTCAATAAGTATCTTTACAGAAACATTTTGGTGGTTATTAGTGAAATTAAATGGTTTGATAATTACTAAATAAATATCATCACAATGAGCATTGCACATTCAGCGTGCAACAAGTGTGTAGTATGACTCAGCTATCTCTGCCACTGTGCTGACAACCTGTTCCCTACCCAAGTTTTTCAAATGATTGTTTATTAGTCAAGGTCTGAAAGCCACAAAGTATGTATGACACATCTCAATATTAAGTCAGGGTCTCTGGCAAAAACAACATAAAAAAGCCTCCTGCACACACATTCAACAAAGACTGAAGTAACTCCCAATCATGGTAACTTTGCACCTCTTACTTAATGGAGACCAATTAGGTAAATACAAAACATCACACTGTGTATCCCAATGCAAGGCAGCTACTTTGACTCAGACAAGTGAAATGATTCATGCAAAAATGCTTACTTTGATACATCATTTGCATGAGTCCTCCTTTCTCTACAGTGGAGGAGGCGAGTGTAAAGTTAACACGACCCGCTGAGTCACAACAGACACTTTTATGGGAAATTTGCCTAAACCATCCTTTAATCACTGAACCTACCGTGGCCCCTTCTTTGGCAAACAAAACATTGCAACTGAATCTGAAATGCTAATGCAGAACGGCTGCATATGAGCATAATTTGTAGGATACCACGTTTGTTCATGAATATCTGGCATGACTTACATTTTGACGAAGGGGTCAGAGTAGCCGTTGGAGTCCATGGCAGCCAGATGGGCACAGCGAATGATCCCAACCAGCAGGGAGCCCTTCTCTGTGTTATAGCACAGTGACACCAGGATGCGGCCACGCTGGGGACACAGAAAAACAACAGTGTCTGACAGAGCACCTGTTTTCAACCTGACATTTTCTCCCTCAATGAATACACAGTGGGGAATCCTCCTCCGGGGTCAGCAAACTTTTTCCAAACACTTTTCACTGAAGGCAACAAAAAAAAAAAAACATTGATAAAAAAAGGGAAAAAAAGATCAGATATGATCCATTGCAGTGTCACCACCTAGGATATAGTGTGTGTCTGTATGGGCAACAGGGGGATTCAAATTAAAGCTTGTAATTAAAGGCCTTATCTGAGCCTGGCTAAATGGCACTGCTCTCTTCTCCTTTTAATCTGAACCATAAACTGAATCTAATCAGAGACCAAAAGCTATTTGCCTCTGTCCCTAAAATAATGAAGGGAAATTCGATAAAGACCATCAGAAGAGAAAGAAACCCCAGACAGAGAGACCTGGTATAATTTACAACATGTTGCTATATGGCATCCTGTGAGTAGAGCTACAGCGCCAGACATACATATATACTCATTAAATAACGGCTAATTAAACCTTATTTTTCTTCACAGACGGTGAAAATGGTGGACAGATTAGAATTGCTAAAAAGATAAGAAAATGTATTACATATGGCAGAGGAATAGGAAATGATTGTGAGTCATGTTTTGGTTGAAAATGGTAATAATATAGATAGGTGATGATATGGCTGATGATATTTTTACCTCCTCCTCTGCCACGATCGCTCCCTGCTCCACAGTTTGATTGTTAGTTTCTTTGTTCTGAAATGAGAGTGTGTGAGAGAGATAGAGAGAGATGGAGTGATAGAGAGAGAAAGAGAGAGAGAGAGACATCACGGTTATAGCCTACAGAGCCCGCAGGTGAATATCTATTACACTTTATAATGCAGCATTTGAAATTGATGCTTGATAGCCCCCAAGCAAACATGCACAATGGAAATAGGACACATCTTGATATATGTGTCCACAGAAACCCATTTGGTATTTATGTGAGCAGTCTGTGCACAGTCACACACACACGCAATGTATGTACCTGTGCAATTCTCTCCAGGCCCATATTGTAGCGTTTGTTCTCGCCCTCTTTCAGTTTCTTCAGAGCCACCCGCACCTCTCCGATGAATTCATTTCGTCCGAGTCTGTCCATGTCACACACACACAGCCTTCACACGCACGCAGACATACAGACAAAGGGATGGAAGGTAGGAGCAGGTGAGTCAGTGAGAAGTTACAGATGAACCCCGCTGCCACTCATTACCGTGCAGCGTAGACTGTGCCAAATATATCCAAAGTGCATCTGAACAATCAATCAGCCCCTCCGTCTGCAGCACAAGGCGAGTTCTTGGTGGTTTCACACGAGCAGCCTCGTGAATGATGAGGAATTGTGCGACCGCTGAACAGAAAGAGCGTTTCCACAGGATTTCAGTCATTTCCTTCTGGGCTGTTACTCCATTAGACTCCAATTTTGTTGTAATTGAAACACGGAGGAGGAAGGAGATTGTTTAAAGCAGGTAATCAGTTTTCCTTCCACGTCTCCCCGAGTGGAAACACCACTGTTTATGGGTTGTGTAAAGATAAAACTAATTAGAGTGACTGCTATCAATTGATTTGCATACATTATGTGTGACATATATAATTAAGGTGACTTTGATGAGGAATAAAGTTGAACTTGTTTGCCATCTTAGCTCTGCATGGTAACACTTGTTAATTTGCACGAACCACAATGTACAGCAGAGGCTAATAGGCATATCAGTCCTGCAGGTATTTGGTCATAAAATAGACCTAATATCAGTCAAAGCTAATTTTTTGACCTGATGATGGCACTGAGGAAATAGTCAGTGTATCACCAGAGTGATTAATATGCCCCTCCTGGAGTCAAGAGGAAAATATCTAAGAGGCTTTGAAAGACAGTTAATTGTTGAGGGCACAGTGCTTCAATAGGACCAGCGGCTAAAGTGACATCTGCATTTGCGCACGTTTGATGTTGGTTCCTAGGTGCGATATATAAGAAAATAAACATAGGCAGCTCTTCCTCAGGTGGCTGAGAATGTGAACGCAGGACGTGATCAGACTGTCAGCAAGAGCAGTCCACCGACAATCACAAGGCGAGGCATATTATAGCTGGGCTGCCGTGCATAAACCCCCTCATTAACATGATGAAAGCACACTGAAGTGTTCAGTGGTACAAAAACCAACCAGGCGCTGGTCAACAGAGATGTGGAAAAAACAGTAAGTGGTCAGATGAGTCATCTCTAACCATGTTCTCGACAAGTGGGCGAGTGCATGTGTGACAAACACCAAGAGAACGGGTAGACCTGAATGCTTGACCCCTAAAATGATAGCATTTAAGGCCTCTGTTATACTAATGGGGGCATTTTGCTGGTATGGTTTGAGTCCACTTGTCCCCCTAGCAAGAAGGGTCACTGCAAATCAATCCAAAGTTCTTAGTGAACACCTTTATCTTATGATGAAACATTACTTTTCGGATGAGAGTGGTCTCTTCCATTATAACAATGCCCCCAGTCATGGGGCACAAGGGGTCAATGAATGGTTTGACGAGTATGGAAATGAAGTGAATCACATGTTGTGGCCTTTGTAGTCACTAGATTTCAACGGCTATGAAAGTTTTCTGACCAACGTGGGGTTTAGAGACTTGTTGCATCAATGCCAGGACACGCTGAAGCTGTTCTGGTGGTACATGGACGCCCACTCTCAATTTAAAATGAGACAACTGAATCAGTATCTTCTTCAATATCACAGATGTGAATAAATGATTCCCTCCACAGGGTGCACTTGTTTAAACTGATGGTGATGTTTGATGGAGGGTGAATATTCCATCAGCTACAGTACAATCTTCACAGCCCATCACCTGCTACAATATTCCCTCTGTGCTCAGATATTCCCAGATGGACTGTCGCTGCTCTTGATTTCTTCCTCGCTCTTCGCTTTCTACTCTCAACCTTTCTCTGTCGCTCTCTCTCTCTCTGTCTACACACACACACACACAAAAACACATCTTTCTGCTCTTCCTGTTCTCTTCCTGTCCCTCTGACATTTGGACGTTGACATGCTGGTTCTAGCCTTTTAGTCATAACTGATGAGTATCTCTAGCAGAAGCTTCAGAATAACTCTGACTCATGACCGCGGCTGTCAGATGATTTATGTGCCTTTGCTCTGTCATACATGTGGGGTGTCGGTGATGGGATGAAGGTTGCCGTGAAATGTGACACCAGCTCCCCAGTTCCGCCCAAACTTTTGCCTTCGTCTCCGCAAAGGCTCCTTCCGTTTCTTCACACCCTCTCCCACAATTTTTCCAGCCTTATAATTCCTCTAAAAACCAAACAGATGCTTGTGGAGTCTGTTCAACCTGCGGTGCCAAATTTAGTGCGGAATCGCTGACAGAATCTGCCTGAGTTACATTTGATCATCGGGGTGTTTTAGCACTCCTGCCTGGTGTCTGTACTTGTGAAAGTATCTCTTTAATGGTCTCAAACAAGTAAGAAGAGTGTCACAAAAAAAAGAAAACTAATATTTTAGACGTTTTCATTGATGTGTAATATGAAGCTCATTGGTGTTTAAAATTTTAGATTTTCTTAATGACTCTCCCAACTTTAGCCTACTTGACTTGTTAAGCCATATTGATTTTAATTCCGTGTTATATTAAAGGCTTAAGGCTTAACTCTATACTTCATGTTCCCAAATATTCAGTGAATTTGAAGACAGTCTGAGTGATACAGGATATTATGTGCCAGATTAAATATTAAAGATTAAAGATAAATTGCCTAGCCAAAAATAAAATCATAACCTACACCCACTGCATGTTTTGAGGGTGGAAATCTAAGCAATGCATGCTTGTTGTGCTGCTGGAGAGGCAAATCTAATTTCAATATCAAACTTTTTTTTTTTTGAGAATCTAAGGAGCCCTCAGCTGAATAATAATTAACTGTTCACAAGAGTAAGAATCTGCCACAACAACAACAACAACAACAGTGTTTTGAGCTAAACGATAACGTCAGCATGCTGATGTTTGCTATTTTTGTTATTAATCTATCATTTGCTAATTAGCTCTAAAGACAAAGTGCAGCTAAGGTAAAATACTGAGCCGAGTACTGCAAAAAACTAATTAAAAAAACATTATAAAAAACACAAATGCTTCATTGAAGCTCAAGTTGGAGGATCACCAACGTCAGTAGGACTTCTTTGCTATAGAGCCATGCCGCTAACTCTGGGAAAAAAGCAACCTCAACCAAAAACGTCATTCTCACCTTCTTTCATTCATTCTCACCACCTTCAACATCTAATCAAAGATTTTTTTCCTTCCTGACCACATCAGTACCTGACCGTACATCTCACCTGAGGCACCGAGTAGCCAATCTCAGCCCTGCACTCCATCCAGTACCAAATCAAGTCCTAGATTTGTCCCTGTCTCCCCTCAGCCGAGGACAGTGAGAGTCTATTACGAAGCCTGACAGAGGGATGGTGAGATAGAGTGAAGAAATTGAGAGAGAGACTAGACCCAGCACTGACATCATGTTGGTAGTCCTCTAACACACACACACACAGACGCGCACACACGCACACACACACACTGGATCTCTTGATATCCACCTCTCATCACAACACCTCCACATGCTCCGTATCTCCTCTGTTAACTGGCTGCCTGATAATCATTTTCGCGATAAAAGCTGCAAGGAGCCTTAAAGAAGACATACTTCCTGAAGTCATGACTTTTTTTTGTGCTTTAAAATGCACCAAAACGCTTTGTGTCATTTAAATGATGGGAAGGATTGAGGCAGCACATTATCATTGTCACTGCTTTCTGTATCATTTGAAATTTACCCAAAGGCAGAGGCAGACTGCGGCAACTGATCGGGAAATTTGGACTTAATCTCGCAATCTTGTCTGCCTCACTGCAATAAAACAATCTTCAGAGCAGCTCAATCTGTCTCACAGTCAGACTTCAAAGGAGACTGATAAATTTGTTCCCTGCGCAGTTTCTCATGGTTCAAGTGTTTTGCAGAAATTAAAGATCACAAAATCAGTCTTGAAAAAGCTTACTTTTTTAATTTGAGATCTGTAAAAAGTTCCTTTAGAATTATACAAACACGATTTTAAGACTCTATTACAAACTAAACACCTCGTCAACATTGAGATTTTTTCAGCGTATTCTTGTTCAGTCGACTTTTCACTCAAGAGCCGAGCACCTCAGGGAGCCTTGCTGCACCAGTTGAAGGATTAGCCCACATGAGGCCAACCGTGAAGTCTGGATTGAGGATGTTAGTTATTAGTTTACTCAGCTGGCTCATTCTTAATAACAGAATGGACCTCCAGCGGCCCGAGAGATAAAGTCTGCACACTGAGGAATAGGGTTGTTGAATACAATATTAAAAAAAAGGGAATTCTCTTACAACTTTAAGAGATTTCATAACAAGCTTCTATTTAGCCATCCCTTTCTATTTAAGTGCATTTTGCTTCGGCATAATGGGTTTATATAATCATTGTAACTGCAAATGAGTGAGTGCATGGCAAAATAAATAAATAAATGTCCAGCCCTCTTCCTCCACTTTACACACTGCACAACTCTTTTCACAGCATTCATCCTCCAGTACAAAGGGAGGTGCAGCAGAACAGACTTGACACCAAAGAAATTTTTAATGACTCCAGCTTTCATCACTGTCTCTGATGTGGGCAGAAGTACCAAACAGTAAGGAACTGCTTAAAGAAGTTTGCAACATCAAACCCCATATTATTTCACTCTCAGTAGTAACCAATATCCAGCCTGGATTCAGATGAACTAACTTAGCGTGAAGGATTTTCAGGGAAATGTGCCGTTTTGTCTGATTGATATTATCCTCACTGTTTACTGTTTGCTCTCACTGCGCGATATCGGAGCTGTATTAATTTAATGCGAATGCCAACTGAACATTTTGCACTGTTACTGCCTCACAAAGCATTTAATTTCCAGAAGATGAGTTTAACACTGAATGCCATTGTTCAACAAAAATGCATCTACAAATAAACAACCTTGTTTTTTTTGTTTTTTTTATTCTTGCAAGTAAGTGGAACAATTATGTCCTGGTGCTGTGAGAGAACTACATGTGTCATGTGCCGCATGAAATTAGATTTCACTGGCACTTGTTTTTTTTTCTTTTGTACTTTTCCTGTTTGTTTTTGTACACTGGAAAGGGACATGCCACTCTCTCGTCTGTTGAATTTCTGAAAAAACAGCGGCCTTTGTCGTCGCATTAATCTCACCTGGTGTTATGGAGGGTGTCACCAAATCAACCAGGAGTGAAAAGGACAGGATAACAACTTTAAAACACATCAACAACACCTGAAGAAAGACTGCTTAGAAAAACATTTCTCAGTTGAAAGCACATTCAGCTGGACTAAAATGGATTTCGTCTGACTGCTGTATGGCCCAGTTTGACGATAAACTTTGCACTGTCCGGGCCTTCAGGCTGGTCTACAGAGAGGCTTTGTCTGGACAGAGTCTTCCCGCTCAACGGTGCACAGAGCTGGGATCAGAGACTACAGCATCCCCTCCTCTGCACCCTGCTGGTAACAGCAGAGCAGGATGCAGCAGGGCACAACCGAGTGAGTAAACATCTCTCCGGGGATCCCTCTCTGTCTCTCCCTTTTCCGACCATTCGCTGCTTTCTGTGGAGTAATGAGAACAAAGTCTGTCTATTGGCTGAGGTATCGCGCTGGCGCCTGAACACATCCAGGGAGAGTCTGAGCAGATTTGCTTTCGCTCTCTGTCTCTCTCCGTCTCTCTCCGTCTGATGTGTCTCCCCCCCCCCTTTTCCTCGCTGTCAGGCAGCGTTCATTCACTCAGGCTCATTTGCTGTCTCACGTTTTTCTCTCTGCCCTCATTCTTTCTGTTTTCTTTTTTCTTTTTTTGCTCCCTTTTGAATAAACTCCTCCCTATCACTTGCCATTTTTTCTAAGCTAAGTGAATTTCCTCATTCATCACTTTATTTTTCGCCATGCTCTGCGTAGCCTCTTGTTCAACTGACCATTAGATTCTCTCCACCCCTCTGTTCTGTCATCTTCCTCAATCTTTGCCTCCCTAGTTTCCTCTTCCACACTGCCTTATCTGTCACTTGACATCATTCACGCTTTTCCTCCTGCTCCCTTTGTTGGTCTTGGCAGTCACCCCTCTCTTTCTCTCTCTCCTCCTCTCTTGCCTAACACTGGTCACACTCTTCCTCCTCCTCTTTTTGGCTGCCCAGAGCCCCCATGCTGGTTTGTGTCTGTGGGTTATGTCCTTGAACAGAGGTCAGGTGGGTTTCCTCTGGTCTGAAGGGTCTCTCCTCCAGCTGATGTCTGTGCATGTGCGTGTTTGGGGAGAGAGAGTAAATGTTATTTCCGAACGTGTGTGTTTGTTAAAGCTCAAGGACGTGCACTGTTTGCATACGTGTGTGTGTGTTTTCTCTACGTACAGAGGAGGGGCCACGCGTGTTCTTTCCTGCCAGTGATTGTCCTTGACATACACACAAGAGGATAAGCGCACACCTGACTGCCTGCATTTGTGTGTGCGGTGCAGATGAGATTCATCTGTGTGTCTGTGTGTGTGCACGCTTCAGAGAGCGTACGTGTGCATGCATACATCCGAATGCGTCCGTGCTCATGTTTCCTCAGGATAAACAATGACATCCAACCCTATTATGAATCGACTGAGCAGCTGACACTGATTGTGCGCAGCGCGCACGTTCACAAGCAAAACACACGCGAAACTCCGTCTCTGAATCACCTTACACATGTGGGATGACACGAGTGCGTCAGAGTTTTTGGGCCAAGATGGCTACGCTTGACCTCAATCACTCCATATGGAGCGCACGGTGGGAGGGAGGGGGCGGAGACCCAAAGCACAGCCACAACACCTGAGCAGTTACCGCAGCAACAGCAAGTGGAACAGTTGGCTGGCGTCGCCTGGCTGCAATAATGAATTACCTGGAAAAGCCCACTGGGAGGCATAGACGGCTGCTGGCAGTTCACTGGAGGATTGGAAGCATGGATCTTCATCCTCCACATAATAAACTGGTCATTTGGCTCTCTGGGGAACATGGCTAATTGCTGGCTAGAGTGAAATTCAAATCTGAGAACCTACCTGAGCGTTTTGGTGGTCATGTCAGCCGCTGTGATGCCATGATACATCAGCGTTTCGTTCCACACTGGGTTCAGCGTGTTCTTCAGGGTTTTTGTGCGTAGCTTGTTTGCCTGAGGAGACACGGAAGAATAATATGAGAGAGAGAGAGAAAAAAAGGCCTTCATGAAAAGGGAAGGATCAAAAGAAGAAAAGAGGAATGTTTTAAGGGCGAGGGAGCAAGCTCCTCAGATCAGAATAAGAGAAAGAGAATAAAAGATCATAAAAAGAAAGCAAAACGAGCAGAAGATCAAGAACGACGGAAAGAGAGAGAGAGAGAGAGAGAGAGAGAGAGAAAGTGGGGAAACATCATTTATCTCCGTCCCTCTGGAAATCGCAGACATCTGCTGCCTACTCTGTAGAGGAGAGTGAGAGGACGCAAGGCTTCCCTCTCCTCACCTGTCCGTCTGTCTCCTCCCCAACATGATAAGACAGTACATTAGCACCAGCCAGACCTTCAAAACAAGCACGGTGTCTGAAACACAACACAACACCGCAGCCAATTAAATTGCACAACACATTCGGCATGAAAAATTAAAGCTTTCCAAGAGAGGAAATGCCCATGAGCCCTTGATAGCTTCACCATCCATAAATAAAGTTTGCAGTCACTTGGTGCCTCATTTCCCACAGTTGCCTTCAGGACAAGTTCATCTTGTTTAAGTTTTTTTTTTCTTTTGTATATATTTTAATGTTTATAAACCCTTCTCGAAATAAATTTAATGTTTTTACTGACTCCCTAGATACACATATTACTGCAGACTATTATTGCATTTCAAACCTCTGGCTAAAGCGACAAAGTTCCAGACTCGTTCTTGTCATAAAATTTGAGTTAATAAGACCTTGTAGTGCCAAAGGCAGAACTAATTGGCTGTTCTGAGCGGCCGGAGCGGCCATCAGCGGTGGACTGTAAGGAGTAGAAAGCAGTCAGTAAGTAGTGCTGTAAGTAACATTTATTTGCCAGCTGCACTTGCTTTGCAGATTTAGATTTAGAATGCCTACAGTGATAATAAAAAATAGATTATGTTAAAGAAGGGTCATCTTCTATATTCTTTCTGACTGTAAACAAAACCCATTGACAGACCAAACCAAACAATTCCTCAGTACCATAAATCTCTATTATTGCCCAAAACTATGAAAAGGGATCCTCAACTGGTTTACTATTGCACTTCCTGTAAATGCTCAGTACCAAGAGGTTGAACCCCAAAAGAATGTCTCTAAGATAAAAGTAAAGGTAACAATACATTTTTTCTAAAGGAGGAAAACAAACATGAACTAATGCAATAAAAGGCAGAATGAAGCTGGTTTGCTCATTATGATATGGGTCAGGGTAACGTTAATGACGGAGCTGGAATCACATCCTCGTAAGTGGTTCCCATGTAGGCAGTGCCTCTGTCCCAGGAAGTAGTGAGAGGCAGGAGTGTATCACTGGGTGGCACTCTGATGGTAAAAGTGCAGAAGAATGTGGACCAGGCCCTCATCCAGGTATGGTAACAATGATGCGCAAAAGCCCAGATTAAAGGGACGCTGGCCTCTCTCTGTTGTTCTGGGAAGAGTGGAGTTTGATAGCCGCTTTAGAGTTGTGGCAGTGCTGGAATGGAGATAGGTTGGACGGGGCTGTGAGCATACTCTAATCTATCCACAGCAGTTGTTTGGACGAGGTAGTGAGGTGTGCGAGCAGTCTCCATTTCCTGGTTTATGTGCACCATCTGCCTATTGGAAGGTGGATGGAAACCAGGGAAAGGCTGGTGGCGGCACATACGAACCTGCAAAACTCTTTCCAGAAAAGGGAGATGAATTGAGATCCCTGGTAAGATACAATGTCTCTGCAGGCAGGTTTTCTTTTGCTAAGAAGAGACTGAACAGGTGGCTCCCAGGTGTCCTGTTACATCGAGGACCATCAGAAATGTTAATGTGGAAAAGCCGATGTGTGTCCAACCCCAGGATAACAGGCCAGGAGTTGATTAGCAGTACAACAACATGGAGCTGTATGTTCAGTGTAGAGCTAATTTATCTAAAAAAGGCTATAACAAAGTGCAAAGTTAAATTCAGTTGAGTTGGTTAAAACACACAGCAACCTGTCCTGGCATGCATTCAGATGGTTAGCTGTGATTACGTATTCTAGGCTAAGCTAAGTGGACAGCTAGCACTTTTCAGTTTCCAAATGTGTAGTTTCATCAGACAAATCTGCCATATCCATTTCTCCTGTTTTTAACCTTTAGTGAAAATTTAATGTTACTTTTACTTTTTATCTTGGGAAAGAACCAGCAGGGGTCTCTGGTCCTAGAGAGATTAATGGAAGAGAATAATGCCCAATCCTGACTCAGTGGCATCGTGACTGGGAAGGGTGAGGATAGGAGCTGTGATTAAAAACGCCTTAGCTCCCCGTGGGCCTCCTAAGCAGTGAAGTGGGAGTATTCTGTGAAGTGAACGCATTAAGGAGCACTACCACAAAATGATGGCAGATGATGCACCTTTTAAAATTGGCAATGGAAGGGCGAGGGGTCCATCTGGATGTTGCCTACAGTGACAATGATCCCTGTGAATGACACCTTAGACACATGGAGTTCACACTCCACCTACTAGAGATCTGGAAACTCAGATGCAGAGGAGACACACAGTGTGGCAGTGATGACACAGCCCAAAATAACTCCTCAGCAGTTGAGGAGGAGCCAAAATGGCCAGTCTGGCCACAATACGGGCACTTTCCTGATGTGACACTGTCACTCCTCCGAGCAGAGACGGGTCTGGTCGAGTCGCACCAGCTGGATGATGGGTGATGAGGGCATGTCAAGAATGGGTGTGGCAAGTGCGGTAAGATGAGCATGTTGGTGATTGTCTGTCCCGCTCTGTGAGAGTCCAAGCTCTTGTTTTGCCTGTAAGATGGGAAATTATGGAAGCTACACAGGTTTGCTTGGTAGAAAGTTGGGAGACTCACAAAAGAGAGATTTCCACAAAGAACAGGCCAAGAATTTCTATCCCTTCTATAGGTCAAGCTCCAAACATACTGTAGCCTACCTTTTCCAAAAATGCAAAAACTCTAAAGCAGTTTCTGTTAGACCCTCACTGTCTGGTAAATGCTCACATCATTTCTGCTCCACTCTACCAATTTGTAATGCAGGCTTTCTGGTAAGAATGTGTTGGCTTGAAACTCAAGTTAACGTCAGCTTATTTTTTAGACGTTAAGAGGTGCATAGAACAAATATTATTTTTCCCATAGGGTCATGTAAAAAAAGTGGAGTGGAGTACAAACACATCAAAAGTCATACTGCTGTCAGTACAGGCACACTAGTTTATTTTGAGCTATTCCCACATAGACTGTCCTGGTGCCATAAATAGACACTAACCACAAAATGTGTATTAATCCTCCATTGAAACAAATTCCCAATAAATGTGTTATTTACTAAAAACCACAAGGCCCAGCTTTTAGTTAGTTTTTTTTTCTTTTTTCTCTAAGAGAAAGTACATCTTGTGACCCATTTTTAAAGATTTACATCTTCAGTCGGAACTATTTGGCTCAGGGCTGGTGCCACCACTTGGCATAAAGAAGTCTGAAAGCACTGAGAGACAGACAGACACACAAGCTGATTTTGGTCTTTTTATGAGAAAAATAAGGAGTTGTGACTGCCTTATATTTTAAATTTTCCAACAGTATGTAAAGTGGTTCAAGATACTTCCACCTCTACCAGCAATATTAAAATGCTGCACACATCCATCCATCCATCCATTTTCTGCAGCTCATCCAGGGCCAGGTTGTGGTGGCAGCAGGCTAAGCAAGGCAGTCCAGATGTCCCCAGCATCAGGGGAATCAGTGACAAATTGTATAATATAATACAAACACAGCCAGTCTCACAGAATACTGAATTCACATTGTGTTTTTTCAACTCTTATCATTCACCACTGACAGTTCAGCATAATTATCATATGCACATGTATGTCCAGCTGATAGAGAAAAGGTGAAGGCTTTTCTATCCAAATTCTTCTGCTCATGTCTCAAGCTTTACAGATAAACACCTCATCTCTATCTCTCCCTCTCTCTCTCTCCTCTCTGCCACAGACAGCCTCTTGCTTGTGCCTTGGGGCCAGATGCTGAACCCTCTCTTCCATCTTCTTTGTCTTGGTCTGTTTTTGTCCCCACATCCCATTGTTCTTTCCTGTGCATGCCTGCCCTCTTACTCCTTCTCCCCCATGCCTGTCCCCTTTTTATTCTTCATTTTCTGTGGGAAACTTTTGGCTTATCTACAAGAGTCAGTCCTCCAGAGCTCGCTCCACGAAGGGAACAAGTGTTTTTCGCTTCATGTCGTTTGTTTGATTCATTAATGTGCAGGAGGAGCCGTGCACAGCCGGAGTCACGACTCACAGCGGTGCATCACAGCTGTATGTGTGCCAGCACAACTATTTCACAAATAATCATCACCCCTTATTGACTGAACTGGGTTGGTTTTCCAAGCACATATCTTACCACATGCTACATCTGTAAACACTTAAAACGCCAGCTCCCTCTCCCTGCCCTCTATCACTCGCTTCCTCCATTTCCCTCTACACTGGTGTTTTTGCATCTGTTTTTAAATGTTTTATCTCTAGTCCTGCATCTGTCCATCACACTGTTCCTCCTTTTTCTCCATCTGTCTGCATGGATCTTTTTTTACGTACTTCACCCTCCCTCTCTCTCAATCCCTGCTTCCCAGAGCTCTGGAGAAAGAGTCTGGCTGTGAGCAAATTTTCCATGTACCTCGATTTGGAACGGAGAGATGAAAAATACCAACAACCATCACAGAGGCACCGGTAACCAGTGTGTCCATACATGATTGTGAGTGGAAATTAAAGAGGGAGCGATGGAGAAGATGAAGGGGGCATCCCTGCGCGACTGTGACTAAAGCCTTAGCATGTGTCTGCATGCGCGCAAGGTCATGCTCAAATCAGCATGGTTGACTGTGTGCTGGTTAAAGAGCTCATGCTGGAGGTGTGAGAATGAGAAAAATGAAAAAAAAAACGAGTGGGACCTCATTATATGCTCTCAGTATTTTGACTCAACTCAGTTCTTTCCGGATCTTTTTGTGTTCTGGATTATTCACTGCAACACTTGGACGCTGAGTGGAGTAGGTGTGTGAGCGCGCGTGTGTGTGCGTGTGTGTGTGTGTGTCCGTCATCCTCACTTCTACATGTGCCCGCTCCCACTTTTCAAGTGACGTGGCCCCCGTCTGGTGAGTTATTACCTACTCATTGACGCTTTCTCTGCGTCGCCCCACCACCACCTCCAACAGCCCTCCACCCCCCCCACCACTACCACCACCATCAACACTTGCCTGTTGACGTGAGCCGTGTAACAATCCTCCCTGTTTCCATGACAACCACCTGCTGCTGTCCTCCCCTCATCTGTCTCTCTCTCTCTCTTTCTCTCTCCCTCCCTTTCTCTCTTCTCCCTCTCTCTTGTCCGCCTTGCCTCCCTCTCGGTTGTCTCGCCTCTCTCCGCACACTGTTGGTATTTCAAGGTCAAAGAGGGTCACAGTCAGATAGTGAGATAGAGACAGAGATATGGGCGGAAAGTGGGGAAAGGAGAGCGATAACAATGGGAGAGAAGACAGACGGAGGAAGGCTGGAGGACAAAAATCCCCCAGACGTTGTTATTGTTAGCACCTTAGACCTCAGACAGTTGCCTCATTCAACCTGTGTTGGCTTGGTCGTCCTCCACTTATCATAACCTCATTTTGTGTCAACCTTGAGCCAAAATGGCCGACAACAGGTTGCATTCTGCCGGAGCTGGGGGTTGCTGTTGAGGCGAGCCTTATCTTCCCTGCTGCTTGAGCTGAAAACAAGACAAGAGCGGTGCAGCAGACCAGAACATGTTTGTGCTCGATAAAGCGCAGCAGTGGACGAGCCACGTTAAGCAGTAACCAACTGAAATGCGCCCTGCTCAGCGGCTTGAAATGACACACTAAATTAGCCTGTTTTTCGCAAGAGCGTTTTGACCTTTTCACAGTGTCTGATAAACAAGAATGGACAGGGGAGACCATTATTATGAAATGTAAATAATTGTTTTTGGTTTCCCCAGTTGAATAATGGATGAATTTTTTTCCTATGTTCTGCCTTTTCAATAAATTATCTTCATTTGCTGGCCGTCTCTGTGTGATGTGCGACTTTCCTGAGGGAGTGTCTGGGCCGGCCCAGTGTGGTAGCATGTTACTTTAATTGCCACTGAGGTAAGGTTGGAGCAGTGACCTTGCTAGCCCCGGGGAGAAGATGAAGCTTGACGTATGGATCGGCCAGCCCATTGGAGTCCATGGCTTTCAGTCCCTGTGGACACAAGCAAACACAGACACATAAGCACATACTGTAATGTCAAAGTGACGTCACCATGCCCCAAAACACCAAACACAACTGACAGGGTCATAAAAAGACAGTGAATATGACAGACCTCTTCTACTGTAGTTACATCTAAAAAGGGCCTCTGGGTGTTTCTTTTCATGCCATTATTTTCTACCCTACTAGACTCCTTTGTGCTTGTCCCCAAGGGAGCAGTTCAGTGCAATTTACATAATTAATATCATGTGACAGTACACAATATGTAATACAAGGCTCGTGTCCTTGTACAACGCCCATACCAAATCTGTCTGCCACAGCAATGGAGCAGCATTGTCCAGTGTCTCGTAGAGATGATTTTTGCCTTGAATTGACAAGCTGCTGAATGTGTGCAGTGGACACGCTACTTCAAAAAGGCTGAGAGAAAGCACTCTGGCGTCTTGTGAAAACTTAAAAGCATTATGGGAGAATTGTTTTCATTGGGCTCTCAAGGAGGATTATGCAACTACACACGCACAGACAGAGGTCTGTTTATGTTAAGACGACATCTGAATTGTGTGTACCTTTGCCCTGTGAATAGTACAGTGAAGGCAGTTGTTCTCCTGATCAAAGAGCAGGTTGAACTCCAGCGTTCCCAGGTAGGCTGAAAACAACACAAACCAAGGCAATTACTGCCAGCAAAGGGAGAGATGCACTCTCTCTCACACACACATGCACACACACTCAAAAGCTCTGAGTCATATTTGTAGCAGATGGCCTCTTAAAAACATGACGCTGCCTAATATGAATTGATCTGTCTTGTTTGATTACTGTTTGGGAATGAGCAGAAACTTGCAGGCTGACTCCCGCTATTGCAGCATTGTCTAATAAATCATCGAGGCGCTGTGTCACACAAAGTGGGAGTGACAAACACTTTTGGAAAAATGCTCGACTCCACATTTACTCCGTGAGCATATGTTGTGCTTCCGAGGGAAAATGCAGAAACTCATTTTGAGCAAAAGAGGGGGAAAAAAAAGATGATTCTCTTTCTGTTTTGTTTTAGAATTGGGGGTTTTGTTTTTTGGCTGCATGTGAATAATTCTCACTTGAAGAAATGAATATGCATACAACTCTGACACACAGGACTGATTACGATTTTTACACCACAGAAACGTTGTCCTCAGAACTCACTGTCATCATCATCAGAGTCGACCACCTCCTCCCTGTCCCCATCGTTGTTCTCCCTCCTGTCCCCATCCTTGAATCCGCCACCCGTCTCCCCATTGAAAGTTTCCTCTTTTAGGATCTTCTTCTCCCTCGGGGGTGGTGGCGTGCAGGGGTAGTCGTGGAAACGTGGGAAGAAGTCTGAGATCTGTGGGATGGGGAGGATGGGGCCCGGGCACACGTTGATGGCAAAGTGCTCCTGCATAGAGATCTTGACCGGCGAGGGGGGAGGCGGAGCGCTCGAGTGGGGCGTCGCCGACGGGGAGGTGGCGGACGAGGAAGGGGTGGGGGTGGAGGAAGGGGGGATGGCCAGGTGGGAGGTGGAGGGGGGCGGCGGGGGTTTGGAGACGCTCATGTGGACTGCCGAACGGGACTGTGGGGATGACAGCGACGGGGAGAGAGACGGAGAGAGAAAGAAATGAATGAAGGACAAAGAGAACAACAGCAGGGATCATAGCAGAGGGGAGGAACAAGAGGCTCAGAACTAGAAAAGAAAGACGAAACAACACAGTCACTTCCTCCGCCTCCTTTGAGTTTCCAACTTTCCTCCTTCCCGCGAGTTCACACGGCAGCAGCAGCAGGGGTCACTCCTGTTCAAGGCGAGCCAACGCTGCAATATGTTGAAATTCACAGCACATCTGAAACATCCTGGAGGAAATATGTGTCTCTTTTAATCCATTGATGCAAACCTGCCTTCTCAAAAGCCAAAATAGAATTTTCCAGAACCTTTGGCACTTCAAGTGTGACTCACACATTGTGTCAGCACACCAAGTCTGTGCTCTGAATTAATATTCAAATGTAGTGCTGTAAAGTATGAACAAGTGATGTCACTTGTGTATCTGCACTTCACTCTAATCCTTCCCTTATCTCTCTCTTTCACTCCTCTCTCTCTCATCTGCAAGTCCCCTGAGCAATATTTACATAATGCTTTTTGAAGCCTTTCTTAGTCCTTAGAATATTTGTCACTAAATGAAGCGTAATAACTGTTACCAAACTCCAGCCTTGTTAAGCCAAATGCTATCATTTCCTGTTTTCCTGATTGAGAGAGACGGAAGACATGTTTTCTCGGATACACTCCCACGGCGCCGCTGTGTCTTTATTATTTCAAGCGCCTGTTCGATTTCAGCGATCACAGGGACAAACTTCAAAACCGGGATGCGAGGGCATTTACTTTGCTTACTGCCGCTGTCCTAGATTAAAAACATGAAACCGCGAGAGACGAAAAGCACCGGATAGCAACCTAAACCACACAGTTAGTCGACAAGACAGCAGACCCTCCTCAAAAACACGCATCTCTATTACATGACACAATGCACTCACCACTACATGGGAAGGTCATCCGAGGATGCATGTCACATGTCATACGCTCCTACATATTATACATGTTCATCATGTCGCTGCTGTTTAGCGTCAACTTGCGACCCCTGTCCCTTTTCTCTGTACGTCTTTTCTGTGTTTAGCATGCCCTTGTGATTTTCAAGTCTACTCTTGAGTTGATGAAACACTTTGGCTCTTTGAGTTTTTTGACTGATGAATCTGTTCTGTGAGGGGTAAATAAAAGTGCTAGAAAGTGACTCAGGGCTAAAACTAAAGAATGCCATCATCGCTTAATCTCTGTTTTCTTCTAAGCAACTGATTCATTGCTTACTTTACAAAAGTGTCAAAAAGTGGTGAAAAATGCCTGGCGCAAGTTCCTGGAGCCCGAGCGACATCTTAAAAATGCTTCTTCCGCCTGACTAATGGTCCCAAAGATATTCCATTTAAAAGAGATCAGAGAAAAACAGAAGAATTTCACAGAGAATAATTTTGCTTGAAATATTATAACTGTTGCGGATGAATTTCCCATCCATCAGCACAGAATTAATTGTTTCAATTGCGGTTACTCCCATTGCTCATTTCGGGAAGAGACTGATTTGCAGTGCCAATGCTGTCATAAGTTCATTTTCTGGTTTAAATGATCTTGGACGTTCACCTGCATGTTGCTATATACAGTACGCATGTTGCCAATAGATTAGATCCTTGCCTTTCCCTAGAAATAGTCTTGAGTTGTATGTAGAGAGATCTCAAAGACCAGAGACCGTGCAAATCAGGGTCTGAGGTGATTCCTCAGGTGATGCACAGGAAAAGATTTTTTTGACTTCTCGTGCATCATCAAACATATTGACTCTCTCCATCCTGACATGCATGTTTATACACTGAACACATTGAATCTTTTTCCACGGATGCTCGCACACGATCCATATCCAAACAGAACAAGACTTCACTCCCTTGTAAACTTGCATTTTGTAGAGCACATCCCTCCTTCCCCACTATAGTAAGTTTCAGCACTTAAACAGAGTCCCTCTGTCTCTCATGCACACAGACACAAGATCCCATGCACAGATAAAGACCCCAACTGCCTGGTCCCAGCGTCTGTACCTGCACCCATTCAACCACTCACACCTCACTTATGTAACGACACCCAAATTCACTGCCTGGGTACCCGCGTACGACTCATCACTTGCAGCATGTTGCTTGCAAACTCAGTCCCGCATGCAGAGACGCGCACATGCAAGCACATGTGCGAACACACTCACACAAATAGAGCCAACCACAGATACGTACCCAGGGACAGTCTTCATCTGTGCCAGCACTCCATCTTGCCTGCGCTCACGTCCTCTGTCTCTTACACACTGAGGAGCATGCAGACCAGCTTCAGAGTCAATATATCCCTCTGTACTCTCTCTCTCCCTCTCTCTCTTTCCCTGTCTCTGTTCGTTTGCTCTCCTCCTCTCTGTCCCTCCCTCCTTCCCTTCCCCTGTAGTTGTGACGTATCCAGTTAAAACCCCCCGTCAGTCGTTTGCAGACTGTGCATATAGTGCTGTCAGTCACTTTCTCTGCATTGGGGGAGATTTAAGGAAACCCGGGAAAAAGAGGCGCAAGTGTGTGTGTGTGTGTGTGTGCGTGTTTCGATGGTGGTGGTGGTGGGTGAGGCATGTACGAGGAGGGGGTGCAAAGAGAGATAAAGTCAGAGACAGACAAGCAGAGCAAGACGGAGAGACGGATGAGGAGACAAACTGACATCATACAGACACAAACACATGGAGGCATCAGCAAAAGCAAATAAATATATATATATGTACACACACACACAGAAACACAGTAGATGGAGGGGAAAATGGGTGTGAAAACAGTGGACGCACACAAAAGGAAATATTGCCTTAGGATGAAAAAAAAAATCCACCATCTGAAGGACAGAGAAAGGAAATTAAATTCAACATGTTGACTGAGCTGAACAAAATACTCTGCCAGCCATACAATCAAACTGCCAGATTACTTTGTGTTGGCTACGGCCAGGGCCAATATCAGCCGAGCATATGTGTGTTAGTCTGTGTGTGTGTGTGTGTTTTGTCTGTATGCATCCAACTGTGGCAGCCCTCATAGTATCGTCTGACACCTGCCACGGTAATAAAATGAATCAAAGATGACAATGCATCCATAACAGGAGACCTGCGCAGGGCGACACTGCTGTAAATTACCAGTGGACACAAGAATGAATGGCTGAGTGAGAAGGACAAGGAATGGATGCATGGGTGTTTAAGAGTTTACAAGACAAATAAACAGTGTCTGTCCCTGATGTGCCGTTTGGGATACTGGAGACTTCAGGCTCTGTATGGTTTGAAAAGGATTAGAGAGGGAGAGAAAAAAAACAACAAAAAAAAGAAAATGCTCATTGACAAAGGGAGCTTAAAAAACATTCTCTCCATCACGTGGAGCAGGAGAGCTCCCTTGGTTGCAGCACATGGCAGAGAATGAAAACCATTTCAATGACGTATTACAGGGAGGAAAAAAATCATCAGAGCACTAATTGATAACTGTAATTTTCCACAGTTGAACAGTAACACATGAACAACAACAGCAACAACAAGCCTGGTCAATTAAATTAATGGTCAGCTGGAGGAAGGAGGGGAGTAAATACATGTGGATGCACGTGCTCGTCCATTTGTAAACACTTTGATTTAGTTTGGGCACCTCATTACTATCAGCATCACCTCATCAATATTGCGTTAACAGACCATTACACTGTATATTCATTAATTTGCAAAAGAACACGATGGCTAAATGAGTTGAGATGAGATAAATGAATGCTCAGCCTACCGATGCCAAACTATCTATCTATAAATAGGTGCTTTAGACATGGGCTACATGCTCTAAGTGGCTTGAAATTGATGCAGAAGTGCTGCTGAAGTGCGCCTCTGTTCCAGCTGGAAGTCCTCTCGTGGACTTGGTGGTTTCCAGAGGGGGCGGCTCATCGCTGTGGTGAAAGCGAGAAAAGCACACGTGAGCAACCGTGCACAGGTGAGCGCGCACCTCCGCCCGCAGCAGCAGCAGTTATCAGACAGCTGCAGAGCTCTCTCAGCTGACCTGCTGACCACCAAAACTCTCAGACACTCTCCGTGTGGCTGGTCGCCCAGGAGACACACGGCACGTCGACCGAGAGGGCTCTTACCGCAGTCTCAACACGTTTAGGTCAGAGGTGCTTTACTCATAGAATTCATTCTTTCTTTCAGGGTTAACCAAAATGTATTCTGCTGGGAATGCAGACATTTTTATTAGACTTTTTTAAGCTATGATGGGTATTATTAGACTTAACCAACAAAATAAAGCTGTTTTATTCCTGGTAGCAGATGAGAAAATTTTGATCTTTTTGTTTGGAAATAAAATGTCAAGGGAACTACGTCAAGTAGAGACAATACAGTTCTCAGCCAGCTGATTTTTACACTTCAACTGTAGCATTTTCTTGAAAGAGTTTCCCTGAAAGAAAAATTTAAAAAAGGAAAATAAATAAAATATAAAATAAATATAACTGAGCAGCTAAATTACCAAAAGTATGACATATTGACGTAATTGAAAAGGGGCTGAAGGTAGGGCAAAATTGACATTAAGCATGGCACTCAGGAAAGAAAAATGGATGTCGAATTACTCCTTTCTATTGACACATGGCTTTTGTCCAAATAATTACAGTTCTGCTACGGCACGGTTTACCCTTTCCTCCACCCATAACCCTTCAGCAATTTATTTAAGTTGAACTATAACATAAAAGCAACTTCTAATGACCAACACGCTCAATAGGATCTGAATGGAAGGTAACAACATCATAACCACTGAGAATGCGGTGAGTGAGGTTATAAGCACTATCGACGGGGGGGGCAGAGGACTTAATTGACACCCTTTCCCATCCCGGTGACACCAAACCACATGGATTTGTCTGGTTTGCCTTGTCCGGGCCAGTTCTGGGGAAGAAACGCAATCAATTGTGCTTGACGGATGAAGTCTGGACAATGGCACTGGGGTATTGATCTTTCTCAGGGGTAAACATTAGGTAGCCTGTCAGATGGATATTTAACACAGTGGCATTGCCCATGAGCTGACAAAAGTAAATAACAGTCAGCAGCATCCAAAGAAAGAAACAGACGTGAGATGTTCCAACCGGAGGAGTGAAGTGTGGCGATGAGGAGGTACGGACAGAAAGATTAATTCAAAATGTTATTCAAGGAATCCTGCACGCTTTGCAAAAACATCACAAAACCTGCCCCGGTGACGAATAACAGAAAAACATAAGATGCATGACCAAAAATCCAAAAAATCCTTCCTTCCTGCCATAAATCCCTCAGCCTCCATGTCAGCATGATTAAAGCATCCACGTCGCTCATGAGTATAATATAAATAATAAACATCTAGAATGAGAGAGAGAGAGAGAGAGAGAGAGAGAGAGAGGGGAGAGATAGATTTTGGTGAGTGGGAGGGAGAGGCTACGACCAATTTGTGGAGGAGCATTCATCCAGTCCTTCTGCATGGCAAGATAATCTCCTCCCATTACTACAGCACAAAGCAGCGCAGGTTTTCCATTAAGTGCACAACCACAGCCTCCCCAGCCTCTCAGCCAGCCATTAGCTCCGAGATTAAGTAAACCTCTATTTACATACTGTAGCACTAGCACATGCTGAATTTTTCAACATTTGGCCCAGCACAAGATGGGAAATTGCATACATTTTCTGATAAAGATCAAAGGAACTTCTCACCATATCCTACACTCGTCCTTGAAAGTATGTGCAGACATATCTTGAATTCTTGAGTTACTTCTTTGCTTCTGTCACAAAATGTGATGTTGAGTGTGTGTGCTGTAGGAGTCTGCATGCTGAAAGTTAAAAATCTTTTTCTGCTTTGACTTTTGAACCTACTTGTTCAAAATTGTTCTTACCAAAAGACAGAAAAAAAAGTCATGTAAAATTTGATTCATTGTCATGCAGACACCGCTCCCTTCAGCGGTGTTCTCCAGTTTTCAGACAGTCAGGCGGTTGATCATCTGCGGGGTCGACATTGTTAGCTGTTGCCCATCTGTGATTTGAGCAGTCTATGTGGCTCTGTGACTCCATATTTTACTCCGAGTCATGATTAGAATCACAGAGTAATGTACAAGGTACTGAGCTTATGAAAGAACTTGTGAAAGAAAGGCAGCTCAGGTTGAGTTTCCTTTCAGTGAGAGGTGAACACAGCAGTTTGTCGCAGTATGTTTCCATCCGCCTGTTTTTTTGCACATTTTCAATTTGTGCATACAAATACCTGGTTATGAATACTGGGAATTCACAAAAAAAGAAAGCTTTTACACTTGGCTAAGGTGGAAAAGTTGTTTGACAGCCGTCACTCAAGCTTCTGCTCCACTGAGTAAACAAATGTGTGAATGCATGTTCTTGCTGTTTAACCCATTACAATAATTTAAAAAACAATGTTGTGCTCTTGAAATTTAACATACTACAATGATATTTAGACTACAATCTAAAGTCCACAGAGGTGGTGATCCCCGATCTGCTGCTCAGGAGTTTACATTATATACTCTGCAGGAGATCAGGCAGCTTTGTGACAATAACTCTAACCTGCAATTACATGAAGTGCTTGAGGAATTATTCCTAAAACCCACAAATGAGTTAACTTTTTTTCACTTTCAGGTAACACAATGGGAATTAAGCCAACGATCTACTGATAAAAGCCTTTGTATTTGCAGTATTAAGAAGTCAATGGCAACATCACATATCATCTGCGTAAAAGGCACATACTGATTTTTCCAGTCTCTGATATTATGGCCAAATAAAAACAGAAAAGACAGATGCCTACAGGCAATGAAACTTAAAAATAAGTGCAAATTGAGAGAAAAAGAAACAACTTCTACATTCAGACGAAGGCAAACACTCTAAAAGGCAAAATGACTGCCAGCAAGAAAAAAAAGGGAGTTGCCACCAGCGTTACCTTACCAAGATGAAGAGCACTGAAAGAAGGGACTGAGGGAAGATAAAGATGTGTCTCTCTCACTCTTGTACTCGTATCTCTTGGGCAGGAATTGCAGATGTAAAGAAACAACCAATGAGACGGTTTTACCCTGTGAGGTCCAAAAACAAATGTGCAATTACTGCTTATTGCCACAGGTGCCACCAAAGAGAACAAAATGAAATGATTCAAGATTATAAGATTAAACACAAACAATACAGGAACAACTGTATGTGTACTTGTTGAAAAAGACAAAAAAGCAACTTGTATCTTTTAACAGTGTTCACTATAGTACGACGCTCTAATCAGAAGCACACGTCTCCTAGCAGCTCTCTAATGATTGTCGCTGCCATATAGGAATCAATGTAGCAAGAAAAGTCCAGTGTGTCAGCGAATCACACAAGGGTGCATTTAATTTTTTATGAATTCAGCTTTTCGTTTGAAAAAGGAGGAATGTGTCATTTCTTCTTTCATATTCTCCCTTTAAGTGAAGTACGGGCATCTCATGAGCCATAAGATCCTTCCCGATGAGAGCAAGATGTGGATGAAGCCAAGATGTGAAGTATCCAACACGACATTTGAATCCAAAAGAAGAATCTTTAACCAAAGCGAAAGTCAATCACAAGACATTGAATGAGTAATAAGCAGCATGACGTTGGCGGTGCATTTTTTAACAGGTGGCTAGTTGTTGATGTTCCCCCGGGGTGGCAGTTGGTGTCACAGGTGCTGCCTGCGCTCCACATCACTCTGCTTCGGGGGGGAATCATTGGTCGTGTTGGCAGAGAGTGCTGTTCTGTCAAGGTGCATTATTCTTTTCACCATGCGCCACATCCAACTTCAGCCCTGCATGGCTCCCGGGCCTCGCACAAGAAGCAGCTCTCTCTGACTGCCAGCAAGATCACCTTCAACTTCCACCTTTCCCTTATTTTATCAGTCTTTCCCTCCCTCTCTGATACCCCTTTTCCACCAAAGCGGTTCCAGGGCTGGTTCTGGGCTGGTGCTAGAGCCGGTTCTCAACTGGTTCAATTTAGGAACCGAAAAAGAACCCGTTCTGTTTCCACCAGCTTTACGGGTTCCTGGGCCACGTCATTACGTCACTCCGTACGTCTTCGGTTTCCCGGCAACACTAACGCCAACTTCGGGCAGAAGACAACAACAATGGCGGCCGCCGTACCTCTTCAGGTGTTCCTGCCTTTGAAAATCTACAGTTGCATCCTAACAAGACTGTTCTGATGCGTTTCTGTATGCTTGTATACACAACATGTAGAGGATGCAGAAGTTTCACACATGAATGTCGGGGGTCGGGGTTAGTATGCCTTTGGCTGTATTTCTGTTGGGAACATTTCTGGCTGACGCTCGTGCACGTCTCCTTTAAATCAAACAGTTTAATCATCCAAATCAGGCTGTAGATGACAGAACAGGCCGTTCTTGGAAAGTTCTCAGATTATTATACAAACCAAGTCATCTTGGGCTGGAGCCCGAGCCCGCCTCCCTCTCTCCATCTGTTTGAGAACCAGCTGCTGCAGTATGTAATAGCAATGGGGCCTGCTGCTTTAAGATTTCCTGCAGTAAAAGGAGGTCCTCTACCCTTCTAAGGTCCCTCCTCTTGAATCAACAGGTTGAATTCAGCCCTCTGAAAAACAGAGCAGTAACAATCTAGTCCGTCCACTCTGTTCAGACACTCTGCAGGCCAAACAGTTGCTCCACAGCTCAAACCAAACCACACAGTTTTATCATCAACGGTTGGCTACTTAAGCTCTCATAAACACAGCGGAGAAAAATACATAAAGATGCATTGTTATCAGAGTCATGTACGGCTTAAGAGTTGATCCACTGACTGGGAGAGAACAACTTCTCTGCAGGAATAATAAAGAAACATGTTTTATTAAGATTTATGTAAGTATGATTTTTTTCAGACTGTGAAATACCAGATACATCCCAGATTTTTGAGAGCTGAGAAAAGACAAACCAAGAAAGACTTCAATCAGAGCAGCAGTCAAGAAAATATTACTGTGAATATATAGTATCTCTTTGTTGTTGTTGTCTTTCAGAATTAAGGCCTGACTTTTAGTCTATAATGTCTGAGGCAGAATTACATGATGAAGATGTAAAACAGGTTCATAAGGTGACAGAGTAGTGCCAGAGAAAAAAGTCAGAGTTAAAGATATTGGTTCTCTTATTCACTGTGCCTGTCATATGACAACAGACAAAAGTCAACAGCCTAATCTATCCATTGACTCAACAGTAGTAGACCTGCTGTCCATTGACTTTTATAGTTCGTCTTTCTAATCTCTCTCATATTGGTTGATTTGACTGAGACAAATATTATTAAAGGACATTTCATGCTCAATAGTCAGTGATCAGTCAAGTACTGATTAAACATAATTACAGACTTCACTCATTTATATGCATGTATTCTTTGTGTTAGTGTGTATGTTCATATCTAAATTCCCAGTAAATAACTAATGCAGTAGACTAATTTGTATTGATGTATTAAGCAGCCGAGCTGAAATACTGAACTTTAATTTGTCTCAGAGCTGTTGAAAAGTTCTTCTGAAATGAAGAGTAAAAGGCATTCTTAAAACAAATAAACCAACAGTAGTTTGACTGATATTATCTGGAGTGCACACTAGAAAAAACAGGATTTGAGAAAATAAACCAAAACTGAGAAATCTTTTTCTGAAAAGTAACCCTGTAAGTACATCAACCAAACAACTGAAACTTGAGTTCTTCAACATTTCAGTTTGGCTTCTTGCTTCAAAATTCACTTCAGGTGGAACAGAAGGAGACACTGAATCTGAAGTTTTTAACTCTTAACTCAAAAGTAATTTTTTTGTTAGCTCACCATCAAAATGAACTTGCAGTTTATTTTGGAGTAGCCTGCCCCCACCATCTGTTGAACTTGAAAATGAAGTAAAAATCGTGTCATTATGGCAGACCACTTCATTCAGAAAATGGCCTTTGCTTTGATGCATTCAATTAGATTTTTTTTGCATGTACTGTTCCTGCTCTAAATTCAAGTGCGTTGATATTATATTAATGACATGATACAAGAAACATTGAACCAAATCATGGGGCATTGCTGTTAATGAGCAAATATTTCCAATGATGTCACCTCTGCACGCAGCACAAAATAAAAACATTCAGAGAAAAATGAGGTCACTGTAGCTGATCAGTCATTAAATAGCATTCTTGGAAACCCTTTTAAATGGTAGCAGCAAAGATGTGGGAGAAAATTCAACCACCAAAAAAAGTGACGTATTTGTTACCCATTTCCCTCTGTGTCTCTCTTTCCTCTCCTAGTTGGGACCAGGTTGAACCAGATGTTTGGCCCCGCTGAGCTCAGTATCCCAGATCTGGTGATTGAGTGAGGAAGGGTGCAGTGGGGAGAATTCATGAGGAGAAACAGGAAAGAGAGGGAAAGTTAGAAAAGGAGGTACACGTGTGTACATGTGTGTCAGAAACCGTTCCCCACATGTGTTCGGCTCATTATCCTTCGGGTGCATCTCACTCTACAGGAATGCAGGGCAGCAAACACACGTCCACCTCCTAACCCCCAGTGACACATTAACACACACACACACACACACACACAGACGCAGAGGCTCTACACTTTGTTAATCACAGTGTCACTCAGCTCCTACTTCCTGAAAAACCCTCCACAACACCCCATGCCTCAGCTGGACCTCAGCAATCAGTCTGTTTGAGTTTACTGATGCTGGAAGGAGGAGGGGGATCCTCCTTGATGTGTAACTGACACAGAAAAGATGCCATGGAGTCAGCGGGGAGATGCTGCTAATGAAAAGCACATGACTGGATGTGAGTGCAGCCCCCTAAACAATAGCAGGAGCAGAGTGGGTGGGAAACAGCAGAGGCAACAGAGGACCAATGTTCACAGCATTTTCTCAAAGACTTCTGATACAGAAACAAAGACTTGTGTCTACACACAAATATGCAAACATGCCCGTGCACTCTTGTGCATTTTTGGATTTTTTTTCTCCCTCCGCCTATGTGAGACAAACATTCTCATGCTATGCTGCAACAGAGCAAAATAATAACAAACTCTGACACAGTTCAGACACATGAAAGAGCCCGCAGTCTTCCAGAAGGAATTGAGATTAAACCTCACTGGCCCTGAGCCGAGCAGAGGGAGAGAAAGAACCACCGTGACCTTCAGAGGGAAAAAAGCCAGGGAACAAACCCAACAGGCAGACTTGTCCACCAAAGGAGAGAGAGAGACGGGGAGAGGGAGGGAGAGGAGGTTAGGGACGGAGAGAAACAGAGAAAGAGAGGGAGAGAGAGAGAGAGGGAGAGGGAGAGGGAGGGAGGGGAAGGAAAAAAGTGAGAGAGTCAGAGAGGAAAGAAGACACAAAACTTGTGACTTGATAAAAGAGGGCAGGTACCAGAGGCAGGTAAGAAACTTTATTTGTTGTTTCCAAGTGGGCTGATTTAGACGGGACCTTATCAGTAAGATAACAATGCAGACAGGAGTGTGTTTGTGTGTAAAACAGGCAGAAAGAGCAGCATGTGTGTGTGTGTGTGTGTGTGTGTGTGTGTGTGTGTGTGTGTGTGTGTGTGTGTTTATGGACTGAGGGGGAATCCTGGCACAGGCACAGCTGCTTGTGTGTTTCTATAGAAACGCTGTGCCATACAGAGTGGTACTCTGTCCTCCATGAAGCTGCCGCACACTTCAGCTCTCTAACTGCTTTCCTGCGTACTCACCTTGATTTCAGTCATGCTTATGAAAGCTCCTTGTTGGCTCAGTTTGGGTGGTGGAGGCAAATCTTTATTTCTGCAGCTCATCAGATGAATCCACATGTGATTTCATGGCAGTACACAAACAGGACTTTTCACTTGAACAAGGATCCCTTACTCTGCAGTGAAGTTCAAACATAAAACATGTTGTCATTAATAATTCTGATGGATCATGCTCCTCTCCTGGACTGGTGTAACCACAAGCCAAATAAAAAAAAACAGAAAAGGAATATTCTGGAAACTCCCAAGCATTTTTCTTTTTTGCAAAATCACATGCTGTAGAGAATTATTGTTTTGTAAGAGGGCTGAACATTTCTAAAAGCACTCTGAAATGTGAAGAATGTAAAAGAAAAACAACATCCAATTTAGGCTGAATCTGCTGATGATCAGACATCACTTCTGCTGTCATCACTACTTCTTAGTACTCAAACCTGAACTTCTGTTTTTCTCCTCTCAGTTTACTTTAAATCCAAACTATTTCATTTAGGTAACTACCAAAAGAGTGGTCAGTGCATCTTTCTATTCCCATACTGCACATATAGGTCGATGTTCTATAGATATAGATGCAATCTTTGCACAGGCACTGTGGGACTGCCCCACCCGCATGAGAAAATGTTTTGGCAGTCTTGTAATACTAATGCAGAGAATCTGCTGGTGATGAAGGCTTCAAAGGGAGGACAAATACTTGCAGCACATGTATACCAAACGTCTTTAATATTAAGTCCATTCCTAAGTTAGGGTGGACTTGACTGCCCATAAATATGTTTAAATATACATGCAGTTTGTTTAACCTCATGTGTATCAATATACATTATCTATTGGTTTTTTTGTCTGTGTTGATTAACCACAGATATTTTCAGATATTGGAGACAGATTTCTGCATTCAGCTGTGCATGACGTGGCTCTTCAAGGTTTCTTAAGTGGTCTTACAAAACAGTGCTGATCATTTTTGGTTAATGGAATGAAAGTGCCATTTCTGCCAAGAAGAGAGAAAAAAAACAGAATAGGAAAGATCTCATCATCAGTGACTCGGTGGTAACACAGAGCTTTGTTTGAAAGCTGCTACAGAGGAACTGTGTGCCTGTTTTTTTCTCTCATGTATACATGGATATAAACTAGAGTCTGCATAGGCAGCACTGATGTGGACTGAAGATGTCAACAGTTCCTCTGAAGATTTGTCAAAAGGACATTTACTTAACCACTTAACCCTCGGGGCGATTTTTTGTGATAAATTTATGCTAATGAAAATTGATAAAATATGATTTAATAAGTTATGGAATGTTACTACAAACCCGCCGGC
>JBAJHX010000051.1:15823156-15843158 GCA_037176925.1 Amniataba percoides | reverse complement strand
AAACGAAAGAACTGGTTCCAGATAAGCACCAGCCCAGAACCAGCCCTGGAACCGCTTTGGTGGAAAAGGGGTATGAGGTCTGTTCTAACATAGACAGATCCAATTAACCCTACCTGTGATGTTTCCTTAACTCTGACAAGCAGGGGCGCACGCAAAAAGCCCAGACTTTTTTTTTATTTCTTACCTAAATTCATACACAATGTCCTTTTTTTGTTTTTCTAACGTTTTGCGACAGGCACAGGCAGCAATGCAAAAGAAAGAATGACCCCTGTCAAACAAAATGACAGATTGACAAAATGATATTCCCTCAGGTTAAATGTGTTATTTCATTCTTTGTTTATTTTATTCTTTTACCTTTTGCCCTTTTTTATGTGTGTGTGTGCTCTTTGAGAAAACGCACAATGAGTCCATCTAACGTTTTGGTCATGTTGCTCTAAATTCCATCGTTTTCATAGTGCAGCTTTTTTTTTCCAGTTCAAAAAGGGGATTGAATTTGTAGCGAGTCGGGTTACTCAAGAGGTTCGAAGTTATTTCTTGTTTTTACGTCCCAGGAGGTTGAGTCGCTCTCCTGCTGACGCTGATCTCCAACCAACCTGCTGTTCCAGCTCCGAAGCAAAGCTCAGCAATAACAGAGCCACATTATTTGCCACTGACCCAATTAGGCCCTGCATAGATCCTGTGATACATGTTTCCTCTCCCTCCTCTCTTTCCCCTGTTCACCCTTTTCCTTATTCTACCTCTGCTCCTTTTGATGAATGGCTTTGCTTTTTCGGACAAATGACAGCTCCGTGATTAATTGTATACACACTTTCACTCTTCCACCTCTGCACTTCTTCTATTTCAATTTCTGTTTCCCACGTTGTGTAACTAGAAATATTCTATCCTTACCTGGGTTTGCCCCATCAGCATATTCCCATAAATAAAAGAGGGGGAGCGGAGAGTGGTGGAGGGAAGTGTAGCCCAGAGGCAGGGCAGTGGGCATGTGCGAAGTGGAGGGATGAATGGATGGAGAGGGAAGGGGAGAGACGAGCCAAATGCTCCAGATCAGGAGTGTGAAGGTGACTGCAGCGAATAAGACAGCGAGAGAAAGAGATGAAATGGAAGAGAGATTCAAATGTTAAAGAGCTGAAAATAGGCAGAATACTCCACGACAGAATCTTCCAAAAAAAAAAAAAGGAGATAGATGGATAAGAGCAGGAAGAGACGTGAAGTGAAAATGCCAGAGAAACAGGCAGGAATTGACATGACTGGAGAATAAAAAGGTGAATTGTATGAAGATGTCAGAACAATTTCCACAGCAAGTAATGGGATCCATGAACTGAACCTTCATATCCCCAATGCCTCTAATAATTTAAAGAAAAAAAAAATCCCCACCACTATGACGCCATAAAAGGAGTGTAAATGCAGTATATGACAGGAGAATGAATGGGGGACGTATTGAAATAGCAGTGATTGTAGAGAGGTGTGCAGCCAGTGCCCCGTGGCAAGACGCCATGCTGTGCTTAATGAGGCAACAGTCCAGGCAATTAGTTCCTGATATGACTTTATCAGTCACCAATAAGTGAACACATCATTAAGCACGAGACCCCTCCAATAGCCCCTCATCTTCTGCCTCTTGCTTGCATACAAACAGCATATGAGGTACAATATCCGTAATGATCAAAATAAAGCTAACAAAATGTCATTTCTTATCATTAACTGTATAAAACTGGCTCTGCTTTAGAGGGTAACGGGGCATTTTGGAGATCTGGGTTACAATTTGCCCCTTACAACAATTGTGGTGGGTGTCCCCGATCTTAATCAATTATCTGCCCCATTGATCTTAATGTTACTGACTGGTTTGGAGTCTCCCCAGTTTTGAGTCCTGATTATCAAACGTGACTTGAAATCCTGTTGTGTGGTAGTATCAGCGATAGAGTATGAAGCAGAAACCCAAATAAGCCGATGAGGTTGAGCTGGCCGGGAAGCTTCCCCAGCAAAATATTGCGTATTTGTGCTGAATGGAAACAGGGAGGCCAAGAACACGAACAGGACTTTTCACTTTTCCCTCCACCTGTGTACAAGTAAGAATAAATAAGCTTGTAGCAGTAGCCCCGTTTGAAACACTACGATTTAATTTCCAACACACCTCCAGCTCGCACTGCAAATGTATAAGACATGCTGAGTCTCTGCCATCGCTTTATCCATTTTCATTTTCCCTTTTTTTATTTGTTTTTTTTGGTGCAAAACATAGCACCCAAGTGCAACCGGCTGATGACAACAGTCCACCTCCATGTTAGTTTTTTCTGAAGTCACAAATTAATTAATTTAATTATATCAGTGTTTTGTCAGCCCAGTTTGATCTGCGGGAGTTTTGGAAGGCCCGTGTGATGTGTTTTGCTGCCATAAATCCGTTATGAGCGTAAATAAGACGAACACATCTCCTGACGTCAGAAGACGCACAGAAACACACTGGGGATCAAAACATCTGTCAAGCAGCGATGTACTGCAAGTAATGATGAGACAAGAAAGACTAAAAGCATCTATGTGACTGCTTCCAAGAGCCTGACAAGAGTGTGAGTGTGTGACTGATAGACAACCTCAACCAGGACTCAGGACGTGAAACCTGGTCTCCAGTGTCAGAATCCTGCACAGTGATGCCATCAAAATGTAACCATGCAGCACATTTCTGGAGTAACATAATCTGGAGTTAAACAGTGTGAAAAGGTTAGATTTTGGAGTTTATTTTCTAACTTAGACTACATTTTGTGGTGGGGTTACTCTTTGACAGTGTAATATTTCAGTTTCAGACGAGAACTCATGTAAGTTCTAAGAATTGTCCCTTATATTGCAGCACCTGTACAGTTTATAGCTGCATTTCCAAGATTTGGCTTCATGCTGCTCAAAAAAGCGCCACTTCTTCTATTCAATCCACACCAAGCCAAAAGCTGATTTCCACTTAAGTAAACAATTCAAAAGGTCCACACTCCATTGGGAGCTGACTGGTGCATGAAATGCGACAACATTATTGCACTCACTTGTCTTTTTCTGTGAAGGTAAGGGCTGAAATAAGTTTCCACTTCTTCAAAAAAAAAAAAAAGCAAAGCGCTAAATAAGGGCTTTGCTTGGACGTACTAAGCATATTTGAGCGTGGCGAGGGTCTGATTGCACCGGGGAATAGGTTCTTCAACAGTTTCCCACTGCAGCACTGGCTCGCTGGGCAAAGAAAAGGGAAAGAGTGAGAGAAACACAAACAGGGTAAGAGGAAAAAATCTGATTATGCCTTACCAGCATTTTTTGGTTTGCACAACAGTTTTTTGTTCCACTTAGTAGACTATCATCTACCTATTCAAATGTAAGGTTGTAGTCAATAGACCCCAAAACGCTGCAGCTGTGAAATTACACAATATTTTTTTCACTAAATGACAAGGCAGAGGTGATTTTGCGATTTTGCATTTTTACACATTTTAAAGCCGGTTGCGACATTTACAAGGGCCATAGGTCGCGCAGAAGGTTTGTCCAGTGAAGTGAGACAAAGTTCAGACACTGACCACTGCAGAGTAAAGCAAAATGCCAAGGAGAGGAACAGAAGATTTTGGATGGAAAGTCACACCTGCCTCTTTGCTAGTCGGAGGGACATGTCATGAGAAGACATGTCATTTATTTAGTCACTTTTAACGGAAAAAAAACAGCTGATATTCACGGTGGGATAAAGCTAGAGACAATTTCTACCTTGTTCACAGGTTAAACTTGAGGTGTCCTTTCAGCAAAAACAGCGACCGCGTTGTATGTAACAAGTCGGCAGTCAATGAACAGTGTGGCGCTCAATACTAAAAGGCCTCTGGGACATGAAATCCCTCTACAGGCTTTGCCTGACTAAACTACTAAACAGCAGTCAATCAGTGAAGGAAACTGTCTGTGATGAAAGGACGGACTGTACAGAGAGGAAAGGATTGTCACTCAAGCTATGTATGTGCACATACACACACACACACACACACACACACACACACACACACTCTTACTTGCCAATGCCGAGACAGCTTTATAAACAGTCTTTGGCTTAAACCTTAAAAAAATGAATCTACTGTCATATAACACTCTAGGCATCAGTATGTGGATTTGTCACTTCAGGCTACAATGGATGTCTAATTTTATTCCAGCTGTTAGTTAATTAACATCTTCATCCTTGAATCCTCCCATCATATAATCTCTTTGGTTGATTACATAGCTTTTCACATATATTGCCACATGTACAGTATATATTCTACATGCACTGAACAAAGATGCCAAAGTTGAGTAGTTGCAACATAATTGTACACACATTTCCACTAAACTTGTGTCAAACATCATACGGACGTTATTTATGAGGGGAGATCTTGATGGCCGTCTACGTTTCTGTGGTGTTTGTGACTCATGCCTAATCCTTCAGCAAAAGAAAGCCCAGGAATTAACTCTCCTATACAGTATAATGGTGGGGAGCTTAAGTGGCGACATTACACAGGGGCTGGCCATCATAAGACTAGCTTCTGTAACTCAATACGCTCAATACAGTGGCTGTTTCTTTCTTCATCTGTCTTCCTGAATGCTCCATATTCTAATACATATGCAGATCTTAACAACAGCAGCTTCCATGGAAATGTACAAGCCCTGAATACTCAGGGTCATCTGAACTTGGCATCTTCCACATTCATAATTTTCTGCAATACTCTCTTCCAAGGTTATTTTTTCAGAATCAAGGTTGTAATCTCTGCTGTCAAAAAGCTAATAATTGCTGTTATTTCTGACACATCTGAGTTAAATAACCTCCTTTGTCGAGCTGTGACATTTACACTGCAACAGTCCAGGGCTTAAGGGAAATAGTGTTAATTAAAGGCTACTACAAAACATAAATATTAAGTAAACAACTATATTATAGAATATTATTTAGAAAAGCTGTGAAGTGATTTCACTTCATACTGACTTCACTTCATTGGTTTCTCTGTTTGTAGGTGTGGTGTGGTTGACCATTACTAAATCACTGGAATGAATGGGAAATGCTCAAAATTGAAGCTATTAATGTCTATTATCCAATAAGAGTGATGTTTTAAATAATACAGCGCAAAGCAATTGTGGACCAGTCGACTAGCCTGTCTTAATATAATCCCTTGACATTAGTATAATGGAATATATGTTCTTTTTTTCCCCTTTGCTTTTGTGTTCATTGTCGGACCAGGCAGGTATAAATATTTCCACTTTTGTCTTTTGCTCAGCTAATTATCTCAGTCTGCTCAAGTGTGTAGCGCAATTTCTGTCTCGGAAGCTACGAGAGTAGCATTACTTGGCCCCGTTAACTGTTAAATGAGCTCACATTCAAGTTAAAATGGTTTGCTTTTCATGGACACTGCAGAAACTATTTGACCAGAATTTCTGATGAACTTGTTGGTGTTTTACAGTGTTTATGTGTGAAACATACACATGTAATAACAGACCAACAATCTGGTTGAACGATTTTGCATTTTGAGTCTAAACCAAGCACAACATGAACAAAAAAAGAGAGACTGAGGTGCAATATGAATTCTTGTAGTTACAATGGCTCAATTGCCTCACAAACATACAGTATCTGCCGTAAGACAATCTCATTGCCCTTTTTGTTCTTGAGGACAGGGGCAGCCAGCTACATCTCTAATCCCGACATATTTAGCTGGATAATCACCTTTCATTATATAATCCTCAGGTTAGGTAAGGCTTCATACAATAGAGATACACCTCAGTCACGTCTATCAGCCAAGGCAAACACGGAGAGCACTCAGATTAAATAGAATTTACATAGAATCAAATCTGCTGTTTCTCTCATTTTCTGGTGGCTGAAGAAGGTAAGCTCGTAAAAAAAATGCATTTTGCTGTGCTGATGAAGTGTCGGCTTGTTTTACTCTGGAATGTTTAATAATTCAGAACAACTGGAATCGACTATGATTCATTTGTAGCGAGCGAGCCTTGCGCAGAGCATGTCTGAGGCTGCCGCTCGCACTCGAATGAGACTGACAGGCATCTCTTCTGTGCCTCATACGGTGATATTTGATTATCTGGATCCCGGGTATATTTTGCTGTACAAGCCGACAGATGGCCTGCCCACTGTTTGCATTTGTTGTGGTTCAATATTTGTGCCCCTGTTGCTTGCTACAGTCACAGCAACAGACTTATTTAAACCAGCTCCACTGTGTGATTATTCCGGCCTCCAGAAACACAAAGAGGATGAGGTTGTAATTAGACAAGAATTATGCAAAGCAGTAATAAAGATTGTCCTGAATGAAGAGACGGGGAAAAAATGTTGGTGAATGAGAAAAATATCTCATCCTCACCCTCCCTTCCCTCCTATCTGTGCCAATACCGAAGGCGAGACTCTCATTTCAGAGCCGTGACATGAAATCAGTGCTGGAGGGGGGGTGAGAGGTGGAGGAAGTGGTGGAGAGGTGTTAAGATAGGTGAAGATAAGATGGAGTGCCAGACCCGATTGCATTACTATCGGTTGTTTATGGATCAGACACAGGCCGCTTTGGCCCGCTGGGATTGATTGTCTTCTGACTGGACAGCAGGCGAATGGAAAGATAATACGAAAAACAAAGAGAGAGCAGGAGGAGAGTACAAAGATGGTGGAGCTTCACCTGAACTCAGAGCCAATCTGTGCCGTGTGTGTGTGTATCTGTGTGTGTGTTGTTGGATGCTGGGCTTTTTTTTTTATGTTTGCCAGGGAGGTTAATTTATGTTCCCGTTTGCTTGTCTATTAATACAAAGGGTATCCCGAAAACCATTCAACAGATTTCATTGACATTCGGTGTAAATTCACACCATGTGCCAAATGAACAAGTGATTCTGTAAGCAAATTTGTGGAAGAAAAATAAAATGCCTAAAGGAGAACCTCACCATGTTTACACATCAAAGTCTGGATGCATAAAGCCGTCTGTGACTTCACAGGAAGCTGCTTGAAGACTCAAGTCTGGTGAATTTTCTCAGATGATGCCACTTGTCAGTGTCAGTTGAAGCTGAAGATTACACATTTGACAATAGAAAAAAATATTGGTGGATTGATAAAAGTCTGACTTCTGTTGCCCACTCCTCATCTCAATACTTATACTGAGGATAAAACATTTTGTCCTTTACTTTGAAGGACTTGAAATGAAATGAATAATGAGATTCCTCATAGGGTGCCTTTACTCTTCAATGTGTTTGCAACCAAAGTTGCACATATCAAGTCCAGCACAGGGAGCAAATATTCAAACGACACGTGACAGTGCAGGAAAACAGTCAGTATGAATCACCATAGCTGTGTTTGCCCAAATCATCCTCGTGAAACGCCTGGATATTACCAAACAGGTTTTATCTGTCCTCCATGAATCAATGCCACTATCAGCCAATCGGCATGATGTTGATGATGGCGTGCATTAGGGTGGCAAAAAATATTTTCTCTTATCAAACCAACAGACTGAAAGGATCATTTGTCCTTGGTGGAGTAATTACCTCTCCGAGTGCTTTCTATTTTCTGTCCGTTTTGTGTCTGAGTGTGTGTTGCTTGAGGGTCTCGTTTGTATGACATGTACAATGAATCCCAGAGTCCTTCACTACAGTGGCTCTTGTGAAATATATTTAGAATATCCATTCAGTGTTTAACCCCTAATACTCCAATCCCATTCAGCTCATACCGCCACGGCTCTCCAGTGCAGCCCTGCTTTCCACCATCAGCTGCGTTAGTTGTGTTTGTTTTAGCCCGGTCCACCTGGCCCTCCATTTCATTACTTCAATTAGCGTGATTAGGATCTAAAATTGCTTGTGTCGGCTCGGTGATTGACAGCAATTGGCCACTTAGGGAGGAGAGCTGCAGACACACACAGTGCTGCTCAGTGGCTTGTGTAGTGAGACTGTGTGTGTGTGTGTGTGGGTTTGTTTACCCTGATGGGAGCTGTGCTCACTGAAGATGAGAGCAATTCTTCAGGCAAACAATGTGAGACCACCACTATAGAAAGTCCAGATATCCTGCCTTACCCACATGTGCAATGTGAATCTTTGTGGGAATGAAAGAGACAGATGTATGTGTGTCTGTGTGTGTGTGTGTGTGTGTGTGTGTGTGTGTGTGTGTGTATATGTGAGAGAGAGAGAGAGAGAGGGAAAGAGTTTGTATATTCTTGCAAATATGTGTCTGACTCTGCAAACATTACATAAGTTATTGTTAATGCACAGCAGAACGTATCATGTGCTTTGTGTATACATCTGCATAAATAAACCACTGTGCACTACATACGTGGTGATATAAATAGATACTATAAATAACTTTCCAGGAATTCCACAACTCTGCTCATGTGGGGACATTCCTCTCTTCCCCGCTGGTACAGCCTAACATGCTCTAAGCGTGTTGCAATCAGGACATATATCACATGCACCCTGATTGTGTGAAAGCATGACAGACAGGCAATCACTCTTCAGTCAGGGCACGTATTGTTCATCCCAGCGGGGAGTGGGAACGCGGCTCTCTCGGCAGAGGCACATTACACGGACGAGCGTAATTTAGGTGTGGGGGGGTGCACTGGCTGGTCTTCATGTCTCTTCTCATTAGGGCCCTCGTGGCCCTAAGTAGCGACCGCTGGAGCAGATCTTGGGTATCTGTCTTCCAATCTCCGTGGCGTGCGAGATGGCGGAGTGAGGCGTTGTGTTTATAGCACATCAGTGGCAATGTACGGCCCGTTCATCATCAGGCGCTGAGAGCCAGAACCGCAGAGGTCCATGACAGAACATTAATCTGTCCCTCAAACAGACAGCCATAAGTCTCTCCTCCTGCTACGCATGCGACTGTCATCCGCATTCCCCTTTTTCTTCATCTCTCTCCTCTTCCGTCTTCCTCTATCTCACCCTCCTGTCGTTCATTTCGGCCATCTCGGGCTGTCCACCCTCTTTTACTCTTTGTGTATCCCTTTGATTTTATTGTTTTAGTGTATGTCATCTCAATTTATCCTCTAAATTAATCTGTCTCTCTGCTGGATTGGAGCAATTCTTCCTCCCTCTAAAAACGTATGTGTGTGTCATTAAACATTGCATTGAATTTTAGGAAATCATGAAAAAGGCTGCACTCATCAGCTTTAACTACCGTATTTTGACTGATTCATTGCTCATATTTTCAGGTGAGTCAAATAATCAGATGACAATGTGTAATGTGAATGGAGTCAGAGTGAGCTTCTGATTCACTGAGCCACTGACTCTGCGGTTCACCTCAGCTCCACAGAGCATTTTAGCACCTTTAATCTAATTGTTTAGGTTTTTACGACTCACAAATATACTGTTCTGATTCTGCCTCATCAACTTTGTTTGTTTGTTTTAGTGACACACAATGTAAGGAACTTGCTGGTGAACATAATGGAGGATTATAATGCCCTCAGGGGATGGTGTAAAGTGAAACAGACCTAATAGACTTTACTTTTTTTTTAAATCAGGTTCTTAGAAAAACAACTGCAAATAATGCTCCCTGTCCCATGTTTGCTGGAAAATCTTTGGCCTTTTGGCACCTGACACTTTACTCTTTGTCTCCTCTTACTGTTCCATTAAGAGATTTCTTTTCCTCACGCTTGCATCTCTTTCCCTTTTATCCTTCTGTTTCTTTTTCCCATCCAGGATGTCTGTGAAGAGTGCAAAAGGAGGAGCAGACAGTAGACCATCATCTGCTGCCAGGTGAGTGAGATTTTACCAAAAGCGGTTGTGAAAAAAAACAGCACTTCAGTCAGTCCAAATCACTATTTTGGGCTCCAACTTGAACAAGAGATCGATCCCCACATTTATTTCTCATACATTCAGTGAAGAGTGAGCAATTTGTCAAGAGAAAGATAGATTTTTGTGCATTTTTTTTACACAGTTTCTGGGTAATACAGTCTGTGAAGCTTCTAAAAATTCAGTCAGTTGTCTCCCATTGTTGCTGCTGACTATCAGCAGTCTGCATCCGACTTCTTTAACAAGAGGGTCCCTCCACACAGCGTGACAAGCCGCAAAGTTCAGTGCTGTTGATTTAACTCGCTGGTTATGAGAGTTTTACAAAAGTCTTTACATTAATTATTAATTAATTATTAAGAGCTGAGTGCTCTTTAAACTGATTGAGGCTTCTTTCTGTCCTAGCTTGTCTCCACGAGGAGGGAGGGGAGCAGCGGCTGGCAGATCGCCCGCTACGGGGAGATTCAAAAACAAGGCCCTTCAGCTCAGCCTCTCCAAGAAATTCTGGTAATTATCATTCTGTTTCTAATCAACATTGATTAGGACAAGGGTGGGGTGTGGGGGTTTGTGTAGATGTGTGCTCCCAATTAGCGCCATCGATTGGTACATTGGCTGCAAAAAACAAGCGTTCAGAATTTCAAACTTGCCCTCCTAAGAAACACTTCTTTTCTTCTCGTGGCAAATGACATGACCACTAATGTCAGCTGATTGGGCTGCTGACGTTTTTCAGTAATTTCATGCACAATTATTTTCAAGAGTGACTTGATGGTGTAATCGCACCGGGGCACTTAAGTGTGTTTGTTTAAGTGACTTAGCAGGGGGGGAAATAGAGGCCTGCCTTTGACGATGACAGCTCTCAACACTTGGCACGCAAATGCACACTTCACAGCTCCAAGTCACAGTCGCCCTCGGCCCAGGGGAAAGGTGGAGAGGACGACGCTCGTCGGCGCAGTAAAAGGAGCCTCAGCAACAGCTCGGCGGTGGCCGCCGCTTACATCTCCTACCTCAATAAGCTCTTTGGACAGGTCAGTTCAGCAGCACATTTACCATCCGTGCTCACGTGCATCTTGTTGCAGCCTCGACACACTGGTTAGAATGAACTATGATGAAAATAATCAAATGGATAGCAGGTGTTCCAGACGATTACTCAGAAGTGTAAATTAAGCTGATGCCGATGTAAGATCACCATACGTCACTAACCAGCTCTCAGCATCGTGTAAATTGCTTCCTGACTCATCCACTTGCTTCTGAGAAACTCTCTCCCAAGAAAGTCATCTCGGCATCATCAGTCACGAAACCACACAAGTTTCTCTCGCGGCCTTAGTAATTGCAAGTTTTTGTCCCTCTGGTGCACAGGAGGGCGGCTGTATCAGTTATCCCTGACTACGACCATCCAGATGCCATTATTGTTTTATTTCACAATGCCACTTTTCATTACGTCTTCATTCACGTCACATCTTCGTCAATCAATCAAGAGAAACAGTCGGAGCCACTTACGTGATTGGCCATCCATTCATTTACAAACAAAGCAAGAGCTGATGATAGAAGCTGCCAGAATAAAAACTGCTGGAATGAAAGAAAAAATAACCTTCAATAGACTATTACTGCGAAAAGGACTGAGTAAGGACATCATGTTATTTCACAACATCATAGTTATATTTGTTGTTAAAGTATTGATGGTTTTGAAACATATCATTATTCAGTTTCGTACATTTGGGACCACAAGATTGCTAAAGAGATATACTGGCAAATGCTGGCAAAGAAAAGGTCGATAAGGTGCAGGTTTATGGACTGAGTCACAGCTGAGATAAATAACATTACGACTTTAAAGTTACACAGAATGGAGTGGAGAAATGGATCTATTTGTTCAGCTGATTCCAAGTGGTAAGTATCGATTGAAAATATAAACACTGGTTGTGGCCCTTGACTATCTGAAAATGAACGCCCTGTTTGCAAACCAGTAATTGCTGATAGGTCAAACGGCTGCGGAAAGTCAATATAAGCACCCACCTCTATTCATCCAAACGTGAAACCATCTGATCAGGATTGTGGGCTCTTACCTCGTCCTCTAAATACAGCAAAACATCCTTTCAAAGGAGTCATTCCAGTAATTTCACCTCACAGATGATGTACGGCCTGGACTCTGGGCCGCCTTTCATTAACGCCCTGGTTGTTTCAAGGGAAGCTTTGGCTCTGCTCATACCCTGATCCCAGCTTGCTGCAGGCCGTCACAGAATATTTGGGAAAATGACAAATGGAAATGAGCCAACAAATGATCCGGCTCAATGGCACCTTCACCATTTCTTTTAAAAATACAGGTTGATTTATATAGAGAACACTATTGACAGGATATGTTTAACTCAAATAAAAGATGTAATGATTGTTTTGGCTGTTCAGAAGGAACATTCTGGTCCTTCAGAAAAACTAATTAATTTATTTTTATATGTGATTGGGATCGTAGGAGAATGAGAGAAAGACTTTGGCTATATGGTTGTCTTTGTAATTGGAAAATGATTGTGGATCTGATCCAGTGTGTTAATGAGACAGACTTAAAAAACTCTGAACCCTGAATGACAAACACCCATTAAAACAATTAGTGGGAAATGGACAGTAATTACAAAGACCTATTCTATATTCTACTAAAATTAAAAAGTTAAAACTCCACATCAAGATGGTGACAATTATCTATTTACAAAACAACTTGTGCACCAGTAAAATGTCCTGATGTATCAATATATTCAGCGAACTGACTAACATATGTCACTTTCAGAAACACTTCTGACCACTTGTAATGAATAGTTATACAGTGGCAATGAGAACCAGCCACAGTAAATGAATGAACATTAAATCTTAATCTATATCTATTAAAATGTTAAATCAACGTCAGAGTGCCATAAGGCTGTCAGGTTATAATTATTATCCTGTACACCTGTGTGAATATGATTGAACGTTACTTGTCAGCTGATAGCCAAACAGCTGATTAATGAGCCATGCATCTGCCTGATGCAACTTGTTTTGTTTAAGCACTCTTTTTCAGTCTCTAATAAAAGGGTTTCATACCTTTTTTGTTTCTTGTTATTGTTGTTCTTGTTACTGTCTCCTCCCCCTGACTATTTGGAGTATTATCATTATTTTTTATTATCATATAGCATGAAACTTCTTAAGATCCTTTTAATCGTGGATGGGACCCTGGTGAAACCTTAATACAAAGCAGAGCCAAAGGCTTTTCCAAAAATGCCTTCATCACAGGAAAGGGATTTACTCGAAAAGATAACAAAGAAATCTTCGCCGAGGGGAGTTGTGTGCCGATGAAGGTTTTAATGACGGTTCATAACTAGATTTCTTAATAACTAATGGGGCCGTTTCATTGTTTTAAAAGCAATTTATGAGGATCGAAAACCGCTTCACAGTGACCTTGGGCTACTGTGGATGCCGCTTCCACATCCCGCTCTGAGTTACTACTTCACCTGCCATGACTGATCTCCCTTGTTTCACTGTGTCAGTCGCTGGTTTGAATTTACTAGTAGCCGGGTAAAGAGGTCTGCATCGTATCCACGGGACAGAGGACACACTGTTTTGGATTCTGCTCTGACACTGAGGCAGGGAGACCATCCATCCTGCAGCCATCCTAATCCCTGCCTCAACACAAGTATTAATAACCCCCTTAGCAAGGTTCACTGTCAGCCCTCATTAGATCCAGCTGAAGAAGGGGCCAGGAGAGACAAATAGCTGAAGAAAAACAATTGATGCATTCATATGTCAGACCCACCGCGGAAGACCGATGGAAGTGAAGCCAAAAGGACCGTACTCATCAATGAGCATTATATGTGCATACTGTAATTGTATTTTGAAGTGTCTTTTCTATCCGAGGACCCCGTGTGTGTGTAGAGTAACTACATACCTCTGATATGTGTCCGCGCGTCATGCTTACAAAGCAGAGGGCTGCTCATTGGGCCATGTGAAGGCAGACAGAATGAAATTAACTGTTAATGGGCTCGTTCTGACGGATGAATTGAGAGTCTGCATGGCAGGCTGTCTAATCCTTTCTGGATGAAAACAAAAAAAAAATTCCAATTAATGTGTTGACCTTGCTATCTAAATATGCCCTTGTAGGCTGGAGGATGCTGTGGAAGGTAAATGGTGGTTCTTGACTGACATCAGAGGGTTTTTTTTTAATGCTGCAGCATCAAAAATCACATTAAAACTTAAAAGGTTTAGATAAATCACAAGTGTTTTAGTATTTGAGGCAGAGCACATGTATAGTGAGATAACTCTTAATGCAATTGCGTCCAGGCATTGCATTTGTGTTTTAGTCTGCTGGCAATATTATACAGTGAATAATCATTTGAACGCCTGCCATGCGGAGCAGCTTCCAAATAAACCATGGGAGCCTCTCCTTCTCCTGAAGCTATTGTGCACTTGAGCAGGATGACCTTGTATGATTTATGTATTAGCCACCCTGAGTGCCAACATGTATTAAGAGGAAAATATTGCACTTCTCTTTGCATTTCAGTTCCACTGCTGCTCTGATTTGCCTTTTTATCTCGCACTTTTCCAGCAGTGAAAAGAACAACTGAAGGTTGAAAGACCCTTTTTCTTAATAAATGTAGAAATAAAGCAATGGTAATAGACGCTGGATTAAAAAGAAAGGCCCTACATAAAAATGTAAAAGCACAGAAGTAAGGTGAACATTTGCATTAAATAGACTCTAAAGCTCAAAGATAAAACACTTTGTGAAGCTGATGCATTCAGGCTATTTTAACATTCAAGGTTGTCCAACAATGTGACGCGTTTTAGGTTCTTTATTAGGTTTTTCATGTAAAACATGAAAAAAATAGTTTATCTTAATCAGATAAATAAAATGAGGTAGAAATGTCAAACCTTCCCTCTGAATACAGTGGCGTAAAGCTGAAGCCTGACATAACAGAAATATTATGTAAAACAGCAGTTCTATACATGGATGGACAACTTGTTCCTTTCACCTCTGCTAATGTATCTTTACCTCCATTTTTTTCCCCACAGCATGAAAGTGAACGGAATAAAAATGAGCCCGCAGCAAATTTCTGCACATCTGCACCCATAATAACAAGAGCTTTCATAAGCCTGTATGTCAGTCTTGTTTCTTTGAACTTATAGATATCTGCGGGCTTGTGTCGTCTTTGTGCTAAGCGGTATCTCCATATGTCAGCCTCCATACGAAGATGACTGAGTTTGCATGTTTCTCACTTCCCCTGTGGATGTGATGATGTTTCTGTCGAAGAGCTGCACTGTTACCAAGCCCTGGAGTCGAGACACTGCTGGTACACGCGAGATTCTTTCAAAAGCCATCTTGCAAAAAGACGCATCGCCGCACTTCTTTTGTGGGATGATTAATTTTGTTTCATGATCTTTTCATATTGAAGCTTTACATATGTAAATTCAAGTAAGTGAATGTTCATCATGGTTTCTGCTAAAATATGAGCACATTTATGGCCTGCGTGCTGTATGATGAATTTATGTGAAGCTCCCAATCCTCTAAGCTCAACCTTTTTAAACTCACATTTCTCGCCTGAGGATATAAAGCATTGCAACTGATGACTAAATTATAATGTGTTCTTATCAAAATTGTCTGTCTGCAACCAGTGGAATATATTAACATATTGCCTTGTTCAGCCCTCAGCACACCTAAATTTCAGTGCGATCCATTATTCTTAATGACTTTCAATGTGGAGATTTTTGTTCCTGGCTCCTAGCTTTGCATCTGCTTCCCTGGAAACGCATGAAAATGGGAGAGAAAGAGGCAGAAAGGGAGGTAGAGCCCACCCTGAGCAAATGTCAAAACAAGGCAGAGAATACTGAATGTTTCACACACGGGGCTATATGCAAATGATGTGTCTTGTGTCTGTGCAGGCAAGTGTGTGTGTGTGTTTGTCTCTTAGTTCACATGCATTTGTGCTTGTCTTGTAGCTGCGCAAGGTTGTGCAATTCACTGTCATATATTGCTGCGCGTGGATGTGTGTGTTTGAATGCACAGAAGCTGAGCTTATGTTGCATCTCCCCCAGGATGCTGCAGATGTGGAGCGTGCATGCGTGTGTGCGGTATTGTGTCTTTTTACAAATTAGAAAGACATGTCGCCGGGTGAAATCCCATTAGAGTTTACTGTCAGCATGCAGCAGTGTTGACATGATATGCATGTTATTCTAATTTGGTAGTCAAAAACAGATTATCACCGAGCTATTTCTCAGGAGAATTAGTTGTTTTAAAGCAACCCTGATTTTAAATCCAGTCCTCCGATGCTGTCTTGTAATTATCTCTACTGTCTGTCTTTGTCCTCTGTGTTCTGCAGGAGCGAGAGCTGATGCCAGAGGAGTTGGACGGTAAGACACTGTTGGCCTTACTACGCAGCAAACACGTGATGAATTACTAGTCAATCGCACAGCTCTATCAATCGCATTGATAGTTTCTCCAGCTAAGCTCGCTCCTCTTCGTGATTCATGGAAGAGATCGACGCTTTCTTAGGCTGCTTTCAAATGCCTGCCAGTGAGCCACAAAATTAATTTAAAAAACAACATAACTTGCTGTTCTGAAGAGCTGGTTGTAGTTCTGCCAGTCTGCTGGAGTCAACAACTTACAATTAAGTAGAAACTTTGTTCAAAGAGTAACTTTCAGCATCTGCGCGTGCTGCGTTGTGCACGTGTGTGTTTGACTCTTTGGAGTTGGGAGAGAGAAAAAACTACTTTACCCTGCTTTGTGGTTTGTTGCTGTTGCTGTAATTTGTTTGTATCTCTGTCAGAGTTGCAGGAGGCCTTTAAGGAATTTGACTACGATGCGGATGGCTTCATCCATTACAAAGATATTGCAGACTGCATGAGGACCATGGGCTACATGCCTACAGAGATGGAGCTCATCGAGATCATCCAGCAAATCAAGATGAAATGTGCGTATTTATCTGCTTGGTTATGTTTGTCTATTTGTGTGTGTGTGTGTTGTGTGTGTGTGTGTGTGTGTGCAGGGCTTTCATTTTCTCCTCAGTGGTTAATGTGTGTGTGTATGATTGATGGGTCTTTCTGAAGCAAGCACGTGTGAACGCGTGAGTAATGTGTCTGTGTGTGTTTGTGTTGCACAAACACGTGTGCTCGCGTACGCTCCTTCCTACGAGTCCGTGAGGAACTGATGTTTGTCTTTGAAGTTTGGGGACATTCGAGACATTTTAGCAGACTGATTAATGGCCCTCACGCGGCAGGTGCAGGCGGTGTGTGAGTCTGCACGAAGGAGAAGTGTGTGTTTAGTTGAGACCTAACTTTCCTCTCTCTTCTCTTAGTGATGGTGTGATTCTCCTTTACCATCTTTTCTGAATGAAGTATAGATGTGTGTGTGGTTAGTGTTTAAAGTTTAAGGTGAATCATCACCATGCCATCGATTCCTGGATTTCTGCCATTAGCCTAGAGAACCAGTTTCTATCACACCTACCTAGTGTCAGAGCAAAGCCTGAACATATGAGCAAACTTCTGAGTGTCTGCCAAGACTTTATATAAACATTTCCAATGGACACGCAGGACTTGGGCACGTGGAGCGACCACACAGGTTTGATGCAGCTTCATTTGTTGAGTCTCTCTGCTGATGTTCAGTACCAGAACTCAGCGTGCCAACTGCAGCCAGTCCAGCACAGACATGGACGTGTTCTTCAGCTGACTGAGACGACATTTCTGTGTGACTCAGCGGGTTTAAAGTTGTTGTTTTTTTTAAGGAAAAGTTCACCCTTACTTATCTTGAAATGGGAACTAGCCTTGCAGACACTTTTGGTTTAATTTGCTCACTTTTCTACTGAAGAAATAGTCCTTTGGTTAACCATTCACAGTCTGTGCATAGTCCAGGATAATGTGAACACGATACCATCTCTGAGAAGGGATGTTGCTGCTGAGTCTTGTTATTTTTGGATACTGTAAGTGCTACAACAATAAAAAAAACTTGTACTTCCACGGTATGAGTGTGGAGGCAAAGACCTCAGGTAGATAATGATGTAGGCAAATAAAAACAATATTTATTTTCACCTCTTATAGAGGCTGAACCAACCGATTGACCAGGTGTTTGTAATGTAATGTATATGGTTGATAATAACTAGCATTTTACTATTATTTATCTTAAAGACTGTATTTTTCTGCTTAGTGATATAACCCAAACTCAGGATCAGTTTATGCACAAATTTAACATAGCGCTAAACCACCAGGACATTAACACTAATGATCAGCAAAATATTGTGTACTTTGGGTGCACGGTGTCATTGTTTGGGCACAAAACAGTTGCATCACGTCGCAGTTTTGTCTGCGGTGATCCTAGGGGAGCAGAGTGCAGCTGTCCCACCAGCTAGTTAATTAGATTCACCTGGAGTCCCCGGTGTAAATAATTAGCTGATTAGACTGTTAGAGTGACAACAGCAAGGATCTTGAAAACCAAGATTAGGAGAGCCACCGCTGCATTAACCTCCCATGAATATAATGGGACTGACAGAATGCAAACTGCTATTGTTAAAGCCCAGAAGCACAAACATTTCTATTTTTAACAAAATACATCATGCTTTCCCACTTAATGTAATTCAAAAGCCATAATGGTTGTTAATAAGCTTCACTAGGATGTCAATGTTTGGCTGAAAGTAGGCAAAAACACAACATATGATGCTTCATACTGTGTGGAAAACATGTTATATCATGCCCTGAATCTATAGGAGAGCATCATTTGCAAGTGGTTTCTATATTTTAGTTTTTAAACTATGTCTCATACTGCGTAATAAGAATTATTCATCTGTACAGTGATGCCTTAATTTGACCCATAAGGTAGAATGGGCTTCAGACATTCCTAGCTTAATCTCTGTAACATAATCCCTCTAGAGCCATTAATAGCGTGAAATTCAGTCTCTTTTTTCATATAACTAGCGTTGCACTATCAATTAAAAAATAATAATAATCTCCTTAAACTATTGGGAGATTTTTTCAGCTCCATGATTACAGACTGACCCACTTAAGGCACAGAAATTCTTCAAGGCAGCGTCATGAAACCCCCACAGACTGCTGCTCCACCAGAGTAAAGCCAGTCAGCCTAAAAGAAAATAAAAAATACTGCACCTTGAGGCAAGTATGAAAAATGTTCAATTCAAAAATCACGGAATTAATCATCTTTCATTTCAGAATCCTTCAGCCACCGTTGTAACTAAAACTCAACTATTTGAGCCATTGCTTTCATGATTCTGCACCATTAAAAGTGCTTTCTGTGCATGTAGAGTTTACCGGAGTTTGATTTTCATCCTCAGTGGTCTGCAGACTCTGAGGGCTGATTAAATTTTTCAACCACAAAATGACCACATGGCTTTATTGAAGTAGTCTTTCACATCCACCAGGGCCCAGATAATGAAAACAGGCTGGGCCGTATTGGTCTGTACCATCAAATAAGCCTGCCTATTGTTCAGCTAATAACATGAGCCTTCCCATTGTATCAGTCTGTTTTGATAATTACCATGGGGATCAAACAAAACAAAGCTGGTTTTAACTGGGTTGAAGGAAGCATAATGAGCACAGAGATGAATGCATTGTTGCAGTTTCCATGCACGGAGGAGATACGTTAACTTTTCACACCGAAGCTTGGACCAGGTGCAGTTCAACTACCTTTACTAAAGTACTGCAATTAAGCACAATACTAAGGCACTGTTAGAGGTAAACACAGAGTATTTTCCAATGCTATGTGTATTTAACAGCTTAAGTTACCAAACTGAAAGTGTATTCACATGTTTAAAATAAGGTAAGTTCACACAGTTTGAAAGATTGTTATGAATTCACTTTCCTGTTTTTTGTAGACAAGAGGGGAGGAGAGAATGAAAGAAAGATTTAGGAGAGGAATTCAAACCTCATTCACCTTATCGCCTCCTTTCATATGGCAGTCTGTCTCTCTGTCCTTCCTCTCCAGCCACTTTGTTGCTTCCCTGGGAACTTTCGTGGCCGTTTTCCATCCGCCCTCCAGACGCTCTTGGACTTTCCTGCCTTTCCACGTCGCCCGACCTTCCCCGCTCACCTCCTGACCTGCATCTCATTTCCATGTTAGCCCTGCAGTTACTTTACCAGCCTGTTCCCACTTTTTATTTGCTTTTAACACCTGCCTGCCCGTGTTACACCACTCAGACTGCGATGTAATGGTGTGGAGAAAGTTCACGGTAGTGATGTGACGTTCTGTATCGAGGCTTCGAAGCGCGTGCCGAGTAATGAAGGGGGCGTTTCCGCGAAGCGCGTATCGAGGCTTGCTTCATTTGGGGGAGGAGCTGAAAATGATGAC
>JBAJHX010000051.1:15802769-15823008 GCA_037176925.1 Amniataba percoides | reverse complement strand
CAAGAAGCTTCGCACTGGAGTGAACCAATTGGATGAAAGGCTTCAATGCTTCATGAAGCTTCATCTGCCCATCACTAGTTCACGGTTTTATTATTTTTGGCAGGTCAGGCAAAACATGTACACCGTGGGCACAGCATCAAATACACCCCTTCTTTTCATACTTCCTATCTGCTCCGCTCACCCACTTAAAAAAAAACTATTCAATTTTCTTCTTCTCTTAATACCTGGGTACCCACCATCCACCTCAACAACTAACTCTGCCCCCTGCTGCTGGTGGCCAACACACACACCCAAACAGAACTTAAAGTACAGTGAATGACATGCTGAACAAACACCAGGAACCAATGGAAAAGATATAATATTCTTCCCAAGCGTTACACCTGCCTGCCGGAGTGTCATGTTTAAACGGCTGAATGCAGCCTCTTTGAAAATTCTGACCTCAGATTGGTGTGTGTGTGTGTGTGTGTGTGTGTGTGTTGGCAGGGGTTCAAATGATCTGCAGTCAAAATACAAGCTGCAGCATATCTTACATATGTGTGTGAGGTTAATTTTGCACCTAATACTGAATTGATATGATCCTACTTTTGTAATAAATCACCAAAAATCTCACTTTACTTTAAACCTTAAACTTTACACACAACATGTAAGTGCTGTGCTTTTAGCTTCTTCCACCTCAAGTGGCCCCAAAAAAACAATCAATGTTGGTTTATTCTTAGGATATGACTACTCCCTCCCCCATTGTTACTGGGTAGATAGTTACACTGCAGACCTACAGTATGCACCAATATCTTCTGACACCTAATGCTTAATGCATGAATCTACATCTCTAACACAGACGCTGCAAGAAGGCACATGCGTCACTACTCGGTCATCGACCTGTGCATGTATGCATTTTCATCTGCTGTATGTGTGTGTCCCTTGTCTTTGTGCAGGGGGTGGCCATGTAGACTTTGATGATTTCTGTACGTTAATGGGGCCGAGGATGCTGGCTGAGACGGCTCACATGGTTGGGCTGAAGGAGCTCCGCTGTGCCTTCAAACAGGTAAGAGGTCCCTGTCCCGAAAACTTGAAACAAACCTGACTTCAAGCAAGTCAGAGGGGCTTAATACTGTGACAGTGCTTTGAAGGGTGAAACAGGACCTTGCCTTAGAGAGTGCCAAGAGTGCGTGACTCTTACATGTAAACAAGTCTTAGGGTAGAGAGCCAGCTGGCCCCGAATGCAGAGGAAACATGTTTCAGCCGAAAGGAAAATATTCACATTGATGTTTTTATGAAGCCTGGCCCCTGCTGTCCAAAGAGCCACCATTTATATTGCAGACTTCCCTGTCTCACCTGTTAATTTGCGCTCATTAGATATACTCATTTCATCTGAAGTTTTGTGGCGCCTCATTGGCCCGGAGGAAATATCCATTGAGCTGCTCTCTCTTTTTTTTTCACATCAATACAGAGGCAGGTACACAAGTGCTGAATTGATTGTCCCCCAGCGCCAAGCCCTGGTGTGACGTAGTTTCTGAGCAAGCAAAACAAATGAGGTGATCATGTTATTTATAAGCACAGATTCACACACCTGGGTTCATCCATTTAACACATTACAGCGTGATAGGTTTTTAATGGTTACTGCAAAACAGGCAACGCTGCTGATGTGCTCTTAATGATTACAACTTAAAAACATCAGAGAGTACAACACACTGCTGGGATTCATTCATCTGTATTATAGATTTAACCTGATGCATTTAGTTTGATTACTTTTTGGCTCCTGCGAAAGGCAGAGGGGGGACATCAGCAGCCACAGCTTTATTAGTTATTTATGTCATGAAAGTGATGGCAAATCGAGATTCAAATTCTGTGTTTACTACTTATAGTATATAAAATTATTTTTACATGGAAATATCACCCACACTTTAAGATGTGGCACCCTTTGGAGCTATGAAGTGAGTTATGCCAATTAAGTGAGTCACTCATGACTGCTCGTGAAGTGCACTGGTGTTACAGAGCTTTGTAACATCTCAATCTCCACTAACTTCTTCTTGAACTACAGATAGATCAGGATTTTTTCGAAGTCTTAGTGTGTTCATAGATCAAATGCACACAGTCTCGTCTGCCCTCTATTTTGCCAATACAAGGTCACATGGTCATCTGCCATTGCATCTGCAGTTTCCTCCTCACATATGCGTCGTCTCTGTGGACGTGAGCAGAGCTGTCAGCAGCCAGAAATTAACATGTTGGAACGTTGGAAGAGTAATGAATTAGCCCTGAACTCTGCGACTTCTGAGGAGGGAATTGTGCAACTTCAGAGAAAACATTTTCAGCTCAGCCTCACAGTAAAAGTCTTTCTCACTTCAATGCTAACACCTTGTGAGTCAGCTTTGCCCCATCTGCAGACTCAAGCTGTTTTCAGACTTCCAGGGACCTCGTGCAGCCAAGTTGTAACCGCAGAGTGTAAAAACTTAATTTGACTATCACGTTGTAATAATGCTTTGCATGGCACGATCTCTGAGCCTCCTTGTCTGTTTAAATGAGATAAATTCCCCTCTATTTCTGCCTTTATTTCACCTCCTCCATTCATTACATCACACTGTACTCAATCTCTCCACCTCCCATTAATCCAGAAACATGTAATGCTCCTTTTGTTCCCGGTGTCACCTCTAATCCTCTTCACCTATGGCCTTTTTATTTGTCTCTCCTCACTCGCTACATGCCCATGTGCCCGCCTCCTTGCTCTCCATTAACCGTACACAGTTTGACTGTGATGGGGATGGAAAGATCACGATTGATGAGCTGAAAGAGGGCATGAAGACCCTCCTGGGGGAGAAGCTGAAGAAAGGCGAGCTGGAGGAGATCCTCTCTGACATTGACCTCAACAAAGACGGCAACATTGACTTTGATGGTGAGCGGTTGGGGACTTGAGGGGAGGTGTGCGTGTGGGAGGAGACTGGACTCCAGGCAAGGTGTGAAAGGGCATTTAAACAATTAAAAAAAAAAGACTGCGATAAAATACTGAGACAGGAGAGTGGGCGGTGTAGTGATTCTCAACCAAGGGTATTTGTACCCCAGGGCAGAACCTCTGAAGGATACATGGAAAGATCAACCACTTCCTGACAAAATATGATAAAAACTGGTATGATGATATGATTTAAAGTAACTGTGGGGTATCCATGGCAGTTGCAGTTCAGTGCATGATTACCAGAGAGCAAAGAAGTAGAAAATAATTAACTAAAAGGATAACTGTCTGAAGAAGTCAGCTGAAAGGATGGATAATCCATTGTGTAATCCATTCATAAGAACACATTGGATGATGACAGATGTGGTGTCGATGAGGAGGTTACTTCAGCTCACCTGATGGCGCTCCGGGAATACGGGAGGGTTTTGGTAGGGGAGGGAGGAGCAAGCTGGAGAGGACGAAGCTGAGAGGGGTCAGTGAATCTAGTTGGAATGTGTTGGGGGTGAAGGAGGACAGAAGGAGAAAATGAGTACGAAATGAGGCGGGAAGGTGGCGAGATGGGAGAGGAGGGAGGGTTAAGTCAAGGTGGGTTGGCTGGAAGGGCCATCCCAATCTAATCAGTAGTGCATTAAGGCAATCGATACACACGCCTGGACACCTGTCACATGCTACACAAAGAACACACACTGTTGGACAGCTCAAGGACTCAGCTCAGAAATGCCATTACCACGTGTTACCTCGCAAGCGAATAAACAATAATGTGACACAGTCGCACGAACGCGCGCGCCGATGTGCACATGTGCAGGCCCCCGCCGGCACCACACGCATGTCGGTGCGATTATAAGCTGCAGCACACACGGGGCTTAGAGGCGTGATCCTGTTTGCCTTGTCTCAGCAATCCAATCAATTACAATTATTGGGAACATATGAATAAGCGTGTCAGTCTCAGAGGGGATCAATAAGCAGGTGCTCCTCATTACCATCAATTAGCTCCTCGGGCAGCGTTCGAGTGTGTGTGTCGGGTTTAGCCAGGTGGGCAGAAAAACAAATGTCCACAGCGGCAGTCAGAAGATGGCTCTGAATTTCCAGGTGGCAGGTCAGACTCAAGTCTTAGGACGGCCATGACTGAGCCGCCGTTCTGCTCGGTTTACTTCTTTTTTTAAATAGAAAACAGTTAAAGGAGTACCTTAGGAGATGATGTTAGTGGGTTAATCTGGAATAAGGCTTTAGTACTCAGTCAATCAATAGATTCTCACCCAACAATCAGACGTCTTTCAGAGCAAAGCGCTTTGGGAAGTCAATGGGAAATCGAAAGACCGGATTGACTGGATGGATTTAGTGACACCTGCCTCAAGCTACCCGCAGCAAGGTTTCATCGACAGGCCAAATCAATGGCCGTCTTGATTGACAAGTGGATCTACAATAATGGACACAACAAGTCGAAACAAGTGATAATCAACCCGATCACCGATGAAAAGATGAACAGATCCTGGAGACTGACAGTAATAGTGGAGTTGAATCTGCACTGGGTTTAGTGCATGTCCAGAAAATCATGCTTGCTAATGTCCTTTCTCCTGTTTATTTTTCTTTGACATATCACGGCATCATTTTTTCATTAACTTGGTGATAAAGGAAGCATCACACTGTATTAGTTTCCAGTACACTTCTCATGCAGGCTGATAATGATGTAGCTGCATCCCATGCTGTCCTTCTATGATATTAGAGTGTCATTAGTCCTTATCAGTGCATCTGCTGCCATCTCTGTCTCCCTCTGCAGAGTTTGTGATGATGCTTTCTGCACGGTGACCTCTGATGGAAGTAGATGGAGCATACGGCGCTGGATCCATGAGCTGCGCACCAGCTCGTTAAACGCACCCTCCTTCCTGCTGTTATCATTCTTTTCCTGTCACAATGTGTATTTGAAATATCTGTAAAGACATAACAGAGTCGAGGAAATCTGTTTATATTTTCATAATAAAAGTTGAGTGAGTACAGAGGGTAAAGGGTGAGTTATGAAACATTTAATTGTAAGAATGATGCTGCACTGTCGCCCCCTTGTGGTCAGGATGTGTACAGACTCATCAGCTCAACCCAGTGGTTTCTTGACCCCTCTGCATTTTAACTTCAGATTTGTAGTTCGAACTGTAGTATATGTCAACTCTATCATGCACATTAAAAAATATATATATATATAATATAATATAGAATATTTATATTATAAATATTACAATATTTTCATAGTTTTAGACCTGGTGATGGAGCCCCACATGAACTCTACCAAGTTGGAACCATTTAAGTTATCTTGCATCAGTTTCTGTAGGTTTTAGACTAGCTGGGGCTTTATTTTATGTAAAAAGGTGGTCACATACTGATATGCAACAATCAGATTAAGAAAAAAAGAAAAATTCAAATCAGTTTCCATCTGTTTGGTTCCTGTAAATCAAATATAATTTTTTAAAAAACCCACACAGTTGTGGGCTCTTATGCTAAAACTCTTGAATGACACTTAATATTAATGTAAAAGCCTTGCTGATGTAGTCATGAATATTCAATGCTGTCGATTAATACTTGATTAAAAGATTTAATTTGATGGCCATGTTTTTAGGGGGGATTTTAAGGTAAAAGCTCCAGTATGCTGCAACGTCTCCCATTAAATTGGATCAATCAGCGGACACTGAGGCAGGGTTGAAAAAAGAAGTGCATTTATTATTCAAATTGATAACTTAAAACATCTGAGCAAAAAGGGCGATCTGTCAAAAAAAGCCATTTTACAGATGATTTACATATAACAGCCATGACTTTTTTCTTTTTAAGGATTTCTTTTATACACATTGTGAACAAATGGCTCATACTAACTTGAGAGAAAAAACAAAATACAGTTAAAACATACTTCATACTATGGCAAAAAGGAATGGTAACCAAGCCAACGCATCATGTTATTCAAACCACAACGCGGTGTAAGGCAAAATGCAGTCCGGACTGAAGCACTGCAGGTACTGTCCTCTCCCCTGCAGGTAGACAGAGCAGCTTTGAATGAAGAATAATGCTAACCCATTGCCAGTATACATGCTGTTTGTCTTGTTTGGATTTGTCATAATATTGCAAGACCCCCTTAGAATTTCTCATACAAACACATGGTCAGAATGTACAAATATTTTTTTTTCACTCATAAATTAATTCAGTTTAAGTTAATTCAATGGGCAGCTGAATCTTTTGGTTTGAGGAGAGACAATACAAGAACAGAACGACTGACTCTTGAAACACTTCTTTGCAAAATCCTCACACTCCCACAGGATATTCTTAAGGTCCAGGACAAACAAAGACTCAGGAAGTTTGTATGACTTAAGGATAACTGTGAGAGGAAGAAAAGCTCTTAAAATGCACAGAATCACGATGCGATTAAAGGACAGAGTGTGTGTTGCTCTGGCCTGATCGAAGAGGTGACGAAATGGCGGCTGCACGACAACTTGGAAGAAACTCAAAAACGATGGGAGGGAACACAGATCGTCTCGTCATGGAAGTCCTTTGGAGGCCGCGGTGGAAGTCGTGCATGGTAAACGTGTGAGGAGTGAGTGAGAAGAAAACTTGATGCTCGGAAGAGATTGATTAATACTTTCGTCAGTGTTTGGTACCTACACACACACACACACACCAGCCTTAGTTGCACTTGGTTTTGTCTTCTCCACGGTTCCTCTAAACCACACTACAAAGTGCTATCACTTTTGGGACTTTCAGCATTTAGGATTTTGTTCCACAGACTAACCACACCCGCTCCTCAACATTGACACAAAACCGGTGACAAAAAAAACTCATTTTCACTGGTCTCATGAGAGATGATGTAACACTCCCTTCACCTCAGCTAATAAGCAGGTACATTTTAAGGTGATTGTTAGATGAACTACTAATAGTAACTGCCCCACTCATTTTAACAGGGTCAGAACAGGAAGTTCTTATGAAAACAAGCTGCAGTAAGAACGAGAGCAGATGAGAATAGTTGCTTAACACATTTGCCTTATTTTTTCTTTTTAATACTTTTTGACAGTCACAAACAGATCATGTGTGTCATTGGAAGTATCCCTGAGGTGGTTTGGCCACGTCTCTGGTGTCAGTGATCCACAGTTCAAGGATGTTTCAGCTTGGCTCTGGTCTTGTGTGGGTTTAATGAAAAACAACTGCAGAAGGTGCTCTTGTGGCCGTAAAAATAAAAGCTTAAGGGTGAAACGGCAGCAGAAACAGAAGTTGGCGAGATGTGGAATCAAGGTTGCTTGAGGAATATTTTAAAGTCCAAAGGATGTTTTTTGGTGGCAAGAGGAGGAAGCTCTAGTTGTTTGGGATGCTCTGCAGATATGTGAGGATGTGCTGGATCTTCACCAGGCGTTCTTTGAGGCTGGTCATGGAGAGGACAGATAGCTGGTACCGGGGGTCAATGGGCAGAACAGCCAGGAGCCACCAGCAGCAAGCTGGACCATTAGGAGTGGCCTGGAAGAGAAGGAGGAGTAGCATGAGACCTTTTGCTTTCACCACCACAAATCTTTCTCAAGACCCATAATACGGGCTCAGTGATACAGATTGAGCGTGATCAAGAACATCTAGATGTCAGCCTAACTAAAAGGACATTACTTTCACAAAAGTGTCTCAAGAATCTCATTACTTTTGACTTTGTAGTTTTTAACAATGAAAATACTGGGAGAGGGGGGGGCGGACAGCTGTGCCAACATTGGAAATGAGTGAGAACATTTTCTATTGTGTGTATTAAGTATCACGCAGTAAAAATCTGAGTATCAGTGCTCGGGACTGTACACATATTAAGTTAAACAAAACAACACAGTGTCTGCCAGCAATCAATACCTATGAGCCTCCCGTGCAAATGAAAACGTTTTTTGCTGCCACACTGTTATTTTCATACAATCTACTTAACAAGCAAACAGCCAGCTGCTATTCTGTCTGCATTCCCCTGTTATTCTGTTATCTGCTGGCAAAAACTTTTGATACAGATTACGAACTAAACATTTTTGCTCTCATCACATGGCTGCAGCTGCTTTAGAGCTACTGGTGTTACGTATTTTCCCTACAATCCTGAAATGAGTTAATACATAAATGACCTTTTATGGTAATCTGCCAGAGGAATGCATTTCTGTGTCAGAGTTACGTAGCTACAAGCAATCCCTGTTTCTTTGATTTAGAGAGTCTGAGCCAGTTACAAAATGTGCTTAACACTTAGGAGGCTCTGAAGTAGACAACTTTTTCTACGACTGTGCTACATTTTGTATTGATCAAAACACAACCACTGTATGACTTCCTGGAACAGACATGTTCAGAGATTATGCAACACCATCAAAAATCACGGTCGCTGCTTTGCTGTTTTAGTGCATGCACGTGGTAGAGTTGGGGATTCTCTTCGTGACACTCTTCTGACGTAACTGTGCTGCGGGGATTAGGTATGAAGCGCCCATAAAGCTCTTTAGCCTATATTGTCAATGGACTCCGCCCCATGGCTGTCCTAAGAGGGAAGCTGTAATCCCCCTCAGCGCTGTGGGGCTGGAGTCGGAGCTGAGCACACACAACAACTGTGTTCCGGTATTAAGACCTCTGATGCAGGTGAATCCACAGTAATGTGGGTTTCCCCAAAAGGCAAGTGTGTCATGAGACGATCCAATTTTAGACCAAGAATCTGCAGTGTGTTGCAGTGTCAGACAGAGTGCAAACAGCTTCACAAACCCTGCAGAACTTTTTTTTCATCATGTATTTAGGTACTGCTTTCACAGAGTTCAGCCAAATAAGGTTCTGATCATTATAATAATAACAGCAACAGCATCGTAATCAGATTAAAAATGCTAAAACAAATATATATATATTGAGTAGAAGAAAAAGTATAAAGATAAGAATCATTTATCAACTGGTGTTCCATGTTTTATCTCCATATCTTGTTATTTAAAAAGTTAGGAGGACCACAGGCACTTAAACAGCCTTTTTGCCACCATCTGCTTGGCTTGTGGCAACAAGTGAACTGCTAGACAATCTATATAAAAATGACACTACTTTTAAAATCACCAGTACTACAAATAGTGCTTTCCACCTCAGATCCTATTCAGCAAACACCCTAAGAGATGTTTAATCAAGGTACCATTATAATCAGATTAATGTTTCTAATCACCGCAGGCTCTTTACTGTACTCTTGTACACTGGTTACCATATATAGTACTACAAATAAGGTCAGTGCCAAAGTGCAAATAGTGTCATAAGACAGTAAATGCAAGCAGGCCAGTACAGATTTCAGAATGGAGGCGAATAAGTCCAAATATCATAGTTACTGATAGTCTGATATTTGGTATATAAAAAAATATTCCTCAAGGAAACAGGTGCTAGATGTTTACCTGGATGTCTGCTTCTCGTTCGGGCATTGGTCCAAAGTGCTGCAGGATCTGGTTGTGGAAGCGGATCTTGAGATTCTGGAACCAAACGCGGGCCTGCTCATACACTGAGTCATGCAGCTCTTGTAGTTCCTCTAACTCACCACTGTCCTCCACCTAACAGAACAAATTCAATCAACCAATCAGTTATGTCTTGATGGTTTGAAACCCAGAAGTACATTAACTTGTGGGGTAATGAATGATAACAAATTTAATTAAGGTGACCCTGCCCCAAAACACAAGTCATATATACTAGAGGTAGCTTGACAGTTAAAAACACTGAGTGGGTGGAGCACGATCATAAAAACAGCACACCTCAGATAATATCATTCAAATGCTAGTGATTAGTAGTGCTTCTTACCCTGGTATCCTCCAAGTGCTCGATGTCAGCAGTACTGTAACCATCTTTCATTCCTCTGGACAGGACTCGGAAGCGTTTTCCTCCAATCGTGTCCACAACTGATCGTCCGTCAGGGAGAAAATGGACACTCCTGATGGTCAGTATGCAGCCATAATCTGCAAATCTAAAAAGGGACACAGTGGTTAATTTAGACCCTTTTGTCAGTTTGTTCCAATGATCTACTATAACCCATGAATCGATGAGAAAACCAACACAAAATTGTAGATATTGTATTAGTTGTAGTAGAAGTAGTTGAAATAACTAATGACTGATATCCTAAAATGAATCTCTTTTATCTCTTTTTTAAAATTTTGTACTCTTGTTCTTACCCTTTCTGAGGATCATTAATACACATCCCAAATTGCCGCGTGCCCGTGTCCATGCAGCGGCGAATCATGAGGCGGTAACGTGGCTCGAAGACATGCAGTGGACAAGGCACGGTGGGGTAAGCCATGGTACACACAAAGATAGGCACATTCTTCGTCAGACTGCGCACAGAAGAGGAGAAAATGTGTTAGACCATTTGAGGCTCTTTGAACTTTACAGGAACATCTTATGATCAGCGTTGCCGTCAGCCAGGCCAGAGGCAGAAACGCTTACTCAGAAAGCTCTCTGGTCTCCTCCAGATGAGTTTTAGTCCTCTCTGCATACTCCTGACTCAAATAGTGTTTGATCAGCGTGTCCAAGGCAGTTGTCACCATGTACTTCCTACATGCTAGATACTGGAGAGAGCAGATTATGAGATAATGATTAAAACAGAAAGCGAGAAACATGTATTTCAATTAGCACAATGCCAGCTAAGTCAAATGGCTTTAAAATAGCTAATACGTGCTAAGACTGGACCCTCACCTCTTTCAGGCTCTCTTTACAGAGAGGACACTGGGGTGTATGGTCTAAGCAGCGCTCTAGACAGTTTTTACAGAAGGTGTGGCCACATGGTGTCGTCACGGGCTCGTAGAACAACCTGTAGAGATCACAAAAATATGTTTATTCTAAATGTTCAGCCATATATACTGTGAGCTAACACATACACTTTACGGCAAACGTAGCACACTAATGTGCGACCTTACCTCATGCAGAGAGAGCACTCCAAGTCATTGGGGTCCAGCTGGTCCTGGGGAACTTTTCTGCAGGTTTTAGTTTTAGAAGTTTGTTCTCTGGAGCCTTTCGTCACGCCTGAAGTCAACCAGAGAGAAAAAGCATATCAGTTACGTTTTCAAACATCTGACATAAATATGGTGCAAAGAAAGTCATATATTAGTTGTTGATATAAAATGTGCTTATGAATAATTGGGATTAATATTGGAGTTGAGCATAGCAGGTGAGGGGAGTGTCTACATATACCCCAAGAGGATAAAGCAAAACAATAGTGGGACTGGCCACTGACCTTGTTTTTTATGCTTGCTATTTCCTCTGTCCACAACGCAGGGTTCTGTGTCTGATACTGACAACTTCCTCTTCAGTAGGCTCCCCTTATCCTGGTCTCCCAGCTGAGGGGCAGAGCAAACTCTCTTCAGCCCCTCCTCGCCACAATTAGAGCCGTGTATCCGTAGCGAATGAGCTCGGCTCAGACCGGGCCGCTCCAAACTTTCCCAGCGTTTCTAGTTGATGACAGAAGGGTAAACGTAAGATGATGATGGTTGCAAATAAACACGACTGCAACAAAAGTACTGAATCACTACATCGACACACTGTAATATAATTATCCAGTTTTCTCGTACCTCCTGGTTGTTCAGATGATGGTGTGCCGAGGCAGCACGGACTTGATGTTGGTTTTGTCTTTGGACCGGGCTCTGAGATTGAGCCTGGGCATCGGCCACGAGGGTTTTACTGCGCAAATGAGGTGACGTGTTCTGCGTCGTTTCCCTGAGGCCAACCTTGACGTTCTCATCAGCTGGGGACAGCAGGTCACACAAAATCTGTGAAGAGAAGCAGTCAATTTGTCATCTGAGGTCAATGTCACCAAAGACAATTATCACAATCTGGCCAAGAAATCACATATGTACAGGGCTAGAATGAAAATCAAGGTAGTCAGTAGATAAAAACAGGTATTGCAGTGTACATATTTGTCATATTTGTTATTTTAAATAATCATGAAGGTTTGGCAGGAATCAAGCTACATGATATTCTAAATACAACTCCATAACCAAGACAAAGAAAAGGTGCTCATGATAATGAACGTGGCTGTGTGAGGTGAAAACAGATAAGTAAACTTTGTTCAGACAGTTGTGATAAGTTTATTTCACAGTGAACAGCATGGCCTTGGTTTGAACTGTAAAGTCATGGTGACCCACTGGCAGAGACCATCGACCTACCTTCCCAGTAAAGATCTATAGATCATTGAAAGGAATGGATAGTGAGTGCTACCATCAGACAGGCTAACACTTCACACATCTATTTCCTTTGCATTATTAGATTATATCATTAGAGTTCTGCTAATAGAAAGCTTATGCGAGAATGATATAGTTGCTGATTCCTTTTGGTTTGTACACAATTATTACGCTTTTTTCAACTCATGTGTTTACTATCATTTAGGTGCCTTGTCATCTCTTTGAAAGCAACAAGGATGAATGATGTCATTTTAATTGCATTAATACTCTGTTTTCATTATCTGGGTGTTGGGAATGCTTTTGAGGCTGCAAGTGTGATTACAGGTTACACAAACTTGATTAGACAGTTTATTCATGCATGCTGTCTGGCTCCCACACTGTTGTAGATTGATGTCTAGCCTGGGCAGCGTCTCTCTCAAGATCAGAAAGATGAAGAATTCAGACACCATGTCAGTACAAGCAACAGCCCTCAACAACAGGTCCAATCAGTTTTACACACTTTAAGTGAAAACTGGTGATGACTAATATGATTATGTATGCTCTTTTATACAATGATGATTCAGAGATACAAAACCTGAGCAGCATTACCATGTGAAAGTAACTTAGTGTCATGATAGGATGGCAAAAAAAACAGTTATGAAAATGTATATGCTGCAAATACGAGTCAAGTATGTGTGTTCTTTATGTAACTGAAACTCTGTGTTCTGTCCATTAAGTTGAACTAATGTCATTATAGACTGTCACAAGACCTGACCCACTAACAACTTATGTAACACCCTGACTGATGTGTGAACAGAAAAAATGGACAATCCTTAAGACTGAGAAAGAAGAAATATAAATTTACCATTTAATTTTTAAGTCATATTGTAGCATTGCTGTTTCTATTACAGCTCAATGTAGCTATTGTAATTGATCAGTTTTGTCTATAATATGTCAAATATATGTAAGTGACACGCTCACCAGATTTTCATCCAAAAATTAAGTGATGCATTTCTCAGACAAGTTTGCATTCTTAGGCTGTGACACAATCTGCCAAAGACAGATTTTCTAAAAATGTATATAGAATGACTTAGATCAGTTTGGATCAGCAAAAACAAAAGGACACTGTACATAATCTCTGCCAGCGCATTCCAGTTGCACTTGTCCTATACATAGCGGACAATAAACAATGTAAATCCTATTAAAAATACTGCAGCACCAGGATGCCTATAAAACATCTCAATGTTGTTTCCAGTGTAAATTTTTATTGCATCATAAAACTTTAGTGGGACTTTAAGATGCACACCATTGAAAGGAGTCTGGTTTGTAGTCAATGTAGCATAAAAGCAGATGCTATCTATAAAAACAGAACAAATGACTGTGCAATAAAGTTCATGATGAGACAAATTTGGAGCAAAGGTACAGCTGGTACATTCATGAACCTATTTTTCGAGGCAATGGTGTGAATTTTGCACAAATCTTTGGCCTAGTCAATGTATGGAGGCTAGCACCTCCAGCCTACTCACACAAATACTGCATGACCTCAACTCAACTGACTGCTAGACTTGGGGTTGACAACAGAATGAGTAATGAGACTTGAGGATGAGTTAAAGTCTCTTAAATTCTCTCACCTTTTCCACTTGTCTTTTAGCACAGGGGAAGTCTTCATCCACAGCCAGACAGTGGAGGAAGACTTGGAGAGACTCGTCCACTTGGCCCATCTCGTGCAGCACCATAGCTTTCCTAAACACGGCCTAAAAGGGCAGAAAGGAGAAACAGAGGGAGAGAAATCACATTTCTGTACCAGCATGTATGTACCTGAGCCTAAACCGAAGGAAAACAGTAAAAACACAAATAAATAACATCCGCAGCTTCACACAGGCATTCAGTCTTTTATTACTGATGTAATAGTCATTACAGGCTCTGACCTTAATCACTGCATACTCAGTCGAAGTCTAGAAAACCATCTTTAGTCATGATGCTCTTTTGTAACTTATTTGTCCCAGAAGAAGGCCTTTTACACAATGTTAAAATTAACAGGAGGTCATTAAAGCTGTGTCTGTAAACAGGGTCATCGCAAATAAGTTATTCTTACTGTGACTCAGTAAATTCGAGTGACAAAACATGCATCCAAATTTATATAATGTTTCTTTCTACAACAAAGCAAAGAATGACAAAACATGATTACTGCATGTATCTGGACTCTTCAGACTGGCCTACAATTATCTTGCAACTAATCCAATGACACGACAAACAAGACGCTCCCTGTCTGTGGCTTTGGAAGAGGCCGTCTTAAAATACACCTTTTCTCGATAATGGCCAGCTGACCAATATACCAGAACGGGCAGACAGATTGAGCGCAAGCCAGACTCTAGCAAGTAAGGACAGGTGCGAGCGTGAATAGGGGTTAACAAATCACTCTGCAGTATCAGCGTGTGACTTACTTCAGCAGAACAACTGGACTGGGGACAATATTCGGTGTCCTCTAAAGCCAGTCGGTACTGTTTGAGAGCCATGTACGCCTCCGCTCGGGACAGTCGCGCCACCGCTGTTGTCTCTGGATCTGGAAGAAACACGGGGACATGAGAGAGGAATTTTTTAAAAAACAACCAAAAAAAAAAAAGAATCATTGAATCATTTGAACAGATATTCAATTATGGGTTATCTTGATGTCATAGAACACAGCAGGAAGTGACATAATACTTATCTTGACAGCATGAAAACAGCATAATTTACTGGGAAACTCTGCAACCCTCACTACTTGCATGGGGAGATAGCATTTGCCTCAACAGCAAGTGTTTCCATTTCTTGCAGATCATGCATTAAATAAACACATGACAAGCAGAAATTATATCTTAAATGTGTCACTGAATCCTCTGCAAAAAATGCAAGGAAAAGAAGTTGGATAACCTGAAAAGAGCAGCAAGAAATGTGTGGATTTTTTTCTGTGGTCCTAAAGGTTGCATTAATTGGGACACAGATATATGAATGGTCTAGTACATAAATTCTGGCATGCGCGAAAAAAATGCATATTATTAGCCAACAGTAACTCTATAAACTTTCGGGTATTTGGGATAATAAGTAGTCAGAAACATGAATGTGGCCACTTTATTACTGTCAATGTGGGCTACGTTAAAGTCAAACATGTGGCATTAATCTAATTACCAGTCCATGCAACAGACATCAAGACTAATGAATTTTGTTAGTTTACCTGCATTCCATCAAAAGTTTCATTAACTTTAGGACTGAGCTGCCATTTATCAGCACATGGCACGCTATCAATCCTAGTAATTTATTAGTGCCCATTGAGACACCCCGGATGTAGTCATTTTTCTGATGTATGGCAGAGGGTAATGTGAACAGGAGCGCAGGTTGTCTGCCTAGACATCATAAAATTAATGAAGTAATTAACGAATATCTGGAAGTTTCTGCGCTGCCTCTCGGGTTGTCTGCAGCACCGGATGCCAGCGCTGTCAAAATCAGGTGGCACTGTCGCTTACTACAACAGCGACATCCGTCTGCATTTTCATCCCAATGTCAAGTGACAGTCATGTCCACACGTGCCACAATAGTTTCCTCATTATCCTTTAAAATACATGGATTTTTCTTTTTATATTATATTTGGTCTTTTCTTCTACACTAACAGATCTGCAGTGAGGAGGTAGATAAGAGAACAAAGCCATAGCCGGATCAGTTGTGGAGTGTACAGCAGAGTTATGTCCTTACGCAAATAGTTGCATAAGAACAAAAAAAAATTAATGTAAACATGGAGATGAGTAATTTCACTAACAGTCTCAAATGTTGTTTGGCAATCTGCTGGCGTCAGGACCAGTCAAGTTCTTATACCGCAGTGGGTTATGCCCGCCCTTCACTAAATGTCCTGCAGGTGATGTTTGAGTAACATAGGTCAACTGGGAGGCAGCACGGTTACATGTGTGTTATATCATTTGACCCAAATACCACGGATGTTTCCATAAGCTCTCATGAACCAGGTGAAAGATCCAGAACAACCCCCCCAGCCCACCCCCCCACCGCATACTATCAGACCACCAGTACTTTGGGGTTTTTTTTTCTCAAAGTGCAGGTAGTCAGAAGTGTGCAGAGCAATGAATTATCAATAGTGTTTAAAGCGTATGACTTTATCACTATAATAGCCCAATTAAGTGAGGTAATGAAAGTTTTTGCATTGTTAAGGTCATCTGCGCTGTAAAGACTTTATATAAAGACTGTTTATCTTGCAAAGCACTGTGATACCCACAATGCACCTTATCATTTGGTTTGTATTTTTAGCATCTCCTCCCATGATGTCCCAGTGGAGGTCGTGCCATGATACACAGCCTTATCCATATTTTTATTCAGGGGCTGCTGGGTGAGCATGCAGTCAGTTTCCAGGACAGCAGCTGGACATTTAGTGCTTTGCTCAAAGGCACATTAACCCAATGTTGTTACTGATGAGAGCAGCATTTCTCATTAACTTCACCTACACAGGTTTTCTCTGCCATCTCTGCGATTTTCACTTTCACAGAAACGCTGTCTGTCAATCATCACAGTCCATAGAAGTTAGCCTACTTTGTCTCATTGCATAACCTAACAAACTGTGTTACAAAAGCTAGATCTGTTCCAGAGAGCCTGCCTGCCTCCCTCAGTCTTTATCTGGACCACCAGCCCCCTTGCCTCGCCTCCTGAACTGATCCACCGATGGCGTGTTCATTTCCCGTAAAAACATTTACGAAACGTACCTCGTAAAGGCCATAACAATTACTAAACACAAATGCCCACCCCTCTCCCTCCCTCGCTGCATTTGATAAGTTACAAAACCTGCCCCGATGTGTGTCATGACCTGCCTTATGCAACCTGCACGCAGCGCGCATGCGCAGCTGTGGGAAATTTCGTAAGCGGAGCCAAGTTACGCAGCAGCCAATGGGCGGAGACTGACAGCAGTTCAACACATGGGAGAGGAAGACATGGCCGACGAAATGTTGGTCAGTAGAGCTCGCTTTGTTTGACCCCTCTGAATCCTCTCACAACAAACAAACACTATTACAGCATCCCAACCGACTGAACATGCCATATTACATTAATATAGTCACATATATACCACATCCCTGTTGTCCTTTCTGGGCATGCGCAGAAGACGCAGCACCTCCCATCATCCTCCTGGAAACATGGTTGTGAAGTTTTCTAAATAACAACTCACCTCTCCGGATAACTTCGGTGGCAAGTGTCACCGCCTCCTGGTAGCGTTTCGTCCGGCACAGCTCGTCCACCTCGCTCAGTGCCTTGGCCCTCCTCAGTTCGTCGGGGAACCATTTTTCTAAGAGTCCGCACAGTGTTACATTCACTTTCCCCTCGTCCGCCACCGCCTCTCCGCACAGTTTGCACCTGCACAGCAGCCGCCGCTGCTGTAAACACCTTTTGCAGTACGAGTGTCCGCAGGCCGCGGTCACCGGCTCGCCCAGGAAGCCGCGGCAGCTCGGGCAGTCAAACACGTCGTCCGGCGGCTCTCTGAGGCCGCGGCCCGGCGGACGCGCGTCGCCCGCGGCCGCTTTGCTCTTGAAGTTGCGGAGGATGCAGTCCACGAAGGTGCTGAGCTGCTCGGGCCGCACCGGGCCGTACCGCACCGCCACCGAGAACCAGTCTATGGCCTCCCTCAGGCAGTTCTCCGAGGCCAGCGCGTTGGCTTTCTGCAGGATGAGCTGGTGGTGGTCCTCCTCCTGCTCCTGCTCCTCCTCCGCCGCACAGACGTGCTCCGGGTCGGCGCCGATGAAGAAGCAGCTCCGCTCCTCCGCTGCGTCCTCCGCGCGCGGCTGGAGCGACATTGTAGCGTTTAAAACAAAACAAAGGAAAAAAGAGGACAGTTATTTTCTTCTACTCGCGTGTCTATACATGTCTATAACTGCCTCCGGTCCTGGACAGTATAGTGAGCAGACTTTTTCTTAGACACCCGTTTGTTACATAAAAAACAGAGTCACGTGAGCGGCGAGCTCGCGCTGTGATTGGTCTGAACGTCTCGGTTACAAAACCTGCGTCGGAAAGTTTCATAACTGCGGAAGGGACGTAGTGAAGTTCACTGTACCAGGAGCTCATAACTCAGCCCGACCCCATTTCAAACAAAGCAACAGGAATGAAAACAAGCCGAGCGGCACTTGTTTTACGTGTGTTTCTGTGGCAGTGGTGTCTTAATGTCCAATTAGTGAAATGCATGGTTATGGTGATTTTTGATGCTCTGACAGCTCTCATGACATTAAAGGCCCCTTTGCTCTGGATTGAATTGGGCTGGTTTTGCATGTTGTCTTCATTCCTGGTTGTGTAAGAAGATTTTGTAAAGCATTTCAGAGACATGTAACTTATTTCATCTGCCCTAGCTGCGTCTAATTTTTCTATAATGCGTTACAAATTTGAAGCTATCCAGATAAAGTTGAAGATATTTTGGTTTGCTGCCTTTATAAAACATTGAGCATCGCCTTAATTTATTGTATGTTCCTAAAACAACACTCCCAACACTTCCATGATGTAACTGGGCCATTAGAGTCAATATAATACAATGTAATCTTTATTACCATTGCACAAGTACAGCGAAATTGAAAAAGTAATCACGAGTGCAGAGCAGCCTCCAAGAAACCCAAAGAAATTCTAAAAAATAATAAATAAGTAAAAAAACAAAACACCCATGTACCACTCAGTCATTTTCACACTCACAGCCTGCCTCTTATTGCACAATTATAAATAAAAATTAAAAATGCAGTTGTGCAGTTTAATTTGGTCTTAAACGTTGCATCACACACAAAGAAAAATTAGGCAGATCCCCCAAATCTCCAGGCAATGGCAACTAAAAGCCATTTTACACATATCTGTGTTTTTGTCATCATGACTATATATGCTGTCATGTGATTTTTATTGTAGGTTTTTTCTGCACAAACATATGTACACATTGTAAAGGCCCTTGAGAAGAGCTGTGATTTGTGACACTGGGCCATTCAGTGAAAACTGCTTAAATTATCCAAGACTTTGGGGTAGAATCATCCCTGTACACTTGTTGTTAAAATAATGTTCTTATGGGACTCAAGTTTCCCCCCTGCAGTGTTTGTTTTGGGTCTTTATACATGACAAGCCACCCACATCGAGTGAACTGATCTGCTCAGCCAAGTAATGCCCACTAAATAGCATACCACAGTAAATATAGGAGCTGTCAGTTTAATTACATTATAGCCGTATAGTTAATATACATATGTCAATTAGTGACCCATCTGCATGAGAAACAATGGGGAAAAAAAGAAAGTTGGGGATAATAATCATCCACTTATAGTGATCAGACAGAAGTGATCACCATAAGAGATTTCCAATGTATAAACTTGATGTTTCCCATTTTTGCCTGTGCTCACCACTCTCCCTGGGTGTTATATCACCATGGGGCACTGTGTTTGTGTGAGTGTGTGCGTCTCTTTCCCAACCTGCCGCTCACATGGTCGTGCCTACACACACACGCCTGTCTGCAGTCAGCTCATCAACCTTGGCTTTTCTCTCCATCACTGGAATATTGTTGGTCCCGCGTTAATGGTAGCTGCTCTCAGGTGTTCCTGTTACCTGATCTGATGCTTGTTTGTTTTCTGTGCTCCAAAATTTTTGTCCGCCTGCCTGCCAACTTTCCCGCCTGCTAACGAGCTCTCCCTTGCTTCCTCTGCCTGCCACGCCAACCTGCCACTCTCCTTTCTTCTTCTTCTTCTCTCTGCCATCACCAGCCTCACTCCAGCCCGTCTCCACCAACTCTAACTTCTACTAAAAACCTGTTAACCTTCACCTTCCTGTTAGTCTGTGTGCTGTGCTTTGGTCAACTTAGGAACAAAATCTAAAACTTTGGGGCTTTGGATAATCAGAATTATTATGGTGGTTCCAGTTAAAAATGCAATACAACACTACAAATGAAAATACAATAAACACTAAGCAAAATATGTATAGTCAATTTATGTTTTCACATAGGCTTCACATGGGTTAGTGATTAAAGGCTATTTGGGATTCTTCCCTAATCAGGAAGGTTATCAAGATGACTCAGTTAATCGTCTTCATATATAAGGCCAATGGTCTGGAAATTGAATTATGATCAGTTGAGAAAAACATTCAGAATATTTATTTAGCTTTTCTTGTGTACTGTTAGGTAGTATTTAGTATATACATTATATAT
>JBAJHX010000051.1:15761022-15802669 GCA_037176925.1 Amniataba percoides | reverse complement strand
GACGCACAACTAAGTTATAAATACATGTGGTTACCTTCCTATCAAAAAATATTTATATTGGTAACAACTACAACAAACTAGCTTTTAGAAGAAAAGAGCTGGGCTTATTACATGGGCCAGGGCATTTATCAGTTTGCAACATGTAAAAATATAAATAATGAACTGCATATGAACTCATATGAAGTATTTTTTTTTTTGGTAGTGTCTTTTTGCCATGTCTGTTTTATAGCATGTAACTGCATGCTACCATTATTTTTTTTTTTGGTGACCCAGCGAGAAATTTCCACTTTGGCTTACCTTGAAGTCATATTCTATTAAAGTAAGGTAAAGTCCAACTTTTTAAAGATATGAATGAATAATAAAAAAGGATTAGACTGATTGGCCCTTTAATACTCGTTCCAGCTGGACCCAACAATCCACCTTTCAGACCTCAGTATTGCTTATGCAGAACAGATGCTGACTGCAGATCTGCTGTCACACTGTGTTGCACTGTCTGTCACCTCCCATCATCACCTGTCATCTCCTGCAGCCGGGCACCTGCTGACCCATAATACAGAAGCTAAAGTTAGTAACGTCAAATGAAGCCTGAAAAAGCAAACGACCTTACTAGAACATATCGGCTTAATGCTGTTGCCAACTTTTGAATGGTAACAGGTCAAGAGTATATATAAAACATTTCATTTCTCTTTATGAAAAGCTATTATTAATTTGACCTTCAATAGACAAATCAGACAAAAACAGACAAAACAGATTTAATGTTTTTATGTTTTTTATGTTATTTTACATATGTTATTTAGTAGAAGTTGTGAAAGGTACCAATCTGAACTGTATTTTGATTTAACAGATGGTTCTAACTCTATAAAAGCTATCAAACAGAGGCCTTCTTCTTGGTATTGTTATCTTCTTGTAAAAAAAAAGGCAAAAATTTTTTAAAAATCAAATCAGAGCTGCAACACAATATTACTGGCCAGCATCAAACCTTCCTCTGCAAACACTACGTGAATCATGAAAGCCCGGTTAGAGCCTTTCCTTTACTGAGCCACTTGACTTGCTGTGATCTGAAGCAAGGCACACTATATGTGCTATCTTGTCTTTTGAGGTCACACTTAAATAGTGATGAGTGTTGCTACCACTGTTGACGCTGAGGCACCCATTAGTTTGCTATAATGGTCTGGAGATACCTGGAAATTCAATGCGCCATGTGTCGAGGTTGTGTGAGGCCAAACAGGGCGTGAATCTGCTGCAGCTTCCTGCACTGTGGGGTGACACTGTCTCCTAGTGGCCAAAATGTTCCATTACTACAATAACACAGGCAGTGAATGCTGTTGGAAAATGTAATAAGCTTCCGTGATTTTACATCACCTGTAAAATTTATTTATAACATTAATTCCATTTATCTGCATGAGCAGTGAGTAGTTGAGGAATGCATCAAAATGTGAGGCTGCACTCACACTTTAAGCTCTAGTGCTGAATTAAGATTTATTGCTCAGATCAATTTTTTACTTAATTGCCTGAGCTTATAACAACAATAATAAAGCCCACATGTAGTGCGCTGTTGTATGGTGTAAATAGTGAGTTTACAGTTTCATTTTAAGAGATGTGTAATGAAAGCCAGGAAAGAGCAGTTGTGTAGATGCAGAGTCAGAGTCATGAGTGGTGGGGTCATGACATGAATGACTTCACAGAAATTGACTTAAAACAAAATTTCATGATGTCGGTGCCTCACCACAAGACTGTCAGAGGAGGACGCTTACATCAGGTGACTCATCTCTTTGAAAAACATGTAGGAGTGAGTTCGTGTTAGCTGGCAACGGGAATGAAGTGACATAAAAGTCGCACATATTCCAAAATGACAGATTTCACGTTGCAAAACCAATCAGACTTGTTTCTGATTTAGAACCACTTATGAAGGTGGGTCAGATGAGAAGATGAGATTCCACGTGATAATTGCTGTTCCCTCAATCCTAGTCACATTGGAGATTTGAAAAAAAAATCAGATTTGGGACACTTTTGCCTGCAGTCTAAACATAGCCTACATTGTAGGAGTTTATTCCAAACAACCATTAGAGGGCAGTGTTGCACTGTAAAACAGACATTAGTTGAGACCCATGGATCATTCAGTGACCCCTTGTGTTTGGTCTTAAGCATTTCAACATCCGTGCCTCTACCTACCTGTTAAATACATTAATAAAATATTTAAAGGATGGCAAACAAACAGCTTGAAGTTCAGCCAGAGGCAGACATATGTGGTAGCACACTCAAGAGCTTCACTGTTTTTGTACTATTTTTACTCTCTCTTACCTGGTTCAGTAAAAATGTTCATGCTGTTTTTTCTTTGTTTTTCTCTCCCTCTGCCTCACACACAGACCTACAAATGTGTACACGAATGTATGAATATAACTTCAACCCTTTGGAATTTTTTTTTTTTTTGGGGGGGGGGGTATTGTGATATAAAAAAGAATTTTATGAGGTCAACTGTACAAATACACTGCGAATAAATTCTCTGTCATTCTTTTCAATGTTGACTCTTAAAACACGGTGTTATCGTGATGACATACCATCTCTGTTACCACAACAATACCACAAGTGATCCATCAGAGCATTCCAGTGCACAAGGAGGTACAGTGTGTGGCCAGTCAGATATTTGGCACGTCTGATTCATTTCGAAACACGACTTCTCACTGCTGATGTTGCAGCAGACGAGATGATGTGATGAACAAAACAATCTGTATTAACCCTGTAAGGCCAAGTGTATCACATACATGATACTTATGCAAGTTTTTGAGACCTTTACATCATCTGTGTGATTTCTCCCTCCTAGAAAATAGATAATGATCATTTTCTACCGATTATTTCATGATTTCATGATGCAGGGTTAAGCTGGTAAGTATTGGTGATATAAACCATTTTGTTCATAGTGTAATTATGTGCATCATTTATCGTCCATTAGACTTGCATTTGGCTTCAGTTTCACCCCCTTTTCCTTTATTCACATTAAAAAACCCAGATGATGGTGCTGATTGTCTCTGGTCCAGGGACACATTGGAATAGGAGATCCCCATGAATAAAATTCAAATTACACCTGGTGTGGATCCAGCAGTAATGCTAACATTGTCCTGTTACAAACTGAGAACAGCACATTTGATAAACTGGAGCTGGAAAAGCACACACAAAGCACACGCAAGCATGTGCTCACACGTACTCATTTATCAATGTGGGAAACCTTCTCCGTCTGATTCTCAAACAACGCTGCAAGAATGCAGCCCTGCTGTTGACTCTGAGTGAGCCTTATCTAGCCCTGCGTAGTCTCCTAGATGTGTTTGGGCTCCCAGCAAAACAACATACACATGTACACTACAGGCCAAAAGTCTGGAATCAAGAACAAAATAATACAAAGAAGATCCAAGTTTACTTTACTTTGCAACAAAATAAGCATGATTATTGTTTAAAGAATAACTTACCAGAAGACATTTTTACTATAATTATTTTTAGTTTTTCTTGCTTAGACTTTAGACGAGTTTTTTAGGGTTTGTGCCAAAAATCGCATTCCAAGCTTTCTTAAGTTCATCAATCAGAGACTGCTGATTTGTGGGATGCACATTTCTGACTGATCGATCCATTTCATTCCCCACATGCTCAAATGGAGAGAGGTTGGTGACTGAGGGGGCCAAACCATCTTTTGAAGAACACCTTCCTCTTCTTTTTTGTCTAGGTAATTACCTAATACATTAGGTCAACAAATGGTACATATCAATGAAAACAAAGTCTGATCATGCAGTAAATACATCCCAAAATATATATAACTCATGCTGGTTTTTATGAAAGGGATTATGAACAGTGAAACTTGAAGTTGCTTCCAAATGTTTGGCCTGTAGTGAATATCCAAATAAATACCAGCATCACACACACACACACACAGGAGAGGAGAGGATGACAAAGAGATTGAGAGAAGCTTATAGAAGTTTATGTTACTCAAACAAAAAGACAAATCTGTTGAATGTACATTGCAGAGTAAAGGCGAGAACATGCATTCATCTGTGGTTACGTGTGTGAGTCTTTTGGAGGCTCTGGTTAATCTCTGAGTTACGGTCGGGAGGTGAGTTCCTGTTCACGGTCCGCCAGAGAGAAAAGTGAGGGTATGCCAGCACGTAACGTAAATGCATTGTCCCGGCTGTGGGCTCTCACAGTCAAGTCGACACTTGTTTCTGCCGTCACGCTGTACACGTGTGGAAAAGTACCTGTCCTGGAGATAGATTAATACACCACCAAGTTCATAAATCATAATATTTCCAATATTTAGATAAGACCATGAACAAAACATGTGACACTTTGGTACATGCACAGTGAAGATGTGTTTCCCCTCACGTACATAGACCTCGTATTGTAAAGTGATTAAAAACAAAGGGGTAAAGTAGCCCCCCGCTCTAACACTCGGACCCCCAGCTTTCCCCCCCTCCCCTGCTGCATGACTGCCCACCTCCTCCTTGAGTCTGCTGGGTCCAGACAAGGCCAGCTGTGGTACAACGGACTCTATTGTCTTCCACTATATGAAACTGTTATGTAAGAAACGCTTCAACGGGTGAGATCACCATCTACCCAGCCAGTTGATACCCCCCCCTTCTGCACGAGGCTCACGCCTCTCTGGCCCGGTCATGGATTTACTGGGGTGGAATGAAGACATGGAGAGAGGTGGATGTGGTGACGAGTGTGTGCGTGTGTGTGTGTTGGGGGTGTCCAGAGTTAGTCTGGGTCTGAGAAGGTGTGAGCACTCAGAACAAACTGTAGCGTAAACAATGATTATGATTATGAGCGACTTAAGGGGCAAAACCACAACAAAGCTGCAATGTTTCGACGTGAAGTGTTACGTGGTCTCCTGCATTCTCATCATATTACATAAGTCTCGAGACACAAGCATTTTTATTTTAATACATTTAATAGTGCACTTTGATTAACCTGTACAGAAATAATATTAATAAAAAAGATAAACCATTTGTTCATTTCTGTAACACAAAGCTTAACATTTACAATAAAATAAAATAAAATGGTATGATACAAAACAAACATATATCTGAGGTATAAATATATTTGTTTTAAATTAACTGTCATTGTCATGCGTTATTATTTGGCAGGGACACAGTTAAAAGGTACAAACATTTATATGAACAATGGCTTAGTGAATTAATCCTACAACTCGACATGACGAACGCGAGCCGTCAGCTCGAAGCGTGAGTGTTATGAACAACGAGGGTCAGCTTTGTTACAGAGGACCTAAAATCTCTTAACGTCTTTTTAAAACACCTACACGACAAGCAGAGAGAAAGAAGCTTACGTGAAGATAGTTTTTCCTTCCTTTTTTTGAAAATCACACACAAACATTCAATCTGCCCTCTCCTTTACAGTAAAACCTGTAAAATCTCCACCTTTATAAAAGGACCTTTTTTCGTTTCTCTATTTACTTCTCATCTTTAGCCAGAGGTTACCGTTGCAAGTTAGAACAGTGCATTGTTTTCTTTTTTTGTGTACATCAAAATCACTGTAAAATTAATAGTTGTCTTATCTTTTTTTTTAAGTGTCTACAAGTGACGTCCAGCCTATAACTATTAGAAAAAAAGGTGAACTGACTGTGCTCTTAACGACACTACATCTAACTTTTTTTTTATTATTGAGGAAATCCTCAATATGGTAAAATCTTCGTCTTTCAGCTTTTTTATACATTTGGTCCATTACTGTAAATCTGTTGGTCTTAAATTGTAGTTTAGTCACTGTGATCCAGTAAAATATGCAACCCTGTTTCCAATACTGAGCCTCAGTCACAAACAGTTCCTTACAAGCTCTTTAAAGTTGTTGAATAATTGGCATAATCTTTGCACTGTTCTTCATCACTAGCATAGTAACTAATTTTACATCGGGAACAAACTCCTGATGCACTGAGACTAACTGCAATTGAATCGTTCAGGAGGGAATGAGGAGTTCGTAAAATGGGGTCCTTTGCTTTGATCATTTCTTTTCTTCTGGGTGAGCCAGCCACAGACTCTCATCTGTCTCTACCTTCCTCTACTCGAACACTAAATCCCTCTGTGCCATCAGCCGCCTGTCATCTCACTATATCCTGTCTATTGTCTCTACTCAGTCTGCGTATTAACCAGCATGTTCACATCTTTCTTCACTTGTGGATTCATCAATCAACTGACTATAATATTGTCTACGACTCCTCCTGTGCTGCAACAAAAAAAAGAAAGGGACAGAGGTAACACAAGACAGACACAAACCATTACTGTGAACAGAGTACTGTATGTACACATTAGACTGCCACTGGAAACCAGTGTGAGGAATATGTATTTATTAACCGTTTGTTGCTTTTAATGTTCATGCACACACACACACACACGCACACACTCACCGACTCCCCCTTTTACTTCTCAGAAGCAATAGCACCCTTTGGATAAAGTTTAACATCCTGTATCAGCGACATTGTTGTCCTTTGGCCCAGATAAATGTTTGTGTGACACGAGTCCTCTTGGCAGCACAATGAGAGCCCCAAAAGGACTGTTTTAAATGATAACATCTGTTGTGACGACACCAGAGAGGGGCAAAAAAAAAAAAAAAAGAAGAGTCCTTCAATCCAGGATCCAGGATTTGTCCTTTAAACGTGAAGAGGCTTGGACCCCGCTCGCCTCTCTGTTGGAATGGGTGGAATGAGTCATTTTGAGTCTTCTGTATGATCCCAAATTATGGTCCAACAGTCCGCAGTTCAAAGGAGCTGCTGAGTCTCAGCCCAAACTGCATGTCGCCTTCTCATTTGTCCATGGGCACCGTGAATGAGTCACGTATCCGTGCCACCTCGGCAGCGCACAAGTGTCCATACAGTTTATTGTACCATTCTGGGAAACGACCCCTGTAAAAAAAATTTAAAAAAAAGAATAGAGATGTGGTGTTAACTTTCTGTGCCACTGTATGAAAGTCACTACAAGACTTGACATAATCCCCAGTTTGTCTTTGCCCCTGTCAGTCATTTACTCACCTGCAGTCGATCCTGGAAATGTGTGTGAGTCTGGATTTGCTTGCTCCGCAGGGCTCAATGTAGTAGCGTGAGGTGAGGACATTGGCCCGAACCCCTATGACAGGTGCACCTTCGTGTTCCACAGACGTGCCCACCAGCGCACACGCTCCCTTTGGCAGGTCGGTTACCCACGTTCTGTTAGAGAAAATGAAGAGTTTGAATAAAAAAAAACATTAAATCAGAACAGACCATCCTGAAAAAAACTGAAGGAAAAGTAAGAAGTCGTACAGACAGAAAGGGAGAGAAGGAATATGGTCTACCTGAGCACCAGGTGGTCTCTGGTAGGATGTGGAGCCATGGTGTTCCTGACATACTGGTAGACCTCCGTCCTCTCATCCAGGGTCTCCACCACTCGGCTCTCCAGCAGGTCCTCGTCCCAGTGGCCCTGCTCCCGCAGCACTCGTGTCAGAACCTCTTCAGGACTCGCAGGCACCTCCACGGTCACCTTCCACAACCGCAGGGGGAAGCCATCATGCACCTGGAGGAACAGATGGGAAGGCCAGCTTAGTATCCATTCAATTTACATTTTTAACTGGCTGAAAGCAGAGAGATGCGGGGAGAGACAAACTGGGAATGACAGGCAACAAATGTCCCCTTCCAGATGTGAAACATGGAAGTAATATAAAAACTAAAATCCATCAGCGTGAGATGCTAAATACTGAAGAACATGTATTTCTTCCAGTACTTGACTTGATCTGTTTTCTAATGTGGGAAGCGTAGGTTCATAAATAATATATAGTGATAAATATACAGAAATGTCAAGTGTCTTATGCAAGCGTTTTGAAACTTCCTTTAGGATATCTAATCCTATCAGTCATATTTACAATTAGATGTTGTAATTCTGAGTATCAAAGTCTCCCAGTGTCCTTTAGTCAAGTCAGCTGCTTCGTTTTGCCGTCAGATGATAAAAAACACACACGCGCACACTCTGCGCCTTGTGACTCCCAAACTGGAGAAAAGATAACCTCTCACAGGGCCTGAGACACAGGAAATGTAGGCCTGGGATAATGCTGAGGCTGTGCATGTTTGTGTGACTGTCAGGCTGATGTCATTCTGGGACAGAGTCCAGTACTGGGATGGGAACGAGAAGCCAAGGGCCGGGACAGTTTCATGCGGATGTGTTTCTATACAGGAAACCCTAACTGCTGGTTTTCCACTAGATATTTAGAGAAGCCGGCGAGTGAAAGACAAGAAGAAGAAAGAGGACAGGAAACAGAGGTAGCTGTAAACAGTGTGTGCTTCTTAAAGGGTGGCTTGTTTACACAGTAAAGACAGATTGACTAATGATCTCTCACTAATTAATCCTTCATGAATTTCATTACTTTAACTGTGCGGCAGATTTATTCTCCTTCTGCCACAAGCAAACACACTGAAAGCAGCCATATGGTATGAAAAAGGATTAGTCTTTCTAACAAGAACCATTAAATGTTCTTACCTTCCTGTAGGCCAGCTCGGCGTGCTCGGGTGTGGAGCAGCTGTCATAACCTTTAAACTTGTCTTTGGCGTCTTTAAGGAGGGCGTCTAGGCTGTCACGCAGGTACGCGCTGTAACCTCCCTGCCTTCCGTCGTCACCTGCGAGGTCCTCCAAACGCCGCGGCAGCAGCGCCTGCTCCACATACGAGTTCCTGCAGCGATTCATCTCCTCTGGGATCTGCAGGACACGAAGAGAAGCAACTTAATCTAGTGTGATGTGGAAACTTCAAACTTCTCTGTAAAGTCGGAGACATCTAATTGACACCAAGGCATCTTCACCCTGATTACATTAATCCTCTTTATTCATGGGAAACTATATTACGTGTAACTTGTATAAGGAGGCACTTTAATTAAAAATGAAACATAGCACACCCTACTCATTTCCATCTCCTTGTTTATACAACTCATTCTCATTGTATCTGTCGGTTTGTAGCTGCCATGTTTCAGGTTTAATTGAAGACTTACCGTCTAAGAAAAGGATTTTCATTAGATGATAAAATACTTGTTGAAATGGCGGCAAATTACACTTTGTTATTTCATAGGCCATCTTCCTCTTATGAACCTCGATGAGCAAATGGAGATCTAATTAAAACAAAATAATGCAGGCGGTAATTGAGTTTACTTGTTGTGTGATGTGACCATGACAGGAAGCCAGGAAGCTCTCCCACAATCTAATTAAGCTTAGAGCAGTAATCACGCACAGCGTGCAGCCTTTTAGCATTTACTGTAGCGTGTCAGAGAGGACTGAGCTGGGCAGAGCAACATTTCAGGCTGAATGGGATTGATATTGGATTAGTAATAGTGTAGTTTGCTGATTACTTCCTGTTTATCCAGTGGACATAGAACTGTACTGGATGAGATTTTTCAAAAGTTTGGTGTAAATGGACAGAGACATGAAGTAAAGTCTACCTAACAGGGGCACATTCACTTTATGTAATCATAACACTTCTTGAGCAAATGACAGCATGAACTGGATCAACAAGTTATGTAACTGGGACTGTGTTTGTTTACTGAATAAATACAGCGGCAATGACACGGTACAGTGTTCTAGAGGTAACAATCATTCAACTTCCCTGATTTGCTCATTGCAAATACTAAAAGTTAATACTGTAAACATTTTTGCACATCCATTGTAAACAACATGTAAAACCAGTACAGTTCCCTAAATGAACTACCTACAAATAAACTTGAATCTGATTCTTAAGCCGCCATGTGCCACACAGATCTCTGTAAAACGTAGGTGACCTCTCGAGCTTTTCATTTTCATACTAACTTTAACTCTGAAAGCTAGGTGTTTGCTAAGTTAGAGCAAAAGTTCAGCTCCAGTGTTGGGAACTACTGACCCGAAAGAGTTTCCTGCACTCCTGGATCATGTGTGCCAGGCCGTGAGTAGCAGCCAGGTTCTCATTCAGGTCCCTCTGGTCTGGCTTTCCCAGCGTCTGCTTCCTGTTCATCACCCTTTAACCAATGGAGGAGGGGAAGGGGGAAAGGAAGACAGGTGGACAAAACAAGATTAGCAACAGCATCCATCATCCAGACAGACAGAGGAGTTATGTTCACCTGACAAATCCTCTTCTGCCAAATGTGGAACAATATATATGTAATTAGGTAAATATGTTTATGTAACCTCTCTATTTCCTCTGTCTCCCTCTCTTCCTCTCACTCCAGCTTTGCTTCTTTTCCTTTTTTTGTCCTCCATCTACAGTATCCTGCTCTTTTGTTTCTATAAAATTACCCTTTCCTGTTTTGAGAATGTACAGCATATGACATGTTATGTAAGTTGCTGAGACAACATCTGCGCCAGTGATGGTGATCAAAATAAAGGCAATGATATTGTTCAAATAAACTGGATGCCGGGGCGCGGAGGTGCGGAGGCGGACGCTCACCTTGGTGACGAGCTCTCTTTGCGGCGCAGGGTGTTGAGGTGGAACAGGGACGGAGCCAGGCAGACAGCTAGGTTGGTAGGAGTCATCTGGTTCTCAGCCACGCAGGCCGTCACGTCACTCAGCAGGCACAGCAGCGTTCGCAGCGCCTCGCGGCTCTCATCGGGCAGCAGGAGCACGGCAGCACGAACTGCCTGCAGTCGGAGCTCTTTAGGCATGTCTGGAGAGGGAGAAAGCGGTGGTTTGTTTTAGATATTATAAGCAAGAAAAAGACTGATAACCACTGTCTTGATACTTAATGTCATCTTTTTTGTGTCTGATGGTTAACTCAGGAAGGAGTTCATGTTAAGCTTCCTGGGCCTGCCAAGAGTGAGCAATGATGGGATCTGAGTTGACCTAACTGTGTTATATAAGCCTGTGTGTGTGTGTGTGTATACACTATATGCTTCATGCTTCATACTTCATGCATAGGACTGTTTTTTTTTCACCTTATATAAACAGTGCCTATTGCAGCCATTATAATCTTAAAGGAACAGAACTTGGGAGGACGTGAGTCACAGAGGGATGAACCAATACCATATCACATATATCACCTCATTCCACAGGTATTTCCTGCACTCATTTTGTTTGTTTTCTTTTTACGGTTTCACAATTTCTTGCTCCATGGCAGACAAGCATCTGCAGCTCTGAAACAATACGCTTCATGCAACTGTCTCACAGATGTGTGGCTGTGTATGTGAAGCAAAGGCATGTGTGACCGCACGTGGATGTCTGTACAAGATTTAGTTTATTCTTTAAATAATTTCTGCGCATGCAAGTTCTTACACTGATAAATCTGGAGGAATGTCTCGGAGAGCTTGCTAGTGAGCAGGGGTTCTGGCAAATCTCTGAAGTACTGCTTCAGCATGTCTGCGACGTCATACGCCGTTTGGCCCTCATAGTTGACTCCTCCACCGTCTGCGCCGCTTGCTTCATTCATCTGGCGAAGTGCTTGGATGCGAGATTTCACTCCTGACTTCCTGAAAAGACCCACCTGGACAAAGAGCGAAGGACGAGTATTAAATCATGCGCAGAAACCTGATATTTCAGCTTTGAACTGTAATTCCCTCATTAGTCTCAGTATTACAATGAGAACAATGTTTGATCCAGTCATTAAGGCATATCAAAAATGATCCATGTGCGCAAACCTTTTAAAGCTGCACGCTGTTATCACTGAAAATAATATTCTTGACTTATCCCCAAATCCACAGCTTACAGTCAATATGGTTACATCACAACAGATCCTGTTGACTGTATTTACAAGAAGCTCTGTGACACCCAGTGGGCGTTGTTGTGCTGAAGGTTGTGTAGGACCTCATTGGTGGCCTTTTACGGCTATTGTGAAATGGCAGTGTTGAGGAGGAAAGGGGGAAAAGGCCGTTGGATTGTCCAGCCTGAATATTTTCCATGAGCTTTCACCGCTTCCAAACAGAGGCGCCTTGTCCTGCTTTGAAAAGAGCACCATCACCCTGTTGACTGGTTTCCCGTCGATAATCGCTATTTTTTCCATAGTCCCGCTTTCTTTCTTTTGTGAATGTACACACGCAATATAAGATGAGTCTTTCCTAATGTCTGCGTGATTAAACAGACGTAGATGACTTAACAGCTGCACACTTTTGATTCTCTCCAGGCCTCTCCGCTTCAGTGAGTGTGTGACAGCGGGAAGAGAAAAAGCGGGACCGACAGTAATTGTATACACACACTGACTAAGTGGGTATCAGGGTTTTTTCTGATTCACTGCTCCATCTTATGTAATATTCAGTGAAAAAAACCCATCATGGACGAATATTTGACTGATTGCAGATGTCCTAAAAGTCTGATATTATGTAACCCCAGCGCTTAAGATAAAAAATGCTTTTTTCTTAAAGACTAGCAGCAATTTTAACATATATACATATGTACACACCCATACATACACACACACACACACACACACACACACACAAACACATAGCAATTCCACTTCTTTCACTATACAGCTTACCTGGTCAAGGCACTGGCTGCGTAAATAGCGCATGGCCTGTTGAATTCCCTGAGGGAGGGGCTGGCCTGTCCGCTGTACGATGACTTGTAGTGGCACACCGAACACATTCCTGTCTTTGTAGTCGCGCACCTTGATCCGCTTCATAAACTTTGGCACAGCCCTGCAACATGAACACCCAACAAAAGGAAACTTACACACTGATGTTAATTTAACAATTCAGTTTGAAAACTTATTTAAAAGAACCTTGTTGTAAGAGCACATCTAGAAGTAATCAGGGTTAAGCAGCTCTGTGAAAGAAAAAACATCACCAACTGCTGTTTAAACTTTGACTCACACAATGGACTCATCACAATCTGAGACAACTTTAAATAGTTTATTTGGTTCTCTAAATCAAAATACTACAGAATTAGACTGGCTACCAAAATGTGTGTGTGAGTGTGTGCTTTATGTGTGTGCAAGGAGGAAACCAAGCGACTGTAGATGTCTGTCTCCAGGTTTATGAGAGGGGTGGATAAACAGCGTGAGGGTGGAATGGAGGGGGGGAGTAGGATGCATGCTGGGGTGTCAAAAGGGGAGGAACTCACTGCTTTATACATCCGCACAAAGTGTCTGTCTCGCTATTTGTTACTCTGTGTGTGTGTGTGTGTGTGTGTGTGCGTGTGCTTGTGTGTGTGTGTGAGTGTGTGTGTGTGTGTGCTATAACCACAAACGCCAGAGTTAAAACATGCAACTCCGACCATTTCACAAGAGCGCGCCCACAGATTTATGGCTGTGTGTCCATCTGCATGGGTGTGAGTGTGTTTAGCAGAGAGACGCTATGCGTGACTCAGGACAAGCTTGTCTTTGTAAGAGCAGACGTTCACAAGACTTAAGAGCGCTTCTCTGAACCACAGCTTGGGAAAAATGGAAAAGTAGCATATTATGATCGCAGCCCGGAATTCTGAATATGTGTGGGCCTCCAGCGGCCAACAAGTGGCCTCTGTCTTTCAATGAGCTCCAGCTTGTCATAAGACTGTCATAACGCCTTCTATTCCTGTCCAAGGAAGGGATGATGGAGGAGTGGAAAAACACAACAAAATGATTCAATTTCCCTTGTTAGATTTTGTAAAATAGTGTACAACTTACTTCAGATACTTTTTAAAAATGGTAATGATGAATACTAATGTTTGTTTCACAAAATTTCTGTAACATGTATTATATATTCTGTCTGCAAAGAAAGTCCAGTTGTGTATATTCTGGTCAATAAAATTAAGTCTTGTATTTTATACATATTTTTACACCTTTTCCCCAGTATTTGACTTCTGGGGGGAAAAAGAAAGAAATGTAGGAAGAAAATGAGGAAAGCAGAAGTTAGCTTAGTGTGCCTATAAAGCAGTAACAGTAACAAGGAGGATATGAGATGCCATTTGATAATCATGAGCACCATGTAAAGTGAGGTCAGACCAACACTTTAGAAGTGGTAGAGAAGGTAGTGGTGGAGGGATAATTGTTGAGGAGCTATCTTTCCAGCCTCCAGCTCTTGTAACACCATGCGTGTGAACTGCCATGATTGCCCCGTTGAGAAAAAGACAATGTGCACCCCTTCCCAGCAATTACAGGCCTGGGAAAAGAATGTGAAACCCAACCTCTGCGGACAGCCGTCACCACACTATACAACAACCTGCAGATGGAGGGGATTGGGAGACGGGTGGGACAGAGGGGTAGTGGATGGATGGATGACTGAGTGGATAAAGCCAAGGGCATCACTTACAAGAAACATTTAGCCAGACGCGAAAGGTATTTCACGCAAAACAAGCTCTGCATGAAAAAAGCTGGTGCATATATTCCTTACACAACATTCCCCCTTTTACTCCAGTCCACTCACCAGCTGAAGCCATGTTTGTTCGTAGGAGTGTGTTTCTCCAGCAGGGCAGTGAGCTGCAGCAGGGAGAGCTTCTGGAGCAGATTCATCTGCAGCACAGACTGGCAGCTAATCTGGAGCTGGGCCGAGGCCAAGCTGGGCCGATGGGAGTTCTGGAAGCTCGGCCAGCGGAGTTTCTGCGGCCTGGAGTATGGGGAAAGACAAGGAGAGAGCACAAATTGAGATGTGAGAAGAAGAATGTTGATTAAAAAGGAGCAGTTAAAGTCTTGTGGATCTGCGTCATGCTTTTGTGTACACATAAACCTAGAAAATGACACACAGCCACACACAGTATTTGTAGTTTTATGTGCCAAGTGATCAGTGTAGGGATTATGGGGATTTATGTACACATCAATCACGGGACTGACTAAGAGACTAAAAAACCCACAACCCCCCAAATGTAATTCTGCCTGTGGATTCCTGAAGGAACAGCAACAGTCCCCATGGAGACCAAGCAGCATTCCAGTATATTCAGCACCATTACGTAAGGAGAGGAGTCTCAGCGTGTCCCCGCGTTCATCCTTTGCTGTCACTGCTTTTTGTTGGTACGTCAGTGTTTGTCTTTCCATTGTTTTGTTGTCTTTGAGCTTTTCATGCACTGAGGTAATGTTTGACAGAATTTTACAGAAGAATACAAAAACCATGAGTCTGTTTGGAAGCAACAGGTTAAATTATGTTTTTTTTCTGTGAAAGGGTCAGTTAAGGAAAATGATGAAAAGTAATAATACAAAGTAAACTATGTAAAAAATGTTTCAGGAAGTTTTCATTAGTATCACTTACTACAGAAGAAATTGTCATCATTTAATAGGGGGATTACAGGGAGTAACGGACATTCTTGCTAAAAAAAAAGTTGTTGTGGCTCATTTTTATAAATAACATTTTACCATAGAAATAAGAGGAGTGCTTAGATTTTCTTTACTGACCTGCTGGTTCGGGTTAGAGATGCCCCAACACCAGAATCACGTCTCTCCCTCATCCCCTCTTCTCCCTCAGCAAGCGGGTTTCCCGTACTGTCTTGGTCGCTACCATTCTCCGTCTCCTCGAGTCGGTTTTGCAGAGGAGAGGACGGGCATGGGGAGGCTGAATCCAGTGCTGAATCTGAGTCTCCTTCTTCCTCTTCATCCTCCTCCTCTTCCTCCTCCTCACCGGCAACGGCCTCTGACCAGGCGTTAACAAACCGCTGTAGGCCGCTGACATGTTGCAGCACTTCCTCCAGTTTACGCTCGTCCCCCTCTTCCTCCTCCTCTCTCTCGGTGTACGGGACGTTATCATAAAAACTGAGCCGGCTGTCGACGGAGCCTGAGGAGGCACGGCGCTGACGTCTACTTTGCCGCCCCCTGAGGATCACAGAGTTTCCGTTATCATTCCCATTGTTATTGCGAGAACTCCCATCCTGCAGGGCTTTGGGGAAGGTTCCAGGCTTGTGACCTTCGGGTAGGTAGAAGAAGATCGTGCCCTCCTCTTCCTCCTCCTCCTCTTCTTCTGCTTGTCTGCTGTTGTCCTGCACGCTGAAGTTGTTCCTGCGGTTCTGCTCATCAACCGTCATCCCATTGCTGGCTTGGCAGGGGATGGGTGGGGCGGATTTGGGTGGGGGTGTTGGCTGTTGATCTGAAGCTTGTTGGAGAATGCTGAAAGGATCAAAACTCTCCAGATACATTCCTCCCCTCTTACTGGAGCCTGCCGCTGTGCTGTGGCTGCGAGCGCGAGTCACCGGGCTCGGCGTGCTCACTGCACTTCCACTGCTGGCTTCGGACTGGCTGCTCCCAGTACTCCCAGTGCTGCCGTTGCTGGTCTGAGTGGAGTACGATACGGAGCGATTCCGGTTAAGTGTCATAGTTTGAGTGGGATTGCGGTGGTGATTGAGGTTCTGGTTGAGGTTGATACTCGAGATGTCCACACAGTTGAGCCTCCGCAGCTTGTCATCATCTAGACCCTCTTTGATGACAGGACCACTGATTTCTATCTTCCCTCCGCTGGTGCTCCCTTTCTTCTTTCTCTTGGAGGTGGTGCCGCTCCGCAGCCGCAGACTCTCCATCCTCTTGAGGAAGCTCTTGGCTCTTGAGCGGGTGCTTTTGCCACTGCCACCTCCTCTGTCCAGGCTTCCTCCTAGTCCTCCCATCCCTGTTTTCACATCAAAACTGAACTGTCCGAGCGTTTCCAGGGGCGATGGAGGCATCCCATCAGACAGAGAGTCCTCATTAGCGCATCCTGACCCACCTGTGCCTGAAGAGGAACACATGCTCGCTACAGAACTGGCACGGGTGGCACCAGCGGGTGCAGCTTCGCTCGTCAGGGTTGCACTGTGGCTCTTCTCCTCTCCTCTTCCTCCACTCCCGCTGCTGTGGATGGAGCCCACTTCAGGCTGTTCGCTGAGGTCGGTCAGCACGCTCTCTGAGCTGTTTCCTTCGCGCAGGGAGAGCTTGCCTTTCTGGGACGCCTGGTCCTTTGGGAACGGGGGTGGGGCAGCATCTGTGTGCAGCGTGGAGAAAACCTCCAGCTCCTCCATACGAGACCAGCGCTTGCTGTCCCTCTGGAAGGTCCAGCGGCCACTGATGGCACACGGCTCGTCCTCATCGGAGTCCTCACTCTGGATAGGAGAGAAGGAGGGGACAAAGAGGAGGGAGGAAGGAATTGCAATAGAAGAAGGAAAAAAGAAAGAAGGGAAGAAGAACAGTTAGAGGACATTATGCACTGCTACGTTTTCCATTTCTTCTCCAACATTCCTCACCTTGCTCCAGGAAACTTTCTGGAGTTATGGAATTTATAATTGTTGCACTTGCAAAGTGCCTTCACCACAGTTAGTCTCATTACTCCGTCTTTTTGCATCCTGTTACAGTACATGTTTTTTCTTAAACTTCCTATCTAGCACATGAGATATACTGGTGTAAAATAACTTCAAATTACAAGAAAACGTCTTGTGGTTTATGATTTGACTTAAAATTCCTTTTAACAACAGTTTTGTGTAACAAAGATCTTGAGGTAAGCACATGACCTGGTGAAGAAAAAATACTCATCAGCAAGTAAACATGCTTCAGTTGCTTCCTGACTGCAATTACTGGGTCACATATAGTGCACATGCACCTTCACAAGATGCAAACACCTCCCCTAGTTTGGTTAATCTATCTCAGGCCCTGGAGGGACTTCAGGAAATTCCATTTTGACCCCCACAGCTCACAATGCAGCCGGCCAGACTGGGGTCACTCCCCCCTACAGTCTTTATCCCCTCTGTCTGTACATGGACGCACACACAGTTTGTGTCAGTGATACACTGCTACTGTCAATCCTTATTCCTTATCCATGACAGAAATATCTACCCTCTCACACACACAAACACGCTAAACTGGGAAATTCCAAAGGGGACTTCTTCAGAGTTCATAATCAAAGCAGGAGACAGAAGCTCATAAGACTAATTTAACTGCTACGCTTCCCCTCTCTAGAGCTGTATCAATAATCTGAACTCACCAAAAAGAAGAAAAAAAAAGAAAATAATTGACTTGAGAGGGTTCTAAGCAATAAGGAAAGGAAATAAGCATTTGAAAGAAAAAAATGCACAAAGAAAAAACTATGATCAAATCCATAAAATCCCTTTTCCACTAGTGGAGTGCCAGTCTTCCATTTCCAATGCTCACGTGGCCTCTGCGTACAGGCATCATTAATTATGTGTTCTGCAATGGAAACATGACGTACCTTCAAATATAAAATGGTCAAAGAGTGCGATCCACGCCTGCTATATGCATGGCTTTTATTGAAGTCAATGATTTAAAGAGGACAATAGAGATTTTCGTGACATTTTTGGATTCCATTGTGGCTTTTTCCCCAAGTTATGTTAGTTGGAATGTGAGATAACAGGAGTATGCTGTTCATTGTGCATAGAGCGCGGTGACTGGCTGAAAGAGCACCGACCATTTATCAACATTCTGGAGATATCTTATCCTCAAACCATCAAGCCACCAAAGCATTCACTGTGACGGTGGGCGCTTTTAACGTCACACGGTGTCTGCAGAATGAAAACTATTTATTATTACAATTAGACGAATGGAAAGGACAAGCCAAGAAAGAACGAGAAAAAGGGAAATTGAGATTTAGGGGAGAGGGAATGTTAAGACATGAGGAGATCAATGCATTCCTAAGCTGTCTTGAGGGGGGTGGGGGTGTCATCCCACAAAGATGGCAAATAACCTCTTTGACTCTCCTACTTTTCTCTGTTGACTCCTGAAATTAAAGAAAGGTGCCACGGAAAGGGTCATCCTAATGAATACTGATACACACAGAACAAGGGTGCTATGTAGCACTTTGTTAGGTCATTAGGGAATTTAGCTTAATTTGAATCAAAAGGAGCACAAACTGACAGTTTAAGTGAATCCAGACTCTGTATTCTGCTTGAAGCACGCATAGTTTAAACTTGGGTTTTCACAGAACTTCTCTTGTCTGAGGGAAAACACTTTCGAAGAAGCCTGTTTCCTAGAAGGTGAAATTTAAGAATGTAGTGTTGGGTAAGGATATTTTTCTCGTATATGATTTTTGCAAGAGCCTTTTTTTGCAAGCTGAACTAATTCCTTCTGTGGTGAGCCAGAAGTATGAGGAAGTTTTTGGGAAACAAGGGGAGCTTTACCTTGAGTAGGGGGAGGTCCTGGCAAATGCAACCCCTTCATTTAGACATTAAAGCTATCCTCCTTCCCCCTAGGGTCCTCACAGACCACTTGATTTAGAAATAAAACCAACAGGTGCCTTCTCATTAAACAAGATGTGAGAAAACACAGCTTTGCCCTGTGGCCAAGAGTGAACTGATGGCTGAGGTGAGGAAATGCAGTTGTGGTTGAGGAGACGTGCAAAGGGGCTTTTGAGAAAGGAGTGGAGTTGGTGTGTACTTACTCTTTTTCTTTGCGGTGATATCTCCAGTCTCATTAGAGCACACTTGTTGAGGGTGTTCAGTCTCCTGAAAACACAAAAATACAAATGGGTTACATTTGAAAGATTCTAGCTGCCTGATTTTTCCTAAAACACAAACCTCTCATCGCAGAGGGGATGTATGACGGAAGAGAGGATGAAACAGGATGATAAACAGAAGAGGAGAAGAGAAAGACAGAGGGGGAGCTTGGGTGCACCCAGGCTGGCTAATGAGCTGCTGAAGGATAATCCCCACATGAGCAGGAGGAGAATGAGAGGCAGACAGAAAAGGAGAGAGCGAGCAGAATGAAATCTGGTGGAGTGGCGACGACAACTTGGGGAGGGGGGGCAGAAAGCTTATCCCCCCAGCCACCTGGAGAAGGGGAACGAGGGTGGTGGCGGCGGTGGTGGTGGGGTCCACCCTCTAGAGAGCTCTTAGAGGAGATCATGTAACAATGGAGAGATGAAGGGATGGGAACTGAGGGATAGTTGGGACTGTGGGGAGAGGGGGGGCCGAAAGGCTGCCAAGAGAGGAGACACTGAGATGATAGCTTCCAGATGTAGGGGTGGGGTGGGGGGTGGGTATGGGGGGGACACCTGCTGTGGTTTATTACTGAGGAGTTGGAATCTGATGAAGGAGTCAACTCCATTAAAGAACCATTAACATCCTCCTCAGATGCTAATTAATATGGCAGGGGCACCAACCAGAATGCAAACCAAGTCCTCTCTGATTATCCTTCCTGCCATTTAGCCCAGAATTCATATACACAAACTACGCTTTCTGAAGCTTCATGCAAACAAAACATTAAGCTTTTATTCCTCAGTTGTGGGTAGTAAATGAGGGTCCCCTGTCTCCTACAAGATGAAAAGACAGACTGAATGTAAAAAGTGTTGCGTGACAATGTTGCAAGTGAAAGGTGGGAGTGAGGTACGTGCTTGCCAGGACAATACAAAAGACTCTAATGACCGAGGTAAACACCATCAGCCCCAGAGGAAGTCGAAAATAACAAGGAGACAAGGTAGGTACATAGAAAACTAAATGGGGAGACTAGAGGGCACAGTACATGGCTCCATGGTGCTTATCGTGACACTTTCATCTAATCTGAAACTTTCCAAAGCATGCTTTCTTTTGAAGTCACGCCCCTATGGTTTCATTTGGGGGCAAAAACAAGAGATAGCACGCAAAAGACGAGGAGAATAAAGTGAATGGCGGGTGACATCGATAAGAAAAGGGAAAAGAAGCGGGAACTGTTCAGTATGACTTGTGATCTCACCTGCAGAGAGCCTCGATAGCATCCCGATCGAGGAAGTCATGGTCTCTGGTGACTGAAGAGATGTCAATGGGAAACTGGGCATCTGAAACAAAGAGAATCTGATCAGGTTGGGCATCTCCTAGCTGCTGATTTGATCAGTGTGTTCAGATAGAACTAAAGATATAACCCCTAGCCTTAAAAAACACCCACCCACTCAAACACCCACCAGGACCTTCCGTCCCACCTCTCCCCCCCCATACCGCCTTGATGAAAAGCTAAAAGAGGAAGTAGCGTCTTAGCCGACCAAACAAACACAGCTGCAGCTTTCAGACCTGGCAGGCAGGGGGGATGTGGAGCACAGAGGGAGAGAACAGGGGATTGATTGAAGAATGACAATAGGTACTCCACCGCTGCTAAGAGGTCCCACTTCCTTTTCTCCTTCTCGTTCTTTTCCCTTAGTCTACCTCACTAACAGGATCACTTCTTCACTGAGTTACAGCATCAATAGGAGCACACAATCTGTTAACCTGTGCCTTTAATCATAAAGAATATCAAAGCACCATCATCCAAGTATGGATGGAGGGATTTTAAGATTGTTTTCTGGAATACCTTGACCCAACCCGAAGTGAGAATCTTGCATTCAACCCTCGGGGCAATGATGATAAGGTGATGCTACTCAAGGCAGGCCAGCACCTTTAGCCTACTGTACTGAAACAGACTATCAGTCTGCTTATCTTTAGTGGGGCAATAATCTTGACAGCACAGACAATGCAGATTGTCCCACGGATAAAAGGAAGGAAAAATGTATCATGCATCAGCACAAATTCCTACTGGTGTAGAGACAGTAGCAAGTGGCAAACCAGCGAGGGTGTTAAATCTGTGCAGCGAGTAATTGTGGTTTGCGTTTTGTGTTGCCGTTCATGTATGTATAAAAACAGCCTCATTACCTATGCAGAAACACAATGATCTTCCTGTTCAAATAGGAAGCCTTTCACGGTTAAGTGGCAACAAGCAATGACCCTGTTGACAATGGTAGCTTGGTCCTGCTGTCATCATCCTGCAGTTACATAAGGGCAGCTGGTATGCCCACGGTGGAGTTGAAGGAGCTATACGCAGTGTAAAGAATGTTTGATGTATTCCTGTAAATGTGTGTATTCAAAACTCAATGGTCATGCTCAGCATTCTTTTCCAATCATTTGCCATTATATGAGTAACTTTGTAGGGTACAGAAGACATGATTTGTGTTCATATTAACAAGTTAAGAAAGACCTTTGGTCCTCAAACAGTTACAACATAAGTTAGATTGCAGTTTGGAATTTCTGTGGTAAAGTTTGAGTTGCTTTAACTGCTAAAGCACAGCGAAATACTGGGGCTAAGACAAATCACAACCATTACTACTACAACCTAGTACAACATTACTACTACAATCTAGTCTCATATACAAAAAAAGTTACCTTAGTTATCAGTCTGAATAAGCCCAGAAACCCAGTTATTCTCACATCAACAGGCCAAAAATACAAACTTTTTTGTCCCTCCTATCTTCATTATCAGCACTTGAGCTGGGAGTGGATGTCTGATAGGGGTCTTTACCTTCATAAAGCTGGGCGTACTGCGGGAATCCTGCTGCTCTAAGCCAGGTACAGGCCTCTTTGGCTTCGATCTCTGCAGAGAAAACAGTGGAAGAATACAAAAGCATGTTAGGGGTTGTGGGAAACTTTACTTTTTCACTTTAACTGGACTGAACAGACAAAAATATAGTACTGCGATATGGTAATGGTAATGCGTGATTAACTAAAAAAGCCCTTGTGAGCACAACTTATAACACAATAGTTTACCATTTCAAGCGTCATTTAAAGACAACTTTCCTGTCAAACCATCACGCTGAGACAAAGAAATGGAATTGAGTGCAGCAACAGCTTTTCAAATGTGAACCCCTTGACCTTATTAGCTATCTCACACTCAGTCACTCTCCTCTCACATGCCTCTAAAGCTACGGCTCAAAGCATCACTCGTGTAATTTGTGTTAACCCCATCACACCCCAAGTGTGTGCCACTTAAGCTCCTTATCCAGGTGAGGTGGTGGTTTTGTTTGTCCATGCAGAGATCTCCAACAGATGATGTCCATGTGGAGACTTTTCCCACACAACATGACAAAAGCTTTTGTTTGGGAATTTCTGTTGGTTAAGATGCATGTTTGAAATCAGATAATTGTTTCTCAAGTGTACATCAATGCCATTACAACAGTTGAACATATTCAAAGCACTGCTCCAAACACTGCCAGACAAGCTCCTCCATAACCCCCATTAAACATAAGGTGTGACATTTGGGCATGTTATGCTAAGTGCTGACTGGATGTTGAGGTCCGCTGTGTCAGTGGAGCCGTAGCAATGTCTCCCAATTATCTGTGAAAGCCCTTTAGTTGACATATGCCAAATGGCTGCCCACACCCCAACCTCCTCAATTGCTCCATCACCCCCACACAGCCATCAGTTTGTGGAGAGAAGACAGACAGAAACATGTCTCCAGGCCTTAAGGAGCTGACTTTACAATGTCCCCTTTGGTGGAATGACTGTAAGTACAAATGTAGCACAACCTTGAGAAGAACTTGTAAACCAAACCCAAGGAACAAAGCCAGGAAAAGACACTGGTAAACCTCAGATGAAAGTGACAACATATAGAGTGCCTCCACAACACAAAAGCAAAAATACTTGTTTTTCTATTATCAATGCTAGAACGTGGTATGTGAAGTCAGACGGGAAGTTTCTATTTCAAATTCTACAATCTTACATATTGACAATACACTAATGTTCTTCACGCTTTTAATAGGGGTGCTATGTTTGGCTAAGCGTGACTGAGCTAATAGTAACCACCGGTAAGGAGATGCAGAGTAGTGTGGTTTATCTTTAAAACACCAGTCTGGCAGTTCCACCTCATTTCGGGGGTAAATCACACCAAGGAACTATTTTTCTTTTAGCTCAAGCTCAAGACCAGGAGCATAAAAGGAGAACACATGGTGCCTGAAAAATGAGTTGAAATGTTTCTGTACTGAGGAACATACTGAACTGTAGTGATAAAACTGAGATAAACATGTATAAAATAATAGCAAACAAGTGAGTGTTAACTTCTAGAATTTGAGTTGACAGAAAGGTAACCATAAAGTACTATATGATGGACACAGAGGTCAAAAGGAGACTACTGCTGCAAAGGGTCTGGAGCATTTACATACCAACAACAAGCCTAGACGGCAGACAAACCCAGTAACAACAAGGTGTGACACGACCAAGACAGGGTCTCTGCTCTGCCACTGCAGGGGCCAGCGCCCCCGAAGCAACCACTGTGACACCAGCATGCACCCAGGTGTCAAATAACACATTAACAACTATGTTTTAAAGTTTTTTTTATTTGACAAATGAGGTCTATTTTTTCTTGTGGATGTGAAATGGCACGTTCCAGAAGCTGTGTGTTTGGTGGGTGTGTTGAGCCGAGTATTTTTGGAGAGTAGTGAACCCAGAGGAACGTAGAAACCAACGGGTAATTATACCAACATTCTTGAAAGTGAGTACTGCACAGGGCTGGAGATTCTTGTGTTTGCTTGTATATCTATGTGTGTGTGTGTGTGGACATGCAAGTCTGTGTGTGTTTGCAAAGGCCAACCTCATGTTTAAAGACAAACCACTCAAAAGACAGTAAAGCCATTGAAATGTAAATTAGACATACAAACACATGGTTAGCTTTCCACCCCCAAACCCTGAAAAGAGGGCTATGGGATCCATTAAGTGCCTTTGGAGGGAAGCTATCCAGTGACACACCCCATTGGGCTAGAATGTGTGTCAAATCAACTTTACAGTGACATAATGTGGACTGTGCCTAGGAAACCAAATCATGACAACGGTATTCACTCAGCAGATGGATAAAACTGAATAATATTTGTCACTGCATCACATTGTATCTCCATTCATTCACAGGATGAAGCAAGAATATTTTTCTATCTTTTGTTTGGCTGCAGGAAGTGGACAGGGCCATGGGGCATCTGGCACAAACAAGCTAACAATAGAAGCGCGCACACATACAATCTTATGTATCTGGAATAAAAAAAAGTTGGATCAACAAAGCCACAAAAGAGCTTTACAAAAATACCTCAAGCACTTTGGTTACAAAAATGTCATCCAACAACGCCTCTCCCTATTCTCTACATTTGTGTTTGCTTCGATAACTTGAGATCCATGGGTGTATTTGATTTTTTTTTTTGTCCTCCTTCGCTGTCCACCCCAATTCCTTAGCCCTCGCCAGGGAACTACCTCACTTCCTCTTCCTGCTTCCCTCACAGGAAGAGAGCTGAGCGGCGCTGCAGTGACCGCCGACCACCCGGCTGTAAGGCCCTGCCTTCGTTTGTTCCTGGCCAGATAATAGGCGGGGAGGCAGCCAAGACAAACACTGGCTCCGGTGATTGTGTGTGCTTACCAAATGTGCTCGTGGTTTAAGGCGACTACCAGCCACACTGGACAAATGTAAATGTCCTAAGGCATGCACTTAAATATGACAGCAAGAAATGTCAATTTCCTGTATATCCTTTGAAGGAAAACTGAAGTTCACCACTGTGACAGTGACTGTTAAATTTGGTCTACATGTGCCAAGTTGGCTGAAGCACAACAGATTAGAAGAGAAGTCTTGAAGCCAACTACTGTAATGAAAATATGTCTTGGCAAGCTAATTACTCTACAGTTGACCACACATTTCCTTATTAGCATTGTACGTTTTTTTCACCCAGTGGCAACAGTTAGGTATGAAAGTAAGTGCATACCAGTCCACAACAACTTTATCAGCATTTGTCATTTCACCCCAGTGACTTCAGGCAGACATATGAGAGAAACACATGGCTTGTAACATGGGGACGGTAACCCTGTGTAACACCAAACCCCTCTCCTGTTTGTTTCATCTTTTTACCACCGCCTATTGTTTCTAAGCCAACCAGGCCACAAACAAACAAGCACCTGCATATGTTAATATGTGAATCTGAGTAGAAACCAAAACAGAACTTCTGGTCTTGCTGAGGGGGCCCACACAGGATGTCTGAGACATGTCCGTCAGCCAGGACAAAGACACAGATGCATATGTGGGGCTATAACCCCATCCTCTGTTCATTTAGACACATTTTAAAATAGGTCTATCACCTGTACACAGAAATGAAGACAAATAAATTTAACTAGAATAAAAAAGTAAGTTCTGGCTAATGTCAGTGAGCAAAAACAGCACAGTGAGACAGTCCTTCTCAGTGGGAAAAAAGGTGATAACAATTATCAGTAGATAACATGACTAATGAGAGCCAAGCTGATGCTAACAGAGATGTCACATGAATCACAAGTGCTAAACTAGTGATCTGTGAATCAGAGTTAAGCTTCACCCGCTGCTTGCAGTATCGACTTAAAATCATCCACCACAGTCTTTGCTCTGCTCTGCTTTTCTTTTTCTCTCACCCTCATCTCCTCTGCTCCCTCTGCTTATTTCGACACTGCTCTGCCCTTCTCTTCTCTCCTTTCCTGTGACAGGAAATTCTCACAATTGACGACCGCAGTTTCCCTCCATCGCAGGAGGCAGCGGGGTCTGGCTTGGCCGAGTCTGAATGCTCAGCTCCAGAGGGAGTTTGTCAGCAGCTAGCAAACAAAGGATGCTGCTCCCCACCTCAAAGGCTCTGATACATACATACATGGCAGAGTGGAGGTCAGGAGTCTGAATACAGTTATCTCTGGAGCTGGAGTCTTTGAAGTCGGTCGATCGAGAAGAATGCTTGGCTAACAACTGCTGTTGAATTGAGGTGGCTTATCTGGAATTACCCGATCACCGCCGGGTCTGAAAGTGCCCACTGTAAAACAACCTGAAAGGCAGGCAGAGGTTTCTTATCAACTTCAGGTCTCAGTGGGTCATTCTGAAGGAGCTGCAAAGTGGGTCTAGACAGGTAATGTGATAAAGCAGACCAGACTCTGTGGCTCAGCGGTAATCTACAACAAGCAAAGCCAGAAGCCTGGATGCTGCCCGTGTTTGCCCTTCAACTCAGCGGTGATGAGGACAAACTCCTGATGTGTTTGTGAACTTGAAGAATGCGATTACGATGAATTCATGATCTGACACTTCGCGAAACTATTTCACGAATGGTCGCAATGTCCTTAACAGCTTGAATCGGTATTATGCTGCCGTCAGGACAACTGTGGACAACGGCTAATGTGACTGATGTAAATTCCCTGCAGTCATCTGCTGGAATGCAAAGATGGGTGATAACAGGTTTTCCTCCTGATGGGTATAAGTGTTTGCGATTCCACGGTTGAGACAGCTGGTCTTCCCTGAGAAGAGTCTGGATGTTGGCTGAGTGAGACGATGCCAGCAGTATCACCATCTGGCCGGCCTCAAGCAATGCCCCATTCACACACACACACACACATACAAGAGAGAATAATGAGGTTACTACCATAGTTCGTTCCGGTCATCCAACACCAGCCGGGGCAGACACAAATGCGGGGACACATGAAGCATGCAAACACACAGCTGGCCCAGATGGATCATCGCAGAGCTATCCCCAAAGGCCCCCGCGCTCCACGACGAAAGATTTATACTCACACAGAGGGCCCTCGCCACGGATCAGGTGACCAGGCGCATTCAAGAGCCTCTAATAAGCTTTCCACAGCCAGATGAGAGTGTACCTGCCAGGACCCCCCCGATAAGTAATCACTTGTAAACATATCCCAGGACAGCTCCAGTACATTCAACAGAGAGGAAGGTATAAGCACCAAAAAAAAAAGAACATATGTGTCTCTTCACAGGACAGGGAGAGGCAGAGTGCCAGCTGGGTGTAAATCTTTCAGATAAGGCCTCAGTTCACTTCCTGTCTCGCAAAGAGAGCAGATGAAGTGTGTTTCCCTCATCTGATCTTCTCCCACCACCACCTAGGACACCACCTACCCCTCACTGAAAGAAAAGAAGAGACCAAAACAACCTTCATTTTAATGGAGCTTCTCTCTCTTCCCTTGCAAAGAGTCACTCATTAAGTGGGGGTCAGCGGTGCAACACCACCTCCACCTCTGTCGTTGCTGTAGGTAATGTTCACTCAGCTTACATCACGAAGGCTGGAGGTCTGCGAGTGTCTCTGAGCACGTCCACAGTGGTTACATGGCTCAACTGAACCTCTGCGCGCTCATATCTGTTCCAGGCCCGCGGAGGCTGATAAGGAGCCATGTGTCGGAACAAACCGTTGCGACAAAAAGCCAAAGCCCACAAATCAAACTGAGCCTGCCAAGCACAGGACTGAAAAAAAAATCTCAAGGGGTTCGTACAGCCACAGCACATCCCCTCAAACCCCCCCCCGTCAGCAAAAGGTCTTCAGTCAGGCAAAACGCGCGGCAGAACAAAGTTGAAGGCTGGCACGATGCCTTCAGGTGATCTTAAAAGACACAAAATCTGAAGCTGAATATTCCACTTCGCGACCTCGTTTCCAAAACACGGATCACAGTTTCGTCCACCTCACACCGCGGAGAGTGTGTCGGTGCGCCGGCTGCTGCTCTCCACTGTGTGCGTAAAAGTGGAGCTTTCATAAGGAGATTTGTACCAGCTCAACAGACGGAACTGCACATGGGTCTTGAGTCATTTATAAAAAAAAATACATTTAAACGAAGTGTGCAGTGAGTTTTCAGTGAGCCGTGATGAGGAGCGGGGACAGCGGAGAGTTTATGCGCAAAGTGGAGAGATTTTTTAAATCTGACAGCCTCCAGCGCTGCGCCTTGAAGAAGACACACCGCTTTACTTTAAGCAAAACCTCTTGATCTTAAACACCACAAGTAACTCAAATAATAATATGTAAAAATAATAATAAACCGACTGTATCCCGAGCACACCTACAAGCAAGAAACATTCCTCTCGTAACAGGAAACAGCCTGAGCGCATGGACGCGTTTTTTTACTTTAAACCATCAAAAGAACAGACACAATACCGCACACTGTGACTGAGATGACATGTGATGAAGACTTACGTGTTAATATCATGTTTGAACGTCTCGGTCGCTACCAGCCTCGGCATAAAACCCAACTCCCGGCTGTCTGCTCAGGTCTGCTCCACCTTCAAGTCGAAGCCCGCACGATACATCCAGAGTCACAAAAGTAAAAAAAAAAAAAAAAAAAAGAGAGCTCAAACTACACAGTCGATTGCAAATGTCCTGCGAGAGCGTAAATCCATGGTCACAATTTTTCGCGTGGCTGCGATACACGGACTCTCCAAATCCTTCCCGACGCAGCGCGTCCCTGAATGAAGCGGTTCCTCCGGCAGGAATGTGACTGGAGAGTTTGGTGATTCAAGCTTTAGGAATGGGCGGCTGTGCGGTGGCTCCACCCCCCATCAACCCCCCCCACACCCTGCTCCGCTGCTCCCCACCTGATAAGGAGCTGGAGGCGCCGGAGGCTCACAGATCCAAACAGAGAAACCTCGGGCGGATCACAAAGTTTATACTCAATTTAATATCTTAGTTCAGTGCGTAAAAGCGCATCAGACACAACACCGACGCGCCTTTTTTTTTAATTATAGTGCGGATTTCACCTATTGTTCATCTTCCTCTGTTTGTTACTATTTGGTACCAATCTCACGAACTTCCTTTTAAAAAAAAGCTCTTTACAAATATCAGCCATGTAAAATCGAAAGTGATTAACTGGACTCCCCGGGACTCCCCCCCCCCCCCAATTCTTTACAGCTCCTGTCTCCTCTGAGCCTCCCCTTAATAGGCAGCAATTGACTCGGGAGGTTGGTACCCAGTTTGCATATCATTAGAAAATACTGGAGACGACAGCGAGACGCTCTTTTGTGAGGCGAGATTAGTGCGAAAAGCGCAAGTGGCGGCGCGGTGAAGAGACGACTGTTGCGGGCGTGGTGACGCTTCTCGTCCCGCCCACGTCCGAGGCGCGCCTGACGCACGCACAGCACGCTCAGCGACCACGCGTTTCAGTGCCGCATGATGTAAACACTTTAATGATTTGATCAGACTTTGTAAGCATCTACAAAGATATAATCACTATAATTAGGGATGACAGTAAGAATAAGATACAATCGGATTAGGATTTCTTAATACACTGAGGGTGTTCTGTAGTTTATATAAATATTAATTTCTTATTTTTTTCCACCTTGTCTTTGTTTTTTAGGCATAAATGTATTTGTGTGTGTGTTGGGGGCTGCAGTTTTCCAGGAACTCCTCAACGACCTCAGCCTTTGGCATATCAGCCAACTCAGTGTTATTTCCATGGTAACAGGCAGGCACTGGGACGGTGCAAAAAAAAGGAAAAAAAAAAAAAAAAAGGGAAAGCCAGACCAGTCCCCATGTGGCAGGGAAATACATGTAATCCAAAGCTTGGACTGCTCAGGGGGAAAGGATGATGCAGAAAATCCTGGCTGGCTGTGCTGTCTGGCTGCCACAACGTCCCAGCTGACTGAGGAGTCACAAGTGATTCACCCTGCAGCTATTACAGAGAGCAATATCATGAGTCTATACAGCACAGCCATTCATAAAAGCAGGTGGGAATTATTTGAAATTTTAGCGTATTGAATGATTTTTGATATACTAAAATAATGCTTTAAGGCCTCAACACCCTTTTCTCAAATACGGCTAATGCACCACTGTGTCAGATTTTGTTTAAAAAAAAAACATAAAAAACATACTGAATATTGTTTTATCGCTTTGATGCATCATGTTTTCCCCTCAATCTAATAAGCATAGCTCATAAATACGGGTTTGAACTGATGAGGTGATTCAGAAGTCCGCTACAGAAAATCTGTGCATTAATTTTGTTTAGGGTCTCAGAGACTCCAGCTGTCTAACCTGGCCACACACAAACATGTTAATATACTTTACATCTGTAATTGCTGTTGACAGTACTTTTTATGCCGAGCTACACCTCCCAAATAAGTCTGTTTTCCAGTGTCTATATCTATTTAATGGTTTGTTTAAACAGACATAAGGGAGATTTAGACTCTTTTTGGAGTTCAATTAACACCAAAGTTTAACATATTAAACAAGACATTCTTCCTTACTTTTGTGCAACAACAATGCTTTATGGTAATTTTCAGATTTTATCTGCTCTTCATTTGAAGGGAAGAATACATTGGGGTCTGTGGGAACCCAAACAGAAGTAAAGTCAATGTCAACAAAACACAAGGGTCAACACAAGAAGCTTTACAATAAAGCAGTCTACAAAAGTTAGCAAAGGTTTTTGATTTTCTGAAGAGAATCCTCCATAAAATAGCAAGTAAACAATACTATGAATTTGAAAAGGCATTCTCTATATTTGCCACTGTGGACACTTTTTGGCCAGTTCTCGCCAAGTATTGATGTATGCTACCCACAAGCATATCCAGCTAAAGCATTAGCATTATGTCAGCAGATCAGCACTAATGTCAGCGTATAAAAATCAAATAATACGTCAACAGAAAAACTTGTGATCTTATGAGCTCATAAACTGAGGAAAACCTCTTTTGATTTTTATCCTAAATCTATTACTGGAAGGGAGAGAGAAAGATAATTACGGCCTGTTGGTGTGTGTGTGAGAAAGAGAGACAGAGATAGGGGAAGGATAGAGAGAGAGAGAGAAGGCAAAGAGAGGAAGGAGAGATGAGGAGAGATTACCAAACAAGGCCAAATCCCAGAGCCACAAAACCCGACCACCCAGAGGCTGCACCCAAAACCCCAACCCAAAGCTACCCTCGGCTGAGATGGGTCAACAACCCCGCGCAGAGTCGAAAGGGGGTTTGCGCTCTTGAGTTGTTCTGTGGTGGTAAACACACAATAATGGCGGCGATTGTTGATGAATGTGTGTGGTAAAGTGTGAGAGATCAGACGTGCAGACTGCCGCTGCTGCCAGTTGCTCTGGGGCAAATGAGTGTGTCTCTTTAGAGCGTCTACAATTTTCATTCATCAAAGCCCGTCAGAGTTAGGCGCTTGTTTGGCTTATGATTCAGATACAGATCAAATACACACGAGTATAATGAGGGCTTTGGACAAAAGACAGGAAACGAGGAGATGCATCAGTGTTACAGCAGGCAGACAAGAGGGATTAAGTAGGCATTAAATGTAACTTTTCCTTAAAAAGGGAATAAAAATAAACACTTTTACCTTCAAGGCATATCATACGGGAAGTTTCAAAGGATTAAGTCAAGATTCATGATACATTTTTATCATGTCGCTAAATTATTACTTCTATTTTGAAACGTAATAAAAAACAGGTGTAAAAACAAAATAAACCACAGGTATTTGATTTTAATAGAATCAAATTATCTTGTGGCTGCTGGGTAGCTGGGTGCAGATACTGTTGCAGGTTGTACACTTTAAAGTTCCACCTTTGACCTGAGACGCAGAGGGAGGTGCTGGATGAGGAAAGTAAAGAAAGGAGGCACAAAAAAAATAATGAAAGAAAGACTGTTAAGAAAGACTGAGACAGACATAAAGAGTGAAAAACAAGATAAGTAAAATAAGTGTGAGAAAGATGAAAGATCTTCTCCCACCGTGGAGAGTCCTCCTCGGGGCTCGCCTTGGGGTTCACGCTCCCCTCACCGACCATTCCCACTCCCCAAACAGCGGGGCCAGGTGAGGGTCAGCTGACGGATGTGTCAGTCCAGCACACACACAAACACCCAAGGCCGTGTCAACAAAGGCTCACAGAAGAGATAACTAAATTATGGGTCTCCAAAGGTCACAGCAGCTGTCCTGAAATAAAGATCAACATGTTGGCTGCATGTTTTTTCTAAGATCTCACTGATTTTTCTGTTGTTGTTGAGTATTTTAGATAAAAAGGTCATAAAGATGCTTGTCACAACTGATGGGTAGGTCATAAAGAAAGAAAATAAAAGGGAAGGAAAGGACAGAAAAAAGCAGGAAAGGGGAATTTATTTGTATTTATTACAATACTATTTTGTCAGTTAATTGTGCTGCATTTTATTGTGAAGCAAGGTAGTGCCGCTGTCCTTGACTTGAAACTTGAATCTGCCTCCAATGACAAGTGTTTGTCCTTTCACTGATGCAGTTTGAGATAATGAGTTTAACTGCTGTTGTGCATTGTGTGTGAGAGAGAGAGAGGGTGAGTGACAGAGGAGAGGAGGGAAAATAATCTTTTCATAACAGGAATCTCCAGAAATAGCTCATCCACGGTCTTGGAGATCAGCCCAATAAGACACTGATTAGAGAGAAAGAAAGAGAGAAAGAGAGAGAGAGAGAGAGAGAGAGAGACAGCATGTGCTTCCACACACACAATGGGGAGGAGGAAGTGTAGGGAGACAGAGGCTTGGACCAGCACACACACAAACATACACACAAACAAAGGAAGTGTGAAGCAGACAGCAGACCAAATGCCTCGCCGACACCCTCTCCGGGCTTTGATGGACTGACCGCGATCACAATGGAGGCAGGAGGCTGACACACACACTTACACAAACAATGGATTGGTGTTGTATACCATGTATTTTTCAACCAGGTGGTGGGGTTCAAGAAAACAAACACTTTATGTTGGATCGTCCATTTTTTGGTGAGGTTTTACTTTTCGTCCGTAGCGTTAAGAGTCTATTTAGGTTATTCTGCACAAAACACCAAACGAACAAAAAAAACAAAACAGGAAAGACAAACCACTGAAGGAGAGTTTCCGAAGATTTATATTGTGCAGCGATAATGGGCTTTAGTCTTACGGGTGTTTTTTTCTGTACGTTCACTTGCAGGCACACACACACACACACACACACACACACACACACACACACACACACACACACACACATTATTTTAGGGTGGATGAAAAGGTTTGCAAGCAATTTCACATTTTAAACACAATCAGTTGCATAAAGTTTCACATTGAAGCTAAGCCAGGTGCTAGTTTTAAGGAAACCTGGATAGTGGCCTCTTCTTAAAATAAAGGGATATTCCAAACCACAGACATCAGACATTTTCCCTCGTAACCAAAGAACATTACTAAAAAAGTATCACCCTTTTTCTTTAAAAACATATTTCGATGTTTAGTACAAATGCTGAATATGAGTACAGATGCCAAGCACATGCCAATAATCAAACACATTTGATTACACACATATACATTATATGACTGGTTTGTTTGCCTTTTACTAAATGATCCCAGAGCCAGAAACTTGACAGAAAAATAAAACCCTGCGTGTGTGAAGACCTCCTGATCTCAGGTTTCTTCTGGAAGGGCATAGTTTAATGTTTGCTTACAATCCCCATGAGCTGTTACCTGGCAACAAGCACTCTTCCTTTGGTGTATGTAATGCAAATAAAGAAGATCAGAAAGATTAATGTAGATGTATGTTCGGCTTATTTGTCTTTAAAGTACAGACCACTCAGCATAAAAAACAGTATAAAAAACAACTCGGGACCTGAGTCAGACCGAGTCCAAACTAAATTCGGTCTAATGAGTCTGCCGTAGGTCTTTGGCCAGATACACAATGGTAATTGTGACCAATTATCCTGGGATCTACTCTGATCTGTCTATCTCGTCGTGCTGTGTGTTGGTGCACTGGTCTGGGTTTCAAGTTTGCTGATGCACGAAAATTCATGTCTGCTCAAATACGATCTGATTGTCCTCGGGTCAGATGACAATCGGAGAAGGTTTTCCACTGATGCATTTCAAATCCGGTACCTAAAAAAAAAACAGAATCCACCTGAGCTCTAAAGTGCTCCGATGTGTCCAATGCATCTCCTGTTATACCCATCAGTGACAAGAACAAATTGAATTTCAAACTATTATCATATGGACTTTTATATACTCTACCAATGGGAGTGCATACATGTTTTAGTGGAAAAAATCAGCTGAAAAGGTTGATCTGTTTTTTTTTTTTGCCTTCCAATCTTTGAGCACGACTGACATGTCAAAAGAGTTAAATCACTGTTTCCTTGTAAAGCACTACCATATGTGGCTTCTGCTCAACCTTGGCTTTCAGACAATGCCAGAGAGAATTAATGGACAACACTTATCTATAAATGCTAAAGCAAACATATGTACGTTAACACAGTATATGTAAACTCAGAGAAACTCACAGTTAAGTACATGTGTGTGAAAAGAAGCTTTAGATACTCTTTTCTTTTAGTCTGCACATTACAGTAATACCAACTTTCAACTTAACTGAATATGTGACATTGTGACATCAGAAATAAAAAAGGAATACAAGAGCTCTCTAGAATCCACCTGTACGACATTTCTGATGGTAGACATACTGTTCTTTATTATATAATTTCTGTATATTAAATTTGCTGTCCCGTCTTTTGCTGTTTCAATAAAATAGTCACAGCTTTCATGAAACAAAGTGTCTAGTATCTTGAAGACATTTCTTCCCAAAGGAACGCCTCGATCTTGAGAAAATCCACTGATCGGCAGCCCTCTCTAATGTCTTGATGAAAATAAAGAAGCCCAAAGAAAAAACACACGCACACAGCTCCAGATTATTGCTCATATTTTTCTTATTAGTCATGCATGGGGAAAGCAGATTAGTGATGGTTTGCTTTAGGGTGAGAGAGGGATGGCAGAAGAAGAGCACAAGCAGAGGGCAATTATTAGCTGTTTTGGAAGAAGACAGACATTGGTAAAGAAAAAGCGGACATCCTGAGGATTATATAGCTGACATTTATCATTCAGTGATATTTTAAGTGTTTCAAACCTACAGTATATTCTAACTCAACCTGCTATAAAAATTATTGTGGTTTTTCAGCAAATGCTGGCTGATTATTTCCATTAATCTCACTGCCCTAAAGACTCCAAAACAACACTTTATAGCAAAGTGCAGATGTTACTGCACTAAACTGAATGAAACAAGCTGGTCAGATTCACTTCTACAGGCTCCAAAACTGGAGAAATATTTCAACACATAAAGAGTTACTGTGTGTGTGACCACATTTTCTAAGAATTACAAGAGGTGGAGGTCTGCTTGGGAAACCGACTCTGAATACTTAGGGAGTGGTTAATGATGCCAACCATCTGGCTGTGAAACGAACACACAGCAACATTTCGAGCTCTGCCGTAATGCTTGGAAATTTCCAGAATTCCTATTCCAAACCAAGTAAGTATAATAATTACTGTTTGGAATGATTTTGTGCTCCAGAGCGCCTGTTCATCTACTACACCAGAGTAATTAACAACACCATCCTATATGACATCAAATTACTGTTCTGTTTAAAATATCCTTTTATTTGTTCAGCCTGCCAAACATTTAAGGCCCTTAGCCTTTGCTTTCCATATTAGTGCTCTCTCTGTGTCATCTGAAACTCAATATGAAAAAAACCCTTCCATTACGCAAATGGAAATTGGTCTCACTTTCAGTTATTTAAACCAACATGGACAAGAAAGTGCTAAGGAAAAAAAAAATTAAATTTACAACTCCATCTGCTGATGAAGATCAAGTAATCAGAGGTAAGATTGTTTTGTCAGTGACATCTCTGCCTTGATGGCTACCACATGTGTATCCCAATGAACCCTGGTGTGGATTTTGCCTCATTAAAGTGATGGAAGGTTTGAAATAATCATTCTTGGACAGAAATGTAATGACAGCGATCCCTACAGATGTAATGTCTGTTGATATGAGTTGGCATATGGCTGGATGAGTTGCCATGCCAGCTACCTTTCAGCGGCAATGAATCATTGGGCCTTGGGTGCAAGATTTAAGTTGCAATGAGATGACGAGCCCTGCAGCGATATTGCGGAGGGTTAAGTGTGTATGAATGAGGAACAAAGTGGGAGTGGATGAATGTCGGATATGCCAAAGAGATGGGAGATATTTGACATCAGGGTGAAAGAATTGGTGCACATGTGTGTGTTTGTGGATGCATGCCTGTGTTTTTTCTGTTTGAGTGACTGGTATGTTATTATCTTTTAAATACATGCCTGTGTGTCCTGCATTTGTACGCCCATACTAAGGTGTCCAATAACACCTTTGACAATAGGGAGTGCAGAACTCTCTTCCCTTTTCTATTTTCTTTCCTGTTTTTGACTTTTGTCATCGAGTCCTAGACAAGTGGAGCGAACACCAAAATTCCATGTACCATGTGCCCATTCTCTCTCACTGTGCAGAATCGGCCAGTGAGTAACTCAGGAAGTTGATGCTTTAGTCTTCCCTGCCCTGAACCGTGACCTCCTTTGAACCCTGACCTCTTGCGAGCCACGTGACAAACCATTCAGACGTGTAGGCTGTCATGACAAACACAAACCAGGTTCAGCTGGAAGATTATCACTGATCCACAGTCTCCTTTGCAAAAGTGAACAGGGCAGTTTTGAATTTCAGTGATTTCTTCCAGCTCCTGTGTCTTATGTCACCTTTCAGAAGATAAGATGAGAGAGGGAGCTACTGCAGATCAAAGAGAGATGGGATAAAGGACAGACACATCATGACAAGTCCTATACAAAAACCAACAACATGATGAGTGCCTAAACTTAATTTGTCTTCATCACTGTTAAAAATCTTGGTTTCATTGTTAATGGATCAATATTAAAGTCTATTTTACTGACTTTACTATGTTTTTTGCATCCATAGAAATCTTTACTGCGCAATATGTCTCACAAATAGGAGAAATTCTTGAGCTGGTGTTCTTCTGATGACTGCTGGCGTCCTCTTCCTCAAGGTAAAACCTTTGAGATTAAAGCGTTTTTTTTTTCTTCGATCATTTTGCTGTGTGTGCAAGTAATTTTCTTCCTTTCAGCTCTGGGCTGACAAATTATAGCATGAAGGACGTCAACTGGTGGATATTAACTCATTGCTCATGTGACAGCCTTGACCTATTAAACTAGAGATGGACATGAGACTCACAAGGCAAATGCCTTGCACATGCAGAAATTAAAAGGTTTTGAGCAGAAACAGTTCTTTGTGTGTGCCTGAGCAAACCTACATGTACATGAGGTTATTTGCATGCTTGACATACTTTTAAGGTAGCCCTCTGTAAGCATTGGCCAACAAGGGATGTTTTTGATATGAAGGACCTTAGTTTAGTTGGAAAATCTGAATGTTTATCTATATGCATAGCTGACCCAAATCCACTGTGCAGGAATCTAAGGAATCCGATATATTAAGCTAAATACAAATAAACAGGAGGAAGTTAGTGTTTGTGTTCAGCTGTGTAAGGCAATGGTAGCATCCCTGTAGGTATGCAGTGGGCAGAAATTTATTTTGATTGGACGGTGTCCTGTTTCCACATCTTGAAAAGAGAAAATGTGATAATTAAGGCCCCAAATCAAGCACTTCATTGACAAAAAATGACTGACTAGCTATTAAAGAACTCATGGTTTAACCAATCATTTCGGATTTTGTTACAAAACCTTCAAGTTTGTTCTTCACCTTTCATCCTTTAATGATAATAGAATATATCTTTAAGAGTTTCTGGTCACTTTATATGATTAGCCCTGATGCCCTGAGCCTTTATTTGCCCTCTCTCTTTCTCTCACTGTCTGACACATACACAGGGTTGTTTTATTTACTTTATAAGTTAATGGACGACACTGATGTGTTTGAGCATGGAGACTCTGGGTGATGAACAGAAGCTGCAGTCAGACATGTGATTCCCCCCTCATCCCTCTGCTCCTCATCGGTCCCTGGGGGATGATAGCTCAACTCATGAATAACAAGGGGGACTAATACTGTCCAGCTGGATGTTGGCAGCAGAGACAGACCCTCCATATGCCCAACAGATTGGACTTCAGCTCTTATGGTGACCCTTCTCTGTTTACACAGTCCCCCTATCTTTCCAAGAACGAAGGAATGGGAGTGGACAGGAACCTTGAAACAGGGATAATGGAGAAACAGGATCTTACGGAAATGCAAAAACACTGTCAAAAAACTATCAAAATCACAGAGCCCGAGAACAAAACAGTCATAAAATGTTAGTGTTAACTGTATGTCTGATGAAAAGCAATGGATGAAACCATCAAATGTTTAAGTGCACAGGGAGCTGTGTATTGTTTGAGGCAGTCAGCTTCAATAGTAGCTAGCTAAAGCCTGATGCCCACTTTGAAAAAGGGACCAATATTGGAAATCAGATATCTGTTAATAATAATGCATAAGTTTTCACAGAACAATTTCTAACACCAGGGAAAGAGATCTCATTACAGTCCATCCAATAGAGTTGAAGTGTCATACCATGTTATGTCGATTTCACTTAAGACCACAAGTGTCAACCTCATTGTGTCAAGAAACCCAGGATACTAAATCATTAGGTTTCATGATCTGGAAACCATGAACATCTGTACCAAAATTTGTACAAATTTCTATCAAGTACATGTTAAGGTATTTGATGGGTATAAGTTAGAAATCTGACCTACTGGTAGTGCTGGGTGCTGGACAATCAACCATCACAGATATTAAGATTCATGCGTTGGGCACAGAGGACATATGTGTCAAATTTCTTGGCAATCTACCGAATAGTTGCCAAGGCATTTTAGAAAAAAGACACCCCAAAAAAAGTAAACGTCATTGTAATTGTAGAAAATGTAAGGAACCAATGACAAATGACTAAATGAAAAATGACAGTATGGAAAAAGCTCTCATTCGTTCATTAAATTGCAAAAATGTTAGCATTTCAGTCAAAGTAGAATCACATGACGCTAGTACATGACAAAAACAGTTGTTTTACAAACAATGACCCTTGTTTGTTTGTCTGAGGACAACAGAGTCTTTCTAATATTTGTGTCGAGACGGCATTGCCACAGACGCATCAAACTACGTCATCGTCTCAACAAACAGTTTCAGGGCTTGAAAACTAAAAAACAAGACAAAAACCCTTTTTGCTTCCTCACTTTAAGTGCTAATGGCTTTAAGGCAATGAGGCAATCACACGACAAACAAGCAAATGACGAAAAGAGGCTACTGGGTTTCTTCTCTGTTCATTGACCGCAGGTTTTGAACTCAATCCTCAAAACTATCATGCTCTCGCGGTTTTAGACAGCCTGGCTTTTCTAGCTCATGTTTCAGTGAGTGTGTATAGGCAAGAGCCACTCAAGTGGTTCACATGACAGCTATATTGACCCTGCAGAGATATAGACAAAGAGAAAAAAAACCCTTCATGTTTACCATGCATTATGTCTCAAATGAAACATGGACAGAGTAATCTCTGTAAGAAAAAAAGGAGGCCCAGTGTCACCTCATATGAGATCAAATAAACCCTCATTTTCACAACATTCACAAAATGTCTGCTTCAGAACTTCATAGTCCTGCTGCTTTTATTTACAACCAATGAAGGAAAAAATATTGTGTTTGAGGGAGTAAATGGCAACTTTGTGACCTGACAGGGTATTTAGTTAAGAAAACCTGGACACACATTTTGTCCACTGACCCTGAACTCATCCCCCCACACACACACAAAAGACATTAAATTGTCAAGTCTCACATACCCATGATGCTAATGCTAAGCGCTCCAGTGCTTGTATTATTACCAGCTGTAAGGAGTTAAAGTGGAGGTTGGCCTGGACATGGAGGGTGACAACACTTAGCCAGTGGCCTTGTGTTCACCCATTCATGGTGGCAAAGAGGTTACGACCCTTGAGTGACTACAAGGTGAAAGGTCGCCTGCAACACCTCTCCATCAGAAGGAGAAATGAACATTAAACGTGTGCTCGGTCTGAAGAGAGATTACGTTGAAGCTCCTTGGAGGTCTCAGTTTGGATGAGCAGGGAACAAGGCACAAGATGACGTTTGTCTGCGTCAGCACTACACCAGACATTAACTGAGAGACGTCGCCACAAATACGAATTGTGCATCTACTGTAAAGTACTGCATGAACTTGAGGTCACCTTATAGGAAGAAGTCAACTTGTGATGGATCACAATGTTTTCTGCTGAGATTCTTTTGCTCTGCTTTTAAAAATGACCAGCCATAGCCTAAAGGCATCCATAACTCCTGCCTCAGAAATTCATCAGAAATTCATCTTGACCTCTAACCAAATTTTTGCTTGCGTTCATGGAATGACTCACATTTCGGTAACTGTCTCATCTAATTGCCAGCAATGATTTTGTCCAAGTACCGCAAATTACTTTTGAGAAAAAAAATGGGCTATAACCATAAAATTTACAACATTTTCTATCAGATCTATCAAATGCCTGGAGGACAGTGTAGATTAAAGGTGACACGTAGGAAATAGTCCTTTTAGCCATTTTGCTTTTTTCTTCAAGTCCTTCCTTCCCAACACAATGACAAATACAGAATGGAAACTATGAGAAGATGGAAAAGGGAAAATGTCTTTGCCTGAGGACCCAGAGCTCCTTTCGACCTACTCATAAATAAAAATACCAGTCACTTTCCAGTGTGCAGAAAGTAAGGAGTCAAGAACCAGGTCAGACATGCAACTGAGGTGGTACGTTAGACGACTCTCGGTCTATATTCTAGAAATCCATCAAGTTCTCTTTTTCTTTGGCACTTTGACCCACCCTTCATATTTTACATACGCTCAACTCCATTTCCATTTAGATGCAGCCAATGCTTATCACACAAGTTTAGCCAGGCTAATGCAGAGGCTCTTGGGATGACAATATCAGTTGAACCACAACTTGGCCATGACAAAAATATTTCAACAACCATCTGTATAGTCATGGTCCTCAGATGATTAATCCTAATAACTCTGAGGATCAAGCAAAAAAAAAAAAAAAAAAGAAAAAAAAGAAAAGTAATTTCCATCATCTGAATCTGATTATGGTAAACCTTTATGTTTAGTGCTATAATTTTATAATGTTAGCCTGCAAACACACCAAAATTTGGTGAATACATTTAATATAATGCCTAAATGGAATTACAATATTAGTATTGTCATTGTGAGTATGATTGTATGCTGAGCCACTAGCGTGACAGTAGACTCATAGTTTTGTTATTGGGCACCACACTGAAAGGAAAACAGAGGTACTGGTACAGTGCTCAAAACATTACTTGAGGAAAGGTCTGTCCATGCACCTATGTTCTTGGCTGCATGAATACATCATCCTGAAGCAAAGTATTCTGATCAGCATTTTACTTTTCTGTAATTGGCAAAAAATTGGCATCCAAAGACATGCATTAGGTGAATTGGCAACTCTAAATTGTCCGTAGTGTGTGAATGTGAGTGTGAGTGTGGTTGTTTGTCTTGTATGTGGCCCTGCGACTGACTGGCGACCAGTCCAGGGTGTAACCCCGCCTTCGCCCTAAGAC
>JBAJHX010000051.1:15739256-15761001 GCA_037176925.1 Amniataba percoides | reverse complement strand
GGGATAGGCTCCAGCACCCCCGTGACCCTGAGTGCAGGATACAGCGGGTTAGAAAATGGATGGATGGATGGATGGATAATTGGCAAAAAGTTAAGTGTGCACATGCTCCCATTAAATGATGCAGTCTTGCCTACATTAGCTTGCAGGTCAGTGGGACACTGATAATCACAGCGTGTCTTGTCCTGGGTCATTTCTAAGTGGTTTAAATTTAATGTGAAGGTTGTTAATTCAATACAGTCAGACATCCTTCTCGGGTTTTAGGATTGACACACTTTAACAACTGAGCTTTCTGTCACCTTACTAAAAAAACAGGTTAACATTTATATTCTTTGCTGTTATTTTCAGCTCTGTGATAAGACTTTTTAAAAATCTTTCGAAATCCTTTGCCTATTTTCTTTGTGGGCAAAAGTTAAATTCCATTGAGAGATCAGTGTCATCCTTAATAACTCTCTTTCCAATAAACAATCCAATCACAAGTCTCTATCATGACTCATTGTTCCAAAACTATAAGAGAATCCCCCCAATCAATGGCATTTGAAGGGTCAAAAATACCAGCAGGATTAGCTCAAAAGCTCCTGTGGGCTGACTGAGTAAATTAAAGATAGCTAACCTGCTGAGATCTGCTAGAGCCGCAATGAACAGCAGACACACAGGAAATGAAGGCCAACTGGGGAGTAAACAAACATACCATGGGATCAGGCACCCCAAGAGGTAGTTAAGTCACCAGAGATGAGACCATTTTAATGGGGCACTAAAACTTGTTGTAAGTACCCATCTGGAATAGATTCTTTTGGAATGCGGCTGTTTTACAACTAATGACTAGTGACGAAATGTCACGCCATCATCATCCTCTTGTCGCGCATCACGAGTCTTGTCAGATGCTGCATCACTAGCCAGCAGGTGCTAAAACCCCGAGCTTTTAAGACTCCCAACCAGCTATTTATTACAATCTGATTGTCATTCTTAATATGCAGAAATACCTTTCTCTATAAGTGCTTTGCAGTTCATGTAAACACTGATGTTTGTTCACTCTTATTTAGAAGTCATACTTTGGCCTGGCCTGAATTCTGATCTTCCGTCATACCTCACAAGTGAGAATGGATAGATGTGTCCGTAGGCTGGCATTGTAATGAATGCATCAGCCTGAAATTTCAAGTGTACTTGTTTTTTTCCTGCAGAATTTTCACTTAAAGGTCATGGTACGTACAAGTGCTTACTCATTATTTACACATCTTTTTAATCAGAACACCAAATCTTATTACTATAATTAATCTTATTAGTTAGTTATCATATTTCATGTGAGTCCTATTGTGCTTTTTGTCACGTTTTCTTACGAGTGTGCTGGATATAGTGTAGCGACTGCAGTTAATTTAGTCTCACCCTCCCATCAAGTTATCATCTATCTACACCTACACTACTGGAAAATTGCTGATAATGAAATCCCTTATGAACTGGAAACACGACACTGTCACATCCTTTCAAGCCCACAATGATTGCTTTTCAAAACCCTGTGTGTTTGATTGATCTCACATTTTTTTCTAGGTCTCTTTCCATCATTGGCTTTTTCCTCTACAGTTCTCACATTGACAGAACATTACTATCTGCTAAAACAACACCACTGAACAATCCAGTAGTATTGATTAAAACTGGGAAGGTGCACTGCACACAGTGACTCGGCGTAATAAAGACGGCTCTGTCTCTTGCCGCTCACAACAGCACTCACACCATTTCTGCTGATGGAGGGAGGAAAGGTGTAGGAGTCTGCGGTGTGAAATCAGCCATTCTCGGGAGCCGGGGCAGCAGCAAATTCCACAATGTGTGCAAATATTTGTGCACACCACTTTGGGAATCCCGAGCTTTTGCCAAATCAAGAGTTCTGTGAGTGTCGCCTTTGCAGGGATCTGCTCCTCATCACAATGTCAATGGACACTTAAAATAGCAGGCTCCTTGTTCCAGCACAGTTCTACCTGCATGTTTGAGTCTGTGAGGGAGACGAGTGTTTGCCCAAGTTCTTTGCTGAACAATCATACCCCCTTTCAGCTGCAGGAGAAGAGCATGGGCAGCAAATGGGACAATGAGAAATCAAGAGCGTGCATCAAGTGGGCTGCTTGTGGTCTTGCTGAAAAGTGCTAGATGTCCCACTCAAGTGATGACCAGGGCAAAGAGAAACAGAAATCAAAGACTTGGCTGATTAAGATTCAGTTCACAAATCTGGAGTGAGGCTGTAGCTGCCTGCTCATAATGCTGTGGGCTATGCTGTGTATTTTTCTCTTTTTCTCTATTTTGCTGGTCCTTAACACTTGATACACAATAAAGGGAAACAACAACAAAAAATACTCACTAAGAAAGATTACAAAGATTATCTAGAATCTCATATCAAAATGGCTTTTATGTTGCAAGCTCCAGAGCAGACCCTCGATCAAACATCAAAATTCAGATTTTTACTTAAGACAGAACAAATCAGAGATTGCTGGATCAATAAAACACAGAGGCGATTAATAATGCGAGAGTCAAAAGACACACTGAATCAGTTCATATGTTAAAAAGAGAAAGTGAGAAAAGACCCAAGGAGAGGGAGCACGGCAGAACAAGCAAAGTAAACAAGTTTGGCATGAGCTTGCCGGAGTCACTGGGTTTAGCAAAACATTCCAGAGTCTTCGAAACAAGCGGCCTTGTGAGTGCACGGGGGTAGAAACAAGGGGGCTTTAAATCAGCGGACAGAAACAGCGCTGAAGGTCTCTGATTCAATCATAAATATCTCATACGTGTTCACCCTCACACGCCGACATGTCAAGTGACTACCGGCCACCTATTGAACAGCAGAACGACCAGGCGGACTAACCTGGCCAAAACTAACAAACTGGAGGAGTGTCCACTAACAGGAGCCTACTGGAACAGGGATGACATACACACTATATGCTTACTGTGGTTTCTACATTAAAATACACAGATAAAAAAATATTGCTGTGGTTAATGTAGATTTGCATCTAAAATGTTTCTGCGAAAGACGAGAGGAGTTAAAGCCACCATCATCATGCTTCATCTCACACTGGCCGAGTCACACTGCAGTTTCAGAAAATGGAATTAAAATCTGAATGACTCTTCACATGTTGGTGTAAGAAAATAAAACATCAGAAACTAAAAATAATATACAACAAGATTAATTCAACAGTAGAAAGCCTGAAAACTTTCTTTGACAAAAACATTACAAGCAAGAGAGCAAACAACTGCTTTACTGACCAAAATAACTGTGAGAGAATTGTCACATTCAATGGCAAAAAAGAAGAAAAGATCTATAATGCACTGGTTTAGAAAAAAACAGAAGTAAATCACAGAGGTGATAATGCTGAAAAATCACAACTGAGAAGAGAATGCTTCTGAATATATACCCTTTAAATCTTGCATGTTTTACATAGGTCTTTCCATCATTTTCATTTTTTCATGATTTGATTGTAAACAGTTCTGTGTGTGAACCACTGGACAAACTTTGACTGACATGTTATTGAAGTCAAGTGCTGGGTTGAAAGTATAGCACAATGAGATCGGAAAAGACAGATGGGGCAGAGGGGAAAGATACAGTATGTCCCTGGCACGTATCCCATAGTCATGTCGAGTCGGGCTCCACTGTAATCTTAGAGTGCACACATTAGCGCATGCTAACAGTAAAGAAGTCTGTGCATGCTTGGAGGTATGCTCTGAATCACTCAAACTCACTTACACACCCACATACACAAACACTGTTTTTATGAGTTCAAGTGTGGCACGCTTCACTCGTGAGACACACATGGACTTGAATAAAATCTTAGGCACGAACAGAGATGAGAGGAAACGATGTTCTTGGCCTACTTTTACATATCCTCATGACTAGGATGGGATGCAGGCACAAAAGTAGACAGTAGAGCAGTTCATCTGCCTTGATAAAATAATAAGTAGGGTGCTATTTATAGGCACACAAATTGAGCTTGACCTAAATGTGAAGGCATACTGAAACGTGACGTGCTAACAAGGGAATTGGCACCTAACAGGAACGTCACAAGCTGGTCCACAGAATCAATGCCTTATAGTGTTTAAATTAAGCCACTGGAATGGCCATGTGTCGAAGCATTATAAGCACATCTGTTGTGGAAAATGAAAGACACCAGGAAAAGATTAAACAATTAATGTAAGTGGTCTCACTCGCTCACTTTGACATCAAGACGTATATGGAAAATGTCTGTTTTTAAGGACGGAAACGTGTGGTGAGAACGTACAAGATCAAGCCAAACTGTGAACACGTGATGGAAGCAAAACCACAAACACTTTAATTGTCCCTAAGACCACAAATGTTTATGCTGCAACTCAACAAACAGCTGAGGAAAACGAGTTGGAGCTCAACGGCGGAGCACGGCAGGGTATGTAAAGTAGAGGTAAAACAAGATGAGCCCAGTTTTATTCCATCTGATATTTGTGTTCATCTACAGTCACTTCTCAGTCCTCAAGCTCTAAATCCCAGATTAAACTATAATAGCTTAGTCCATTCTTGGGGTGAAAGTACCTTGTTGAAGCTAATTTGTTACATGGTTGCCTGCTGCGTTTTCATTCAAAGAGATTTCTGCTGATGTCACAGTTGTGCGCCCTTTCTGACTTCCTCTTTGGGCGTCCTTGAGGCGTGAAATGGCCCTGCTGGGTCCCTGTAGAGTCCTGTAGAGCCACAATAGGCCGAGGACATCTGTGTGGTTTAACAGTAGGCAGGGCTTGAGTAGACCGGAACATGTCTATGGACCTCCCACTGGCCCACCCTTAAGCCCCATACAAAAGCCTGGTTGCCACTTAACAATAAACACATTCATGCACAAGTAGGGGCATAAAGACACAAATGCACACCCACACTCAAACTCTGGCAGGTGTAACAAATGTATTTTCATAAATCCGCACATAGACCTTTTACTTTATTTAATGTACTCAAGCATGTTTAGGCAAAAGAGTATTTTATGACCTTCACGTCTCTCCCAGCTGCGGTATGGTTTTGATAATGGTTTCTAAGGCACATGTTCAAAAACCTTGGCCAAACCACTGCATGAATTCAAGTTTTCTTCTTATTGGGGGTACACAAGATTCTAAGGATGGCAATGTTAGGTGGCTGCTGGGTCATTTTTGTCCAAACCACTTTGGTCCAGTTGGTTAAATGCTGATAATTTTCCAATTTAATCTCTTACAAAGCAGGTTTTTGTCTGCCTGTACTTGTGTAGTCAGTTTGTGGTTTGAAGGGGACCTACCTGTGCTTGCCAAGATGAATGGGGTGCTGTAGCTTGGCTGTGGTAATACAGATTTGGTAGAGCGGTGCAATTTTTGTATTCATTTTGGCAAGAAATTGTGGCTCTGCAAAGACCCAGGCAGTCTAAGCCTTTTTTTATTTTCTATAAAGTTACAAAAAAAAAACACTGTAATGAAAGTTTTCCAAATCTTCTTTCATTCTGCTCAAGAAATGCACCTTTTTATTGAATACTCAGTAACAAATACCTGACTAGATTTCAGATGCTGCAGTAACACTGGCTCACTAGGAAGTTTGGAAACACATTAAATACCTGTGCAAATAAAAATGGTAGGTAAGTAATTAAGAATATAATCGGGGGTGTTGACATCCTGAAGATAATATTAGTGGAAAAGATACTACACCATTACATTGGCAGCAGCAAACATTTTTAAATGACTAATTAGGAGATGTGCTGAGTGTATTTGGAGAGTGAAAGAAAACTTCATAAGCGCAGAAACTAATGTTATTGACACTGACTAACACAATACACAATGACAATGAGTTTCATCTTAAGAAAAGCCAACTGAACTTAAATGCCATGAAAGAAGTGTTTGAGATTTGTACCCATGTTCGCAAAAAAACACAGCCTAAAGTCTTGTTGGGGAAAGTCTGGTATCTCCAGTAAGCAAATGCTTACAGTCTTATGCAATATTTAGACATTTGCTGAAACATTCTAAACCAACATGAAATCAAGCAATTTAATAGCCTTATTACTTTCCTTCACATGACTTTGGAAAAGGGATTGATTGACAAAACTCTAGTTGTTATGCAATAGCATTAGCCCGGTAGCATTCTCAAAGGTACAATAAACTAATTACGCCCGTCAGGTAACTAGCGAAAAGTGGTGTATGAATGGAGAAAAGAGACGACCTTCACCTTGATCTACGGTTACATCACACCACAACCCTACAGAAGGGGCACTAGATTATACATGAGACTTGAACATAACAATGTGAGTTTTCTGTAAATATGACATTTAGAGAGGCTTCTACACAATATCCACATTGCATAAAAGCACCTAGTGCAAGGACAGCATAGTGAGCACATGCTGAAGTGTCAGCAGGGAAAAAGAGAACATGCCTGCATAAGCGACATGAGAGACAAATAATTCATGTGCGGGGTGGTGACATAATTCAGTTAGCGTACACTCGGAGCTGAGTGCTGTTCTTTTTTTCTCTGTTTATTATTGTTCACATCTCTGCAGTGATTGCAAACCAATTCGCCTCATTTAAAGGAAACAAGTATTTTCCTGAAGAGTTCAGTTTAATTGGGGATTTGGACTTGGAGTGACTGCTTTGAAACAGTTCAAATAATTTCATATTTTGTGACTTACTGCATGCGCAGTGTTTTTTATTTAGACCTCTGAATATCAGAAACCATGACATTAACATTGTAAATCTTTGTACAATTCTTGCAGTTTTGGGTTACACTGAACAAAATATACTAAAAACTCCAGCTAACAAACTCTCTACTTTACTAAATAACAAAAAGCTCAGCTCAAATGGCCTTACACAAAATATGTTTGACAGTCAAATGTATGATTTAATTTGAGCGCTTGCTGAAGGAATGAAAGGAAATAATCTACAGGCAGGTATGATGACAGATTATGTTGTTGCCCTCTTTCTTTCTCGCTATCTGCCCTGGTTCCAGATGCCCTTTGACCTGTCTTAACTTTACCAAAAAACATTTAAAAACAGAGATGAAGGCATGCCATTCATTCCAGACTCTGCTCTGTTGTGCTGGGTCAAAATGTCCCCATTAACCCTAATTCCAACAGACTACTGTCTTTATATTTTCCAAGGTTGTGAAGCACTAAAGTCGGTGGCAGTAAATGAATTGTGAAACAAGTTAACTGTAAAGGCTTCAGCATTTCTGGTGAAAGAGAGAACTTTTTCTGTGGTAAATTGAAATTCTCAGAACTATTCATCATGAGCTGACAAAAAGGGACGTCCACACTTACGTGCAGCCTCAGTGGTACAGTATCTGTTACTGTCTTGTTGGAATTTCATACCTTTGGCCTAAAGGGAAGGATCAGAAGGTTCGGCCGCTTAAAAGTTCTATTCATGCACCTTCGCTGCCTAAAGAAAATCTGTCTTGCCTGGGGATTGATTTAAGGGAGCTCCCAAGAACAATAGTCTGACAAACCGGTCATTTTTCTGACGGCATCTCCAATTGAAAGTGTAAATGAAGGCTGGGTTTTGTCAGTGGATAAACTCATGTTTTCCCCTTTAGCTGTAAACGTGCTCAAATATGTGATGTGATCACAGGGATGACGAGGGTGGGAGATGTCAGCAGGGCTATTGGGTTTCGGGATGCGTGATGCTGCACAGAAGTGACAGGCAGTCCTTGAGAGCCTGCCCTGAGTGTTATTAGCTAATGCACATGCGTCATCAGGGATCACATACCACAATAATGTCCTCTTTATGTGTGGTAGTAAATAAATATCAGGTGCTACTTGAGTTTTCCAGGGCAGCTCAAGAACGTTTAGCCACCAGAAAAGTCAGTCAGGCATTGAATATTTTTCACAGGGAGCCAAACTGAATCTTATCACTGGTGTTTTCTCCAATAGGAAAACATTTACAAGTTCCAATCATATGTAAAATACAAGAGAAAGAAATTTAGATGAGAATTCATCATTTTCAACACTGAAAGCTTTTCATGATTAATTTTAAGGTCAGCGGCAGGGTGGATACAAACATGCTGACTGAGACACTTACAGCTATCTCAGTTCGGTACAATGTGTTCCCGCACTTTATGGCCAGGGACACACATGCCTGAATTCACACGCAGAGTCATAATGGTTTAACTACACATGCATTTCCTGTTGGAGCGACAGCATTCTGCCTACATCTTGAGGGAAGGGAGCAAATGAAAAGAAGGGAAATTAGCAACATGTCAGGGGGGCTGTAATTAGATCCTGTCATAATGCTTTGACCCACTTTTCAACTTTTCCTTCTTTCATGTGGGACACTGAGAAAGCGCCTGAAACATCCTCATCCTCAAGTTTGTGATATTTATCACCTGGTGCTCTCGACTTCAATAGAGAGGTTAGGCCACAGGGCACTGACCTCTGAATTCAGAGCGAAAATTGTGTTATCTCCTTTGAAAGGAATCACGCGAGCACCTGTGCTGACATGGAAGGAGTCGAGATTTCAAACATAATGCGGCCAAAACTTCATGTCGATCGTGGGCCTTGAGGACGATCTTGCCTCTCTTAAAAAACACTTTGAAGTGGCCTGAATCTGCAGATGACATCAGCCATCTGTGGCCAACATTCTTCAAGGGCAGCTCTGTTAATCCATTTTCTTTGCTGCTCTTCTATGATGGAGACGTATCTGTATTATTTAAAGGCGAACTAGCCAGGGAGTTGGGACTCTATTCTGATGCACTCAGTCGTGCGTGCGTACAACCAGCTCTCATTAGTAATACATGGATAAATCGCGGTTTTCAAGCTGTGGTAGAAGCAGGTAAGAGGGAAAATGCCAGCAGTGCCGCATCCAAGTCCCCATACAAGAACAAAAACACAGCTTCTGTCACATAAAGCACAAGATAAATCCAAATATGACAGAAAGCTTAAAGCAAACAGTCATGTTAAAAATGGGACACACCTGAACTAGTCAGTGCCTGTTCCTCTAAGCTGCTGCATCACCACACATCTGTTAATTGCTGTCTATTGATCTGTGTGTCATAAACACTTTACGGTCGCCGTGCAGCGTATCTCATCTTCTCTCCGAGACAATGACAATGCACTTTTGCCATCCTGTTGTGCAAGATTCTGAAATGTCAGGTGCTTGGAGTAATTAACAACTCTATGTTCTGAAACGAAACACAAGCACATTGCACATGCAGATACTGTACAAACACCTACAGACACACCCCTGCTGTGTCAGTCACTGCCTCTGTCACTCACCTACTAGTCGACTCTCTCGGGCCGTCTTGCTGAGCATATCTCGGGCTTTGGAAGTGGAGGACCTGATGTGGTCACTGAAGGACCTCTGCAGCAGCAGCAGCCTCATGGAGCGAGACATCCCGACAAGCATCCGCCAGAAGGTATCTATGTCAGACTCCTGCCTCGTCCCCAACACCTGTTCACGATCAGGTCGATTATTGTGCTTTTGTGCCTCGTCTAATCCTGTCTCTTCCCAGTGCTCTTACTTTGTAGCTTGCAGATCTCTATGTTTAAGCATTCAGTCATTATCTGACTAGTTTCTCTGCTCTATCCTCTGTTCTTGCCTGGTTTCTGCCTTCTTCTCTTTCTCACTCCGTTCTGCTCCAGTCTGGACTGTACACTCCCGTCTGCTGCAGTGAGCATTAGTGCAGTAACTGCTGGGACACATCCAGCCAGTGCTGCAATGCTCTCATATTCTATTCTGCCAGTGTGTGTGTGTGTGTGTGTATATGTGTGTAAGTGTGAGTAAGTGCTTTCTGACACAAGCTCTAGCACTCTCTGTGAATATCTGAGTGCTTTAGAGTCACGACACATCTCTCTATCTTTCTATCTTTTTTTTTTATCATGTATCTTTTTCTTTTGCCCTTCTTCTCCGTCACCTTCGTCCTCTCATCCACTCTGCTTACACCTGCCCTACCCCGTCTAGACACGGAGAGCATCAATGCCAGTTATATAACCCATTGCTCCGGCAGTGCTGCATGTTACGAAGATCCATCTGTCTTTGTCTAAAAGCAGCTAAAGACGTCACAGAACCGCAACCAAAAGTAACGAGAAGTGAGCTGATGAAGGGGAACGGGACATGAGTCACTCAGACAAAAGGATAATTAAATAGTTCCCACAAATGATTGATAGTGAAAATATTTGGAGGGATTTTCCAAAAAGGACATTGAGATGTCAAGAGTGAAAAATGCAGGGATTTAAAACTTTGCTCCCACCATTGCAAACTCTCAGTTATTCCCTGTGGCAATAATCACTTTCCTGAGCTATTCAGCTATGGGAAACGGCCCAACCCATGATATGACTTTACTGGAAATACATTATGGAGGGGTCGCGTATGTAGCTCACACATACAAACACACACGTACAAACACAAACACGAGTACATGCCATTAGCTATTAAGAAATAGGCCCGTACTGGAAACCTTATGTAACAAAACCTAAGCTACTGAGATGGACACAAACAACACAATGGAATCCATTACTCGGACTACTGCTGATCGGATAATGCTGATTTAGCTTCTATTAAGCAAGCACAACTCTCTGGGGTCTGTGAAGAAGCTTAGTCATCAGCTGCTTACTCAATAAAAAACAAAAAAATAGCAACCTCAGAGTAGCTGTAGTGACGTAGGTATTTACAATATAGCTGATTTGGGGCTTTTACAATGTTTATACATTAATTATCATCAATATGATTTTTTTTTTATAGAAAAAGGGAATTAGGTATCAGATTATTATAGATTCTGTGCAGGCTTAACAAGATTAAGTCAAAGATAGAAGAATAAAGGGACCTGTACCATATATATTTTAAATATTATACATTCTCGAAACCTCACTAAGTGTAATTTTTATATGAACAATGTCTAAAGTCAAAATGTTGCTCTTAGTGATAAATCCACTGATAGTTACTATCACTGAACGAGTAAATAGATCACTGCGTCTTTACAAGGTGATTATATGATAATTTGGTTTTACAGTTTGTTCCATTGCCCCAAGTAACCAGAAAACTTTACTGAACTGAAAAAACGCTGTATAAGAGTGTCTTTGAGATACATTCTCATACATGTGTGTACATGGCAAATTCACTCATTACCTGGGTGATTGAGTTTATATATGTGTGTAGCTGTGAGCAGCATGTGCTGTTCAGATTGTCCTCCATTACATTCCACACTAAGCTCACACTTGAGAAAGTCAGCCAATCGTGCTGATTGCTCCAGCAAGTGAAGGTAATGTACCCGGCACTGGTTTACTGCAGCCTGCTGATAGCATTGTGCTCATCGTGGCCAATTGACTTTATGGTCTCCCGAGGTTTTGTGGAGACTGATAAGGCCAGATTCCCGCGTCTTTGCTCTTTCACGACCCTTTAATCTGCGCTTCTGAAACTGTGGAACGACCTCTTTAACAACGTTGTAAATGGGGATCAGGATGGGATACAGAAAAACAAACATCCTATAAAAGTATCACGTTTGGACTATCCTTCCTCACACACCTGTTCTCCCGACTCACATAAAATCTGAATCGAATTATGGTTTTCATGCGGCCGTGAGTGTGTGTGCAAAATTCAAACCATCTGGGTCAGTATTCGTATCACAACAAGATATCAGTGTACTTTCCCTCTCTGTTGACTGTGGTATACCTGTGATAAGGGGGCAATACACAGACTGTAACCTGGATATGACGGAAAATGTCCTGAGGGACGGGGGAGCGTGGATGAGGGGAGAAACAATGGAGTTCTCATACCTCAGGAAGGAAACTCTTGCCAAATGCCCCCTCTGTCAAACAAGTGTTCTGCGTGCCAGGAGTGTGTACCTACATCTAACTCCACAGAACAGAGGCGGGAGAGGGTTACCTGCCAACATACTGACCCAGAAATGGAGACAGAGGGGGTAAAACGAGGGCGGTGGAGGGGGGGGGGGTTTCAGGGAGGACTTCAAACAGTGTATATAAACAGTACTAGAAAGTCTATCATCAAAACGTCTGTGAAAAACAATGCACTATACTCTATTCTTTACAGCATGGCCAAAAATGTGTCGGTATGTTGAAGCATGTATGCGTGGGTGTGCCTGAGTGTGGCTATAATTGTGTGAGAGGCCCTTTGATGTGACCATCTGCTTGAGGTGTTGCTCTCCTATCAAACGCACACTCCCTCACCCTTACCGACTGCCCTACTTTCGTATAACTCCATTCTGACTATCTGATACCTTCACACCTTGTGTTTTAGTGTTAATCCAAGAACTAAAAATTACTCTTACATCGAGATATCAGACTACCAGACAGCTCAAGATACCTGCACACAAAATATCCCATATATAGTTCTTCCAAACAATCCACAGCACAGTCTCTCGATAACCCCCCCCACCCCCCCACCCCCCCACCCCCCGACAGCAAGATGAGAATAAACCAGCCAGGGAGTGACAGACGCTGCTGAGCCAGGACTGATTCATTAGCTTGGGGACAGCGTGGGCATCTCACCCCATCAGCACTGGGAGATTTACAGCACCCTGGTTACGGATGAAAGTTCTTGCTGGATCATTTCAGTTGAAGCATGGGTTCAGGTCAGTAACACACCCCAGTTTAAGTGATAATTCCGAGAGTCGGGAGGAGCCTGTGCAGAAAAACACTCCGTGTTTGCTTGGTTTGCCATCGACATGTTCCTCTCTCTGTTTAGCTTTTTGCGGCAAAACACTGCAAAACGATCCTTCCTTCCTTTGAAGGAAACCTTCTTTTTATATACATCATGTCTGTATCAGATGACATTTTGCACCTCAAAAGTGTTGTATAGATCTGGGTGGTGGGGGCATGTATTCTGTACCAGACCTGCATGTAAAGCCTTTTTAAAAAAAACATAACTACAATCTTTCCCTAACCTTAATCAACCATGTTACAGTCATCAGGTACAGACATTGCATCAGAGAGCAACTACAACAGAGAAAAATGAATGTTAAATATTAAATCATTAACTGTAATCTTAGGTTTTGAAGAATCATCTGATATTGGAGGAGTCAATACATTGAGCTGAAGCACTCAGAGGGGGCATACAAATGTAGCTCATGAGAAAATAGCAAAACTATAACAAAACATCTCTCATCATGATAAGAAATCCTTGTGGAAAAAATCCCAGATTTGCACAACGTTTTACAGTCTTTTGTACAATTGTATATTGCTGCCATAAAATACTTACAGGCACAGTTTCTCACCGTCCATACAGTTACTCATTGACCAGTGTCTATATGCACACAAAAAACGTGATGGCCTACTTTCACACCTGACTTTCCCACATACTGTGTGATGATACACATACCAATCTGCTGAGAAATAAAACTAAGTAAGAATGAATGACTTATCCCCTCTACAAATGTCTTTCTTTGGTTATAGTGGAGACTTTTGTTGTTGTAACTCTGGGAGTTCAGCAGTCTGACTTCCTGTTATAAATTTCCCTTCATGCAGTTGTTTCCTGTTCAGAGTACCACAGCTAGGGAGATGCATTCCCAAAGAAAGGGCTCACAAAGGACCAAAGGGGTTTCTGAGCTCTGACTGAAGCTTGAAATGGGCAATGATGGGAGTGAGAAATAACTTTTTTTTCCAATTACACTTACTGCCATTGGAGAGGATTTAATTTGTAATACATCTGAATGAACAGAAGGTTACACCAAAGCAAGATATAAAACACCAGACCAGTACTCCAGACTTTTTAAAATGGTAAAATATCAATCATATTTATGAATTTATGAATGTGCATTTGCATCCATAGGGAACAGTTATTACTGAACTTGTAAATGTATTCACAGATGAGTTGGAAGTGTGAGATATAAATGGAAATGAACTCCAATATGTTCCCGTACAGTACTAGTCTCCACACAGGAAGCAAAAGAGAGAGTGTGTCAAATAGGAGGTGAGAGGAGGGGCTTTTTGTGACGGGAGGTGTTGAGGCTGGCGTAGACTGATGTGGCGGGCCAGGAATGTGACCTTGCACAAACACAGAAACTCCTGTACTGTGTATGTAGGGGTGGCAAAAAAAAGTAGGATAAAGCGGACTCAATCAGAGAGGATGAACAAGTAACAGAAAAAGAGACATCAGTCATGGGCTATTATTGACTTGGCTCCAGGCAAAGGGAGCTTCATTTCATCTTTCAAATCACCCTCTCAGACGAGAGCAACGTCCTCAAAAGAGCATGCTGCTGCAGGGGATAAACCAGAGGGAGGTAGCACAGGTCACAAATGAGGAAAGCAAGTCTTTCAGTGTGAACGCTAACTGATTTCACTGTGACATTCCGTGACTTAAGTTCAAATTGGTGTGGAAATTTGCCCATTTTGTGGACTGTATGTGGTCTGTTGGAGCCAAAAAGCTCAATCACAAGATCTGCGGACGAACAAGGATTCTCTGTCACCATCTGTGTTGAAAGTACTTTTTTAGTTGTTTACCCCGATAGTCTGTCAGATACACAAAGACATCACTATATCAGTTCTTATAAAAAGAATAGTCTGACATTCTAGGAAATACTCTTATTTACTTTTTTAGGCAAGAGTAAGCTGAGAAGATTGATACAGCTCTTACGTCTGTATGATGAATGTGAAGTTAGAACCAGCAAACAATTATTGTAGCACAGCATAAGGACTGGACACAAAACATAATGGCTAATTTTAACATTTTGTTTGTGTATGGATTAGACAAACAAGACTGTTAATCAATAAAATTTAGAGGCACTGTTTTGTTTTTTTTTTCCTTTGGTTCTAGTATTTATGTAAGGCTAAATCACCTGCTGGGTCTACCCCCATATTTAGGCATATGGACATGAATAATATTGATCTTCTGATCTATCTCTCAGCAAGAAAATGACAGTATTTCCTTCATTTTTTAACTATTTCTCTCACTGATTTAACTGAGTGTGACTTGTGAAAAAGAAACCAGTTCCCTTTGAAACAGATTGGTGTCTTTTTTTTTGAAAGGTGGGAAGTGGACAAACAGATGAAACAGAAGGGGCTTTTTAAAGTGTGTAATAATTTGCTGATAAATACCAGGATCCCCAGAGGCCAACACAGGTCAGGTGTGTGTCACAACAGGAAAAAAACACAGCTTAAGATCAGCTTTAAATACCAGTAACATGAGTGTGTCACTGGAGTTCCAAGAAGGGAAGATGCCGTGACTAGAAAGGAAACATGGCATAACAGAGAAAAGGAAACAAAAAGGAGAGCCAGACAGACAGAAATGATGAGACAAGTTATTCACAGGAACCACCGACTCCCTCATGTTAGACTGCCCCTCCCATACAGGACTCCACTGAGGGTGCTAAACCATTTCCTCTTTCCTTAGTTTGCCTTTCCTCCTACAACCGAGGTAAGCACTGTAGACTGCGAGGCCACGAGTCCAGGTAAAAGGTCAGGCTTTAACCCTGCTGTTGGTTGGATGCCCATCATTGTGTTCTGTTTATATATTCTCACTGGTTTATATTTAGATCAGGAAAGCGCAGCATGGTGCCTCGACTACAATAAAAAAAAATTTAGACCATTCTTGGAACCAGGAATCTCTAAAGTGTGGTGTTGACAAGCTCTGATTCTGCTGCATGAGAGAGAACAAGAAAGTTGGCTCCCTTAATTGGAGAATTAAGTGAGCAATATACATACTTATAGCGCCATGTGTAAATTGGTGCTATATGTATATCATTTTTCCTTTAATTACCTGGAACTAAATTTGTTTTTGTTTTCATTTATCTATATTTTTATTATTTATATAGAATGATTGTTAATCAGATTGGGACAGCACAGTGAATAGGTCCTGCCAAAGAAACTCAATAAAAACTGAACAGATGTGAAATAAAAGTGACATATACAAAGTCCCTGTCTCACTTTGCTTCACAGAAAGTAAACCTGTCAATTTCCTGGATAAGAGGACGTGAGATCACAGAGCTAAACAAGCTGCCTCTGAAGATAAGCACTGACAGCACTTGTGCCTACTGAAGGGATACTAAACTGCAGAAGAAATGGATTATGTTGTATCAGCTGAGAAAAGGACACATTTTAATTTAAAAGAGACATTTTAAACGTTTAGGTACTCCAGTTCATCTTGATGACATGATCACGCAGTGTTACACTGCAGAGCTACAACTGCAAGAATGATACTCAAACCTTTCTTTTGGTCTGAAACACTGAAGCACTCAGCCCCTGCAGATTCAAAAGGAGAGTGTAAAGTGTTTTTAGTTTTCAGTATTCCCTAACTGACAGTCCATCTGTTTATTCAATATGAGCAGGGATGATTTCACCAAAATAGACTCAGTGAAAATATCAACAACCATGTTCACATGATGTGTAAGTTGGTTCAGTTGTAGATGTGTTAATTGTGACGCCTAATGTGTGAAAATGGACAGAATAGATTTCTTTTTGGCTTTCCTGATATTTTGTGCTGCTTGCGTTTGATTTCGATAAAACAACACACAGCATATCTCTCATCGCATCACATGCATCGTCTGCTGGACCGTCACCGAACGATGATATGGAAAGTCATGCAAACCTGATACATGACTGTCTTTATCATCTTCAGATGATATGTAGTAAAGCGTGAGTTATCTCATTTCACACTACTCCAGGCCCCTTGAGGCTCAGGCAAGGCTATGAAGCATCACATAAAGACCAGTTCCTAACAACAGGTTGCAAGTCGCAACTCTGTGGTCACATCCTCTTTGTGAACAGGAAAGCTGTGACACTGTCCGCTCACTAAATAGGTACACCCGGAGCCAGGAAGGTCATCAATTGTGCCGTTACAGAGTGTGGATTGTGGAAACTTCTTGATCACTGGTGTCCTTCCGTTGTCACAGAGATAGTAAAATTAACCATGAATGAGCTGTCTGTCATGGCGGTGCAGCAGGAGCCTTTAGGGCATGGGGTGTGATGTAACACTGCCACAAATGTGTCATTCCCATGGGCTTAAATGGTGGAGATACAGAGGGGGCTTTGAAGTGTCACAATGAACACTGGGCTTTGTGCTCCATCAAGCCCCCCAAAAGTCCGCCAACTCCTGCCGTACCCCCGCCCCCTCTCCAGAGTCCTGGGTTCCATCACACAGACCCTGAGATGGAGGTTACATAACTTGCTTACAGGAAGTCGGGCTGTTTAACTTAAAAAAAATGACCAAGAACACTGACGGCTTTGAAGTTGGCACTGCGCATTTTTGCCAGCTTTAGGGTACTTGTAAAAAAGAGAAAAAAGTTTGTTGTGGGCCTTTTGCCAGAAGGTAAAGTTCACGTATGCACATACACACACACACGCAAGAACAAACATACTGACAGCTTCTGCACATTTCCCATGAAAGGTTTTCAGCAAGTGGCCGTAATTAGAGGGGGAGACAGAGCGAGAGTGAGCGAGGACTCCCAGCGGGCAGTGAGACAGCAGGGGGCAATATGAAAGCCTCGTCCCCACGTCCAACCACCTCTCTGGTATTGTTTACCAGCGGACTGACGACACAGGGGGGTGTTTAATGAACACTGCTCCCCTGCCGGTTGTCTGAAAGTAGGTCTGTCCATCTATAGTTTCCTGATGACCCTCTGCATTACCGGCAGACTGCTGACAGAGAGGTCGGAGCCAGAATGGAGGGGGCAGTCACTACAGATTGAGTTTCTCCTTATGATCGATTCATAATAAAGTGTCTGAGTGGATGAAGGCGAGCATTGCTAAGTGATGACACAGCACGTCAATATTGTGAAGGCTGTTCATCAGGAGGAAGTCGTAACGGTCAATGCGATGTGAGCGTGTGTATTTGGATAGAGGTACATATTTCTAGGCATTTACAATTTTATTCTGAGGTGTTTTGCATGCACTCAGGGGGTCAGCGGGTTAAGAAAATGGATGGATGGATGGTGTTTTGCATGCTGAAATTTGTGTTTTTTATCACCAAAAAAATGTATGAGGAATGTGCAGAAGAAATGAGGGCAAAAGGTAAATAAACACGGGTCAAAAGTTTTGGGCAGCAGGCACGACAGCCTGTCTGGCTCTTATCTTGGAGAGGTGACTGGCTCGATGGTTTCATAGATGAGTCTAGGATCTTATCTACACTCACATCCAGTGTCTCATAGAACCAGATCCTGTCCTCCTCCGCCCAACCCCTCCTCCTTCCTTCCCCTCTTGCCCCATGTTGTGAACACCAGACAAGGCTATCAATCAGAAATTGTACCACAGAATCTCCTCAAATGACACCAGACCAGACGCAGGCCAGATGGATTGCAGTCAGAGGCTTTTTCCAAATGCACATGTGACCAAAATACGCAAATTAAAAAAAATGAGAGCGCAACTCAATGCTGTTATTTTGAGGAACCAGATCTTGGAGGAAATCTAACACACCACAGTGAAAAAAACTGTAAGAACTTACCAGCTTTGTCTTTCTCAGGAAGGGTAGAGGTGCTCTGAAAAAGAGAGGAGAAAGGAAAAAAGATTTTAGTTGAGATACCTTAGGTTAGATGCATTTTCATGATACAAACTCATATTTCTCTCTAGCACACATTGAACATTCCCAAATAAGCATTTAACAATGTGTTCATGTCATCGAAAATATTAAATATTACTATCATTTAATCATATGATGGTGTGTTAGCTACATATTCCATGTTTCCATTCTTTTAAATGTATTATTTACGATACACAAGATCAAATGATAGAGCAGAGGCTTCTCTGTGTGTGATATGCATAGATGTGCACAACATCACCATACCATGTTCTGTACTTTTAGGAGTATTATCTTAAACCCAAGGAAATGACGTGTACAGCTACAGGAATGTGTTGCTACGCACACCATTATGACAACCACAGAAAAACAAATTCGCTATACGGAGACAACCCAGACATTCATATGCTCATTTTTCTAATATGCAAACTTCTTCATAAATGGTCACTACAGATAAGAAAACCCTCCAGAGACATCTGAACAATTATCACATCATTAATAGTCAGAACACACAGTGTACTCTCCTCTAATTCAATGTTGATCCAACCCTCACGTATGTAGTCTGGAGAGACGATACTGATAAAAATCACAGCACATTTTTTAGTTTCTCATCATTCTGTACATGTCATATTTCCTTCTTTGGCTTTTACTTTATCTTTTAGAAAGTACTACTGCATCAACAGTAGGTTTCTGGTAAAAAATAGAGTTCCCTGTGTCATTTAATTTGTGAAAAGTCTGTGTGTGTTTGTGTGCATGTGGAGGGCAGCAGTTAGTTGGAATGCAGAGGTCTTTCTTCCCTCTGACTTTTGACCTCAGGTTCCTTCACTGACCTCCACATGCTGACCTGTTTTAATCCACACCCCCCAGGAACAAATCAGACAGGACAAGAAGGACAAGGTACATTCTCATTACAATTTATCCACTTTGTCCACAGCGCCTTTGGAGCACCAAAAAAAATCATTCTCATATTTCCGTTAAGATTAATTCCTTGTCGAATGTGTTTATTTTTCACCTCCAGCCTAATTAAAGTCATTTAGCTGTGTCCTGCTGGGGCTACTTAAGAGCCTGTTTACCCTTGGGCAGCTACTTAAATGGCAAACTCAGCATAGCTAAAACCTCACTGATTATCATCTTAAAAGGAACAGTTTGACATTTAGGGAAATCCAAATATTTGCTTTCTTTTTTGAAAATTGTAGTAATCAGAATGTATTTCGGAATCCTTTGCCATCTGCACCATTGTACTATTGTCTATGAGAGCTCGTTGTCCTTGTGTGTATGTCTATTTCTGTGTAAGTACACTAAGTGGAAATTCCTTGTGTGTGTATGCATACCTGTCCAACAAAGCTAGATAAGAAGATCAATGCCAATCTCAACCATGTAGACTAGATAAAAAAAGTACCACTAGCAGCTACTTAGCTCAGCTCAAGTCTTGCCTATCTCTGTACAAATGCACCTCTAGAGCTCACAAATTAACTAGTAATCTCATTTCTGTGATTGTATTGCGTGTAAGTGCCTGGCTATTTGCTGCATGGCCAAAGTCACTTCCTGGAGTCTCCTTTGGTTTCCCACTAACCTCACAGTAATGAAGTGGGGGATGTCACTGTTCCTGGCCAAGAAATAATCCAACTTTCCTGCCCCCTCCAAATGACCCTTAAAGATAAGCCTAACATTTAAGTCTGGTCTATACACCTTGCATAAGAAATTATTTGGACAATGTATTATAAATACGTTGCTGTGGATTATTTTCATTTCTCTGAATTAGTCCACTGTGACTACACATTAACCCTTTGAATCTGATTAATATGATGTTTTATGGCCATTTTCTCCCCTGATACAGGTCTAAATTTATGATAAGAGCGTTAGTTTAATTATTAGTCACTTTGGCACAAGCAGACCATAGCACATGTTCAATTATGAGAAAGAAACAGAATGAATCATTTAAAAAGCAAAAAGTGTGACTGCAGGCCCTTTCGCCTCTCAAATATCAAGGGGGCTCTTACATTTTATGATGAACCACCACAGTGTGACACAGTCTGCTGAGAACGAATACAATGCCTGCTCTCATACGCACGTTTGTTTTTGCCATCACGTTGGCTGATTAACGTTGGATAAAGTGTTGTCTTGGTCCCAATCTGTCTCGCTCAGATTTTTTAGAGGCTGTGGGCGAGCTGTCTGCTCAAACATACTTTATCTGAAATCCACACAAGTCCATCACTGCTGGTCGGTCTGCTGAGGTGTATCTGTATGTGCGTGTGTATATAAGTGTGTGAACACGTATTTGTGCATAATGTGTGGGCAAAAACAGCAATTAATCACTTTGTGGGTCACATTTCAGACACAAAGTGGGCTAAATTCCCCCTGTGGACAAATAGCTTTAGAATTTATTGCTGATTAATGACCTAAAAAAGACAGGGAGAAGCCACAGCCAAAGACTCCTACTCACTGCTCTGTCACTAAATCACCAGCACAAACAGAACAACAGCAGCGAAGGGAAATCAGAGATAGATTTATATTCAGTGCTGTTTCAGCTGTTGGACTCAGACAGTAATATCAGCTCTGCTTTTTCAGCCACAACAGTGTCTTCGCTGCATTCCCCTGTGTGCAAAACACTTAAGATGGTGTGAGATTCAGTCAAGACAAGATTAACAGCCTGTTTTGTTTTAGCCTATTTTCCAATTCCCCATAAACTATCTCTGCTAAGGTAAGATGAGGTATACTTCTTTATCTCTCTATTTTTACCACTGACCTTTAAAATTAATTGAATTTAATGGTCAATGCTGTTTTATTTTCATTTGATCATAATTAATAATTATGAGGATGTTCAAAATAAAAATCATACAAAAAGACCAAAACCAGCAATAAATTAAGCCTATTCAAAAGTATTGCGAGCACAGTTTCTATAAAACGCGTTAAAACACATTCGTAAACCACACTGCTGCGCTGGGTATCATGTTTCAAAATAAATAATACATTGACACTCACTGTAGTTTTTGTTTGACATGCTGCTGTAAATATTCACTAGCTCACCTCAAACACTACAGATGAATACTCAAACGTGTATTCATCTGTAGCTGAAGACAGTGACTAGCATTGTTTACTGTCATTTAAGTAACATTTCCTCAAAACAGCACTGCCAGCTGTTTCAGGGAATGATTTAGCCCTTTCTAAAAGTGAAACTATTAGTAGATTACAAGATCTGAATTTTAAGTAGGAATGAATGGGCTTTGGTTTGCCACAGATAGGGTAGAGAGGTGGGCAATGCTCAAGACTGATGGACTAACACATTTTTGGGTTTAATCTTTTTGTAGGATTTGTTAAAATAAGGTTACAGAATTGCACCAGCCTTATCTGTCAGTTC
>JBAJHX010000051.1:15713328-15734220 GCA_037176925.1 Amniataba percoides | reverse complement strand
AGGGTCTTTAAACCAACCAATCAGAGAACGTCTTCAAACGAACCAATCAGAGAGGGTCTTTAAACCAACCAATCAGAGAACGTCTTCAAACGAACCAATCAGAGAGGGTCTTTAAACCAACCAATCAGAAAGCGTCTTCATACGAACCAATCAGAGAGGGTCTTTAAACCAACCAATCAGAGAACGTCTTCAAACGAACCAATCAGAGATTGGGCACAATCAGAGAGGGGTGTTAACACATTGATTTATGTGACGTTTGACTTCCACGATGATGCCAAAAGAAACGACAAAGTACTCATTTTGTGCAACAGTTAAGCATATGATAGCTCAAATCCATTTTGACTAAATGTTCAGTATTCAGGCCAACACGTGGACATTTTCAGAACATTTCATGATTGTATGTTTTGACTTTATTTCAGATTTTGTTACTAATATTTTCTGCCAACTACAAAACAACAAGAAGTGCATTTATTCAGTATATCTGTCTCCTCTCTGTTCTTGGAGTGCTTTATGCAACACCTACAGCCTTGAATCCACAGGAAAAACAAGATTTCCATGTGGGGGTTGAGGAGAAGTTCATTTTCCACATCCTGTTCCAAACACAAGCCTTTTTCTTTTTTCTTTTTTCTTATCCTCTTTTTTTAAACCACAGCAGGTCTGTGTTTGTCCCCTTGTTACAGCTGTGCTCAGCAGATGAGCGACCTTGGAGACAATGACACCACACAAAGCGGCTAGCGTGGCCATGACCAGAGCCACTACCGGCACTGCTTGTCAGACTGAATGGCGGTTGGTTTCATAGCTCACTGACTCATTATGGCTTACTACAGTCTTTAAGCCAAATATGTGGGAGGAATGCAGGCAAACATAATTATGCCAGCCGCACATGGTGTTGACTGTTGACCAAGGACGGGAACAAGAGAGTGAGAGCAAAGGCAGAAGCAAATAAACTGCAGAGAAAGTTGCAGAATATTCTTTGATCTGTGTGGGGCACTGAGAAGGTGTGGTTTGGATAAAGGATGTTTGGGGACTGTGAAGCTGCCAAACCGGAACACAGAGGAAGGACAGAGCAGAGATCTGCTAGTGACCTTAGCACGCAAACCAGAGCACTTCTATTGTCCACCAAAACACAGACAGATAAAGAGCTATGGACATACACAACCTTTTCTGTCATTCTAAAATAAAAATATCAGTCATTCGCATGCATCTCAAAAAAAAAAAAATCCCTTGAATTCCAGATGTGAAAACTCCCGACATTTGAACTTTCAAGATTCACTTTCAAAAGGCGGCAAAATGAGATGACAGCAGTGTTTTTTGCGCTGTTGCCTTGGAGACAGAATACAGATCCAAACAAAGGGTCAAGGGTTGCCCTGTTAGGGAATGTTTACCAAAGATGGGGAGCATAAGGGCTGGTATACCTGTCATCATATGCACGGCATGAAAAACACCCCTGTGCTAAATTTACACCCATGTACACCCATGGTCTGTGCCATGTTCAGTAACTGAGTTCTTCAGGAGGATTGATTCACTGTATGCCTCGCTGGTGGGAACGGTCTGTGCTGAGGGTGAATGATATGTTGTTTCCGACTGTAACATTCAGAGGAAGGTGGTCAGGGGTCAGCAGCCTCCACCCGCCTCTGTGGCTTGGCACGTCCTCTGCAGCTACAGCGCTCTAAAAATAGAGTCACACAACAAATGGCTCCCACACCACACATAACTTAAGTTTATCAGTACACTTATAATAAAGCCAAATTAATGATAACTTTGACAGAATTTGCTATGACAAGCAATTACACAAATAAATAATAAAAGATACATAAAAGAATAATAGCAAAATGACTAAAGCTGGTATTAATCAAGATTGGAGATACTCACACCCAGACAGGAGCTGAAACAATCATTTATCAATTAGTCGTAAATAAATATATAAATATAAATAATTTGTAACTAATTTGATTGTCACTGGTCTCAGACTCATCTGATGACACCACCTTCACTTTTGAGACACTGTGACAGACTTTTCTGTTTACATTTCATAGATACTCAACAGAACAATCAATAAGCTGCAGCACTAAATATAATATACAGCTAAATCAATAGATTTACATCAGTGTATAAATCAAATAAAAGCCACCTGTTGCAGTACAACAATGCAAGTCAAATAACATCTCCAGACACCTGCTGCACTAAGCAAGTAATAGAAACCTGCCAACAAAAACACTCTGGGCAAAGAATAGCAGCTCCACCATCTGAAAAAAAACACCTGCTGTGGCACAACATCCGCTAGATGTTCGCCCCACATTCGATGCAAGAATAACAGCCACCTGCTGAAGGCTAACAATAGACACCAACTAAGCTAGCGAAGGGGCCAAGAATCTATTCACTTAAACCCGATGCCTTACCCACAACAGCGAGTGAATGATACTGTGCATGCCAAGTCAAAGTTTACTCATCACCAACGCACACAGCCACATACCACCACTTCACATTTATCATCGTTACATAAAAGAGAGTACAGCGCCAGGATGAGCTCGGTTTAATCGCACCAAAGTGTTACACTGAGTGCCAGGAGGTGTCAGAGGGACAGAGCGAACACAAATACCAGTTACCTCTTGCATAATCCAGCATAAGATGGAAGGAATGCAACTGCACAATGATAAACACTTCACGATTCCGAGAGCCTCAACAAACACAACCCAACACAGACACCAGCTACTCCTCTGGGATCATCCGCACGGCAGGAGACGAGACAGCCGCAGTTCCCTCACCCTGACTTTCCACACTGACATGTCTCTGAGGTTTACATCCTATTTAACAGGACCAGATACATATCTGGTGGTCTGGTATTTTAACATTTGACATATCAGTCAGTAATAGCTGTGATCCTCGTGAAGTCCCCACATTCAGGGATGAATAGACATAAATTTCTACATGGAGAAATTTATTTGGACAGGCTGTGTTGTAATTGATTTACCTAATACTCCTTTTATCTTGACTGCTTGGACCTCCCATTGAATCTTCTCATAAATTACTGGAGTGTTACCAGTAGCAGTGTCTGTGTAGATGCTTTCTTCAAAAACAGCTGCACGCAGCCTTAGTTTGTTAAGAAGATATACAGTATGTTGTTTGCTGTCCTGTGTAAACTTGCAAATACCATCGTGTCAGTGCAGTCAAGACATGTTCAGAGAAACACATGCATATATTAGTGAAACAGCTATGTAGGAGGGAGTGATCTATTATTTACCTTTTTTCTTTTTTCTTTAGAGTTTACAACGCATACATATTCGATTGGATTTTTAAATATATTGTATGCATATCTTAATCATGCTTCATGATTAGACTGTTTAGATGGGAATCTTCATATTTAATCTAATTCAAATGCTCTATAATGAATGTTTTTTCTGAAGTTTTAATGGTCATTGGAAGTATTCCTTAAACTCAAACTAGAATTTTTGAGGCTTTAGTTTGTTATGGAGTTTTTGTTCTACTGTACATAATCCTGGTAGTACTGTAATCTCATGTACAATTTATAAGAGCTGTCAGAGGTAAGGTGTTATTATTAATATAAGGAGAAATAATTAGATTATTTTCCATTGTTGTGGTAAAATAATGACTTTATATACTAATATCCCTAAGATTTAAGTATTTTTTATACAATAATAAACAGTAGTAATTATTTTGTGCTTGGAAAATCTATTATATTATGCATGTTGTCATCCTGTAAAACTGTGATGTCTGGTTGAATTAAAGTTTTAACCTCGACCCCGGTACTTCCTCACATCTGCTTTGTGTTTACATCATTTAAAGGATTTGTATTGTCTAGCTAAAAAGATTAAGTGGGCGTCACAACACTTTAAGTCTGAAAGGACTCAATAGTCCCCTACTACTATTAAACACTGAGAATCCCCTTCATGAAGTCATCATCTCTTTGGCCTCAATCAATCACACCGCAGGGCCTCCACTGTAAAAAGCCTCCTATTAGGCGCAGTGAAAGCACTGTTTACCCAAGCTTAGTGAGTTACCTTGGGTTACTGAAAGAATTGAGGTTGTGGAAACAGTTGGCCACAGCGTAATACATCACACGTCATCGAGTCTATTGCTCTGTGTTCCCTAAAATAACCGTCACATGTGACTGAAATATTGCTTGCCTTTGGGACAGCAAAGGATTTGAGACGTGCAACAAGACAAAGCAATATCAACTAGGAATTGCGGGAGATAATTCAGGAATGTGAGATGTTCTTTCGTCAAGGAATTCTGGCGTTTCCCCAGGTCCGACCTAGATAAGAGGACCGTTTTGCAAAAGAAACATCCTGCTTGTCATTTGGGGTTATCCTACCATACATAACCACTTCACATGATAAAGAAATGAGTTTCCTTTTTCCATTTTCATTCATACAATTACTTGTAAAAGTTTGCTTGAGTGCTCAGTCAACTGACTACCGGCCTTGTTCACTTTGACCTCGTTCTGAAGGCAATAGCAGAGCAAGGCTGACAAAGTCATTAAGTGAGCAAGCAAGGGGTTTGAAGACGCATGTCTCACTTGAAGCGTGTCTTCCCTCCCTGGCCCCCCCCTGCCCTGGCTTTTCACCCCCAGACCCCCCTTCTGACCCCTTTGTTGGGGAGAAGGGGACTAGATCTTTGGAACTAGCTAATTATAGAGTTTTAACGTCTGCTTGGCTAAGCCCTAAGTGCTGGGGGACATTCCTACAATTGGTAGATTCACTGAGCGTGTGTGTGTCTGTGTGTGTGTGTGTGTGTGTGTGTGCCTTCTGTGTTTGCTGTTTTTATTTAAACTTTTGCACAGCTATGTACCAAGGGGGAAAAAAAAGCAGCTAATTTTCCTGGGAACATAGAAGCTGTTAAGCAGTAGCTCAGTGCTCAGCTAAAAAACAATGCAAATCATTTGAAATATTAAATTACAGACACAGAAGAAAAAATAGTGATCTCTATAAAAACAGTCGCAGCGATGCACCGTTGATGTTTCTCAGCCTTAAGATAATCCAAATTGATTTAAATGTCCCGTTTTAGCAAAGTTCAAGTTTATTATTTCTATAATTCATCTGGATTTTGGCTCTCCGTTGGTATATCTGTGTGAAAAGTGCATTCTCTCCATGTTCGTCAGGTAATGACTTCTGGTTATGCTTTTGATGGATGTTGGTATGACACAGAGTTCCTGACTTACCCCACTCTTAGGTTTTGCTCCAAGGGCCAGTGTGGATCCTGAGGTAGCAGGAACGTGTGGATGTGGAGGGTTTTGTGAAGTTGCTGTCACAGATCCTAAATCTGACTCCTGCACAGGCAAAAGACAAAAAGATGGAAATGTGGGCATTGCATTGTTGTGCTTTCCTTTATTTCCGTATTTATATATGGCAAGAAAGCATAGTTTTGTAAATGGGCAGTAGTAGTTGGCAACAGAGTAAATAGATTACTATAGGTGAAGGATGACATGAAAGAATGATTCATTCAGTCACTAAAGGGTTAAATAAAGACTTTTTATTTAAGTGAACGGTTGGTTGTGTACCAGGAGTTGTCGTCGATGGAGGGTCGGGGTGCTGTCCATCGAGGAGGTAGCGCTGAGGGCATTCTCTATCTCTTGGTCCAGCTGGTCCAGCTTCATCAGCAGCAGCACCATTGAGTCCAGACGAGCATGATCACGCTGAACAAAAAAAGACACATCAGAGAAAAAAAAAACTCATTAATGTAGTGTGAACAACTGCTCCTGTCAAAGAGACCTCGAGCAACAATCCCAAATTGCTCCCAACAGAGAGATAGGTCAGCGCCTTGAATGGCAGCTCTGCAGCCCATCACTGTGTGAGTGAGTGAATAAGGCAAAGTGTAAAGCTTTTAGTCTGTTAAGGAAGAAAAGTGGCACATTTAAGTTCTCAGTTATCCAAGAGTGGGGAAGGTGAGATGGATGACAACGTTTGTTTTTCTGCCTACTGAAGTGTTCATTGTGGAGACGTCAGATCTAAACTGGGTAATTACCTGAACAAACTTTTTAAAACCATTTTTAAAGTTAATCCATTGATGTCTTATTAGTTATCAAACCACTATTAATTTGGGAAACATCCGTTAAAGCTGCTCTCTTTGCTTAATTTTTGTATTTAAAGGAATGTGGCTGCCTTTTCTTGCTATGAGCTCTATAATCAGGACATTAACTGGCAGTCCCACACTTTGATTCATCAGCTTGTTGCCTATCTCCTAATGGACAGAACAGTATCACTAACTGGACATAGTGGACAGAGTAACATCAATATACAGCTTGATTTCATACAAAAATGAGCAAAAGATGCATAAATTGATGTTGATTATAGTACATGGTCATCATGTTAAAACACCAATAAAATATCTTTTACAACCACCAATTATATCAAACCTACAATTAATACACAAAAAATAAAAAAAAATCAAACTGACACAGCACTTACAATATTGATTCATGCCACTCAAAATGAGGAGCTCTATTGTGAAAACTGTTTTCCTGCTCCTTACTTCTGTTTCCTCTTCCTTTTCAACTGCCACTGATAACTCTAATCCTCACACTTTCACACTCTGATCATTTCTGTCCTTCTTCTTTCTGTACTGAAAACAGTCCTGGTAGTTTCTTCTGCTTTTCCCACACAGCCTGTGCATTTTAATGTTTATCTCTGTTGTATCATCATCTCTGGTCCATTTTTAAATTAAATTACTTTAAGACCTGAAACATTTTCCCCTTAGTCCTCTAATCTGCAGTGTTCAATTATGCCGTCTAACTGCCTTGATAACAAGTCTCACACTGACCTCAGGTGGTGTGTCTCCAGTAAGACAAGCTAAATGACATACAATCCAGGCCTCTTTCACGCTCCACCCACCACTCTGCACTCTGTCCTTGTTTGCTGTCCCTTAGTTCTGTTTAGTTTGATGCAATATAAGCCCTAGTTTGAAGCTCTAAAACTAGTAAAATCCCTCTCTGGAGTTCTTAAAACAGTGTGTTTTCATTTCCTTCTGCCTGTCTTATATCCTGGCTCCGGGTGTGGCTCTCCGTCTGAGCTTCTCTCCTGAGAAGAACCCCAAGAAATTACATCACACGGCTGGCTCATTAGTCCCAAACAAACCTTGTTACAATCTCTAACAGACCCTCTTAAAAGATTTTATGAGTGTGAGCTCATGGGACACACAGCCACTGTGACTGTATGTTTGTGCAAAAGGTACAGAGGCATGTTAACATGTAAATGTGAGCCTGGTTTACATGCGCTGCATCTGTTCTTAGTTGTCATACAGAAAAATCTCACAGTATCATGTAAGATAAAGTACTATACAAAATCATAAACACGCCCAGTGAAGTGGTTAATGTGGCTCAATCTTGTTTTAGTAAAGTTTACAATGGGCGTGTTGCGATGACAATTTTCATATGAGCTGTGACTAATGCTAATGTGTGTGAGGTCGACAGGCTTATGGATCCTAGATAAAATCTGCATCATGATAAACAAGCTACAGCGCCGACCGTGTGCCTGGCTCCCAGTTCCGTCGCTAATAATGTCTTATGACTTGCGCTTACATTTATTTTCCAGTTAGTGGCCAATTAGTCTGTCAAAAGCCACTGCTATTGGGTTTGCTGAGAGAGCAAATAAGACATCGAGGGCCATGTGTCTCATGGAAATGTGTCTCACATTGAAGCATTCATTGGCATTCCTAGCTAGTGGCAGCGCACATCGCCACGTTCTTTCTCCCTGGCACAGTATCACAATGAAACATTGTATCGTGGTAAGACAATGACATCTTTACGAGGCTTCACTGAATGAACAAAAGCATCTGGCTCGGGATGGCAATAACAACCGCAAAACGTCAGTGTAAAAAACAAGTGCAGTGCAATGTCAGGCGCCTCGGAGAGGCAAAGTTTTTTAGGGGGCATTCTGGTGGTTTGTGTGTTCTCGGAAGGTTTCTTTTCTGTCTTTCCCATCTTTTGAGGTTTCTGTTACATTCCTTTCGACTTCCTGTTTTTTGAGATGGGAGACAGTTCCCACACTGTTTGAACTCTTAGACCCCTCCTTCTCCTTTCCTTGCTCTCTTTTTCAAACCCCCACGTACACCCGGTGGCCTGCATCCCATTTCTCAGACCTGTCCATTAAACACAGTGTCTCTTTCTCTGCTGAGCTAAACGTAACGTCATTATGCCTCAAAATACTGTGCATACAGTCTTTAATGTGGGTATCTCATTCATAAATTTGTATCTAAAAGCTAATCGTGTCATTAATAAATAAGGACAGAAGAGTGAAGGAGACAGAGAAAGCACTGAGACGATGAAGTTGCCAAGTCGTCTGCTGTCATATAAACGCTGGTTGAGCCAGCTTGGCCTCAGGGTCAGGATAAGGCCTTGTTGCTAAAACAAATAAACACAGTTACAAAGCCCAATATCAGGTTTATCTGAAGCCATTATGCAAACCAGATGGGCTCATTTTACGAACTGAATCTGCAGCAACAACGGTTCACTGGGGACATACTAGGAATATTACTTAGTACAATAGCTTGTCAGAGCTAATTTCAGGTTGCTGTTGCCATTGTCCGAGGAGATAATAACATCAATTCATTTTCCGCATGATGCTTAAAAGCTTCTCCTTCTTTTTTCTTTGCACTAAATACAGTATGCTACTTCCCTTGGGGGTGATAATGTTCATTTTCACTGCCTAATTTCCTTTTTGTCCTCGTGACCTTCCCTAAAGCACATTTTCTTTCTAAACTGGCTTAATGCTGTATGTAAATACACCCCACGGTGGAAACCCTGTGGTGTTGTCAGAGTGGAGGGAAGCCATCACCATATGGTGGATGGATTGCCTTGGCGCCTTCCGCTTTTATGGCTGAACTCCTCTTTTCGAGTTCTAGGGGCCAGGTTTTTTGGATATTTAATCCAAAGGTTTAAAGTCATCCTAAAATTGAAACTGGAGCCAGTGGTAATAAATACAGCACTGGTTTTCCATGTTCCTACGCTCAACTATGATCTCTCGTTTTTGGCAGCTGATGCAGTGACGTCAGCATTGGCCATGACTAAAAAGGGCTCCCAAGTCTCTATGCAAAAAAGTTTTTTTGGTGAAATAATGCAGTGATAAATTCAAATCTCCAGGATAAGACGGTCCACAGGCATAGAGTGTCAGTGTATGATGCATCAAACAAACATTGTGACCGGTGGCACAAATCCATCACTCACTGTCACAACTGATATTTGTTTAACAACTATAGCTGTCAAAACACAATTGTAATTATAAAACATGACTTCATAAGACAATTATAAATGTTGACAGATGCTGAACATTAATGGACATTTTAAAATGCACTTATGTCTGCATCAACTACAACAACTACATCAGTGTGTTATAAGCAATTCACACGACAGTAATGTTTAAAAATGCAAAGAAATGTGCTTACACTTTTATAACCAGCACACTAAACCAGTACCAAACACATAACTTTAAAAACAACTCCAGCATAGTAAAGTCATATTAAACTGCGTAAGAGTCACTGTTCACAAGTGGGTGATAGTCTTTGACAAAAAGTATCACAAGAATTTAACTTTCCACAATATGGTACTTGTCTAAACAACATGCCTGCTTAATGTGTCCTGCGTTGTAAATAATGGATTTCTTGTTGTAATTCTAAAAAGGGCAACTCTGTAACTACTAACAGTGAAAAAAAAAATACTGTGTCCAATTTTAGGCATTTGCTTTGTTCTAGCAAGCCCAAACCTGTGAACTGGTCATTTCTTTTTTGGCACTTTACTGTATCGAACAAGCATGCTGGCTAGCAGAGTGTAAATATTACAACATACAGTGTTTGCTAAAAAAGCAGTTTCAGCCTTTCACCCCAGAGATTACTTGAGCATCCATCCCCCTCTGTGTTCATAGTCTCTATGCCCTTATAGGACCTTGTTTTGCAATGAGCAGTTGAGAAAGAGTAAAACATTTCACAGATCCCCCCACTCACAGATCTGTAAGCATGTGAGAGTGAAGTCATTGTTTTCCGAGGCGCTTGCCAGAGTGTGGGACAAAAATTATTCATCGGCCGTACAGTATATGCCCAGTAAGTGTCAGGTTATGTTTCAAAAAGAGCTACATTCTGAGGTGCTGACAAGTGAATTTCATCTAACGTCAGTTCTGCATCTACTGCATTCCTTACACATCATTATTAAATACAGTCTTACCTTTCTCATGCGCACTTTGACCACGCCGTCATCTTTCTGTTCCCCAAGTTCATTTGTTCCATCTAAAACTGGACTGGCAGGTTGTGCGTCACTGTGAGTAACGATGTGTGCGGCTTCATCTGTCCCCTCCATCCTAGAGACTGCGGCCACTGGCCTGTGGTGTTCCCTCTGACCATCTGCCACCCCAGAGGCAGGTGACTCACTGAGGTAACAACCAGAGGCCTCTTGGTTGCCATGGAGTCCCTCTGATGAGAGCTCATCGGTCACCTCTGCAGAGCACGGTGGCAGGTTTTCACCACGCTGTGCAGTAGATGCATTATTATCATCCATACGGGACTGCTGAACATCTGGGTTTTTGGTGAAATCATAGCTCTTTTGTGTATCCAGAGAGGGGGTGTCATCTGGTTCGACGTGGCAAATTTCTAGGATAGTATCCAGCTTTGAACAGCTATTTTCCAACTGTTCAGCTACGGTCGGATCTTCGCAACAACCCAATTCTTTGGACACCAAACTTTCGTCGTAGTTTTCCATTGGTTGACTTCTACAGGTTGCCGTTTCCACACACTGGTCTGCGCAAATAGTAATGTTCGTCTGCATGGTGCTTCCCTCTGAATATCCAGTATCCAGTTTTTCAGATGACAAATTATAGTTAACTGTCAAACACTGACCTTTGAAACTCATATCTGAAGACATGATTGGCCAATGCTCGACTTCTGCTACTTTTTCGCTGCTTTCTGCTTGTGCACTTGCCTCTCCCTGAGGCCCATTCATCGCTGTCGTTTCAACATTATGCTGTTCCAACAATGTCTGGTAGGATATTTCAGAACTATGAGCCTGATCCAGTACCTCAGTGCAGTCATGATGATCCTGCTCTCCTCCTTGAATGTCTCTTGAGTGGCGTTTAAGTCCTGTATTTTCATTCAGAGTTTCTGGGTTATTTAATCCGTCCAGCTTGTCAGCAGAATTTGCAGTCCGGCTCGCGGTAATGCCTTTGTCACATACTTCTTCTACCACTAAAGTCACAACTGGTTCCACAGTTTTCTTAGACTGTGACGTCACGTCACCACTCTCCATCATATTAACTGAACTGTGCGGCACACAAGCAGGTAAGGTTACACTTGCATCAGCGTGGTCGGAGGTGGAAATCTTCTCTTCCTCTGCATCTGAGAGGTCAGTTTGAGGTTCCAGTTCAGCGGCACGGCACTGGTTTAGCGTGGCCTCAGAGATTTCAGGAGGTCTGCTGTAACCCTCTGTAGGGCTCTCCTTTGTTTCCTGGTGGTTTGGAAGTTTGCCAGGCTGTTCGCCAGCGGATTCAGACAGTGGAGGTCCATTGTTTGAAGAGATAGAGATGCATTGTTGCTCTTCACGAGAGATATGTGGACTTTTAAAGACATTATCGTCATTGCAGATGTCGTGACTCTGGCTACTCTCTGTGCCAACTTCAGCTTCACCGTTGATAGGTTTCTCACTGTGATCACTGCTATCAGTTGCACAAGAAATATTTGTAATAGTCATCCCATTGTCTGAATTAAACTCCACAGAATTCCCAATATTTGCGGTTTGCAGATGGTCTGATTCAGAGGCTCTTTGGGGAATGTCAACATCCACCATGTCTCGAGGGCAACGAACTGACTCCTGCGTGTCCAGCGGAACTTTTACATTATTTTCCGTTAGCTTCAGCTGTTGTGATTCAGTATCATTATTCGCAACAGGAGCCATCACCGGGTCTTCTGTGGGCAGTTGGTGGCAGCCCTCTGGCATGGAGGCACACCTCGTCCGTCGACCTTGTTTGGAAGCCCCCGCTCCCATCCAAGGTCCCTCGCTGTCCACCCCATGACAGCAGACCAGATCCAGATCATCGTAGCTGTACTGTAATCCTGAAGGGTGAGTGACGTGCTCCTCCCAACTTCTTTTCCGTATGGCTACAGGCATGGTGGCCAGCCAGCGCTAACCCATTCAGCTGCTTTTTTACCGCCAGGAGAAAAATGGAGAACCAGATCTGCTGCAATCAAGAGGAGAAAAAGGGGATAAGAAGCAGCCAGCATTCCCAAGTTATGAGTTTACAGTAACTGAATGTGCAGATGACAATATGGTGAATAATGTTTCACTTATAAAGTAAACAGCTAAGGAGTAGTGAGTGGGAGTTCAAGAGGGGTGTAATTATATTACACTCATGATTCCCTGGAAAGTATAAACTCTGCTGGATGTGTATAAGATGACAGGATTCCTAGTTAAGTTAATCTCACGTGGGAAACTGATATTCTTTCAAGCAGAGCTGTGTAAAATTTCACATTACAGCTTGCCAGCTACGTTGAATGTATTTGATCTGGAACACTTGTGTGTTAGGAAGCTCCCAGCGATAAAGTTAACAAAGCTGCCTGGATTCTCAAACATCAACATACTCATCAAGATAAATGCAGACAATCTTTGTTTACTTTTTAACATCTTTTACACGGTGAACTGTAACCAAACCAGTTTGTCAGTTAGCACCACAAACCTTCAATACACATCAGCTTTAACAGTGTAAAACTGCTCTGAAGAATTTAGGGTGTTGGTTAACTGGGATTCTGTATCTAACCATGCACCACAAACCAACATTATGATAATGCATACTGTGGGTCCTATCACATGAATCAAGCCATGCTGCAGTCTGTGCTCTGTGTTTTTTTTTTCTTTCGTTCTAGGTCAGAATGTTCAGAAGTAAAGAAACAGTAGGGTGTATTCAATTCAAGCTGAACATCGGTTATATTTAAAAAAAAAAACATTGTGTTAGACGAGTAACAATAGACACAGTTGAGAAGAAATCCTTAATATGCCTATTGTATTGCATAATTTCTCTATTATTGTACATATGTAACGTGCAGAGTTTTAAAAAAAATCTTAAATCTAAGTTTCTAAGTATCTTGTACAAAGAATAATAGTATATTATATGTCATTATTACACATTATGTCACTGAGTTGTTTCTTACCCAACGCCTCTAACTTGCTCTTAAGCAGTAAAAACAATATTAAAAAAAGGCGACATGTTTTTTTTTTCCACCACCTTTTCACCTTTTTCCTTAGGAGGAGCGCTGGAAGATGCCAGCTGTCATTGGCACCCTCTGGCATGAACATACACCTGGTAATTAGTTAAGTAACACAGGAGGTTACACAAAATGTCCCAAAGCAGTTGCTCCTTCCGCTTGCCCTCGCACCGACGGCAAATCTGACACCTCAATACATTTCAGAGATTTTCAGAAGAAATAACAGTGTTTACTTGTTTTAAATTCTCCAGCGACGACACCGGTTTCCTTTTATTAATAAATATAATATAATCCCGTAGCTGTATATACAGTAATTAAACACCAGGTAATAATCCAACAAAAAGGTTATAGATCCAGTATTTACTTTGAGTACAGTTATCCAGAGATGTTTCGCAAATTTCCTTTTCATTCATCTGCCGAGAGCAATGCGTCCATGTTTGGGAAATATGAATCCATCTCTTTCCAAGTGACTTGACATTCGTTTTATTTTGTAAGCAGTCCTTGGTCTAGGTTTCCTCAAGCCATTTTCTGGAGTCCAGTCAGTATGTCCGCTGTAAAACTGTCGGAAAGGCAGAGAAGCCCCCAAAGGCAGGCAGAAAGCCGGGGAGCAGTGAAAAGTCCAAAGACAACTTCCATCTTGATTACATTAGGGTTTTTGCTGACGCTGAATGCTGAGGACTCGGGGTGGTGGTGTAAGAGGGGCCGGGTTTTCTTTCCCCCACTCCACCCCTGCTCTCCTCCATTCTATCCTTTTTCTCATCAGGTCCCCTCCCCGCTGGTTTTGACAGGGAGTCTGAGTCACATCCTAGGAGCCCCATCCCCCGTCTCACAGCTCACCCAGCACACTATACGCATTTATTCACTCCACCCTCCTCTGAAGTACTTTTTCTCCTCGCTGTTTCAGAAACTTCCTCCCCGCTTCTCCTCTGGTCTCTTTCCTCTTCTCAGTGGACTTTTCCTTCGTTGTGTCTTAGCTTGCTATTTTATGAAGTTGGGCAAGGCTCCCACCAGTTGGCTTTGATTAGTAACAGACAGGCTGCCTCGTAAGACCTCTGGCTGTGAGCCAAGAGAGATTGCTCTAATGTTTTGGCAGTTATTTCTGAGGCATGCTTTTGATAAAATGTGTCATTTTGTAACTCTACAAGTATTCTTAACCAAACACACTGGCACTTGTGAAAAAAGAAGCAAAACAAGATTTCTTTACAGATATTTTTCCACATATTCTTAAAGAACATGTAGAAAATGACCTGTAGAACAACAGGGATAATGTTGAAAGTGCTGCAGGCTTGCTATCTTTGTTTTATAGTTTAGTTTGTTTTTTTCCTAATGGAAGGAAAACATTAAAGGACAAAAATGGCAGTAATTCATTTCCTAATATAGTCATTCGTCGGAGGCACTGAGCTGAAAGAAAAGGCACAGCCAGATATAATTACACTTGAAGTCACAGACAATGTAAAGCAATGCTAATCAGCACATTTTATCAAGGGCTGTAGAACATCTTTGAAAATATCAAACCAAAAAACATCTAAATCAATACCATTCTAACAATATCTCCTGCATACAATTGCTTCATAAAGTTATGTCTCCTACATTTACAAACCATAACCAAATTGTTACGATCATGGAGTCAGCTGCACAAAAAGCAATGCGTCAAAGCAACAGGGACACTGTGAGCACAAGAGAGCACTGGAATGAAGCCCCCTTCCAACTATCCCTGCGACCCCGGCCTCTAACCTCTGGGTCATCCAGATGTGAGGTGAGGCTCTGGATGAGTCTTTTCTTGGGGGCCTCGCTGGGAAACTGTACACTGCCGTCATCGCTGGCTCTCCGGGGACGCAGATGGTCGTACTCGAGGGAAAGGATCCAAGTTCAACAAGACTCCTCTGTAGCATGTCACATGATGCGCTCTGTGGTTACGCTGAGCGCAGTGTAACGAAATGCAGATCTTTTCGGTCACAGTAGCTTCCATGTGGATACGGGCGGTGATTGAAGTGCAGAGGCCGATGCAGAGCATGACTCAGACTATCCACTCATTACCTCCTGTGGACATCCAACACGGGCCTATAATTTGAAAGGCTAGGCCTCCCCCCCGCCAATCTGACCATCCCGCGCAGCCACAGGGCAACTGGTCTGCGTCACAATCTGATCCGTCAGTGACACTGTGAAAACACATGTTCAATCAACAACATGTGTGAGACTAGATGCCCATCAGCAATGTCTCTGTGAGTGCCTGTTTGTGTGCGAGCTGCTGAAGCATTACAATTGGAGCATTAAAACAAAATGTAGCTTGAATGGGAAACGAAGTGGGCAGCCACGCTTGTGCCTCTCTGACGCACAGACACTTATCGGGTGAAATGTTTACCATGTTCACTGTGTAAGTTTGGCATATTAACATTTGATAATTAGCACTAAATAGAAAGAAGAGCTGAGGCAGATGGGAATATTATTTCATCATATTCTACATGATGATATGTTCAATTATCACTGAGTAGGTATTTGGTCAAAATGACAGGACTGTTGAAAATAAATTATTTATGGTGATGCTAGAGGGAAGGCCAAGGAGGACAGAAAAATCTGGACAAAATTTCATTCCATGGTTGAGACATTTCACTCAGAATCACAAATGCCAATCTCATGATGCCCCCATGAATGCTTAGAACAAATTTTGACAATTAAAGAAGTAGATATATTACAAGATAAGTGAAAATTTATGCCCACTGGCAGCACTAGAGGATTTTTGAATATTTGAATAAAATTTCATAGAAGTCTTTGTGTACTAAAGTGATGGCTCAGTCAAGTAACTAACTGACACTACTATCCTATAGTCATGCAACTTCCATAACTTACTACCATTCATTCTTAGAATAATTTTCCTTTTTATAGCCTCACACTCCTCAGGTGTGAGGTAATATGACCAGAAATAATATGTTTTTAGTGCCTTTCTGTGTGTGCCCATCTATTTAGGCATCTGTGTAAATGACTACATATGAGAGTTATTTCAAAGTTTGCAAGTATTTATTTGCTCTTTAACAGTCATCGTTACAGGGCAGACTGTCTGAGTCCCACATCACAGGGCGTCCCCTGTGAGTATTCTCACAGGCATGCAACGTCACTGGTCACATGTCTAGAGTGGTCACATACATGGTTAAGAAAGACCTATTCATGATTCACCCTATAATCCCCCACTGTTCAACCCCTCGACTTCTTAAGTGGAGCAGTGAGGGCCCAAAGGAAACAGCCTTACATTCCTCACTGATATAGTTTATTATTGGAAAAATAAGCCAGTCTAAATCATGGGCATTGAAGAACATGCAGTGTTTGCTCATGTAGGAAAATGTAGGTGACGCTTGTGGTGAAAAAAAAAGAAATCCTGTCCCTCCTTTAACTGAGTCATTTTGAGTACTTGCATACACAAAGACTGCTTTGAAAAGATTTTGTTGCACCATTTTAAGACTTCTTTAAATAACCATTTTTTTCTGTACTTGCCTACCAGTAGTTAAGTGAAGTTGCAAAAATGGATTTTGGGTTCATTTACGCTAAAAAGAAAACAAAATGCCAGAATCTCATCTGAAGATCTAAAAATAACATCAACAAACCACGTCAAGATCCTCTGAGTCCTTTCCTGTCACTTGCTGTGCCCTGTGGTTAACAACTCTTTTTCAAAAGCCTACAGTCATGTCAGTTTAAATAACTGCATTTGAGGCCTGGGTGGGAACTTGAGCAATTGCAATTTTCTTGAGTGACACATCCCAATACAAATGGTGCAACATAAGAGCATTTCAGAAACCAGTTGAAGGCTCCATCTTTGTCTTAATTAGAAAAAAAAATCGTCTTTAATCAACTGTGGGTTTTAAACCACTGTTTGTGCTTGTGTGGGTCTGAATGGAAGACGGCGTCGTGGGAGAAACCGAGGGGGCCTTGGCCACTGATCACGGGTTATAGTGTGACTGTTACCGTGGGAACAGGAAGTGCAAGTTATTGGGGATAGAGACCATAACAATCTCCAGGCTAAAATAATCTATCTAATCTTGTTGTGAGAGGATCTGTGTGTGTGTGTGTGTGTGTGTGTGTGTGTGTGTGTGTGTGTGTGTGTGTGTGTATATATAAATGAAACAAGAGAGAACATTATATATTGTGTGTGGGGGGTTATGTATGTCTTTACGAATGCTGTAGTATAATACAACATGTTTGGCTTGTCCAATCAAATGGACCGGGCTTGTGTCTGTATCTGGGCCTTGGGTTTTTCTGATGACAGTGGAAAATACTGTCTCACACACTGAGAATTCCTCTTAGTTCACTATGTACCATCTGTTGTTTGCTTTTTTAAGTGCTTGTGTGTGGTTAAAAAGCCTTGATGACCAGCAAGAAGTCACTACTCTTACTATAAAACACCACAGTCACTCTATTTGCGTTGAAAAGCCTAACAGCACAAATATATTTACGTTATCATGTACTAAGAAGGAACACCTATGTCAGTTTTGGCTGTACAAAACACACTATGCTCCACACACACACACACACACACACACACACACACACACACACACACTGACATCCTGTTTATACCCATTTTTGTGTCGCTGCTTGCATACATGGTATGCCATTCATTAAATATTTATCCTGCTTATCCTGCTTTTAAGACACCGGAAATCAATATACCTATACACACAAAAAAGGATGCTTAGAAGACGCACATACATGGAAACACCTTACGCAACAAAATGGACACTTCTCAAAAACGGCACATCTTTAACTTTGTCCTGGACATGCAGACATAAACAACTCCTCAGATAAATTGGCCATTGCCCATTTTAAAAGACCTGGGCCTGTTTCCTCCGCTGCTTCTTGCACATTTATGTGCCAGGTCTACAGGAAACCTACCTTGCGCCTCTCCCCCTTTAAATGAATGATATCTTTGTGTTTTGTGTCTTTTGAGTCACTGTTTGTTTACACACACGACATAAAACACTGTAGTCTGTTTTCACGGTGCAGAGCAGGTCAAGTGGCTCAGGTCCAACCAGTTTCTGTGGCCTGGATCTGTTTTCATTGCATGTTTACAATCTGTCCATCTTATACAGTCATTCTGTTTCTCCATATTGTAAGTTTACTTTTATTTATGTTTATGTTGCACACACAACATTTCTTTCAGGAAGAGGGATCCTTCTTTGTGTTGCCTTTCCTACATTTTCTACTTTTTTCTCTTTCTTTTTAACTGATTCAACTCTTCCTTCCATATCAAATATACAAATATTGTGTTAGTTTGCAGTATGGAAGAACGACAAAAAATCTTTTTCTCATTTGAGTCAGCGATGCATGTGCTGCTCAGGGAATCTACCTACATCTCAAACAGACAGTGCCAAAGGTATCAAAGCCGGCTGGCAGCAACAGCTGGATTTCATTTGCGTACTCTGACTCAAACAAATGCCTCTTAACCCCTTTAAACACCTGCACCTGAGCACATTCTCACACTTCTGTAACCTTAAAGTAAGCACGGGAATGCATGCAGCCATACCTACAGATATGCACAACACATGTACATTAGCATTAAATGTGGTAAACGTTTCACAGGCTGACAGTACAAACATGTTGCTAGCATGAAACTATAAGACCTTTCCTGTGATATTCCACATGACTGAGAAAACTGTGTTTCACAAAGAATGCAGTCATTTATCGCCATCCCGTCTCTGCAAATTTGAAAAGAGGGAAAGTAAGGGCAACGCGGTCACTACAAATGATTTGCCTTTTGGAATTCATCACATCCTCCGGAGCTTGACATTTTCTAACGGCTTGACTCTTGAAAGCATCTGAGGACAGAGGCACATAATATTTATCCTCACGTCTTGTTGTTTATGAGGACCGATTCTTGAGCTGGGACCAGACCCTGTGAGAGCCAGGGATGGTGACGTACTGCATCTCCCCCACGCCCAGGATCCTGCCGAACATATGCTGCGCTGGCATCAACTCTTCCCGTGCAGATCCAGGAAAACGTGTTGTCCTTGGACACCGTTGCCACAGCAGCATCAGCAGGAAATACTTGAGACCGAGAGTCAGGGGCTGAGGGGCCAGGAGATGTCTCATCATATGATGAGAGAGGCCTCTGAGCAGTCATGTTTCCGCTTCGTGTTCGCTCGCCTTTCGCTTCCAAATGTAACCTCCCAACATCTGCCCCTGCTGTCTCTCACATGCATTCATATAGGATTCCAAAGTGTGGTGTTCATCATATGTTCTGGTCCTGCAGTGTCTCTATTCCCTTATTCGTAGTTCTGTTTTTAATCCGCTTTGACACTATGAGAGTTATTTATCAGCTGTGACAAAAAGGTGTGTGTCTGTCTGGACTAGTGTTTTAAAAAGCATATAAAATAACGGTGGGTAAAATAATTCATTCGATAATGCATCTTGATGTTTTGTTGCATGATTCTGCATCAGTGAAGTCTATAAAAGATTATCTGCAGCTTTCAACGAACTGCTATTTCTGAAGTTTGGCGCTACTGTGTTTACATTCTAGGCTGTGGGAAGATGGCAGAGCAGCTGCAAGTGACAAAAGAAATAAAACCACCGCTGGCTTTTTTTAAGCAGATGTTTGGGCACACTTGTTTGTATTGATGGGAAAAAATAAACCATGTACTGAAATCCAAAATTGAGATGTAGAGCAATGCATCAGAATGCATCGCGAGTCGCTGGATAATCGCATCGTGACCCTCCGAATCGCAATTATACTGAATCATGAGGTGACGATTAATGGATGACTGACGATTAATGTATGTCTGAAGCTGCAAGAATATCACGCTGCATCTTCATAGAGCTGGGAGTGGATAAGATTGCCACTGTTAAATATTTATCATGCTTTCCGGTCTTCTGTGCAAAGCTGCGCAAACGTTTATAGTGCAATAAGAGCACATGGACGATGAGACCATAGGCAATGTCTTCTTCTGAGAACTGTTTGACATTCCAGACAGCACACTCAGGAAGCGTGCAGGTCAGCAGAACCTCGTGATGAAAAGAAACATCTTGAAAAAAACAAACAACAGGCGGTGGGAGTGATGGTGGAATTGTGAAACTGATCCTACTTCAAACACTGCCCTCATGTCACCAACGATGATGTTACGTTTTTTTTAAACAGCGTGTGTGACAACCTGCAAGCGTGGTGCAAAGGAGACATATCGGGGCAAAGAAAGCAGGTCCTAAGGTTTGATCAGAAATACAAAGACCTTTGCTTTTTACTTATAAATACCTACCTGTCACTTGCACCGCACGTTGAATCAGGGTACTGTCCTCTGGATCTGGAGGGGCTGCAGGAGCCTCCATCTGCAGACATCCCCACTGAAGTGTCTCTGAGCCTGGTGAAGTCCTGCGGTCCCTCAGCAGCAGGCCTACCCGGGAGTGTTTATAATGAATCAGTATGTTAGCGTTTGACTGAAGCAACTGGTTGTAATAGCGTGACTAGGACAGCTGGGGGCGACAAAACCTCATATTTGTGAGGGAGGGAGCAGCTGTGCAGTTTGATAAACACGCGTTTTGGGTGTGAACTGATCATTTTGAGGATGCTTGTTTTCCATGTCAAACACTGGAGGAAAACACATCCCGGATTAAAAACGCAGAAGCTGTCTGAATTGCGAGGTTTCAGACGACGCTGAAGTTAGCTTCCGATTCGGCAGCTTCCGATTCGGCACTTAAGGGGAAAGTTAAGGGGAAATGAACTGA
>JBAJHX010000051.1:15686601-15698981 GCA_037176925.1 Amniataba percoides | reverse complement strand
AAACGTTTTCCAGTTCATAAAGTGGATTGAAATTCCAAGTTAAAAGGAACAAGGGAGCAAAAAAAAGGAAAAAAGAACAACTGGACAGGTAGATGGCACTTTTTCAGGTCTTAACATGGAATTTCAACAGATGTTTGATTAAAAATGGAGCCCAGTGGCAGATTAATAATTGAGAATTAACAAAGGTGCTCAGCAAATCCCAGGTCTGAATAAACAGTCACAGGACTTATCAAGAATATGCAAACCTGGGATCAGTCTCAGTGTTCGACCCTGACAGAGATACACTACAAGTAGTTAGAGAAGATCAGGTACAAATCAAGCCTTTGAAACAAAATAAAAGCAAAACACTGTAAGATGATCATCTTTTTTGTATGTATAGATATACATATATATATATAAAGCTGTCTAAACCAAAGCTCCCTCTAGCCAGTGCACTAGTATATAAACCATTTTCAAATCCAGCAGAATCTAAGTGTTTTTATGCCTTAACTGCTAAGTATATCTGTGCTTCTCTACATCCTATCTAACCTAATGTTTACAAATCAAAAGGTCTGAAATATGGCCATCATAAGAGAGACCCAAAACACAAGCCATACCAAAACCCAAGTCGTATCCGAGCCTGACAGTAAAGCCACTCTTATGCAGTGTAATGACGAGCTTAAATCAGCCCAGTAAGCATGCTTCTCCCACTATCAGCACCACCTGTCCTCACCACTAAAAGGCACGCCTTACCCTTCCTCCCCTTGCCAGACCATTTTCTGCACAGCTCAGTTTTTTTTTTTTTGTTTGTTTTTGTTTTTTTATTTCATACTGTGCAAGAGGTTGATTCTGTTACACTGTGTGCTCGAATTAAATCCGAGGCTCGTGTCTGAAAAAAAAAATTAAAAACATCATCTCTCCCCGTTTGAGCGGGCATGATGCTGTGATGTGAGCCGCGATGAGGTCCGCGCCGACTTTATTAAAGGTAGGTAAACACTTTGATCACACGGACTTGTGGCTCAAGCGGTTTAAAACTATGTAAGTGCAGCTTCATCTGTACACACCTGAGGGGCTTTTTTCTCGTCTCGCCCCTCAAGCTCCGGTATATATATTTTGAGTTCCACAAAGGTTTAAGCCTCCGGTTCTACAGACTGAAACGACATCACGCAGTATTAGACATGCTACGACAAATCTGTTTCATCTTCTGTATTCATCCGACAATGGATTAGAAAAATAGATAATAATAATATTTTTCCCCTAACACCACCGGCCAAGCAGAAATTTGTCTTTCCTTGTTGCTGAGCCTTTGAGATGATTTGACTCGATTTGTGTCTCCGTGAAAACAGCTCGCATGTCGGTTCTGATTGTTATCCAACTCATACTGTGTTTTTTTTTCTTTTTTTTTTGCCTTAATTCTCCTAATGAAGCATGTCTAACTCTTATCTTGTTTTTCCACACAGTTACAGTCACAGTTACAAATCAAGATCAAAAGAAACCTAAAGAGTGCAATATTCTCTTATCTACATCATCAACATCCCACCTATACACAGGAACATTTGAAAAGGAGTAAAAGGGCGGGAGGAGGGGAGGCGCCGGAGGAAGGGGATGGAGGAATGAAGAAGGGGTAAATCTCTTTAACATTGCGCCTCAGGCATCAACACACTCAGGCATCAGAGTGCTGCACAAAGACAGGACACACTAGAAGACATTGACTGTCCAATGAGGGGAGAGGTCTTTGCACACGTGACCAAATCCAAAGCAGTGGATTGGTTGTCGAGTAGTCCTCGTCATGTTCTCTGGTTGGCTGACACACAAGTGAACAAGTGCCATTAAACCAATCATATTTTATACTTATTAGAGAGGAAGAGAAATCATAAACGTTTGCCAGGATTCTTTTTTTTTTTTTAACTAATGAACAAACAATACACAGATAGTAGTCCGTAGGCTGTTAGTACGATTAAGTTATCTGCCTGGGGAATCACCTAGAAACGTGCAGTTTGACCAAACAAACAGTTTTCTCTTTTTTTGTTTTCTTTTTCAAAATTACGACAGATACTCGTCGTTGTCGTCGTCATCGTCCTCGTCTTCATCATCCTCGTCGTCCATCCCGGCCTGGTCGTTGAGGACGAAGGAGTCTTCGTCATCGTCTGTGAACAGCGAGTCTCCGCTGCCAAAGTCTCCGGAAGACTCCAAAATCACGCCTAGGAACAGAGAACAAACCACATCTTACAATTTAAGGTACAGTTTCACTAAATAGTTGCTTAAGATGATTGACACCGAATTCATGTCTGTATAAAACGTTAAATTGTGTGTTGACTGAATTATTTCTTCCATAGTGCCCTATAAGCAAATCAGTGTTCTCTCATAAATACATAGACGTTTTACCTACCGCAGTTTGCAGGACCGTGGGTGCGTGAGCCGGTCACCTCGTTGCCATAGCGATCCACACACCAGCACTGGCCGCTGCTGCTGTGACACTGGTGGGCCCTGTAGTAACCGTCCTCATCACAGGATGGCAGATACTGACCTACGTGTGCAAGCCAAAACACACACATTGACTTACGGTGATATGCCGTTTGTGTGTGTGTCTGAGTGTGTGTGTGTGTGTCTGAGTGTGTGTCTGAGTGTGTGTGTGTTGTTTTTTTTTTTTTGTGTGTGGTTTGTGTCTCACCAAGCAGTTTCTTCCCCGCTTGCTTTTTGTTGATACTGGACAGCTCTGCTTTACAAGGGGAATCTGAAAAGAAGAGACAAGGGACTCTGAGAAAAAAAATGCAGCAGTGTGCTTTTCTGGGAACACATCTGTTTGTGAAAAGTTTGCTTCATTTTGTGTGCTTTCGTCTCAGTGTTTGTTATCCTGCGGTCTTCTCCTTTTACAAGTGCAGCCCCGGTGACTCATCTGTAAATACTGTTTCTTTATGTCCAAAAAAACCTAATTTTCCTCCTTGTCCTCATACAACAGTATTTCAATTCAGCATATTGTGTTGCATTTCATTGTACTTTGCTACTTATTCTGTACATGCGGAGGAAGAATACACTGTTGTGATTGGACGGAGGGTACTCATTTTTATGTGTCTCTAAAATGTGTTTAGAAATATAACAAAAGTTTGGGTTTATTTCAGAACCAGCCTTTTTTACCCATGATTTTAGTGGCTATGATAAGAGTCAGCTCACCAAAAGAACTGCTTAGACTGAGGCAACAAAGCAACATCCCAGTGATCAGAGAACCCTTCAAAATGGTTAGAAACAAACACAAATTTTCCTTTTACAACGAAGATTTGGCTAACTTGGGATTTTGTTCAAAACCTGTGTCTTGTTTTAGTGTTAAATTGTTTTAGTGTCTTTCCTCACAAGATACAGAGAAGGGAGCTGAACAATGTGTGTGTTTGTGTGGACATGCAGGTGTGAATGCTGGTTTGTGTTTGCATGCGAATGCATGGAGGTACCGTACCTGTGTACCTCTGGAAGCACGTGCACCACTCGGAGCTGCTTATAAGTTTGTCGGCATGCGTGTCGCAGGATTTGAAGAAGGCATCAGAGCACGGCTCGTTCCTGTCCAGGTAGAGGCTCTTGATCTCTGATTGGTCCAGCTGCACGTCAAAGTTTGTGTCCACCCGGGAGAACATCCAGCCCAGCGGGTCCTTACAAATAGGTGATGCCCCGATCTCAAACTCTGCCGGGGGAAAAGGGTTCAAAATGAGAGATTGCAGATGCAGCCATGTATCTGAGTGTAACAACAACTCATTGCATCGTGCTTTGTTAAAGCCCCTTACTGTTCTTCTCTGGCTTCTGGATCTTTACTCTCTTGTGGTTGCCGTTCTCATGCAGCACCCTGAACCAGTCTCTGAGACGACCCACCACCTCCTTCAGGTCCGACTCGCTGCATACTGAGGAAAAAGTAACAACACCAGAACTCAATAATGATAAAGTGATGTTTTATTGTCACCCCACTCCCAAATGGAGTCAGGCTTAGATATAGCTATAGCACCGCTGCCCTGACGCTTGTGGGAATTCAGCGTCACACTAAGACACACTTCAACTAGTAAGAGGGGCTTAAGCTTGCCAGGAGGAGGCTTTAACATGGGTTTGGACACCATGGAAGACCATCTAATTAAAGAGAATTTACTGTTTCCTCTGCAGTATCCTAGCTTGCGGTGTGCAGTCGTGCGTGCAGAGCTGTGTACCTTTCTTCTCTGCAGAGCTCTGTTCCGGCTGAGCGGGGCAAGGACACATGCCAGGACACTTCACGGCGATCTTCTTTCCCGTGATGCATGCCTGGTAGTCCAGCTTGCACTGAGACAGAGACAGAGGAAGAAGTGAAATCAGGATGCCCTCATTGAGAGAAAATGTAACTCGGACGTCTCTAATGTGAAGACAGGACGGAGTGATTTGGCACCTTGGTGGAGTAGGTGTGGCCATCAGTTCCACAAACAGGAGAGGGGTGAACCACAGGGCAGGGTTTGCACTTGGATCCCGGACTCTGGTACAAATTGGCATCTTTGAAACTGGAGAGGGGATCCAAAGGACACACACACTAAACATCTGACTGGAAAAGCTCTCAAACGATGTATCCTATGAGAACGTCTCCATCCCAATGCACCGCACTAAGCATGTTGTATCTGTGATGTATTTTCTTCTTCTTACATCAGTTTGAGAAATGAGACAAGGATTAGGATTTATACGTGATTATTTTCCGATTTGCTCGCGCTGCGCAGTGGTAATTGTGTTGTTGCTAAGAATGGGAAATGAGGTCAGTATGGCGCTACTGTCCTCCGTCCAGTCTGCGGTGTCCCAGACAGACTCACACACACATTTACAAAGCCCATTCATATCGCTTGGCAGGACTTTGTGTCCGTTGTAAGGTGGTGCCAGTGCTGGGGTAATTGGACTAAAAAGTAATGTCACACAGCCGTCGCAAGAGAGCCGGGCAACCAGGAGACCAGCTGGGAAAAACAGAAACCACCAACTCCCCCCCGGGTGTTGCTGCTTCTTATCATGTGGCATGAATAAGTTCACAAAAAAAGGGGGAAATAGGAAATAATAAAGAGATTTGATTTGCTCCTAATCCACTGTCATTCCGTGTTTGATTTCTGGCTTTGTCACGGAAACATCCAAATGCAAATTTGAGGGACGGCTTTGAGACTCAAGTCTGTTTAAAAGATTGCACATTTTTTCGTGTGAGCGTGCATGCGGGTGCACACGCTCTTACCTAACCCTCCTCTGGCTGACACAAGTGGCAGTCTTGTAATCCTCTGCCACACACACCTTGTGGCGACTGCATTTGATCTTAAGACAGGGGTCTTTGGCAGGATCTAGACCTGAAAACACAAAACGAAACAAAAAAACACGGGATGAGAAGTCTTTTAAGTGTGTGTGCAACCAATACTCAACCTCTCTATTTAAAGAGCTTCCTAGAAAGACTAAGCCCATGAGCGCGAACAGAGAGCAAATCCTCTGAGGTTACACTTTGCATTTTGTTTTTTAAAACACAAAATCAACAACCACGTACTTGTTTTCAATTTTTAAAGATGCGGTGTGCGATGTGGACAGGCGCTAGAAACGTGTGCATGTTAATTCTAGCCACTGTCTGTTAACTTACAGTATCCTGGCAATACCTCTCTCACGCTAAACTCAAAGCCCTAATACCACTAAGTACCCCTACAGCTAAAAACAGATGGAACTGGTTATCTAGGCTGCTTCTGACCTTACATCAGCCTGCACTGCACGTCAGTCTCATGTGTGCTCTCGCTGAGAGCTTCAAACTGATCTGGTATCAGATCTCACAGCAGAGGGCTACGAGGGGAGAGACGATTTTAGATCTGGAGCTCAGGCGGAGGACGTGATCTTTGTTGGTAAAGACAGGCTGTCTGTTTGTGACCCCTCGTCGGCCCTCAGCGTGGCACCTATGCGCGGGGATCTAAGGCCCTCGGCTGATCTCAGAACAGTTTGTGAATGACCTCTGCTCTAAAGAACCTTACTGTAATCCCTGAGCAGCTTTGGCAGATTATCCTGCCTCCATCCTCCAACACACTATCTAATGCTATTGTTTCCCCGACATGTCGGCGGGTTCGCGGACGCATGTATGTGAGTGTGTTTAAGGATACGGTGATAAGTGAGAGTGATTGCGTTCGTGTCCTGGTGGGTTTGGATGTGCGTATGAGCTTATCACTGTTTGTAATACGATGGGAAAAGATTATGCTCAAAGAATAGGAAATCAGCTGGTTGATGTATTGAAAAGACAGAAATAACACAGTGAACTCACAAATTGTCCACAAATTGTGAATGTTAAAATTTGTCTGATAAAAGCTATGAAAAGTAAATAAATGGCTCCTTGCTGATACTAATTCTTGTTAAATGATCCAGCAGTGAAATTTGGTGGAAAAGGCCAATGACCCAGGTACAAATGATTCATTAATTTGCAGTCATCTTCAAAACATACCAAACTCGTTCCTTTTTTTTTTTTTTTTTTGCGTATCACTAATGAAATAAAATCTTTATATTTGGTTCCCTGGATTAAAGTAAAAATGTTTTCACCTTCACTTCTATTTCATGTGGTCCTCACCACACCACCTCACCACCTGAATGACCCTGAATGTTAAATGTTATTGATTTCTTTTTAATGTGTCATATTGTGCTTCTATAATTGGCTTAAAATGTAGCTGCAAGTACAACTAAAGCCCTAATTCTCCCACCTAATATATTCCTATTTCATTATATGTAGGTATTCTCCAGAACTCAGTACAACTGTTTATTTAAATGCTGATGCTGACAGTCACCCATATTTAAATTCAACATTTTAATTCAGTGTTTTCAATTAACATAAATACCACAATCAGAAATGTGCTCAGTTTTCGAAGAGGTATGAGTTCTCTCAGTCTTTTCTAGTGCTCTTTTGTTTTATCACAAAGCCAACAGCACAACCACTCGAGGCTCTCTTCTTCACACCCACCTTGATCGAAGGGCTTGGATGGAGTCCATGTTCCAGGCTCCTGAAACAGGTTTAAGCAAGAAACAAAATCATAAAAATGTGGTTCAGATGACATCCAAATAAATAAAACATGAGAGATGCAAGACCATTAAGCTGTCGTACAAACCTCCACTTCCTTTAGGAGAAAGCATTATAGAGAGAGAGAGAGAGAGAGAGAATGAGGAAGTCATTTTGATTAGCTTTTTTTGTGGAAACTTTACATGATGAAGTGGAATTATGGAAATCTGGGAGAGACACAGCGACACCATCAAATACAAACACGTGGAGAAGAAGAAGATGATGTCGATGTTGAGACAGCAGTTCTGTGACTTCTTTAGTAAAAAGGGGCCCGCGTGTCTTTGTGTGCAAGTGTGTGTGTGTGTGCTGTTTATCAAACTCGTACGTTCAAGACAAAAGGAAGTATCAATTCAGCTGAACAGAATAAACAGATTAAAGGTATGAAAGAAATATGAACTCTTTAGGGTTTAGGTTCTGGTCATGGAAAAGCTTTATGGGGTGGATTGCATTTGTTGACTGTGACAGATTTTTATGAAAAAATGTCATTAACTACTACTAAATGTTAAAGGAAGGCAGGAGACTGTGACTGTGTCTGGAAAAAAATTTATATATATATATATATATTTATACAGTATATATTAATTAATTTATTATGATCTATCAGATTTTGTTCTATAAGGTTTTCTAAAATGTTCTTCGATTAATCTGTTAAATCAGATTCTATACTTTGCCTCATTACAAGTATAAATACTGAGTCAGATAAATTTAGTCAAAAAGCTGAATCACTACTCTGAGAAAATACGGAGACTTCCTGGCAAAATGAGATGCGTAGGGAGTTAATACTAATAGTGAATACTTGCAGAGCTCTCACATGCTCTGTATGTAAAGAGAGCCTCCTGCGTTGTCAAACAAAGAATAACGCTAATATGCCTCATGTTAATTATTAATAATGAATGTCCTATATAACAAAGTGCTTGATTCTATCCCTAAATGGTCTAGAAGCGAACAGTTCTTTTGGGTTTTCTTGTTTGTTTTTTTAAAAAAGCTTCCTAGATACAGTCAGACGGTTCAGTTAGTTGCCTGCGGATGTGTTTCAGCAGTCTAAATAAAGATTGCACTGAGGTGAGTGATTTGCCTGCTTTTAATAGGAGAACAAGAAGGAGACACGCCCAAGGGACGTTGGCTTATGATGCAAATGTTAAAGGCGCTTAAGAAACAACGAGCCGTGTGTGTGTTGACTTTCACCTCTGTCTCTCGGCAATCATTCACAAACACACACACACACGCTTGTATTTGCCTCTTAGGAAGACACTGAATTGACGCACGTTCTCTGGAGACTTGACCCGACGGTAACCACGGCCATGACATGCTTAACCCCAGCTCTGACCTGAACAATGGTTTATCTTGTGGATATCACCTGGTTTGTTGCCCTCAGAATCTCGTTAATTCATTTACCTCCAATCAATAAATAACCCGAAAAAAATAATTTTCTTTTCTTTGCCACTAAAATTCTAACAATATTATAAAATTATGTTATAAGTTTATTTGCTTAATTGCTATCATTTCCTAGTTTACTAGTGGAGTGTTATCGAAATACAGCTTGAAACTGCACACACAAAGCTTTGGCACCTAGTGATTTACTGTAACTCAGAAAACAAAATATTCTCTCTATCTCTTGGTGTATTTGCAGTGTGTGTTTGGGTGTGTGTGTGTGTATGTGTGTGTGTGACTCATTCAACTTTATATGCCAGAACAAATAGGAGAGGGAGGGAAATGGGGTACAAAAGAAAACATCTTATCAGCATAAATCCCACACTGTGGCTGAAGGGAGACGAGTGTCTTATCCGCCCAATTAAAGCTCTGTGTCGCAGATTGGCACATTCTAATGTTGCGCAAATTTCCTTCAATAGGACAGTCCCGAAGCGCTTCACTCTTGTGCCTTCAGTTTTCTTTGGTGTGCAGTTCAGTCATCCCTATGGACACAATTACCTCTCACTCGGTTATTATTCCGTTTGTGCACACAGTATTAACTGTGGGGACAGCTTTGGAAAAAGCTGCTCAAAAACCAATGAGAACATTGAAAATGTGATCAGCCAAGTGAGGGCAGAGGTCGCCGCAAAGGTGAGAATCATGGGCTTAACACAGATTCAAATCAATTCATGACACAATCACTCCACAGAACGCAATTTTGCTGTCAAGCCATTAAAATGCAACACAATGGCAGCTACAGCAGAAATTAGCAGTAGACATGTTGAGAGCACCAAGTTCAAGGTTCCAGTACCTGCAGCGTAAAGGACGAGTGTGAGAGTTCAGGCAGATAAAAATGGCTGAGAGGAGTTCTTTCATGAGTATTTCTATAAAGATACAGATTACATAGGACTGTATTTCTTCAAATTGTCTGTAGTGTTTCTGTATTTCTTTAGATCACCTGCTTCAGAATTTCTTTTGGTTGCATGGTTTTTAATCTCTTCAGTGTTACACGGGTTTTCTGGCTTGACAAAAAAGAAACATGCAAGGTGGGTTTCAGTGGTTGAAGTGTGATTCTATACATCGCTGATGTTCCTGCAGTGCTTTGTTGCTTTTGCAAGTTTTTGTAACAGGTCAATTTTCCATCAGGAAGCTAAAATACATTCACACCTTGAACTTGTCTGCCTCACTTGTTTGTGAGATACAGTTTTTCGCAGTGCGTGTTTCCTGCACTGTCGCCTGTGGAGGAAATAAACACAATGACAGTTACTGCCTTTTTTTCCTTCCAAACACTGTAGCTTGACTAAAGCATTTCATATTAACTGTTAAACCCAACAGCTGAACCCGAAGTAATTAATTCTTGTTTCTTTTACCATATCAGTGTAATTGAGAGAGTCTCCCCTCTCTTTCACTACCTTTCTCTCCTTAAGGAGAACGGGATCACATCTTGCCTCTAATTAATTTTTCTTTCTTGTCCTTCAGTGCAGGCCCTTTCTGACCCTCTGCATCTTCACTCATAGTATCTCGCCACATCTATAAAGGTCCACAATAAGGTTACCACAACAGAAAATTCAACAGCGTTTTTTTTTTTTTTTTTTTTTTAATCACACACAGGGCTTTGACATCTTAACATAGAGAAAACCCACATACTGAAAGCAAAGATAAAGCCAAATAGAGAGGTACTTTCGTTTCTATTCAGGATGGCTCCCCTCTAGCACTGCAGACCGTGGAGACTGAATAATGAGAACATTGCATTATGGGGGCCAGGCCCTCCAGACCAGTCAAGACAACAAAAGTGCTTGCGGTCTGATTCCTTAATGGAATCAACAGACGCATGCAAACGTGTGCACGCACGCACACACACACACACACACACACACACAGAGGTACACTGAAACACACACACACATGCACAAACACACACATAAACAAAACAAACTTATCACCACAACACTGACTGCAGTGCCAGAATCTGTCAGCACTACAAAACATCAAATAACTGGATGAATGCACTTCACTGCACATGCAACCAGCCACCCACTTTCCAAAATCCACAGAAACCCAAAATTCAACAATAGGTCTAATGGCCTCCTGAGTATGTGCTAAAAATAGCAACTTTTCAATTTATCTCTCCATCTCTTTCCACCTCCATTCTCCTCCCTCCCTTACACTTTTTTTAAGTGTGTGTGTGTATTTGTGCTCTGTTGGCTAACATACTAATTTGCTAGCGTGCTTGCTGATTTTGTGTGAGTTATCTGTACGTCTATAGACATTCGTCCTCAATACGATGCATCCCACAGCCACTTCTCTCACCTTTTTCTCCGGCTTTTGTACAGACCGTCCCTACCGATTGTGTCCTAATGGCTTCCTTCCCTTTCCTGGCTCCTTGCTGCCTTCCCTCTAACTTCCAACAGGAGAAATATGTGCATGTTTCCACTGTACCGACTCTGCTTGTCTTGCTCAAGCTTGTCGCATGCATGCACGCACAAACGCACACAAATACACACTGAGGTGCTTTGAAGTGGAAAAGGCCTCAAGCTCTGTACCTCCCCTACATCATTCACCCTCCACAACACAAACAACACAGGATAGACACGCACGGTAAAAAGCGCACAAAGAGGGAGCGAGAGGAGAGGTGAAGAGAGGATGAAAAGGTGCGACCTGCCCTAATGAGGCTGGTCGAAACGAAGACGTTAATGTAGTCCGATTAAGCGTCCGCACACCGGCCGTTATGTTATTTTCTGTCCATTGTTAAACCCTCCTCCTCAGCTTATCTCTTCACTCTGTGGCAGTGCTGAAAGCCTGCCAAGACCCAGTGAGCGGAGCAGAATGTATAAAAAAACTGAGATGGCACCAGCGAAGCAAAGAGAGCCCCAGGCCTCTCCAGCCATCCTAACAGGACTTACAGTAAATCAGTGGTCAAGATCTTATCTTGTGCACTTAGCAGGAGACCCACTTATGGCTCTCGCTGAAAGATGAAAGTGACAGTACATGCCTAAAATGTGAAATGCAAATCACAGTGAAGCAAAGTTTGGCACAGAATACAGGTGCATAAGATAAAAAGTAGGCACAGCTCCGCGAGGAAGGAAGAATGTCACTTCATGAAAACTGTTAGCGAGTAAAGAGTTTCAGCCCAAATCAAGACATCTAAACTTCCGTATAAACTACCAGCATGATACATAATCATATTAGATTGATTGAATCTGAAGTCAGGAGTCATTTTAGGCAAGATATTTGGGTTCCACGTGTTATTCTTACAAATCAGATTTGTGAGTTAAGTTCTTTCTGTGGTACATCCAGTGAAGATTATAGTAATGTGTAAATCTTGTTGCTAGGAAATGTCCATTGCTCTGTCCAATCTAAATGCAATTAATGTAAACAGAGAGCATTACAACCTTCCAAAGCTAACTGCTGAACTTAAAACCAACAAATGACTTGATTTTATTTTGTACATGTAAACACGAAGAGACATTTTTCAGTGTTTGTAGCATTCTTAAGTTCACAGTAAGAGGGAAATGTCTATTTGGTGATTTAAGTTTCTCACATTATTTTCACATGGATCTTGGCATGGGTTGTAATTTGAGCTAGTTTATGTTGTTGACAAAAAACAAAACAAAAAAATCATTTGTAAATCAAAACAATCCACAAAGAGCATGTCAGAGACCATAAAAAACTTCTTCGTTCTAAAGTGTTATTTTAGTAATAAAACCTTATCTTTGTCAGTTTAGTTAGCAGCAGTAACTAGACATGACAATATAACACACACACATATATATAAATAAATCAAATCTGTGTGTGTATTTACATGATATGTGTTCACATGTCATGACAAACAGCTGTCCTGTGCTAATGGGCCCCTCAAGCTATAACCTTTTATGGAGTGTGTGTGTGTGTGTGTGTGTGTGTGTGTGTGTGTGTGTGTGTGTGTGTGTGTGTGTGTGTGTGTGTGTGT
>JBAJHX010000051.1:15671371-15686501 GCA_037176925.1 Amniataba percoides | reverse complement strand
TGTGTGTGTGTGTGTGTGTGTGTGTGTGTGTGTGTGTGTGTGTGTGTGTGTGTGTGTGTGTGTGTGTGTGTGCGCAACACTCTGACAATATTGGGAGGCATGTGTTCCACTTTGTGTGATCATTTCAGTACATCTAAATAAAATCTGAATATAAAATAAAATAGACTGATTCATAAATGAGGCTGAAGAAGCATTTTCCACCTTAAAATCTCCCTTACTATTTTAAAAAAAAAAAGACCTCACAGACCTTCAGTGATTTCCATTGTTTTTTTAAATACTTTAGTGTTGTCCAGAAAATCTTACTTTATTTTAGCAATTTAAAATGTATTTTATTTGTATTTTCATTTTATTATATTTTCCAAAAGTGAATTTGTTAAACCTAACATACCAATTACATTAGATTAGATTAGATTAGTACACATATGTACCATCTCGTGAAAAAGGTGTACTTACATAAGACAATCCTGTTTGTACCTTTGTACCACTGGAAAAAAAATCTATTGGCAACAAACACGCAAAGAGATGCACAATGTACTGATGAATTCTTATGTGAAAGAATGTAAAAACACTCTGACACACAGACAATCTGGGACACGGCACTAAAACAGGAAATGAAAGGCACGTACACATCTACAGAGCACATAATGCTTCTGTGCTCCACCTCTATCTCTAATGCCTGAGCCTCAAGGTTAAAACACAGACGTGAATGCACACAGAGGCTTCAGCTCACTGCCAGTCACTCTGCTTTTCTTTCATCTTTTCTTTCCACTCTCATTACTCTATCCTCGCTCTCAGCTACCTATCTAACTACCTATCTGCCTTTTTCGTTCTGCTCTGAACAGGTTAAGTGTCCAGTCATTGCCATTGGGGGTATTCACAGACCTCTATATTAACACAGCTACCAGCTCTCACAGCTCTCTCTCTTCTCAGTCTATATCTCAAACCATTTCGACCATCTCAAATGGCACAGCACGCGGCCGATCACGCTTCCTCCCTGGCATTTGGTCCCGACACCTTATTTTGCATAATCCAAATCCTGCTCAGTAGCTGGACCTGAGGCGCCTCACATGGGTCCACCTGAGCTGATGAGTGCACACGCTTATGTGCGACGGGCAGAGAAAGTGAGAGAAAGGAAAGGCCTTAAATGTAAAAAGGTGATGGGGGGGGAAAAAAAACAAAAAAACAAAACCTAATCTCTGTGAGGAGAGTGTTGCTCCTGCTTTTGTCTCCGGATGTGTGCAGCAATCTGGTAATGCCACTCATTAAATCCGGTGTGAGTGAAAAGTGTGTTTTCACTGGCGCATTGTGTTTCCTCTGTTGTTTTTGCAGAACAATCTCGGTGTAGCTGTCGAACAAAAAGCCTGCCTCTCATGATCTCTGTGTGTGCGTGTGGATATATGCTCATTTCTGTGTGTGTATAACGTTAGAGTGAGTGCAAGTGCATGTAAAATAATTTCTGCTTGTGTGGACCCATTTCCCAAAATCTGTAGTTAGAGGTAAGATATTCTCCTAATAAGTGCTCTCCATCTTAGGCCTACATTGCGCTGCTCCACTGAAAGACTTGAACAGACTTTTTACACTAGATTTAACACCGTTCTGTAATTTGAGACATTTCAGATAAGAGATTTCTATTTTTGTCTTTTGACTGCGATGCACTAAAATTCACATGCTAACAACACGCAAAGCCTCGAATGTGTGTCATGTGGGTCAAACTACTATAAAAACAAGCCTTCTCCTTTACAAATGCTGAAAAGTTGACATCTAATGAAGATCGGGATTGTATGTGACAGTGGAAAGCATGCAGCGACCTGACCAGGAGCAGTTCCAGCGTCAGTGGAGGTCCGGGGGTGTTTGAATGAGTCTGGGGTCACACACGTATTGACAGCTACACTGCAGTATAAATAAGTGCTGAGCTATTTTAGTACACAATAATTATTATTACTTTAAAAACACTGTTTACAAAAAATAGCCTTCTTCACCATGTAACGCGATCTAAAAAATGTTTCTCACTGCAGCCTGTAATTTGACTGAATTGCTATTTTATTCCACCAAAATCTACAGGATCAGACAAGCCATTAAGACCCATATTAAAATAAGTAAATGTACATTCATACATAACAAAATGTGCCATTTAGTTTTGAAGAAATATTCCAGCCACTCTGTCTGAAACTAGAGCTAATAAATGAAGGGTTATTATCAGCTGCCGCCTTATTAAGAAATATTATGAAGGTCTATTAAAGCACATCCGGCTAAAAGCTGGCCACTGCTCCACAGACAGGTGCTGAGCTCAACGACTACACAGGGGGTCGGGGGCGGAGGGGGGGGGGGGGGGTGTTCAGTCCTCCAGCTCTTCATTTCAATCCTTCCCTTTTAAAGCACTTGGGTTCACAGGTTCCTGTCCAGCCACGGTCTGGATTTAGGAAGCCACAAACATTCAAGATTTTCAGGCTATCTGGAGGCCGTGTGTGGTGTGCCATGACAGTCCGGGGCTACTTACCTTGTATCAACACGTCAGGGTGGAGACAACTCACCAACACCACCAACACCACCAGTACGACCAGCACAATCAACCACAGCAGTTTCAAACACAATCACACTGCTGCACCGCTTGAAAGAGGAGACCACAAAGCCACCGAGACAAAGTGTAATGTTCCTTTAATAGAGGGACTCACTCTGTGTATGTGTATGTGTGTGTGTGTGTGTGTGTGTCAGTTTACATTGCACTCATCTATTGTGGTTGTGTCAGTATGTTAATATGCTGCTTAACTCCCATCCTGGACTGGTTCTTTTATTATTATCATCATTATTATCATCATTATTATTCTGTTGTTGTCATGTTTCCATTTGTACACTCAGGCACGAGTGAACCGGGCTGTGCTCGAGCCTCCACCGGTTTCGGTCTCGTGGCAGGTGTTTGCTCCTCTGAAAGGGGCAGCACATGCAGGCCTCATCCCCCCCCTCTCCTCCCCATCCATCCATCCATCCATCCATCCACCCCCATTTTCTGAGACTCGGATGTGCATTTGTGTTTCGCAGAGGCCTCCCTTTGCAAAAACAGGGGAGCTGCTATCGCCACACACACACACACACACGCACGCACGCACACACACATAGGCTGAGGGTGGTTTGTGTATTTACTGTCTCGGCGGAGGAGCGGGTGATAAACGCGTGACAAACACGGCGACGGGCCGCCTGGACGCACAGCGAGCGAAACGAGGAGCGCATGATGCCAAGGCAGAGAGAAAAGAGGAGAGGAGGAGGAGGAGGAGGAAGCGCGGGAGGAGGAGGAGGAGGGGGGGTTGCTAATGAGATAATGAGGAGGGGAAGGGCGTTAATAACGCGAGTCACAAACGCTGACTTACGTCTCTGAATTTGTCCCATCTCCCGGCGAGCCACTTGTCGTCCAAAAAATTGCCGCCGTCCGAGCGAGCGGAGACGCGTCCGAGGGCGACGGCGCACACACACAGCAGGGCGACGCTCAGCATCTGCGGACACACAACAACAGCACGCACAGAGGACATCGCATCAGGCGGCGGAGAGACGCTGCGATCGCGTTCAATTTGAAAAAAAAAAAAAAAAAAGACAGAAAGAAAAAAAAAATCTTATCTCAAACAACTGGATAAAAATGATGCGGAGCTGTGTGTGTGTTTTTCTCTCTATTTCTCTCTCTCCTACCTTGTCGCATCCGCTGCTCTCCAGACTGTATGTGCTCGCTGCCGTTTTCTCTCACTAGTAATAGCAGCCCTCTCCTCCCTCTCTCTCTCTCTCTCTCTCTCTCTCTCTCTCCGCACCGGCTGTCTGTGCGCAGCAGTGAACGGGAGCGCGCATGGAGCCGTGCGCGCCGCCGCTCAGTCCCTCTTCCCATCTTTCTCTCAGCCTCCCGTCAGTGCGGAGGAAACAGTCATGATGGCTCGCTGCGGGCTGTTACAGGTCCGATGCAAAAGTGTTTTCTGCTTTTTGTGAAAAAAAAAGAAAACACTTGGCAATCCAGTAAGAAAGGATTGAGGGAATGATAACTAAAAAATAAAGGTATAAAAGGTAGAAGAGGAGAACAATAACAAGAAAACAAACAAAAGATCACTGATAAATCACTATAGAGCATCAGTGAGGTAAAATAAAACAGCACAATTCAAATTAACATCATAGATCAGGCCTGTGTGTGTGTGTGTGTGTTTCCTTTATTTCTCCTATGTTTCTGCTCTGTTACAGGCCATCACACGGGAGCCGCTCGGGCTTGTTTGTACAGTTGTGACTCATGAGAGTGTTTCACGCACATTCCTGGCAGAGGTGAGCTCAGGACTGTAAATTGATGCTACAAGATAGCACAGCTTCCATAAACGATGCACCTGAGTGGCTCACCCTGGAGTGATTTGTGGTGGTGGGTGGAGCTGGGTGGAGTCCTCTCTAGAACATGCGAAGCCCCCCCCCCCCCTCCAAAAGGCCTTCTTCTTCCTCTGTGCAGGCTGTGCGTGATTGAAGGTGTTTCAAGAGTGGAAAATGTTGCAGTAGTTGGTGTGCGTGTTTTAGGCGACATTGAGGTGCAACGACGGGAATGATGTCTCACATGTCAGGTCAGCGCCTCCCACAGATGTTTGCCGACACTGAGATGTGGTGATTTCATACGTTCACATTATTCTCAAGCATGTCAAACCACTCGGTGACCCCTTGTGCCCTCCATGGAAGCATCTGCATTCTTTGTGATGCTTCTCTGCTTTATTTATTCAAGACTTTCCTTGAGTTCAGTGGTTGAACCACATAAAGAGGTGGACAGAGGAGAGAGCGGTTCGGAAATGTGAGAGCAAAAACTTTGCAAACCCGGAGAGGGTGAAGTCGGAGAGCATTAATATTATTACCACGCTCTTTGCAGAGGAGCCTGATGGTCAGGTGGGTCACGGCATTATTATGCACAGTTGCTGTAGAAACCAATCTTGACCTCAGCTTCACATCTTCTACGTAAGAGGCAGGGGAAAAGCCAAGTGTGTGTGTATGTATGTGTGTGGGGGCATGTGGAAAAGATGACTGAGGAGTGTGCAGACATTTGAAAGTCAAATTAAAGCTATGAAGCATGCATGGCTGCATCAGAGAAGCACACGAGGGTGTATAGTGCAGCTTCAAGATGCTAAATGGTCAACTGAGTAAACACACATAGCTACAGATGGTTAAAATGTTTGATGCTGGTTTAGTTTTTGCGCCAACAGGAAGTTTGCAGCATGTAAACAGGAAACTAGTAGTAGAGAAACCACTGTGGTTGAAAGAGCTGGCCCTCTTTGAAACGTGCTTTGTTCTTTCAGATCAACACAAGATGATCTAATCTTGGTTATGACGAGAGAGCTGCAAAGGTGGTGGTGGTGTGCAGGACCGTGGATGACGCGCTCGTTCTCTTATGGTTTACTGTTCGCTGATGGAAGTGGTAAAAGAGGTGTTTTGTGATGTGTGTGTGTGTGTGTGACTATGTGTGTGTGTGCGTGTGTGTGTGTGTGAGTCTTCCAGCCCAGGGGGTTCATACATTATTCAGTCTGAGACATTAAAGATGTAGATGTGGTCAGAGACATATGCAGGAGGAGACACACAGGAGAGCAGGAGTGCTCACACACACACACACACACACACACACACACATACACACAGACTTTTGTTGTTGTCTAATGAAATTCTGCATAGATTTTTTCACTCATCTATAGTTTGGCTTTTTTTTAATCCTATATGTAAATTCACAGGAATGATCACACATTGTTGACTAAATTTCTACACAGGCACGGGAAAAGGAGAAAGGATGGAGCTGAAGCAAAATAAAATAGGACAAAAACAACGTAATGTGTGAGTATGTGCACCGGTGTGTGTGTGTGTGTGTGTGTGTATGTGTGTTTGGATGGGGAGATATGAAACGTATCTCAAGGAGCTGAGATTTCACAGCCCAGTGACTCTGTCACCGTGCACCTGCTCACTGAGACAGTGGGAGGGAAGAAATGAGAGGAAAGAGGGAGGTGAGATGAGGGGGTCTGGGGTAAAAGAGAGTAGGAAATCCATCAAGAAGGAATTAGGGTGAGCATACCAGAGGAATTCATTCAGCAGTATTAAAGAAAAAAAACAACACAGTAGAGCCCACCATGCAGTTTCTTATTATCAAAGTCTACTGTAAAAATGCTGCTCTGTATATTACCATATATTAGTATATCACACTACAAGGCCAGAAGTATGTGGACAGCCAGCATCACACCTGTATGTCATTACTGAACATCTCAGTCCAAAACCACAGGCATGATATGTCAGCCTTCGTTCTTTTGGGCAGATTTTCTCCAAATATTTTAGAGCCCGGCTGCAGAGATTTGTTCTTATCCACCCAGAAGAATATTGACTGCACACTGATGTTGAGTGATAAGGCCTGGCTTGAGGTCAGTATTACAGTTCATCCCAAAGGACTTGTTGGCATTGAGCTCGGGCTCCGTTAAGGTCTCTTGATTCGTTTATAGGGCTCACCTCGTGCACAGGGGTGATGTCATGTAAAACCAGCTGTGGGCCTTCCCCAAACTATTGTCAAAAATATCATAGGCCTGTATCCAGAGGACATTTTGGCCTGTCACAGCAGGAAAAGCACAGATGTTCCAATAAATTTAACGATGGCTCCACTCTATCCAATGTCCCAGTAAGCCCTGACAGTATGACAGTGAGCTTGTCACCTTTTTCACCGGCAGACATTTGCAAAAGCAGGAAAAGGACAGGTGGAACTACTTACACTGATGATGGCTCTGTTCCATTTAGTGCCTGTGTAAGCCTCTCTGGCGAGGTAGCATGTACACTACAGTTTAACACAAACACCACTAATGTCATTAATAACACCTGTTCTTGCCCTGCTTTGACATGTCAACACGTCTGCCCTGACACGGGTTTACTGAGGCAGCTAAATGCAACGGAGTCATGGGTAATGTCAAAACGACATCTATGGGAAAGGTCTGCTGTAGGTTGCACTGAAGAGATGTGCCTTAATTGGAAATGGATGGTTACAGTCCATGAGAAATAGCCCTGCAGCAAAAGTACAGAAAAATATGGACATATTTGTTTCTGCATGCATTCGCCTTTACAGGATTCCTGTCCCCTTTGACGCGACGTTATGTGTGTCAATCAAACAGTATTACAAATGATTAAATTACAGTGTTAGAAATAAGTTTTACAGGAGTATTACAAAAACAAGATGCTCTCCCTCACTCTCTCTTGCCTCCTTTGTCTTTTTCCATTGTGATGTAAAAAAAAAAACAGAAAGGTAATTAAAAACAAGCAGAACTAGAGAGACTCAGGTGTGTCTAAATCTTTAATTTGGATTTCTCATCATCTCTGTTCTTCAGTGAGAAAAAAAAAACATTTGGGTTTGGTTGACTTCACCACAACTCTGGTAACTGCTGTGTGCCTCTTCAGAAACAACGAAGCTGTGTGTGACAACGTTTTGTAGGTTTGTGTGTTTCTGTCCAGGAGTTTGCAGGTGTGGTAACGAGCACATGGTTATGTGGGTGTCTGTGAGTGCCTTTGTTTTGAACATGGCACTGTATGTGTGTGTATGTGGCTGTGCGTGTGAGAGGGAGAGATGTAGAGAGTGAGACAGAGGGTGTGTGTGTGTGTGTGTGTGTGTGTGTGTGTATGTGTGTGTGTGTGGTGGTGGTGGTGGGGTGGGGTGTTGTTATCTTGCAAAGCAGACGTTTTGAGCATAGCTGTGACTATAAGGTCAGTGCGAGTCCTGTGTTTTAGCCCCAGGATGAAAAGCTAATAGGAGAGTAATGACAGAGAGGGAAACTGCAAACAGGAGATAAGGCAGGCAGAAACAAAATGGCCATTGCTGAGAGGGCTGATTACATAGCCAGTGAGCGAGCATAAGAGAAGAAAAGAAGCTAAAGAGAGAGAGAGAGAGAAAGAGCGAGAGAGGTGGTAGTGGGAGAAAAAAGCGATATAGAAAATAGATGGATGGACGTTCTGACCTGTGGACTCCTGTAAGTTACATTCAAATGACTTCCAGTGAATTTTGAGAATGTGACCCCATCTTCTCTGCGACTCAAAATGCACATAATGATGGATCTGTCACTTTTATGCATATTATGATGTGTAAATGACTATTTTCCAAAGAGAGTAAAATATAGCTGCCTTTCTGATACCTCAATGACGTACAAACTGAGCTTTTTGCGCTATATACTTGCACCCAGCTGCAGTTTTCCCACCTCGGCTGGCATACACTTACTGTTCCATCTATTGTCCCATGATCGGAAATGTATACACTGCTGTCCCATGTTTCAAGTCAGGGGACCTGGCAGGAAGTCTCTGATCTGTAAGTGGGAGTGCTAGAGTCACATGAAACATGTTAAGGGTGGTGCACATACAGAGAGCCTTTGTGTGTGGTGCAGGGAAGCAACATAAATACGAAACAAATACGAAAAGACTTCCAGGAAAAGTGGTGGTGAGCCTGAATTTTGTCATGGCGTTGCTGACTTGAACACAGCAGATTTTCAGGTCATGGTGTTTGTTCTCCCCCTTGTGGTGATCATCAGACATTACACTAAAAAGAGGTCACATGTAACTCTTCTCCTATTCAAATGAAATATATGAGTTACATATATACAGTGGGACACCAAATCAAATTCATGTTAAAAGAAACCAAAAAAATCATCAAGACAGCACATACCCCTCTGCTTCTCCCTCATATATCACATATATCACAGTGAAGGCTAAGCTGCAGTACCATTCCTGATGGGCAATCAACAAATGTCTTCCCAAAAAGACTTCAGAAAGGCAGAGAATGATAATTGGTTTCACTCTTACCACACATAACTGTTGTCAATGCACAAACTTGCAGACAAAGATGCCCAGTAGATGTGGGAATTTAGATTATACTTCAAAGGCTCAGTCATCAACAATCCATGAATGAACAGACAAATGTGATTTACACACACAAGCTGCCCTGTAATGAATATATCATCAGGCTTATGATGTTCGGCTTTTGTTCTCAAAGACATGTTTGTTCTCTCGGGCCTTGTGGGAATTTTCAAGCAGTGGTGTTTGCTGGACTGCATTAAGGGAGGGGTGTTTCTAATGTTATGTCAGACCCCACTTACATACATGATTGGACAAAATACACATTCTCAGACAACCCCACTAATTACAGCCTCGCAAATTACAACTGAGCTAAATCAAAACATAAACATGAAGCAAATAAACGTTACAAGACTGATGTTGGATTTATCGCAGTGCCGTTGTAATGGACTGCATTACCGCTGTACCTTATTAACAGCTGTTATACACTGAAAGCTCCTGTATGGCTCTACAACACTGATACTGTAGAGTTTAAGAGGCAGTTTTCCTGTTCATTAATTCATGTAGTCTCTTTGCATTTTTGTGGAGACCTTCCTTGTTCCAGATAACAACAATGGTGCACAGGCTTGGCTAAATATATCAACATGCTACCTTTAACTCTCCCATAATTTTTAGAAGAACAGCCAGTGTGTCTGGTTTCAGGGTGACTCAATCCACTGTGTCCTCGACTCCATGTTGTTCCTAAAGCATGTACTCTACTTAACAGACAGACAGATGAGCAGTCCTTGAGCACTTCATCCATAGTTGTTGCTAAAACTGTTTAATAACATCTGTTTCTCAGGGCTGCTGCATTCTTCAAACAAAAAGAGTGTACAGGACATTTTAATTGGTGAATTCTGCTTCTTATCAGTTTGTAACCTCACAGCTAACAACGCGACTTTGAGTACCCAGTGCCTCAGGTTTGCTCCAAATTTCTGGTTGCTCATTTGCTAACTATAATTAACTTCTTTTGTCCCTAAAAGGTGTATTCTTCAGCTGTGTAAACTCTTACAATTGGTGTCCACACTGTACACAGTTATTTTCTGGAAGTCCTGGCCTTTGAGACACATGAATCACCGCTAAAATGAACTTTTGACGTGAGTCTAGACGACACCGCAGCTCCGACCTGATCCTGCATGTTTGCACACCACATCCAAGGGTTTCAGACACATCTTTACCAGGGATTTAGTCCAGCCCCCTTTTGGTTAAAATTGTAGTGATTTTCTTTCTGGATCACTGTGCCAGCCTCATTTTTTGGCTCACGACATGAGTCATCCAGGAAGCTGTGCACTCTGTTCGTTAAAGCTGCCCAAATTCTCCCAGGTCACGAATGGTGAGCTGCGCGTGCTACCCTGGAGCACATGTACAGGGATATGAGCGGATCTGGTCCTGCAGACCTCCAGGCTGTTCTCCAGATACACATAAGCCAGTTTATTCATATTCTGCCGCTACCAGATGCTGGGCTGTCCTGTCCCTGTGCTAACGGTCATCTCCTCACACAGTCGTGACTAATGACTCCTGGCTTCCCAACTGAGAAACAACCTTCATAGTCCAGAAACAGAAAATTCATTCCTTGCCTTCTGTCAGAGAAAACCCATCTCCCATATCTCATAACAAATGGTTTTCAAGTGTGTGTGTGTGTGTGTGTGTGTGTGTAAAAGATAGAGGGAAAGAAAGAGAGAGAGAGAGAGAGAGAGAGAGAGAGAGAGAGAGAGAGAGAGAGAGAGAGAGAGACCTATCCAACGAGATCAAGTCAAGACTATTTCATTTATACAGTCCAATGTCACTCATTTCAAGGGGCTTTGCAATGTGTGCAGCATATCACATCTCTACTGATGTAATCTTAAGACCACTGATTATTTCCTTAGACTCTCCTCTCAGAAGAAATCTCCTTCTCACATGCTACTCCCCTTCCTATATCAGCAATGCGGCAGAAAATATGTGAGTGGAAAAAAAATCATTGCATATGAATGCTGTAATGTTTCAAGGGTATTACAATAACTGTTTGTGAACTCCTCAGTAATCATATTAATATATGTATATATTTTTTTGTTCTTTTAACAAACATACTGTGTGTAAGACATGGTTGAGCTGGCTTCTGGTTATTTCACTTGTAATACTAATAAGTGTCCACTAGGGGGCAGAACAGAACATTTATAGAAGCATAGTCTTATCAAACTTGGCTCACAGATAAATTAAAACTACAGTTGACAGATATTGAGACCCTCCACTCTCCAGATATTGTCCATCTATTCTATTGTGGAGATTGTTCAAGTTCTTTATATTTTGATTTAATTAAATTCCTTATAAAGAAGCACAAACTATTATTCATTTAGTTAGTTAGTTTATGGTAAATTAGCAGCCCCCTGTCCTAAATAAGGCATACAGTACTTCAGATTATCTGCCTTATGTGTCAGTTTTATTGCTTAGCCCTGCACAATCCAAACTCCCTCTGCTTCCTCATCTTTGCCCATTTTTCTTCTGTTTCTCTGTTTTGTATCTGTTTTTGACTTCTCTCAAAATATGCAAGTCTTAGCATCCACCTCTCTCCCCTTCACTCTTTCTTTCCTAACACACACACACACACACACACACACACACACACACCGTGACCGCCACAACTCTCCACGGGAGAGTTCTGTCATGCTCTGTAGATTGGGTGTCCCAGGGTGATTAACTATTGATATGGGGCTCAGGTAACACACCTGATATCTGGGGGGGAGGGACAGGGAGAAAGAGGGAGGGGTGGAGGGGAAGGGAGAAAGAGAATAGCATAGGAAGAGCGACATGGGGGGAGGTGGGAGCGGGAGAAAAGAGAGAGTGAAACAGGGAAACGGCGTACAGGGGCAAAGTGGGGAAAGAGACACATGCTGAGTGAGCGTGGAGGCAGCAGCCAGTTATCAGACAAACGGCGAGTAAGCAGTCCCATACACTCCAAATCTACGTACAGGCCCGCTCCGGATTGGAAGGCCGAGTGGATGCTCAGGCCCAGGAGCCAATAGCAAAGTGGCTTATTGTGATGACTCAGGGCATAGCTGGGGAAATGGGATGCTGAGGGCAGTGAATGTATTAAAAGAGACGAACATTGTGTGTGTTATGTGTGAGCGTGGAGGGCAGATGCATAAACAAGTGGGCCACTGTTAGAGAAGAAACATCCATTTGTCTTAAACTACACACACCATGGCAGCCCCCCCCCCCCCCCTTTGTTTAAGGGCGTGTGCATATGTGTGTTTACCATATAAACACACCCCCTTTTCCGTGTGACAGTTGAGTCCCTGTATCAGCATGATTTTCAATGGACTCATCCCTTAAAGTCTTTATCTCCACCTCTTTTCTGCCTGATAAGCATTTGTGCTATTGTGACTGTTTGCTGGTGGGGAGTTAACCCCCCACAAGCCCCTTTCCCAACCTCCTTTGCAGGTAAACCGCAAAGGATAGGGTGTGTGTGTTGCACGGTAAAATATGTAAATGAATGAGTCCGTGGATTAATCAAGACTGAAATGTTCCAACACATTCCTCACAATCATTAGCTGGCATTGTCTGAAAAATTCTGTCAGTCTAGAAAACACACACACACACACACACACACACACAAATGTACGCACAAAGTACTGGTGCACATGGGGTAATAATGTGGCTCAGCACAACAGTTTGCTGTTGGTAGCTTCTTATTTTGCTGATTATAAAGGTATATGATGAAGCATTTTTGCCAGTATGGTTTTAGTGGAATAAAGTGCTGAATTTCAGCACCATTGGGAACTTTATCTACCAGCCCTCAGTCATCAATCTTTTAGAAGCGCGCACACACTCACAAAAAGGTGAGTAGGTGAAACAGATAGAAAGATAGTGTTATTTTAATAAACTACGTTAGTGAATAATACAATACTTGACATGCTTGCAGGAAATGGAACATTCACATAATATCAAATTTGTCTATTCCTTCTAATCTTTCACGCCCATCAACCTTACTCAGGAGCATTAACGTGTTTTTTTCAGTCCCTGCTGAATGCAAATCTACTTCTCAAATTTACAAGAAAGGGAGAGTGTGTATTTAAAATAGGTACCACTTTCTCATGAGGTGCTATTCTAAATGTTTGATAAAAGTTAACTAACTGCTTTGTTTGCAGTTAATAAATCATTTACCAAAACTGCAGACTTGATAAATGACTTTTTACTGACATTTATAGGGCCTCACTAAGTGACTTATTAGAATGTAAAAAAAAACCCCACAAGCACATTTGTTATTGGATTACCAATATTTATTATATATACAATAATAATAGGTGTATAAATATATTCATATACACCCACTATTACCAAATAGATTATCACAGTATTATTTATAAGCATGAGCATGAGCATTATTTATAACCTCACCCAAAACCCCAAAAGGTTTTTCATTAGTAGTAGCTTTTAACTGATCCAAAAAGCATGATTTAATAAACATTATTTCAACAATTAGTTGAAACAGAAACTATTAATCAAACAATCTATTGGCTAATTAACACATCATAAGGTATTTAAACTATAATGGCAGACAGAAATAGGATGATTAGCTCCTTTGTCATTTTTTAAGATCACTTCCTAATTGAATATCTTTGAGCTCTGGACAGTCGCTCGGATCAGAGAAGCAATTTAAAAGATCGGGCACCTTGGCATGTGCCATTTTATGACCTTTTATAAAACAAAGAATTACACAATTAATTGAAAAACCTGCCAGCTGACGTCATACATGTTAAAACACAGTGTCCTCATTAGAAAGTGGCACCACATGACTGAATATCAACACACAGGCCATTACAACTACCAGCTCACTGTCTGAGGACATATTCATTACATATTCAGATAGGCATCGTTTTTTTCATTCATCTCACAGAAACTTATAAATTAATCAACATCAACAATTCGTGCTCACTGTTTGATGAATCAAAGAAAACGTGAGGTCAGACAAAGGAGTCCTCCTTCTCACACACACACATACACACAAGTGTTGACAGTACCAACACAGACGGAGTCAGGTGTGACAGCCAAAGTACCTGTATGAGCCGATACTCCACCCTTATTGCGTTTAACCCCCCCCCACCTCTCTCTGCCGCTCCCTTCCTGTACTTGTTGCTCCGCCGCTAGTCCCGCCTATCACCGCCCCTGCGAGAGACTCCGGCGAGTTTCATACTCCCTCTGCGCCTCTTCGATACTCGGGCACCCATCTTTTCTTTTTTTTTCTTTTTTTTGTACTTTTACACGCAAGTCCACGTCACTTTTATAACTGCTTTTTAAAAAAAAAAAAAAAAAATAGTGTCTCAGCTGCCGGACACTTGAAGAAAACTAGGACTGCCGCAGTTTTCCCTCCCCGTCTCACCTGAGCGACGTTCAAGTCACAAGGTAAGGCCGCCGCTGCTCAGTTCCTGTCGGCAACAGGTGTAGCAGCCTTTTTTTTCCTTTTCCTCCACCTTTGCGGCCCTTTTCGCAGTCGTGTGGGGCACCTGAGTGCTGCTCAGGTCGACAAAATGCGGACTCTTACTCGCTGTTTTGGCTGTTTGTGTTTGCTCGCTCTCAGCTCAGGTGCGCAGATACAGGTGTAGCCAGCTCGCTCGTGTTGCGTTCAAGTCCTCTGCGAAATATCCCACAAAGTAAAAGTTGCCGCTAGATTTTAATTTGTCGTCTTTGTAAAACTGATTCTTGGACTGATTATTTTATTATTGTTATGCTCCGTGTTATTTTACTAACTTTGACGTTTCTCCACGGCATCGTCATTTAAATGCTACTCTTTGCCCTCTCTGTCGCCACACTGACATTAAAGGTCCGTTTAACGACCCCGGTGAGTTTGGAGCACGCAGAGTTGAATATTAAGCTCCTCAAAAAGCAAACATGGTAATAAAACTCCGTAAGACACTTGCACCACATTATGGTCCCGTACCAACTGTGGGGAGGACACAGCCTCAGCGTCCACAGGGCTTTTTTTCTTTTTCTAATGCCACCTGAAAACTGAGATGAACTGCGATCATTTAACCCTCATGTTGTGTTCCGATTTAAGTTTTATCTCTTAAAAATGTAGATTGATCCGACTGACCTAAGATTAAGTGACTTTGTCCATAAATAGGATTTCAACACACAAAATAAATTAAAATAATAATTTAAATACAATTTTGTGTGTTTTATAAAACTTTTGTACACTCTTAGTGTTCCTGGTCAAAAATGGGAGAAGGCAGTTAGCGTATAAAAGTGAGGTCAGGTACATCCTCATTTGTCAGATAAACACAGGCACACACACACACACACACACACACACACACACACACAC
>JBAJHX010000051.1:15640626-15671271 GCA_037176925.1 Amniataba percoides | reverse complement strand
GAGGTCAGGTACATCCTCATTTGTCAGATAAACACAGGCACACACACACACACACACACACACACACACACACACACCACTACCTAAACCTCTCACAGACAGCTGCAACATAGTTTTAAAAAAGTAATAAAACGTTTCTCGTAGCTTTGGTATATAATCCTTTCATGAGGCCTTGCTCATGGTTCATTATGTGGCAGCACCATGGCAGGCCGATATACCAGAAGTGAGGCTCTTGATTATACATTTGATCACCGCACTGGTGAGGAGGAGAGAGATGAGGTGAGTGAGGGTGGATTAGAGGACAATGACAGAATATAATCCAGAGCAAGAAATAACTGCTGTGAAAACAAGCGTAACATGCTGTAAATGCAGTGCTTATATTTGCAAGGCACATGCAACAATCCTCACATATTGTCCAACATGTGCATGAGAGAAAAACATCAATGAAGTTTGAGTTTTCAGTTTTCCTTTTTTTCTGTTATCAGAATAAAACTGATAGACTGTTGAACATTGTAATGTCATGATTCTTGTAATGTCATGGTTCTTGTTAGTTGTTGTAACTTCGGCTTTGAAAAAGACCACTTGACAACTTGCTTACACTACACAAAATGTGAAACATGGACAACAAACAACGCGAGAGGGAAAACCCCGGGAAAAAGCATCTCTTATAAACAGCTACCCTCTCGGGGATTATTATTATTAAACCATTTTATAGTCCTCATATTACAATAGTTGTTCTTTAATGATATTGATCTTGGAACATTTTGACATTGGTAAGTGTAGTATTTGGATAATCTCCTTTGTACACACGTAAAATCTTCTCTGTGACAACACAATAAGAGGGTTAAAACCTCAACGCAGCATATCTGTCTCTTTTATTTTGCTTTTTCACCCTCTGCCCCCATCTACATTTAGGCACCTGTTTGGCCAATCTTGTGATCACCTGATGTTTAAGGGGGAAAAAAAATCCTTAACTTTGAATCATCAGGTGAGAGCTGACTCAGGCACTCCTGCCCTGAGACATGCATGTCACTGTCAAACAGTGCCAGCGTCAGACTAGCTTGGTTGTCGGTGGAGATTAATTTTTTCTTTCAGAAATCCTTTGTGGTCGTGCTTTAACACTGAAACTGTCTATATGTGTCCAGGGGTGTGCCTTTGCTCAAAGTTAAACCCTTTCATCAGGGATAAAAGGATAAAAGTCACACAAGCTGAAAAGGCCTCTAACCGTAGAAATTGTGTGCTTATGTATTAAGGTTGTCAGTCATAATTTCATGACAGCCAAACTGTCATCTCAGGGCTTGTAACTATCTCCTGAATCTCACATATCATGATATTTTAATTATTTACTTTTCTTTAAAAGCGTCACACCTTGCGTCCAGCTAGTCTTCACATTCATCAGAGGCTCTTTATTTGCGGCGCATTATGTTAATTAGAAACTGTTGATGGTTACTTGAGACCTCGCACCTTTGTCTCAGTCCTGCTGCTTTATTCGTCTATTTTGCAGGACAACTATTAACTCTTGGAAGGACGAAGGCTGTCTGACCTGTTTGTTGCTTGTTATTTGCTTCAGCGTGGAGAATGTGAGGTTATGAAAGGGAGAGGAAATAGTGCCAAAAAATCAGCAGTGGAAGGTGTCAGATGAGGAATGAGAGCTGAAAGGTGGAGGGAATGTGGTTGAGTAGGACACTGAGCACCATGTGGTAAGCTGGTTTCTCCACACTTGAGGCCTGGTTAGCCATTTTGCAATGACGTTGCCATATCCTATATTATCCTATATGTATGCTATATGTATTATGAGAATACATACCGAAAACGTTTATCATTACTATACACTTTGTTTCAAATGCTGATTAAGCCTTAAGATATGAGGGCATGCAGAGAGGCCATGTTGCCATTGTAAACTGCCATTGTAAATATGCCTTTGGCATGGGAAAGCAAAAGTGGTTCTTTTTCCACTTCCATTTTGTTTTCATCAAAATTCACACTGTAAACGCTCTTGATGTCAGCTTAACTTATCTGTCTGAGCGCTGTGGGCTCCACTTTTCATCCCAGATTTAAGAGGAGAGTAGTATTATTTCAAAGAGTATTATTTCACTGCAGTCTTATTATTGGCCTTTACTTTGTAAAGTTTTGTCCTTACTTTACTTTGACTTGTGTATCTAATTCATGCACTGATATAATTTTTGATGGAGATTTTGAAACGCAGCCACCAGGCTTTGATTTCATTATCAGAGTCTTACTCTGATGTCTTACGCTTACTTGGCTTGCAATATGATAAGAATTACCTGCTACACTTACTGATTATGTTAAGTACACTTTTGGTTATAATACAAATCTAGCTTTCTGGCTGTCCTGTATGACCTGAGGGCTAAAGTGAACAGTGTGTTGGATACCTTTTGGTCAAATCAGTCATGGCCTTACTAACCTAGTCTAACCAACCGTGCCCTAAAAGGGACTACATTTTGATTATTTTGCAGCAAACAAGACTTAGATGAGTTATTCACGCTTCACTGGAAAGATGTGGGGCAAAATAAACAGCTTGTACTGATTTGGGTTTGACTTAATATCAGTTCTTGGAATTCACATCTCCCCTCTCAACAGGGTGCACCGAGCTAATCAACCCCCACTGTGGAAGCATCAAGGCTGCTCCTCCCGCTGTGCTAAATCGAGAAAATGTTAGTCCAAATTATGGTATTAGAGAGGGGTAATTACTGGAATTATTACCAGATTGTGTCATTCTTAATGGATTAAAATTCTTCCTGTGGAAGCTATAATTGGTTTGATTTTCAATAATACACAACCAAAAGCTGCAATATAAACCAATTAATTTGAAACGATAGCAGAGATATGGTCAGAGTTCATAATTACTTTGCGTGTTGAATCCCAAGCGTTTGTTTGTCACACTAAAACTGCCAACTCTGTTCTTTTCATTCTCAGTCTTGTTCGTGCTTTTTTCCCTCAAAATCCAAAGAAAACACAGCTTACAATAAAAAAAAAAAAGAATAGTGTTTTGCACAGTTAAATCATCTATGAAATGTTTTTTTTTAGATGTATTTGTAGGAATTTGAACTCTCAATATAAAATAGGGCAGTATGAAAAAAGTTGTTTTGTTTTATTGCCATGCCTTAGTTTGGTTGTAAATATTACACTTATTTAGTTGTATTTGTATGTTTGTTCTGTCAATAACACTTAATCTATGTCACAATACAGTTTGCAGAATTATATAAAACATCCACTGTTACTTGTGCTCCACAAGAATATGTTATATCTGAAAGAATTTATGATGGGTTATGGTGTCCAAACTCATAGTTATGATCATTTTTTATAATCGCAATGTGGCTCACTTTTTTGTCTATATTTGTTATTATATTATTTATTATATTTGTTATATTATTATTTGTTAATATACTTCAGAATTATTCACAACTTAGTGAATATAACAGTGAAGTACCAGACAAATTAAAGTAAAATATTTTTTTTCTAGGTGTCTTTTGTATGTGCGCAATATTGTTACTTAAATTCATTATTAATCTCAAGCTCATGCACTTAGGGGCATTCATTGTTGATTTGATTTTGCAATAGGTTCAGACATTTGTAATACTTAATGGTAATGTAGCTGTTAAAATACTGTATTCACTTCCCATCCCTCAATGAAAGCTTTCTTTATAAACTTTAAAATTTCTGTACTGCTCTATTTTTTGTGCATTTCCACTTTGTCTTCACTTGTCATTTTGTGTCCTTTAATTCTTTTAATCTAGATAACTTCCTCAGCCCCCCTTGTGCGCAGCGTAACCAGACTCCATTGTTAGTAACTTAAGTCATGACGCATCACTGTCCTCAGTAGACAGCAGCCAGTTTCTATAGTTACCGTCAACAGTCTGGGCTGAGAAGTGTTTGTAACGATATCCTCAGGACAATGCTAAATAAAATGGTGGCCACCTTGAGTCCTCTTTGTCAGGCCCCAGCTGTTTTCAGAAAGAAACTTCATATTGTGGACTGACAGATGGCTGGCACACCACACAGCACAATATAATCCCGTTAAGATGCTATCAGGAGCCAGTCAGCAGAAACAATATGGGCTGTGCCATTTGATACAGAATCAAACCTAACAACTGCAATGACATCCAGAGATATTACTCATCTGACAATAAAACGTGACGCGACAGATGCCTTGTGTGGCTGATTGGGGAAAATAACCACCCACACTGCTCAGGATCGCGCGGCGCTGCAGCCTATCACAGACCACAGTGAGCGAGAGACGAGGTTACGCCCTGGACAGGTTGCTACACCGACATACACAGACGTAGACACACACATTTACACTAACACCCTGCAGGAAATTTACAACTTCCACTTCCCTTAATCTTCAGCTCTTTAGACTGGAATGAAATCCACACACACACAATGATCAAACTGAAAACGCCCATTATATTTGTTTGCTGAACTAGGTGTAGCAGCACTTTTTAAGGCTGATTACACACTGCTAACAGACACTTATGCAAGTTGCTTCCTTACATGCCTACGTAATATATTTCTTTTGACCTCACCTGAACTTATGACCCGTTTCTGTACATGGCGTTGCAATGTGATGCTGGAGCAGTATATTATATAGCTGTAAGCTACCTCCAGTGCTCCAAAGGGAGAGTTTTTAAAAGAGATTGTAGGCCACACACTTAAAATAAACCAAGAATTTATTCATCTTCTGCCACATTGTGTTATATGGTTTGGTTTGAATTTTTGCTGCTCAAGAACTGCCTGATTTTTGGCTGTGACTTCCATCGCTCACTTAGCTCCTGCATGTCCGGGTCTAAAGCCACAATCACACTTTTGCTCTTGGAGTGTGATTTATGCATTTTCCTCCAAGGGTCAGCACATTCCTCAAGGTGTGACACTCCATGGATGAAGTGCATGGGTTAGTCATTGCAGATTAGGAAAATCTGGATGATTGACAGGCCTTGTTGAAGAGCTTTCTGTTGTAAATGATTAATCGAAGCAAGAGGGAGACTGAGTGTAGGCATATAGGGCACAGGCTATGACACTGTGGTATGATAATGGCTCTTTGTGTTTGTGTTTGTGAATAGAGCGGCCGGAGGTTAAGAATGACGTTGGTGCTACCCACACCATGTGGGTAAGGGGTGGAATCGAAATGCAGAGAAAGAAAGGAAAAGGTTAATTAGGAAAGGTAAACCAGCAAGGACAAAAAAAAAGAGCAGTTGTGTTCTCTCAATAATACTTCTTAGTAAGTATTACAAAACTGAAACTTAATTGAGGGTCATGACATGGCTGAATTAATATCCAGACTGGAAGTTTGCGTACAATGTGAGATTTTCCTCCATGTGAGAAAGTTGCCATCTTGCATTGTGACTGATACGAATGAGGCCAGAGTAACAATCGCTGAGGAGTTAACTTAAGACAAAGTTAAAAATAGCTAACTAGAAACATAATGTTCTTTCTTTCCTTTTTCTGAGTCCTGCTCAGGCTCCTTTCTGACCTGTGAGTTTATGTGAGTTGCACTACAAATGGCGTTTGGCCCAATTGCCCAACTAATTCTCAGTATTGAATGTAAAATGTTTTTGTAATGTAAGGTTTTTTTATATATATATATTTATATTTATATATTTATATCTCCCAATAATAATATTGGATGTTTCAGTTATGAATGAGTGCAGCATTAATCAATGTCTGTCATGATGTTTCTTTTTGATGATTAGCCACTAACATCAGTCATCCCTTTGTCATTTCAGCCATGCTACTACCCTCATCACTACTACTCCTCCTTGGCCTGCTCACCTGGAGTCCCAGTGGATCATGGGCTGCCAAAGTGATCGTGGTCCCACCCATCATGTTTGAATCGCACCTCTACATCTTCAAGACGCTGGCCACGGCTCTGCGTCAGGAGGGCCATGAAACCCACTTTCTAATTTCAGAGGGTCGTGAGGTACCCCCCTCCCCTCACTACCACTTACAGCACTACCCGGGGATCTTTAACAGCAGCACGGCTGACAATTTCCTCCAGTCTAAAGTCAGCAACATCTTCTCAGGCCGCCTGACATTTCTGGAGCTGTTTGACATTCTTGACCACTACTCTCAGAACTGCGATGCTGTCGTTGGCAATGCTGAGGTGATGACCCGCCTCAAGGAAGCCAAGTTTGACCTGCTGCTGGTGGACCCTAACGAGATGTGTGGTTTTGTGATCGCTCATATCTTGGGTGTGCAATATGCCGTATTCAGCACAGGCCTGTGGTACCCTGCCGAGGCCGGCGCCCCTGCCCCGCTTTCATATGTACCCGAATTCAACTCCCTGCTAACAGACCGCATGTCTCTGCTCCAGAGGATCACCAACACAGCTGTTTACCTCGTGCAGCGCTTTGGTGTACATTATATCGCATTACCCAAGTATGACCGGATTATGAAGAAACATGGAGTGAAGCCTCAAGTGGCCATGGCTGACCTGGTGCAGGGCAGCCGGCTGTGGATGTTGTGCACTGACATGGCTCTGGAGTTCCCCAGGCCCACGCTGCCACATGTGGTGTACATAGGAGGCATCCTTACCAAGCCCCCTAACCCACTCCCACAGGTCAGTACTGAGAGATACACAAACAGCTGATAGGCACGTGATGACATTTACAAAGAAAGAAAAAAAGTTTTCAGGTTGTCTCATATAGAAGAGAGCTAATGCAGAGTGTCACTGTGTCCTAGTTGAAGCTCTCGGAGTAATTTTATTTCACATAATTAAAATATGTTCTGTTAAGTTGGTATATTTTCTGGCAAATCATGTGAAAATAACAAGATGACAGCAAATGAAATCACTGGCACATCAAGGTTATCACGATGATTAAAGAAATTAAAACTTAAAACTATGGTAAACTCTCTGATGGAAGTAAATTTCATCTAAAAGTATTCAGTCTAAGTTATACTGTCATATCATCCAGCTCTACTTTGTCCTTGTGTCTCTTCAGTTATCACTTATTTACAGAGACAGTCTTGTGAAATAAGATTTTCCACATGTAATGCTTTCAAGGCCTACTCTGAGTGCTGGGACAAAACAAGGGCTCTGTGCCTCTAGTGACAAAAGCACTGCAGCACAATGGCTAATTCACTGAAAGAGTTTGACCATGACATTATGCAAATATATGGTCTCATGGACAGGATGTAAAACCATATTGTGATGCTTCACTCTGATGTGAAAAGTTTAACCTTTTGTATAACATATAGCACATCGGTCCACAACATATTTCCATATATTTGTCCTATATTAGCAAGTCTTTATTTGTCTACTTACACATTGTCGTTTCAGGCCCTGCGTTTGTCAGCATGTGTGTATTCTGTGTGTACCCTGAAGGGCTTCAACAGATTTCATACTAAGATAACAGGAGGAGCCTGTTCCAGACTTTGTTTTATGCTTTTACATGAATCTGTCAATTTTTCTACTAGCTTTTTTTTTATTTTATTGGCAAAGGTCTGTTAATTATTCATGGTTGTTGCTGGGTGGAATCAAGCCAACACTTGTCTCACTCATGAAGTCTTGGCTGCAGCATGCATGATGAAGCTCATTGTCAGTTCACGTACAGAAGATACACATACTGTATCACCATTCTTTTATTGACAGCCTGTCTCTATGGTTTCTCTTCTCCCCTCTCCACTCTGACTGAATCGCATTATTTTTTTTTCTTTTGTATGTAAGGAGTATAGTTGTAACCAAATGGCTCCCCACCCCCCCTCGTCTCTCCTATCACTTGGTATCTCTTATTATCACATCCTGCTACAAAGCCATCCTTGATGCTGGGGTCAGGATGGGTTTGGGTTGAATGGACACCCTCGACTTTGAGCGGCAGAGGGGGGAGGGGAGTCATGGAGAGCAGAGGCGGGTGGTGATGGGGGCTTGTCCAGCATTTGGACGCCGAGAGCGCGGGCCGTCGGCATCTACTGTGGGGGGTTTTGCAATGCCACTCCAGCCAATAGGGAGCATTGTGCCATGTTGTGTGGAGGGAGTTATAATGGAATTGGAGGTAGAACGAGGCCATTGTTCCGGGCAGAGCTCTAGGGACACTGAGACTCCTTTATAGGGTCACTGAGGCTGTGTTGTAGGGACAGTAGAGCCCAGTGTGCCCCTGAAGTTGCTCAGTGCCAGGGCCGGCCTTAGCTGTCGCAGCTGGACCGTTAGCCTCCCTCCCTCTACTTGTCCTTCAATTCTGTTGCTTCAACATGGCTGCTCCCTGATCCCTCCTCACTCACTGTCACTCCATGCATCCTCACTTATCAGTATTATCAGAGTATTTTTCCTCCTGTGGACTCTGTGAAAAGTGCTTTTGAGCAGGTAATGGCAGGCTGTCCCACTTTGCGTAGTTTCCAAGAAGCTGGTTCTTTGTTCTAGCAAGCCTGTTCCTTGGAAGCATAGATAACACCTTTGAGTAAAACCTAGAATAGGTTTCCTTCTTCCAGGAATAGGGCCCTGGAGGACAAGAAAGATGTTGTCTTTATTTTTTTATAGACGTGTCATGTCTCAGCTTTTCACTGCCTCAGTGGAGCTGTCAGTTGGTAGAAATCAATGGCGACCGCAGTCTTCCTTTCTTTTCTTTTTCATTTAACTACTGTATAGTGCTGGCATTTTAAAGGTTTCAGCAGCTTTTTATTGATAGACCAAAGTTACAGCAAAGCAGTGGATATAGATGGCATTTAGGACAGTTGGCAGATGTACAGTTTTTTGATCTTGTTAGCAGTGCTTATGTTTTATTGGGGTTTTTTTGTACTGTTTTCCTTCCAAAACCTTTAACCCAAATTCTTTAGGAAATTATGTCAATAATCAGCGTGTACCTATACAGAGATATTACTGTAGTAAGAAGTGTCATTCCTCCACTTCTACATGTGAACTATACGATCCAGGAATATTTCTTTTGGGGGGAAAAAAGTTGAAAGAACAAAGTTGTGGGATTACTCAAAGTAACTGGGATGTTGTCTTTAGATAAACACGCCGCTGCCCAGTTTTCTCTGAGCATCACAAAAGAAATTCCTTCCATAGCCATTGTACTGAGCTGGCAGCAGATATTTCAAAACTTGGCACAGCAAACTGAAACTGTCTGCATGGCTAGATACCAGCAAGTGTACAAGAAGAAATATTGTTTGTTATGATCATGTGTACTGACTCTTTAAGGATGTAAGCATGTTGCGAGTGTATTAATTAGATGATAAGAATGTTTTACAGTGAGCTTTATTGTCTGTGTATAGTATATTGGTTAATTATCTGATGGCACAGGACTGGACACAGGAAATGCTACTGCCTCACAGATGCACTGTGGTTAAAAATAAGTCCATCTAGATGTAAAATCATTAGGAATATGACACTGGTCTATTCAAATGAGTAGAATAGCAACTTTTGTCACATGAAATGATGTGTAGTGTAACACTGGGCAGCAAAATGTGAGCTCAGCACCTGCTTATTCACACTTCTGAAATGTTAACTTGCTTGATAAACTTCTGCTGTGAATATGTTAAAAATATACATCCAGGTCAACTGGACGTAGATCTACGTCCAGTTGACCTGATTTCAAACACGTTGGATGAACGATGACCTGGATGAATGAGAACCTTCACCGACATGTTAAAAATATTGCATATTTGACTCTAAGTGGTCTACATAGACATTTTTATACAACCCGTAATAGCTGCAATATGATAACCAGCAACTGCACTTGTTTATTGGTTTGTACTCTGGGAGTCTCAATCTTTCCATATATTGCTTTTCAAATTACGTATAGCACAATCGTGGGTGAATTTATTCTGCAATTCAGTGAACTTAATAGCATTATTACACATGTATCTGTAAACTTGTAAATCATTCAGAACGTGTGCAACAAACCTTGCATGAGTCATTGCCAGAAACATAAATCACACGGGTCCAGCAATAAAGTGATAAAGACAGCGGCGACAGTGTTCAAAGCTTATGTGAAAGGTCTGTGTTCATGATGTCAGGCATTTCTCTGTAATACATGAGAAATAATTTGATATGGAGTCCAGTTATTAAATTACAGTTGTTACATTACATCTCTAATTTGGATCATTTGAATGCTGATTGCAATACAAATAAATGAATCCACATTGAAAAGAGAGACTGGTAAGGTAAAAAAGCAATTTAGTAAAATGAGAAGTCACAAATAAATACAACTCCAGCACAAAAAACATTAGTATAGTAATGTTATATTGAATTATTATTTCCATGTGCAAAAAAACTCTGCAAACCTCTCAGTGTCTTTCTTTCATATTTCCGCAGGATTTTGAGGCTTGGGTGAATGACACAGCGGAGCATGGCTTTGTGGTTGTGTCGTTTGGAGCTGGGGTCAAGTACCTTTCCCAGGATATTGCTCACAAGCTGGCAGGAGCCCTCGCCAGGCTGCCCCAGCGTGTTGTCTGGAGGTAAAGTATCTGTTTTCCCACTGCTGTCATTGTGACAGATGTGAACAGGATTTTTTTTTTGTGAGTCTCAAGTTACTTTCCTCCACTCAGCAATCTGGGGGATGTGGACGTCAGAGGACTTAATCTAGCTGAAGTCTTTTCCTAAGCTGTATATGGAAACCCGTTATCAGCTGTACTACTTTTATTCAGTGACACATTGTGCAGCAACACGTTCCTCCACTGCCTGAAGTCCATATTCCAGCCACATATTTCAAGTTCTTTATTGTCAGGTGCACAACAATCACAGTAAAGCCGTCGTTGGCAATTGAATTGTTAATTCTCAGAATCCTGCTAACAATGCAAAAAAATTATGTAGCTGTAAAACAACATCACACAAGTAAATAATCAAACAAATGAGATTCCAAGTCCCATGTGTGCATGCATGAGCATGTGTGTATATGTACATCAACTATGTATATCAAACTAATGGTGATGTTTTATGGTGCATGTATTTACTTTAGCAAAGTCACGTAAGATAAGGTGTTCATCTAGAACATTTACTCACTAACTGACCACTTTTTCCATATCTCACTCATAGACAAACAAATACCTACATGCCTGTGCCATGTGACTGGTGCAACTGTTATCCACAGTTGTCTGACAAGCTGACATCATGGGTCATCATTTGACAGATGAGATATGCCTGTGACTGAAAGAAAAACTGCTGCAGCGTCTGCGCATGAGTGGTTTTTGTCTTTAGGTATTCAGGATGAATAATTAACAAAAGGTCCTTCTCAGACTTATCTAAAATGTTTGTGCTCAGATCTAATCTTTCATAATCATTTACACAGAGCACCACAGCAGTGATCTATTGACTGTGACTTTAATGGGAAAAGATGAAAAATAAGCAGAGAGAAGTGGGATTGATAGAGAAAGAAAAGAAAAAAGTGACTTATACTTTGATAGGTATTTGCTGAAGCTTAATCCATGAAATGATTAACCCTTAAGTCTTATTTCAGTAAATTCAGTAAAAAAATAATAAATAGCTAAAAAAAAAAAAAACATTAGGCACCCAAACAGAGTTTTGTTGCATAATCCTTATCAGACAGTGTAATTTGCTTAGACAGTCTATTCCTAGTCAGTCTATTCTTGTAGATTTAGGGGTAAGGTAATATAAATACTATAGACTAGAACTAATTGCCCCTGTGGGATCCTCACATCACAAACTGCACACTATAAAATTGCAGCAAAAACAACAGTAAGAAACAGTCTATAAATTTCACATGTTCAATATGCAGCAGTGATCAAAGACAATGGTAGCTCCAGCATACACATATTTCAGCCTAGGCCGTCCATTAAAACCTTTCTGTAATTGACAGAGGGAAAAAGAGTGTTTGATATGCTGGTGCCTGCTTAGGGAAGGCCTGTACCATCATGAACAAGAGTGGGGTAGTTCAAAGCCTTGGTCCTAGTCCATGTATGTACGAGGTCCCCAAATCTGACCTCTCTATAGGTATATGATGGACCTGGGTTAAAGTTTAACGTGAACAAGGTCTTTACTTGTAAACTCACTGAACTCACCACACAGTTTGCAGTGATGTCATATATTACAGTGGTCAAGTAATCTTTAATCAGGTATGTTGGCCAGATAATTACAGCTTCAAAAGGATATGCTGTTTTATTTTGATCCTAACTTTCAATTCCATTTTTCAGTATCAAATTGTGTTTCCTTCTGGGACACATTAAGTATTTTAACAAGAAATTGAGCAGAAATTCTTTCCAGTGTGAATATTAATCAGTGCAGTAGTTCACTAACATTATATTTCCAGACCCCACACATGACAAATAGCCGATGGCATGAAGTGCAATGATTAAGTGGTTAAAAAATAACAGTTACTTAATTATTAGACAAAACACCCTTCTGTCCCCTGAAAGAGACTTGAGATTGATCTTGTAGGATTGAGATGTGCCAAGTTATGAAAGAAGAGCGACAAGATGAAGGAGAAAGAGAAGCCAGTTGAAAGTTTCTTTTGAGAACAAATGTGATGAACTGGTAAAGGATAGTTGGTGTTGGCGTGAAAGGAAGTCTTGTAAATGACATTGCTGACAGATGTGCCCAATTAGGCAGATGACGTGCAGATATTGATAGACTTAAGAGGGAGAAAAGACAAGATAAGGTGGAATATGATCCCTCTTACACCACAGCTATAAATAACTAGATGTGACATGTCATGATAACTTGCCACACCGGTATCGAACATATGGCAGCCATTTTATCTGGTAGTTTACTAATTATAGATTTACACCTTATTGGCGTGGAATCAGCTACTAGACATATATAAATGTTAAACATATATTAATAACTTTGTGATAACATCACCTTTGAGTTAACATAGCTAACATCAAAATGGTGTTGGCTGGTTTGAACTTATATGCTTAGATATTGGTAAAGTTATCTGGTTAACTAACATATGTAGTTTTAGTCCACCCACATGTAAAAAACAGATATAATATGTACTCATACTGAGGTGTTGAAAGTGATGCCAGCCAGGCCCCCTGAACTCTCTGGGGTTTTCTAATTGTTTTATTACGTTCTGTACAGCCAACAGCCAGTTGCTGCTTGTAGGTGGCTGACTGTAAACAAGACCCAAATAAGGTGCAATATTTTATCGCATTATTATGACGCAACTCCACATCTAGTGTATATCTTACACAACCAAAGCAACATAGTCCCAGACGGTTTAATGTGTGACTGCTTATCTTCCTCTGTTGTCTGTACCTCACCCATTAAGTCTGCAATCTTTGCACTTGTATCGCATGGAAACGAGAATTTGAAGTTTAAATTAGGGTATTAATGTACAGAGCTGGAGAAAAAAAGCAGCTCTCGGCAGCCAATCATGGCATGTCACCGGCAGGGTTCAACAGCAGACACTTGCTAAATGACTGAATTTTTGGGCTTGGAGATTAGACAAGGAGCTGGGTGGAGTCCCTGGCGCAATACAAGACTGTTCGACTGTGGTTGCAGCGTCTGCTTACAGTAAGGTGGTTGTCGGAACAGCTTGTCTGTTTTGTGGGCAAAAGGCACCATGTGTTGTCACGAGAGGTTATGGACACGCCTGTGCATGCAACATGTGTGAGTACAAATGTGTGATTCACCATTTTAGTGTGTAAAGTGACAAATGAAGCCCATTCCTTTGTCCTAAAGTATAGAGCTTTTTGGGGTAAGGTATACCAGGATGCTTCATACATGTGTCTGTCCCGGTCTACAGGTGAAGTCAGCAACACTGAATGGTAATCTGGCTTTCAGCGGCCCTTCCAAACTAAGAGGATGGAAAAGGAAGAGGGCTGATGAGAGGCACAGGGACCAAGCCAAATGAATCGTGTCATTGATAATTGGCTGCATGAATGTAGGCTTTGATTGGCAGGACAGTGAATTGGTGCTTTGTTGAAGAGAGAAAGAGAGATGAAAGAGTTTGTTAGGGAGGGAAGAAGCCAGAGATGGACGGATGGGGGTCGTAATGCAGCATGCATATGTATTGTGTGCTGCATTTGTTGAAAAATGCTTCCGCACACACAACCGCAGACACCAACCGACTTACACACAATACTGTACGCATTCACCGCCACCCAGAGAGGACAAAGGGTTGAAGCTTAAATGTCTGAGTGAACAAGCGAGGCTCTTCTGCCTTTTTTTTTTTTTTTAGGGAAGAGAGATCAACATTGAATTACCCTTTGTTCACTTTCTGCATCATTTAATTGTTTTACCCAGTTGAATCATTTAAGCCTGTCGTATAAAATGTATCTCTTGTGCCCACTGCAGGTACAATACATCTCCTGCACAGATTAAATAAATGAGACAGAATGTGTAATTACTAAGCTTTAATGGTGCTGGTAGGAGGATTTTGTCACCTCTTTAGATAAAGCAAGGTACCCGCTTTCCTCTGCTTTTGGACTTTATGATACTCTAAACTAAGTTGTACTCTAAACTTGTGTTGTGATTCAACCTGTACAGATCCATAAAAATTTGTTCCCTGCTCATGTGTTTTTAATTACATACTTACATAAGGCTTATAAATAGGCCACATGCACAACAGAAATCAACGGGCATTAAGACAAATGTTGTGATAAGAAAAGATATGATAAACGAGAACTTGCCGATAAATCTGACAAGGGCATTTAGGGAGCGGATAAAATGTCGGTCAGCATTTACTTGCTCACAGATCTCACAAGTGACTAGATGCAACAACGTCAGTCAAACTCTAACTGGAAATATGCCCTTAAGGGTCGCTCGCAGCAAAATAATGTTTAACTGAAACCAAACTGCTGGTGAAAAATATTTTAATAGAATTCACTCACGGCAATTCATAGTGGACTTTATACTGTAATGGAGAACTCATTTCAGATCCAAGTGATATGTGTACACTGTGCTCTGAAAGTCAGTGGTATTGACACGTTATATGTGATATATTGTGTGAATGACTAAATCGAAAATAGAAGTAAAATCTTCTGTTCTTTTATTTTATGACTAATCAATCCTTCGTTGTTGTCTTTTTATTTTTATTAGGTTCTCTGGAGTTCCACCCAGTAACCTTGGCAACAACACCAAGCTTGTTGATTGGATGCCTCAGAATGACCTGTTAGGTGAGTACACCGAGAAGATACCACATAATGTTCATATCAGCATTAAAAAAGTTATTCAGTATCAGTATTCACATAAACTGAAGTGCATTTCAGGTACTTTGTACACCTTTTTAAGAATCTGATTCCCTTGTAATAATGTCTCAGGGCATGTTTTGACAGGAGGCTGATCCTTGGTGTTTTGAGATGTTTCTACTGTGGGTTTGATGGACTAGGTTTTCTGTGGGTGGGTTCCTCCCATACCTACTTATTAACCTCAGCAGTGGGTAGATTGTGAATGTGTAACCATATTGTGCCTGTCTGGAATGAGGAATGTACAACAACATTGGGATATTGACAATAACCATTGTATTCTGCAATAGAATAATAGCACCTTGGTTAGCTAAGACGGCAAATATTGAAACGTTATGCTTGTCTGGGTTTCTAGTAAGTCAGTGAGAGGCCTTTAAAAAAAAGGTCAGTGAGAGGCATTTTAGTTTATGAAGTTCTTATGATTCATTCGTGTTTCTAGACATACTTTATTTCTGTCCTTGCTCTGATGCAACGACCAAGTTCCATTAAGGTGTATCTTACCTAAAAAATTAAAACAATATAAATTCCTGACCTGTTGTAGCGTGGTCTAACACAACACAATACAAATGATGAGCAAATGACTGAAAATTTGAAGTGATTTTATAAAGACATCATCACCATTTTCTTCCAAATATAATGACACTTATCTACAATAATCCACATAATCCAAATTGTGAGCCGGTTTTAACTGCAAGTGCATCATCCTACTGTCTGAGAAAAGTAACAATGTATGATTTAAGTCTGTGAATTTCTCATGGTAGTTATTTCAGTGTTAAGATTTTATTTTTTTGCTATAATAGCCACTAAAAACCAAACATTCAAATTGTAGTAAGTCATACTGAAAATGTGAAGATCCATATAAAGGGCCCTGATTAAGAGGGAAATCCACTTTTTTTTTAAAAGTGTTAAAATGAATAAGGAGAAACTAACTTTTTACATGGAAATGTAACCTTTCATAAAAATACTGACTGAGATATTTTTATAATTACACTGTTAAAATGATACACACATACACACACACACACACACACACACATTTCCATGAAGTAGGGAGCAACAGTGGGATACTGCTGAGTGCGCAGCAGTCTGGGAACAACTGTCTGAACTGCAAATAATCAAAAAAAACTAACCCAGCAAAAAAATAGGTGCCTTGTCAAAAAATGACTAATGAACCGAACACCTAACATGCACAATAACATCCCCCCTCATCCCCACTGTCATCCAGGCCACGCCAACACGAGGGCCTTCCTGAGCCACGGTGGCCTGAATAGCATCTACGAGGCCATGTATCACGGGGTGCCGGTGGTGGGCGTGCCCCTGTTCGGAGACCACTATGACACTATGACCCGCGTGGCCGCCAAAGGTATGGGTATCATGCTACACTGGAAGTACATGAGCGAGGAAGACCTCTACACAGCCCTGACCAGCGTCATCAAAGACAGCAGGTTAGATTTCCGAGGATGCACACTCGCACACAAATGCTCTGCTTATTAGCGTTATTGTTTGTCAGTGCCATCTGGTGAGCGTACAGGGAATCACCGCTTGACACATGCAGTTTTTACCATCTTTATGTCTCTTTCCTACATGGTTGCGCTCTTGGGTGTCAGCGACCTGTAACAATGCCAAAAGGTTCCCCTCTTCTCTCTTTGCATGCTCGTCTCCTCATATCCTGCTTTCCAACCTCTGCCTCTCCCTGCTTAGGTACCGCCAGCAAGCACGTCTCCTCTCCAACATTCACAAAGACCAGCCCGGCCACCCGGTGACCAGGGCCGTCTACTGGATCAGCTACATCCTCCGTCATCACGGCGCCAACCACCTGCGCTCCGCCGTGTACGAGGTCTCCCCCTACCAGTACTTCCTGCTGGATGTGGTTTTCACTGTCGGAGCTGCCCTGGCTCTGACCATCTTTGCCCTGCAGCGCTTGGTACGACTGCTGAGGGGCAAGGTCGGGGAAGAGAGCAGAGGAGGCGGCGTGGCCAGGGATGATGGCAGCGTGGCCAACGGACATTGCCATAGCGAGAGCATGGCCAACGGCAAACACAAACGCAACGGCTCCTTGAAAACCGAGAAGAAGATGAATTAATGTTTTGAATGGCCAAGAGGGACGAGGAAGAAGTTGCCCCAAGGACTCAGCTCTAGGTTTGGTTTAGTGGTTTTATAAAAGCTTTGAGAGAAAGCCGTCCTTAGGTCTGCGTCGGGAGGCAACTGCTACTCAGAGCAAGAGGCTGTAGTAGGATACATAAGGCATCGTGTGGGGACGGAGGAAGGCATCGGGTGCTCAAAATCTGTGTGTGCGCGTGTGTATGTGTGTGTGGGTGTATGTGTATGTGTATGTGTGCACTGAGGCGAATTTAACGGAAACTCTAACAGCAGCTGCAACAATACAACACCAAATTGGAAAGCGAATGAGGATGAAACATGGGAACGACACATCGAAGGACACTGTTTCTTCACGTGCGTCTTCTCTCTTGCATGTTCTCTGCTGTCTTCCTGCCTTGCTCACCAGTGGAAGGATGATGAAGAGGGGAAATCCCGAGCGCCAACCCCTCATCCTCAGAACAAAATAATAAAAGAAACAGATAAATATATTAGGATTTAATGTTTTTAACTGCAAAGTCTGCTTCAATAAGTGTCTGGTAAAACTGTAAATAGAGGACAAATCTATTTATTACTGTACAAATGTGTTTTAATGATGGACCTTTTTAACCTTTTTAATCTTAATTTTAATCTTATTTTTAATTTATTTCATTCATCAGCGGTGTGATGGCACGATGGTAGATGTACACTCCCTCTTTTGAGCTAACGTCTGTGCGACATTGTACGCTTCATATTGGTGAAACAAACAAAACATCAAAAAACACCGGCACTCATTGTAAGTCTATGCAGGTCTGTGCTTTCTGCAGTCATCTGTAGTATTCCTGGTGGTCTAGTTTTCAAATTAATCAGAGTGTTGAAAATATTTTTCCCTTTTCACACGGTAGTGCCAACCTGCAGCTGCACTTAGCCATGCAGCACCCTCCATTGTATCTTGACTGACAGGTTGTTCTGCGAGAGAGCGGCTCGACTTGAACTGTGCTTGGCTTATCGGTGTGAAAAGGGTGATAGCGTTGTTATCAAAAGAAATAATAATGATAACTACTGAGGATACTGTGGATAGGCAGAGCCAGACCAGCAATGTGCTCATGCCCAAGTCAGGTGATCAGGGATGACTCAGAGCATTACTGATTTATGATGACCTGCTTTTTTTTCAGTCCACTATCTTAATTCCACCTCCCACATCTGTTAATCAGTGAGGATTCATCACTTGATTGCCATTTTTAGTGCTATGATAAGACTTTGTACACTTCATGATTCATGTGTTGGAAGATTTCTAACCTATTTTTTCCAGCGCTAGTTTTAAATTACATGTTCAGGTTGGAATTTTAAGAACACGCCACTGTTTCTCTTCTGCAAGTTCAAGTCTCATAAACTGAACTATTTAGGTTAATGCACACACTAGACAGACCCTATGTAATTATACTAACCTTCAGCATGAATGATTCACATTCTACATGTGGCCTTTTATAATGCAGACGTTTGTGTATGCAGTATGCTTGAATACACGTGTACAGTCAGAGTGCTTGGTGTCATTTCAATGTTTTTGTGTTTTAGCTAACTGCGCAGCTTTTAGAGCGTATGGATGAAACAAGGCTGTTCTCCTCTGAAGTCCTGTCATCATACTCGGTGTATGCGATTCCTTACATACCTTCCTGTCATGTATATTTAACCTCTTATGTGTCTATCCACTCCACTTTATTTTGTTCTCGTTTCTCAGCCGCCATGTCTGTTAATTCTTAATGCAGAGAGAGGAAGGGTGTAAGAAGGGTGAAAGAGTTACTTGGTTCCGACAACAAATGTGAACCCAGCTACTTCTACAATGAATAATAATGTGTCAAGGTGACACTGATCCCTGCAGTGAAATTCTCTTTTCTTGAACCCCCGTCAAGGAGATCAAAGTACAGGTCGAGCTGGAAGAGTATCCGCGCAGTTTGTGGGGATTCGGTATCTTGCTAATGGACATTTCAGATGGGCAGGTGCTCATGGACATGGGACATAAAAATCTCTTGAACATGAGACTTCCAGTCGGACTGTTTATCAAACCACCAGGCCACACACACACTGTGCTTGCCTACATTGTTTCAGCAGCTCAGTCTCGACGTCTACTCTTTTTGTTTGTTTGTTTGTTTTTTAAGGCTAACTACAGTTGAGAAAAGACAGTTCACCAACTCACACATGGACAAACTAAATTCAAAACAAACGGGAGGAATGCTATCAAATGAACTAATTAGTCAAAGTCGTTGAGGCTTTAACATCCAACAACATGCATACATTGTGTTCACAAGTCCTGTATGATAATTGAGAAAAAGCTTCATGATCTTCCTTTCTCTGTGAGCTACTGGTACACTTGCACAGCCCAGCCCTGCTGAAAACACAGACTGTTATACTTGAATCATATTATCATCATCATCTTTAACAACTTCAGCTGTTGGGTATGATGGTGGGCCTGCAGGCGCTACACAAGCTATGAACAGGGTCTGGAAAGAAAAAACTCTGTGAAGGTACATCTGGTTTTTTTTTTAATTATTTCAGTATTAATGTTATAGCACACAGTTAAATGTCTGGCCTTTACTGCGCTTCTGTGTTTTTGTACTTACTCAGCAGTCCGACATGTCCGTGTCCTTGTGACGTTTGTATTTCATCAGCTTCAAGACCTCCTTTGTTCTGTCATGAGCAGCGCAGTTACTTGTTCCATTTGTCCACCTCTTTGTCCTACTCTTGACTCTCCTGGTGTATTCTGTCGCCTTTGTATTCCTGTCTCCACTGATTTGCTTCTTTTTTTCTTTTTTTTTTTTAAGAAAAAACGACTTAGTTTTACTTTGATTTTAAAATGACAAAGTCCTCAGTTTTCCTGTCATGTGTGTCCATGTTGTAAATAGAACAATGTAAACAAAATACTAATGCTGAATAAAAATGACATATTTTGTTTGCAGAGATGATTGAAACTTTTTTTTTTCACAAATTGGGTAGAAAAACTATCCTTTAAAGACTAATTCTAGTTGATGATTGATTGAATTTTGCACTGTATAACAGTACCGAACAGACAAGCTCATGCGGTAGATGTTTTTGAGACCTGACGGGGCTGATGTTGATTACAGCAGTGTATGCTAGCAGGCTCAGTTTGATAGGGGATGTATAGGCTTTCTGTCGGGAATTGTTACCAAGCAGCAAGAGGTTTTGCAGGTATCAGATGGTAGAATCATCTAAAGTAGCCAACTGCACACACACACGCACACAAGCCAGGTGGATAGATAGGGTTATCTAATGCTGTATGCTCGTGCAGAGTGAGGCTGGGGTAACAAAACACCCAGCCTGGTACCCTGCCTCGCTTACTGGCCCTGTTAATTATTCACAGCGCCTGCAGGGGCCCAAAGACTTCACACACACACACGCTCACAGTCAAAAGCATCTGCAGGTATGTTTAATTTACGCTCTTGAAGTTGTTTTCTTTTGTTGTCACTGGTGGCCAAATCAGGGACTGTTCTGTTAACTGAGACAGGAAGGGGGGAAGAAATGGAGGGCAGGCCTCTGCTGATGAGGAATCTGATATCACAGAAAGCACAGTGGGCATCATTGATGACATCCTCCATTCATTCTCAGCCACCCCTCCCTCCTCAGACCTTGTAAGTGCCTATTATGTACCTTTCCCCTTCACCTCAGAGGGCAATCATCTGGAGCAATTAACCACTTTGTGTTGGACTAAGTGGGCTCGCTCCATGGAGAGGGAGTCTCCCCTCTTTGCGCTAAGTGATGGATTTGCCGATAGTTTGACAAGTGGGTGTGCTCTAATCTTCGGCACACAGTCTTCATGTGAGAGGGAGGCTGACAGGGTATGGTGGGGGTTGCATATGTGTGCAGGAGGATGTTTGACCTTGCTGGTGCGTTGTAGCTCTGTGACACCTAAGGGCGTGAACCAATTTTGAAGTTGTTGACTTAGCTCGCATGAGCTTAAATGAATGATGGCCTTCCATCAGTATTTATTCATCTCTGTTATAGTGTCTATACAGTACACTGAGAGCTCTACCTACGTCTCTACCTAGTGTATCATATTTCCCAACACTACATCAGCCCAGACTTAGACTGACCTTGACTGTACATGTAATGGAAAAAGAGTGAAAGGTCTCCCAAGATTAATTATTTCAGTGGAACGAGACAGTGGAAGTAGTCTAATTTTCTAATTAAGTGAGATTTACCTGACACATTGTTTGATTGTCCTCGCACTCTAAGCAATCATATCTTTACATGTGAACTGCGTTGCTGTGAAAACCATGCGGAAAAACAGCCTTGTTCGCTTGAACAAAAATAGCCCAAATCCAAACGTGTATTTTAGGATTTGGCTGGTCTTATTACAGCAGAGCGAGGTGCTACAGTGTGTGCGCTATGTACTTTGCTCTTAAAGCTAAAAATACTTGCTTTTCTTCCGAGAGCACTAAGCTCGCTCTGCATGTTGCCTCGTCACCCTAAAGATAAGGACCGCGGGAACAAGTACTACAGTCTTCGCACACGTAATGAGAGAACTCGTCATCATCAAAAAGGCCTGTTAGACTCTGCGAAAGGCTTGTCTTTGGTCCCCTTTTACTCTTTGTCTTTCACTGCCTTTCTTCGCCCTTTTTTTTTTTTTTAGCCCAGTGAGAGGCAGAAAGTCAGATCAGTCATACGTTTCAAGTTTAAAAAGGTTAGGATCGATAGAACATGGGGCAGCTTCTGTCTGATGAAAAGAAAATGGTCAGTGTAAGGAGTACCATGAGATGGGCATGTGTGCTGATCAGAGTGAGGCTGAAATGATCCTGCAGGTTAGATGTATGTCCACTAGAGGGTAGTAGTAATCCATAATCAACTTCCCTTTCCACCTGGTGTTTCTCTCTTTTCCTGACTCCATCCTGTTTTCTCTCTACCTCTCTCCTCCAGCCAACAGCTGATAGACCTGTTGACTTAAGTTTAAGAAGCTCTGATGCAAAGATCTTGCAATATCAAGAGTATGTGTGTGTGTGTGTGTCTGGCTTCCTGTCAGTTCTCGTGTGGAGGCGGGCTGCTGTTGTCATTCTGGCCCAGTGCATATCCAGCTGTAGTTCCTATTAGATCTCCTTCGATCAAACTCTCTGGTCCCAAACTCTGTGTGACAGATGTGTCCCAGCCATGAGAGGAAGCCTTGGTAGAATTCTGCTCCGACATCAGAGGCCTTCAAGTGCTGTGTGGTTTGTGTGTGTGTGTGTGTGTCTTTGTGTGTGAGCGTTTCAAGATCTCAAATGAAAGTTAAATGATCCATGTGGAGAAAACAGGGTCCCAGCAGCAGCCTCAAAGATAAAACAGATCCAAAAAGAGCCGAATGGAGGTAATAAATAATTGCAACAAGCAAATATAATTGGTGTGTGCTACATTTGTGCATGCAGGCCTCATGTGTGCGCAGGCGTTTGACGTGTATTTATATGCATGTGTGTGCGTGTGTTTGGGATAGATGGAGCCCTGTCACTGTGTCACCATGGAGATAAGAGAAGCCTGACAGCGAGGGAGAGAGAATGACAGCTTTTATATCAATCATACTGACTTATGACTGTGCGCGCGTGTGCGTGCGCGAGTCTGTCTGCAAGTTACGGGTTAGGAGAGGGTATTAAGCCGGAATCAAAAATAAATCAATGTCATGTGGTTTGTATGTCAACAGCTGCTGTCAGTTTGGCCTCACCTCTCGCGGTAATTTCTAAACTCCAGTGACCACACGTAAACTCGAACGGACGCCCGCGCACACACATGCGAGCCATGAACTGACACACAAACAGACAGATGCCAGCGTGTGTCACCCATCTCTAAGTGCCTGGACAACACCCAGAAGGAGAGAGCTGGCCAAATGTTGTCCTGGCGCAAGGATCTACATCTTCCAGTTTCTCTCTGATCTAATTCTCTCGGTCTGATTTACTCTCTGTATATCTACTCTGGATTCCTTTTCCCCCTCTCAACTTCACTTATTTTTTTCCCCCTTCCTCCCACAATTTCTTCCCACTTTCCATCCTTTCTCTCGCTTTCTCTCTCTCTCTCTCTTTCTCTCTTCCTCTCTATAGCTGTGTGTATACATATACATATTCACTCTCGCTGCCTGCCTCCTCCAAACAGCGTCCAAACCCAGAGCCTCAGTGAATCTGTAAGCTGATGCAGCGTATCTGTGAGGAATTGGGAATTCAATTGGAGAAAATCAGGCTTTTGAGTTTTCAGCCAGATATTTAATTATGGGAGTGAATTATAGCTGTGTCGCAGCGGGGACACAGTGGAGAGGTAATGTGACTAAGTAAACAATAAATAAGCACTAAATAAACATAAAGTCAATGCCATGCTTGATTAGAAACATAACACCCACAGCTGCCCTTGCTAAACCTCCCGTGCTCACTTACTTTAGCCAACAAAATCCAAACACCTTCCGCTTCCACCTTCTGTGCACGCGTTTCTTGTGTGTTAATAAATGGAGACGGTATCGCTAATATTATCTGAATCCGTTGCCCCGCAGCCGCTCTCAGACAGTAACTGAGAGAGAGGCCAGTGGCGAGATGTGAAGATAGAGAAAGCTGGCGACTCGGATGATAGTAAGATAGAAATCTAACCTCCACTGTGATTAGGCACTGACCCCATAGGCCTGTTGTCTGCACTGATAAAGAAACAGGAAGACACACACACACTTTCTCACCCTCTACCCTACCCCTTGTTTTGAACTCAGTAAATCATTTGATCCTTATCAGATGCTCATTCATTTCATTTCTCTCTTGTCTCCTTCGCTCCGGGTTTTCTCGCTTTTCATATTTCTGTCCATTTCTCCCAAAAGCTAAGGCAAGAGGTAATCTTCCTGTGATCTGTTCTCCGAATCTATTGTTCACGCAGTCTCTTTCTTTTTCTTTGCTCCACTGAAAATGTTTTTCTCCAAGTTGAAAAAAAAAAAAGAAAACAAAAGTTCAAACAAGGTAAAGTCTGAATATCTCGAGTTTCCAAAGCTCTGCTACTGTTCTACATCTCTTGCTTGGTTTAGCTAAAAACACTTGCTGATATCATTTGCTGATTCATCTGTGAAAACCCAATGAAAAAAAAAAAAAAAGTTGGTGATGGTTGGTATCCTGAGAGCACAGTGCATCTGAGAAGAGACAGCAAAGGAGAGCTATCTGTGCTAAGTGATGACTGATACCTCTCAGTAAGTGATAAGACAGTGATACTGACACTATATTTCATGAGCCATGCGCTTTGCTGCTGCCGTGTTCCTGAAGGCCTCATCTGATGTCAAATAACTGTGTTACCCAGACTTGTCAGATATCAGATATCCGTACTGTCAAACATAACTCATTTTAAAGTCTGAGTTAAAGCAGGGGATAACGTGGTTATCTTCCCTCATGCTGTATATCTGTTGCACCTATGTATCCATGCATGCGCGCGCATGTGCAGACAGACGCTCGCACACACCTCCATTGAGTCAGTCAGCGAGCTCTCCATCATTGCCAGCGGTAGCCCGGTGCTCTTTGGTTGGTTGCAGGTTGATGGATGAGTCTCCCTTGAGCAGCTCTGTTAAAGCGCCTCTCTATCAGGCTGCAGCCGCATGGGCCCTCACATTTGATTAGATCCCAATGGAAGCCAGTTGCTCCCTGTCATCACTCATACAGCATGGGCCCGAGATGCAACAGAGACAGCCATTGGAGCACAGAGCTTGACACGCTGAGGAAGCCATTTCGGCGCAAAGAGAGGATATTATGTGACTCGTGTACGACTCCGTCTCACATGGGTGGCGCTGCACTCGGCTGAAGAGGAGACGTAGAGTGAGGGATTCTCGTGGAGAACAGAGCGTTATTTCCATTCTTCATGAGTCATACTCAGATGCGAAGGCCTCATCCAAGATTCTATCAATCAAATTGCCCACCTATTCATTTAAATCACACCTGAATGAGAATGAGGACCATTACCGCACTTCAAAACTCAAAAGCTTTCTGTCGCTTTGACTCTCTCTCTCTGTTATCCCTCTCCCTATGTCTCTCTCTCTCTTTCATCTCTCATCGGCCCCAGTTGGTATTTACATGTCAATGACTTCTGTGTAAGTGCCTTTCTCTTTTTTTTTTTTTGTCTCCTATTTACATGTCAGTGGCTTTCGCTGCTTGATGGTGCTGCGTTGAAATGAAAGTAATTTGCTCTGTGACAGTCCGACCATTTTACCAGCTATTACTCTCATCCATTCTGGTCAGTGAATACTGATGACAATGAAAGCAGGGAGCTGTGAAGAAATTTTGCAAGCTCTCGTGTTAGTGACGCTGGTATGGCTTTCATGTGGTGGCAGCCCTGTCCCATTCACCTCTAAAAGAGTTCATTTAATGATATGCACCATCTTTGTCCTTATTTGCTGGCCTTTGTTAAACTGTGCAGTCATTGTATGCAAGTTAATTGCTTTGGTGTAAGTAAGAATTGTGAGAACAGTTCTTTATTCTGACTTCTCATCTTGGAGCCAGTTGGAATAGTGGTGTTGTTTATTGCTCCAAAGCTGCCTGGCCACTGCAGCCTTAAGTCAGGCCTGACATTCTTTATGAACTACACAACAATGTGAAAGCCATTACACTTCCAGTAAATTGCTTTGAAAAACTTGATAGTCGCACAAAAAAAGAAAAAAAAAAAAGCAATTTCAGCATGAAATCATGGTACTTCCCAGCAAGGGCCTGGAGATAAGTCTCAACTGATGATGCGGTTTTAAAATAAAGACTAATTTCCTTTTAATCAGTGGCGTAGACTGCGCCGCCCAGAGTGTTAAATCACTGTTGCAGAAGTGATTTGAGGATGGTGGGAGGTGTTGAGATGTGGAGTGATCATAGGGGGGGGGGGGGGGGTGAGGGTCAGTAGCTCACATGTCTGGGCGGATGGACAGACACACACGCCGACTCCCTGCTTTGTTGTTTTTAAGAGTTCCGTTGGCCATTAATGATTTAGCCTTACAGGCAGGACAGAAATATGACTGCTTATGACTGAAATATTGATGGAGCTGCTTGAATTATTGATAGGGCTGATTTCTGGAATAAAGATGCAGTTGACCTACTGTAGTCAGAGGTGAGGTACAGTGGTCCAGCTGTTTTGTTTTTCGATGTTTGGTGCTGGTGTGTTCTGCTTCACAGGATGGGGTGGCGTGTTTTATGTATTGCCAGCTTTCTTTTTTTTTTTTTTGTTAGCTCATGTGAGAGGAAGGGTGTGTTCCCGTGCGCAGGAGCGTGTCTCTCCCAGTGGCTTTGTGAGTCTGCGACAAATACTCATCTGTTCCTCAAGATATGCATGTATGAATGAGGCAGAGTTGTACTGAGGTCATCCTGCCAGGCGCGTGTTTATTCTTTAAAGATCTACACTTGCCCGCAGATTGTTCGATAGTCAGCTGACAAAGTAGCAGCCTGTCTACCGTGCTGCACTCCTTTGCCAGAACAACCTGCGCACTTTTCAATCTGTTTGTGTTTCCGCTGCTTCCAAATGAATCTAATTTGGCGCTGAAGAGCGGGAGTAGTCGGTGCGAATCTTAGTTTGCTCTTGAATCTGGCAAAGACGTGGCACATAAACAGAGTGTTTTGATGAAGGTAAAGGACAGATTTATTTTGCTCACATTGGCTACACTCATCTGCTCTCGCCATATAGTTCTCTTTCAATCTCCTCTTCTCCTTAAAGATTCATAAGCCTTCGGTTGTCTTTCATCGGCTTGAGCATTCACAGTCTTCTCTCGTCTCCTCGCTTTGCGTTTTGTGGCTGTTAGTAAACCGCCACACTGGGTTTCACTGCCGCTTGAGCTTGCAGGCTCACCGTCGTCCTCTCGCAAACTCTTCACCTCGCCCTCGTCCCTCTCTCACAAATTAGTGGGGCATTGGATTGATTCTTCACCCTCTCTCTTTATCTTAACATGACCCGCTGCAGAACGTTTGACAATGCTTTTTTTTTTTTTTTTTTTTTATGGAGTGGTGATGGATAGATATGGAGTTCTGGAGATGAGTTCGACTTGAAGCTAGAGGCAAAGGAGACAGTAATACATGCTAATGACTCACAAAAATGAGGCCCTAGAGGTGCACGAAGAGTTTGGGCGACAGGAAAAATGTCCAGTGAGGAAGGACAAAGAACAAAAGGGGATTATTCTTAAGCGTTGGGGCCTTAGTTAAAGTTTGCTGGCTTGGGCTGCTTCGTCCTTCACGTGGGTCAAGAGGACAGGGATGGAGGGGGGAGGGGCAAGCAGATAGCATCTCTCTCTCCTCGAGGGATGGAGGGAGGCAGAAGGGATAGAGAGGTAAGCGCTGCGAGGAAATAGAAAGATGGAGGGATGGAGATAGGAATGAGTGGTGGAGAGAGAGAGAGTGTAGAGTGGGTGGGGGAGGGGGGCGGTGGGGGGGAGGAGGAGGCGAGATTGAAGATTGGGAGGAGGAGGAGAGAGTGGAGGCGAGGTGTTTATTCCTCTGATAGGAGTGGGAAAATATTTGACGGATAGGATAGGGAAGGCTTGTTTATTTTAGCAGCTCTGATTAGATTTGTTTACATTCAAATTTTTGTCCAAATAGACGGAGCACATAATACATGGGCGGATTGATATCTCTCCGCTTACAACAATCTTCTTGCAAAGCCGAGCATTTCAGTGATTCAGTTGCATTGCGGGCCACAGGGTGAATACTTGGGTTTAGATGGCAGGTATAGATGAAACAGAGGTAAGGCTGTAAAGAGATTAGCCGTAATCTATCGCTGAAAGCAGGAGGCTTTGAGAAACATCGTGCACAAGCACAAAGGAAGTCTGCGGAGTTTGGATTTGGGCAGGACAGAAAAGTGTGCGTCTCTCTGCGAGTGTGCGGGAGTCTTTAAATTATGAGGTCGAGTCCCGAGCCATCGGCTAATGGCTTCCATAGATTTACTGGCAGCAGCAGGGGTGCTTTGTTTTAGACTCACGAGACAAGTTGCAATATGTCACCTACTCAACCAGCCTACAGACGTCACAGAACTGTTTGACTGTCTGTCATGATGCACATGGGGATGTGCGATGTAGAGGGGACTGGAAATAAGAAAGACAGGAAACCAATAAAATGTTTGCTAACGTGAGTGACAGAGAGGCACCGGGTTGAGCGAAACCGCAACTGGCGCCCGGTGGCCGATTCCACCCGTAGATATTGGATACGCCTCGCCATGAACACCTGTGAAATCACAGCACAGAGCATTTGAAGCCTTTAGGCAAAGTACTTGTCTCCTCAACAATAGTGTTTTCATAACCAGCCAACTGGGAGGAGATCTAAAGAGAGAGGCAGGAGCACTAATCAATAGGAGAGGGCGGACCGGTGTCAAACGGCAAATAAACAAACAAGCCATTATCCCGACGCACACACATACACACACACACACACACACAGACAGGGATGTGTGGAAATGCAAAGCCACAGACACACAAATGTGCACACTTGGTAAATGTATAATAAAAAATGAGTGTTAATGTGCATGGTTGTATGCAAGTGGCAGAACAGAAACCAACTCATTTCTATTCACGCGGACTCTCTCCTCTCTCGCTGTGTGCGTGTATTTGAACCATTCACATGCAAATGGACCCACTGTGTGTGTGTGTGTCAGCTTTGTATATTTCTGATAAATGTGGGTGTATGTTTATTTATTTATTTATTTATTTATTTATTCATTTATTTATTTATCTATTTCTGGGCTGGCAAAAAAAATGGTGCAAATAAAAAGAAAAGTGGGAGCAGAGGAGAGAGCGTGGCTGGTGTAAACACTAATATTACTGTATTGATCAAAGCCTCATATCTGGTGGCAGTTAGATGGCCCACGGGCGTGACTCCGTGTGTGAGCGTGTTAAAGTGATCTTTGCATCATCTGTTGTGTATGCATGCGTGCATTTGTCAACGGTGCACGCGTGTGCTTTATCTCTCCCCGTCAACAACTTGCATGTGTGTGTGTGTGTGTGCGCGTGCATGCCTGTGTGTGTATGTGTGTTGAAGTTTGTTCTGGGCAGCGCTGGTGACAGAGCGAGGGAGAAGGAGAAGTGCTATCGATTTTTAGCCCAGCCATGCTAGAGAAAGATCTGTTTGGGTGGAACTGTGATTACCTCTCTTTCTCACCCCATGCTCTCTCCCTTGTCTTTCTCTCTCTCTCTCTCTCTCCCCTCACCATTTTACTTAGCATACATGCAGTATCTATCTATCCGTCCAACGTCTCACCCGTCTCAATCGTTAGGCCTAAACAAAGCGTGTGATGTGCTCTCGCTGTCGTCTATTTCTGGATGCCGGCACGTCTGGGAGAAAATATGTTTCAAAGTTTTTGCAGCTTAGAAATGGTGTGTTTATATTCTAAGTATACCACACTTTCCACAGTGGGATTTTGTGTGTTTGTGTGTGTGCCGGCACTTTTTTAAACAATGACAATAGTATCTGAGGTTTTAAAAGATTTAGGAGGGAATCTGTTGCCTGGTTACCAGAGTCTGTTTTTTGGGTTGCAGTTTGCATGCATAAAATTGCAGACACACACATGCGTAACCACGCCCATACACATGCATGCACATACATAACATTTCTTCCATTTTCAGAAGGCATGACATCATGTAAAATATGCCCCACTTGCTTTGCCAAACTTAATCCTGACCGCTAAGTCCGACTGGACCGACTGGCGCATTCTGAACCCAGATCAGCGTGCATCTGTCTGTCAGCACATCTGTCTGTCGCTCCGCTCGCCAGCTTGTCAGTCCTCCTCTCGGCCTGCTCAAATGGAACAGAAGGCAACACAAAGGCAATCTGTGTTTCTCAGTGTGCGTAGTGAGATAAACAGATAAATGATTAGTTGCAATAGAGGAGAGGGAGTCTTAGTGTCATCATTATGAGGGAGAGAGGGATCGGGATTAAAAGAGCGGCATTGTGTCTAACAGATTATTGGATCTGTGTGTGTGTGTGTGTGCGCCTGCTTGCATGTGTGGTTGGCTGGTTTTCTCATTACAGGATTAAAGAGCATCTGGTTCAATGTTCCTACTCAACCCTGCCATTCAAAGTCGCGGGGGAAATAATACTCCGTTGTCTCATGTAGGTGCGCCGCGTGTGCCCTGCGTGTATGTGTGTGTGCATGCCACATACATGACTGTGCATGCATGTCAGCTGGGACAAACAGATATGGACTGAATGGAAGTGGACACGGGCAGAAATGAAATTGCAATGTCTTGAGGCTGTGTCACAGAGAGTGGAGAAGCTTGTATTGTGGGCTCTCTGTGTGAAAAACTCTTGACTCAAATCTATTTCTGGTTATATAATGAAAGGTGGACTGCGAAAGGGCTTAGCTGGATCTGTTGGTGAGTACAAAGCCAAGAAAGTGGTGGGAGAGCGAGAGAGAGGTGGAGGGAGGCAGAGAGAAGGGAATGAAGACTGGTTATGGGATTAGATAGATAGATAGATAGATAGATAGATAGATAGATAGATAGATAGATAGATAGATAGATAGATAGATAGA
>JBAJHX010000051.1:15626631-15640526 GCA_037176925.1 Amniataba percoides | reverse complement strand
TAGATAGATAGATAGATAGATAGATAGATAGATAGATAGATAGATAGATAGATAGATAGATAGATAGATAGATTAAAGAAAACACTAAAGGTACAAATGTCCTTATTGATTTTCTGATTGGTTCATTGTGGGATGTGGCAACATAATGCATTACATTAACAATTGTCCAAGTGGTTTAACTGACGAACTGATAACGGTTTAATTGACACTCTCACAACGCATTTATCTGATTGAAATCTATATTTCCCTAATGCTATGACTAATACCCGTCTATGACTTGACTAGAAGTTTTAAAAGTATCATTTGAAGGTGTTTGGTTTCCCATCTCCAAAGGAGTGTTCAGACTGAATGCAGACATGTTGTAGAGGGGGAAAGCAATTGTATCCAAAGTGAACTAAATTTCTCACCAGCTGGCACAAGCTGAGGCAAAGACAAACCTGAGTGAAAGATTTATTCCGGCAAGGAATGTGTTTTTACATGTGGTCTACCTTTTTGTTTGTACTGTGCACATGCACCATTTTCTCAAGCTGCGGGTGGCACAATTTACATCTTGCTGTCAGTTTCGTGTTATCCAGCTGATTGGCAGTCGATTGCGATAATGGGGCAAGTAACACAGCAATGAGCCAACAAAGGCAAGAAAGAATTAGACTGCATGAAAGTAGACATGCAAACAATGTAGGACTTAAAACATTTGAAATATTTCATGACGAAGGAAATGCACTCAGTTTGTTTGTTACAAACAATTTCCTTTAGTGAGTAACACTGAATGTTAACATCCACCCCACTCCATACAACACCCACACTGAACGTACAGCAATGACAAGATAACAAGAAGAGGAGACGTTGCGAAAAAAAAGATCTGGTGTTGCAGGTAAGTCTTGAGATCAGTTAGCATCTCGCCTGTCACACAAACACAGCACGAGGTACCCAGCGGTATCTGAAGTCATTAAAAGCAGCTCCACATTTACCAGCTACAACATTAAAGTTACTGAATCTACAGTGCTTTTAAACTCTTTTGTCCTTAAAGGCACAACAAGTAGGAGTTTCCTAAAAGTATCAACATATATACCAAAAATAATTAACAAAAGTAACCCCTGTTCTTGTAATAGAGTATTTTGACAATGTGTTATGCTACTTGTACTTTCGTGAAAGATCTACGTACTTCCTCCGTCACTGGATAGACCTCTTGGAGTGCAATGCTTTGCTTTTAATAGATGTGTTAATTGGAGTTTTGTGAGCTGCACCTGTCAGCGGTGCTACACAATGATGATGTCTTGGTGTCTGAAGTTCCAGTTTATAGTACATCATCATCAAATGAGAGTCTGCTGTAGGGTGGGAACAGTTTGTGTGAATCATGCTATTTCATCAGACAAACACCAAAGAGTACAACGCCAATGGTACCACTGAGTTGCTTAGATAGTTTGAGGTAGCACTTCATTTGACCCCCCATTAATAATTTTTAAACAGTATATAATCAATGAACTAAATGGTTTTTAGCACACTTAAATGCTGCTGTGAGCAGTTGATGATGACTACACAATTCTTCCTATTAAGCATTTATAACTTCTGTATAAACAGTAAAGAATAAGTATAATTGATAACATAATACAACAGAGCTGTATTCGAGTCTTAGCAACAGCATTAGAAAATACTTAACACTTAAGTATTTACTTAATACTTAACACTGTCACATTGGTGTTGTACATTCAAGATGATTTAAGAAAAGAAAGGTATTATTAAAAAATGAAAAATGAATGAACCTCTGAGCTTCCCTCAAAATAAAATAAAAAATAAATTCACTCAGTTCTTCATCCAACCGAAACATTACACAGACAAAAAATAGAACACGTGTGTTTCTTAATTGTGTAAATTGTATTTTCATTTGTGACTGATGCAACAACAATAAATCATTCTGATTGTGTTTTTGATGGTGCCGTTGAGCTAATAACAGTTTATGTCAGGATATCTACGTGTTTGTACATGTGTGCGTTTATTGCCTGTGCTCCTATTAATCACAACCTATCACTTGTGCCTAATGGAGATAGATTATCAAGCAGAGAGACGTGACTGTCCCTAGAGAATGCCTGGTTTCTGTGTATGTGTGTGTGTTTGTGTGTGTGTGTGTGACTGTGATATAGTAAATACCCCAATAACTACGTGATTTTCTGCTTGACTACTAGAGCCACCATCGTTTGTGTCACCTGCCCCCCGATAAGCAGGGTGAGGGTGTATTTCTGGAGACACAGAGGTTAAGCACACTCATTTATTACACTCTCACTGTGTGTGTGTGTGTGTGCGTGTGTGTGCGTGTGTGTATTCACTGTGTGAGTATAATTAGCTGAGACTATGCTTGCTGGCGTACTCCACATTTATTTTCCAAACAAACAAGACTTTAACTGCACCTGTACAGGCTTCTCCTTCATGCCCGGAGGTAGAAAAGAGTTTGCCACCAGCTGCAGCAGAAGGCTTTAATCCCTCTGATATACCTATATTATCCTCGCCGCTCTCGGTAAAATATCAGCTACATACTAATATTTCTCCCCTGCTTCCTTGAAACATGTCCTTGCAAAGCTCCCCGGGACACCTCTCGGCCTCTTTGTATCTTGGAAATGTTTCAGGTGTATTCAGCCGAGCAAAATTACCACATCAAAAGGCTACAAACTGCAGATCACATTAATTCGGCGGGAATAGTACAACCTGTATGGTTTAGCGGCAATAATAGACCTAAACAAACTCCAACTGATCCCTGCCGCGCATAATCCCACACTGACACGCTCACACAAGGAAACGCACACTTGTGTAAACCCATTTTACTTTCATTAAGTATCACTCAAAATGGATGAGAGCGCTCATTTCATGGCACACTGCCACGGGCTCGATATGAACATCTCTTTAACATGGACACTCACACACACGTGCTAAAGCCCTTGTGTGAGTACTCCTTGGCCTGACAGTGGGCCTGCAGACTGACGACAGAATAAAACACCTCTGTTAAGCTCTTACAATCAGACAAAGAGAGCAAGATCACGCCGAATGCGTTTTCAAACAATTCTTCTCCCCCGACAACATTTGAAAAACAAGTCAAAAGAGTCAAAACCAGAGCAAGAGACGGTCACTTTTGTACTCATTTTTTAAATATATTTTTAATCTCATTCCAACAGTGCTTTGATGGCTGCACAGAAAGGAGAGAATCGTAATGAAATTTTCTCCTGTGTTGTTTGGACCGCCGATGCCATTTGAAGGTCAGCTGAAACAACAACAACCAAGTTTTCTCATCTCTAAGGGAACAAAATGCTCAAAATACCCAAATAACAGCCTCCTTGCTTATTGTTCCATCATCTTCTTTCTTCTATTGATTGTCAGCTGTCTTCTGGGTAGTCAGACTTGCTGATGACCTTTAAAATCTGTGTGTGTGTGTGTGCAGGTGCGCGCGTATGTATGTGTGTGCCATTACCTCCATGTCCAGCTGCAGCATGTGCTCTCTTTGTGTTCTGTCATGTTATCATATTTTCTCTTGTTCTTCTCATTGATTATCTGTCATCAGGCTGGAAAGTGGACTTTTGTTTCACCAAGTTAGCAAATAGCTCTCTCTTCTCTCTGTCTCTGTTTATGTCCCCCTTTTTTTTCTCCATTTTGCTATTTTTTTTAAAAAATGCCAGATTCTTCCGTCACGCCAATCTTCACCTGCTACTGTTTATCTGCATGGACATTCACACTTTTCTTTCAGACATATTCAGTGGTCAGTCCTTCTTTGCCCCTGCTCAGCTGCAAAGTTGTTAGACGAGGTTGTGCAACTTATTAAGTACATCCATATATCTGTTTCTCTTTTTTTTTCATTGCCATATCGTGCCTCATGTCCTAGAAAGTGAAATCACATCAGACCTGTCATAACACATCTGTTATGCATGGCTTCGCTTGTTTGTGCCTTTGTGTGTCTGTTTGTGCGTGTGTGTGGGTATGTGTGCGCCACGCACGTGTGTTTGCAGCGTCGGTGGCGTACGCATGGCTGGGCGCGTGCCGGTTTTCTGTCTGGGATGCTAAACAGCAAAAGAAGAGAAGGTTAAGTACGAAGGTCAACAGAGTGGAGTGGGGTAGATATCCATCACAGGAACCAATACATTTCCGTGGACACCATGGCTATTTATTTTTATTTCTATGGAAAAGAAGACACTTTTCCGCAGGTAAGCTGGCAGCCTGCCTGGGGCCAACCTGACACATCCTCTGCAGACATTTGGAGGAGAACATAGAGCCCCGAAGTAAACAAACTGACTGGGCAAATCAGCTTGAAAAGTTGTTTGCTTGGTTGCTGATACAAGTTTATTCCATCTTTCAAACAAGGGCTCATGCTGTCAGAGTTACACATCGACTGACTTTGTTTCGTTAAAATCGTTTTCCTAATCCTTAAAGCAACTGCTGTGCAAGGAGTTTTTAAAGGGTTACAAAACAGTCTCAGCCTCTATATGACCTACATAAGCAAATGAGATGAACTGTGAGAAGACTGTCTTTTTCTGTGTAGTTATTCTTAATGCCTGTAACTAGGTCTGATTTACAGCACACAGACTGAAAGGCCCTATGCTTACATTTTCCTAGGCACAGTTTGGCAGTAAGTGGTACATTAGCCACTTCACAGGAAGCAGGAGGAGACTTTTTTTTTTCTTCAGAGGCTTTTATTTTCTGACATTAGATTTTGTGGCTGTTACTGACACTGGACTTAAAAAGGACAGTGTTGGAGCACGGCGAAGACACAAGTCAGCTTTTGTCGGTCACTCGACAGATGGAGAAAATTGCAGGATTTGAAAGGATTCATACCCGGACCTGAACTGGCCTCTCCATCAGTAGACAATCAACTGAGCATCAGCCGCATTAAAGCGAAACCTCTATAACAGAAAATGTGCATTCATTTAATTTTATATTCACCCTCACATGCGTTTAAAATAAGAACTTGAATTATTCTTTAATTAAATGATGTGATTTGACACATTATGACATCAAAGTTTCATGCATTTATGACTTGTGGGGGAGAAAAAAAAGACTGGAGTAGCCAGATACTCACATGAACCTCCAGCTTTCAGAGTGTTCATATCTGTTCCGGTCCAGTCATGCCATAATCAGCGGATCTAGAGGGAGTCAGAAAACAGGCCAGTCTGATTACAGCAGCCAACAGGTGTGGTTCACTGGTTTGGATGAAGGGTCAGTGGATCTGAGAGTGAGATGAGCTGCTTGCACACTGCTGGTTTCATTAGATCAAAGCAGCAGCAGCAGAAGGAGAGTAAAAAAAAACTAGATCTGCTCTTTAGCCACAGCTGGTTGATCATTATATTGTTTAGTCTCTAAAACGTCAACCCCCTTACAGTCTATCTATCTATTTATCTATCTATCTATCTATCTATCTATATATATATATATATATATACACATACACATACACAGTGTTTTGTTCTGTGTGTCAGAGTTGTCAAGCTGACCATTACTCTAAAATCAAATCTCTTTTTCTCAATGTCACATTTTCCCAGTCCAGGTAAGATAAAACACATTATTCTCTCCCTGTCAAACCTTCTTTTTTTCTTTTAATTTTCTCTCTCCCACAGCCAAGCAACCCATCTCCCCCATTTCTAGACTTTATCTCTCTCTACCTCCCTCCCACATGCTCTGTCACAACCCTCCTTCTGTTTTTTTTTTTTTGTTTTTTTTTTGCCATATACCTCCCTCTGCTTCTGTTCTCCTCTCTTCTTCACCTCCTGTCTCCTCCGCCTCTAACACCTCTTGTCATTATGGCTAACTCCTGCTATGACAAGCCATGGCTTGATCTATTTCTATCTCCTCTCAGACAAGTGTTACATATACACCAACTGTTCGTGACTGTGGTGTGTGTGTGTGTGTGTGTGTGTGTGTGTGTGTGTGTGTGTGTGTGTGTGTGTGTGTGTGTGCATGCTTGCGTGTGTGTTTTCTGAGAATTGGGGGACATCTGTGTGTCTGCACATTTACTGCAAGTGTGCTCAACAGCTGTTTGATTTAAAATTGACCATCAGCATTAAAATTCACATCGCCGCCATGGGCAGCGTATTGTCAGCGTGGTCTTTGATGTTTCTGAAAATGGTAAGCTGACAGCAGAATGGTCCTTGATATGGAAACAACATTAATGTTGGAGTTCCCAGCTAACAACTGCACTTCAGCTGATAGGAAGTCAACATGACATCAAGTACTGAGTTAAAATAAAACTGTACTAACTTACAAACTCTGATTGCTTAGGTCTGCACTTCTGTATCTTCCTTTAGCTAACATCTGACTTTCAATGACAGCGACTGTGTCAGCCTTTAATGCTTACAAGTGATTAACTCTGGTGTTTACCTGCAGAACACCTCAAGACATGTTTACCCATATTTGTCTTCGACATGGACAGGCATGGGTCAGCAATGTCAGCTCTCCTCTGGTATTCATGAGTCCTGTGGAAACAGCTCCTCAGGTATCAGAGTGCTGTGATGTTAATGATTATGTGAACTACAATGAGTCACAGTAAGAGTGACCTATGGCTTTTACAAGTAGCCATCCAAGCTGCTGGAAGCGTTTTGTGCTTACTTGTATTTTTTTTCCAACACATCCAAAACAGCCCTAATGAGTCTGCCTTGAGAAGCCTGCAACTTCTGTTCCAACAACAGGGCCTGTTGGGGTATTGTCCTTCTAATAACATTTCTTACCAGACAGCATGTTAGTATACATTTTCACTGCAAAACCAAGCATAGAAATTATCTTGATCATAAAGTAAACAATTCAGTGCCCTTAACTGTACTCATGCTATATAAACCTGCTGTTTTAAAGCTGCTTTAATTAATGTCTTTATATCAACAATGTCTCAGACAACAATGTTTATGGCATTTTTTCTTGTTTGTTTCAATGTGGCAACTTTACTGTTTTAGTTCATTCTCACTTTTCTTGTCAGTGTTGTTTCCAGGAGCATGCAGCTGTCTTCAGTAAAAAAAAAAAGAGCTCTGATGAACTCACTGTGCACTGCATGCCAAATGCCAAACAGCAGAGGGACAAAGTGGGGAACACAGTGGAGAATTTAGCAGCTAAAGAGTAAGATCTTTCTCTCAGGAGTTGGTGGAGAGTGAACATCAGATTTAGATTCATGAAAGAATGCTCACATTGCTAAATGTCTGCTCAGGAAAATAAAAAGCTGACAAAGTGTTTATAAAAGTATAGAATGTGAGACACAAATCAAACCACACAAAACTGGAACAAAACTCGTGTCCCACTATATCCCTCTTTAGCGTCCCTCCACTCATTGATCCTCATTAATGCTGGATAGCTACTGTTTGTCTGCCGGTCTGTTGAGGTCAACAAGTTTGCTGTGTTTGAGTCTGTGGAGGCTATCACACTCTTATGCCTTTGCTGCTCTCTCTATGGGGTCATCAAACACTTCACTGTAATCTCCTTGGAGACCTTGATGTATTTAGTGTGTGTATGTGTGTGTTAGTTAATACTGGACCCCTGTCTGCGCCGGCCGAAAGATAGCATGGTTTTCTTTTTGACCTCCCTTGTACCCTTCCCTCAGGGGCAAACGATCCAATCAGAGGATAAGCCTATTTCCAGACCCTCCCCCTGGGAGCAAGAAAGATCCAATCGGATAAGGGTTCATCTCAGATCAGAATCAACAGGGGACGTGGATGAGGGACCAAACAGACACACAACCATCAAACAACAGAGAGAAAAGAAACACACAAAATACACACACAAAAATCCCCACACAAAGGGTGCAGAGAATACCCTAAACGGATGTCACTTGTCATGTAATGAGTGAATAATCCGCTATACTTTTCCAAAAATGTACTCAACACGAGGGGGCTTACCTTGTGTGTGAGGTTTCACAGAGTGGGCTCCCGTTTTTATGCCTCCGACTGCGGCAGAACCCCTCTGTGATAATTCTCAGTGAGTGGGAAAGCAAACCCACTAAAATGACAGGAATAAGAACCCTGATTAAAACAAACAAAAATGAAAATAAAGCAGCCTTGGCTTGAACATGCAAACAGGGAGAGGATGGTAAATATTTTGGAACTGATGCTTTAATACCCCCAGAATTCATGTCTTCCCATGCTGTGTGTACAATTGGACAACATTTGTTTGCCCGTTTATTTAATATTCTACTCCACATTTTTGAATAGCGTGTCCTCCTTCCCCGTTAACACCCCTCGACACGTTTCGCTCGCACGCAGCAGGTTGCACATACAGTATTTGTGTGGGCTGCGGGCTAGTATGTTTGTGTGCCTTGTGGCGCGATTGTCACCAATGTCACTTTCATCTGGGCGTGCTACTCTTCACTCTATCTAATGCTTTGAAGATACAGACAGACTTTAATTCCCTCTTTTTCTCACAATGACATCCAGATATGTACAAAAACACGCACACACCCAAACATCCAGCGCTGACACTTAAAAGGTTCATTTACATCAGTCTTTCAGCCCTACAGGAACAATTGTGATCTGTGAAGCATCGCCTTCTGTTTAATTGTTTTGTTGCCCGGAGGATGTAATGATTATGCATGCTACAACATGCCTAAGTGATTGTCTTTGCGCTCATCAATATTTGTGTGGGTGAAAATAAGTGTACAAAATGGGCTTATGTGTGTGTGTAAAAGCAAGAGAGAGAGATCTGCCTTTGTGGTCCACAAAGTCTAAGTCTGGGGTAATGATGCAGTTGGTGGCTTTTACTTTGTTGTCCTCACTGTAGCTGCTTCCTGTCAGGGGGATGTGGGCGAGGCGGTGCATTTCTTTTGTCAATATACAGATGTTTTTGAATTTAAATGCTCATTGTATGAAAAAAAAATAAATCTGGCTGCCATACATTAAGTGTAAATGCGTATTTGCATAACAGTATGTGTTTTTCTGCATCGCTAAGGGCAACAAATGTCCTTTATCACTGTCAAAATGCCAAATAAGTTATCAACACCTCCCCGCCTGCTGCTGTGACATCTATGCCCACACATTTACACATGCACACACACACACACACATACACAGAGGCACACATTGAAAGTCAGCAGGCAGACCGTATTACTCAGACACACAAAAACCGGCTGAACACTGTGTACATTTTATTAAGCTAAAAGTGAAGAATTTGGCATTTGAATGAACTGCATCATTTGTTGTGAAATGTGTTTTGGTGTGTGTGTTTTTGTACACTCACCTCTCTGTTTACATGTGTACTGTATGCATTAATGCTTTTGGCATTTCTCCTCTGTCAGTAGAAAAACTGTTCTCTGGCATTAATGTAGATTTTCACCTTTGTGACACAGAAACACTCTCTCAGCTGTATTGACTGGTGTCTTACTTAGAAAGCCTGAGGCAGTTGAGTGGGTTGGATTAAAAAAATAAAAATCTCTCTGGCAATTCATAATGGCTACTTTGGACAGTGATACAATGAATTAATTAGCAGTACCAAATGAAAGGGAATCATCCAGAGATTAGATTGATTTTTTTTTTTTTAAAGCAAAAAACTGTGAAAATCACTTACAGGCATATAAACTGAGACGCATACAATATGAGAATAACTGGTTTCAGTTGTGTTGTGTTAGGAGATCACAGTATGTTTTCAATAGTGAGCCAGAAGACAGCCAAAGCTTTCCACTGCAGTGGGATACACAACTTTTAATGAACAGCACAGGGGGCTTATAAACTTACAAAAATGTGCAAACTTTAAAATCAATTATCCAAATGTGTTTGTGACAGTAGCTGTCTAACAATGGGCGCCACAGCTGTGGAAGGAAAGAACCGACACCTCTAAAGTGGTGGTGCAGTGGTTACATACAGGTAACGATGGAGCCTTCAGTGCACAGGAAAATGCGAAGGAGAGTCTGTTTTTGTCTTTGAGTTGCATCCATCAAATGACATCATCCTGTAGACTTTATCACGCTGTCGCTTGTCTTATTCATCTCCTGCCTTTTCCTGCTTGTATTTTAAGATTTTACAAATGTAGACATGCAGGTATATACACTCCCTCACAAACACACACTCTGGAAACTTCAGTAATGGAGGGTCTTCACTGCAGGGGATAGTAAGAATAATTAAATATTTAACCCTTGCCATCTTGCTCTCTTACGCACATTCTCTCCTCCTCTTTGGCAAATCGCCACCATGCACAAACAATGTGTGCTCAGAGGCACTTTTCTGCTCTACTTTATCAAGCGGTGCGGCTATTAGGGAGTATTTGTTCATAAATTCAACTCGCCTCAGTTGTATGATCATTAAAGTGAAATAAACCTAATAATGTAACTAATGTTATAATAGAAAATAAATACTGTGCAAAGCAAAAAGCCATACTTTACTATAATACCTTCAGGTATGCAGACAAATAAATACCAGAATAGGCAAAAATGGAGACTGCTGCGACTCAAAGCAGAGTGATGTTGTCTCCACAAAATTCATTATTTTCTATGTATCATGCATATAGAGACACACTGCAGGCAAAAAGAGAAGTTTAATGTTTGGGTCAGTGAGAGCAATCACAAGAAACTTAACTATAGTGTTCTAGTAGCCTCTTCTTATCCATACTTTATTTGGCTAAATCATTCCTTAATGTTTATATGTACATAAATTGATGGGGACAAAACAGTGGCATTGAATATTACATAGATAGTGTTAATATGGTGTGTACACTTGTTACTTTCTTCATCAGAAAACATGTGAAAAAGTGTAATTCATCTTAAGTGAATCTTTATTAGCCCTTCCACATGGGAAACCTCTGCGTGACTCTGTGTGTGAGACTGCTGTCACAGTTTATTATTGTTCACAGAGAACTGAACTCCACTGTCAAGCTTGATGCTGCTAAGCCACAGAATTACAGAGAACTGCTTAACGCAAAATGATGATAAATAAAGTTAGTTGTCAGTTTCTCTTAGACCAGTCAGACAGTGGCTTCTGAATTTGTCATGTAAACATCAATAACATCTAATATAATGGAAAGTCCTGCTCACCAAAGCAGAGCAGCGTTTGATTCGCGTTCATCCCTGGTCAGGAGGAGGTGTGTGTGTGTGGGGGGGGTGTCTTGAACATGTGTTGGCCCCCGACAGATCAAGTGGGAATACAGCTTTAACCCCTGTCACTCTGTAGTCTGAAAAAGATGTAACAACCTCCTGCTGTACAGAACAGAGAGATACTTTCAGACCTTTACATCTATATTGCACCTGACCGAGGATGAGATTAAATTAAAATGTCCTGAGTTGCATTACATATGAACAAAGGTTAAAATCCATAAAAACCAGCTATACCATTCACCCCCCCTCCAACTCCCCCTCTTTCTCTTGTGCACTTTAAAATCATTTAGCTGCCTTTTTCTCCACCGCTCCCACAGAAAATAAATTAAATGATTTTTTTTAAGGGCCCAAAATGAACTTTGCATGGTTATTGATAAATAAATTAAGTTCTTTTGACATTTTGCAGAAGGCCCTTCTGGCTTTGAGAATTATTGCTTCATTACGCCATTGTATTATTGAAAGCTTTCCATCAAGTTTTTAATATCTTCTTCCATCATAAATGTATGTGTTTGATGTGAGTATCTTAATGAATTGGAGTGCGCTTCGTTATTCTAGTGATGCAAAATCAATGTAATACTAGCCTGAATATTTAGAGGGCAAGCAAGCTGTGAAAATTTTGAGACTGCACACTCAAACGCACACCTTTCCCTTCTCCCCCCTCTCTCTGGGAGACCTTCCATACATGTATAATTATTAAGCATGGTGGAGCCTGGTCTCTGTGATCACAGTTGTGATTAATTCATACACCTCATCACTGGGTGTGTGTGTTTCCCCTGCATTCATTTGTTCAATTTCTTAACGTGCAAGTCTGAGTCAGTGGTGGTGGTGGATTTTAGGGGTTTTTTTCACATTAATTGAAAGTGGTCTTGGTTGTAAGACAAATTGGCAGAAAAACCCCACATTAGATGCACATAGTGGTGTTTACCAGCAAACAAGTGAGATTCATAATAATGGTTGAAACAGCTGATAGCAGAAGTACATCTATGATCTAAATATATAGGTCAGATCGGGGCTCATTAGCAGTTCTTACCAAGTGCCTTAACTCTACGGGGAATTGTAATAATAGAGAACATGTTTATGGATGAGACTCACTACATGTATGTTAGCAGCATGGCAACGGGCTGGTGTCCAACTGCTCGCACAAATGTGACACTGGTAAATTAATGACGACGCAATACAGCTGGGGTGGCAGTGGTAAATAAATTAGGCCTTACGAGTGAGCTTCCTTAGAGATTTCAGACTTCAGAAGGAAGGGAAGAAGAAAGGGACAGAGGCAGGGAGGAGCGTCTGAGGAGGAACGAACGCACTACGAGATAGATGAGCAGAAACAATTTTGAGATTTTCTCCCCCCTCCCCTCTTTCCTGTCTTTCTTCTTCTCTACATTTCTGTCCCTTCAATCTCTTCCTCACTCTTCGTCTTTTCTGCTCCCTGTCAGCCCCCTCTCCGTCTTCTAACTAAATGCTTTTCTGTCTGCCCCAGCCTGCACTCCGAGTCTGTCAGTTCTCCTTTGAGAAACCGGGAGGTGAAAAGGGGGCTGGAGACAAAGAGGGGAAGAGAGAACAAGAGAGGAAGATGGAAGATGATGGCTCTCAGAATGTAGATACAATTTCAATATTAAGATGGGATACCGTTTCAATAATAGAATTCGACCTCAGATCTCTTCCTCTCTGCCTCCCTCTCAGGGAGCCTCGCTGTCAGGTTGTGTTTTCACTTTGACGGGTTAAACTGGGGGCTAATCCATCTCGCTCCGCTGAGGACACACACAAACAACATAATCTGACATCCTGTAGCCTCTTGAACGCTTGAAAATTCAGATGAAGATGCCTACAGCTTCGAAAGTAGTGGCCCTCCCCTGTGAGAGTCGATCGTGACTTTCTGCCAAAAGAATGAAAATCGCAGTTGGGTTGTGCACGCAACGAAGGTGACTTACACCTTCTGAAACACCTTGATGCACACACGCGCCCACACACACACACACACAGGCACCTTACACTGTCCTCTGAGCCGCTCTTGGATGCTTAATGTATTTGAAAAGTGGCTTGACTCATGTGGCGAGACCGCTCTTCATTTACACCTCCTGCTCTCCATATCACTGCATGACAGAATTGCTCTTTTCTCTTCACTGATGTTTCGTCCTAGCTTCTCCCCTCTTGACATTCTAATTCCTGGGTCTCTAGTTTTTGGACAGCTGTGCTACAAACGTCATCTGCAGGTGAAGAGCTACCATTAATGGACAGAAGAGCTGGCGCTAATTTAAAATGAGTTGTGTTGGAAGTGTCAAAGTGCTTACTTGTGCCTGTTGAGAACACTTACCTTGGTCACTGAATCAGAGCGGAAACACCTGTTAATTGATTTATTTTTGCTTATTTCTTTATTTGTTTTATTGCGTATTATCATTTATTTAAGCATCTTTTTCAACCAGTGAAATTTCCTCTTGCATAAAAAAATAATTAAGCATGAAATGCATTATTGATCATATTTCTGTGTTATATAGGCAGCAGAGGATGTGTTCTGTTTTCAGCTGCATGTAGAATATAACATTACCCAGCGCCAGTAACTTGTAGGCTTACAGCTCATCTCCATTATTTGGATAGAATTATCCATCCAGGACATAGAGGCGTTTTTACAAGGACAAAATGAAGAAGCCCTTGAGAAATACACTGTACAGTCTGTTTGTTCTGTTTGTTTGCAATGGTGGGAAATACAAGGAAGTACAAAAATGTGTTCCTCGAGCTCGATGTTTATTTGCTGCTAGTTCATCTTTTCAAGTCTTACGTTGTAATTCCATACTTCTTTATATTGTTTGGTGACTTTACAGTGACCTTAACATATCTTAACAATTTAAAGTTATTTAAAGAGTTTTATCTT
>JBAJHX010000051.1:15593999-15608537 GCA_037176925.1 Amniataba percoides | reverse complement strand
ACACACACACACACACACACACACACACACACACACACACACACACACACACACACACACACACACACACACATTTGTCCTCGTATATGCACAAGGCACTTTTATCTTGCCTACTCAACAGTTATCTCTTTTAAAATGGGTCAAGACAAAATGAAAATCGAGAAACTTCTCATCGCGTGAAAGAGATAGACAAGGAGAGAGACAGATACACAGGGGACGGAAGAGAGATAGGTTGGGGCTGGAGGGAGGGAGGGAGGGAGGGGAGAGTTAGTTTGATAAGAAAAGTTCCCTTCAAAACTCACAAGATTGCAAAGGGAGGTCACCTCATATTTGTCGATACAGTATAAGTTTCAGTGTATTTTACACATGGTGCATGTGTGGGCGGCTCTCTTTTTTTTTAAGGATACAATATTGTGTGTGTCTTGCAGAGAAACAATAAAACTTGTCTCAAAATACACAATTTAAAAAGTGCCATTCAAACAGTTGTTTTCCACATTGACTTCTTTTTTCCCCTCCTCTGCGTTACCAAGACAACAGACATATAAAACTAATGTTTTGTTCAGCTCCAATTTGCCCCTGGCTTCTTTTTCTCCTAGGTCAAAAGGTCTGAGAGAACCCAGTGTAATATTGTTATATGGCTAATGATTCAGTAACTTTTTAAAATCCTAAACAGCACACAGGAGGGAAATAGAGGAAGCAAGAAGAGGCACCCAGCACACGCTTAGGGAGGTAGAGGCTATGAGATAAGGCAGGGGAGGATGAGGATGAGCATTGTGGCCCACACCCACAGTGAGAAATGCGAGACACGAGACAGATCTCTGTGGTCTAATAAAAGCCGCATTTGTTTCATTTACACATCGTTTTCTTTTCTAATTGGTGTTTTTTATCCAGTTAGATAAATGGCAATCAAGCATGTGTAATAATGACAGGCTGATAACCTTCTGTATGTTAACACAGCTATTAATATTTATCTTGGTGTCACACAAACATGCCTCATAGCCATCCAGTAATGTAGTACTGTGCTGTGGTTATTTGCAATACATGCTCGTTGTCCCCCCCCTATTGCCACTGGCTTTATAATAATTACATTTAGGGTTTTTTTTTTTTAGATCTAAATGGAATCAGGATGAAATAACTGCATCACAATGAAAACTGACAAACCATGACACTTTATCAAAATTTGGCCATATTGAACTTTAAACGGCAAACAGCTTCTGCACAATTTGTGGAGGCAAATTTTTAATCAAATGGTCAGGCTTTTAGCTTGTATCAAGACACGCCAGATGAAGGTCATGTAGGACCAAAAGCATGACAATATTGCTTTGATAAAGTGTGTGAAAGTGATGCCTTTCATACTGTCTGTCTCCCAGCATGGTTTTTTTTGTCTTCCTGTGTCTGTTCGGCTTCTCTGCAGAAGGCTATTTTTACCGCTGCCTATGAAATGTGTGTCTGGTGTGTCATATGACGGTATATAAGTCATAGGGTGCACCTACATCCTCTACATGTATCACTCTGTCAGGCCTGACTGCTGGCTGAAGGATAAGAGAGGCAGTGATGGAGGAGAGCACGAGCGCAGAGTGTCAGCTATTACTTTAAAGAGATATAGCAGGATATCTACATGCGGTTCGCATTCAGTGAAATGCAGAACTTCAACTATAGATGAGCTAAAGTATAAGGAGATGACTTTCATAATTCAGCAGCTAGTGACACCATTTTATATTTATCGTTCCACTTCCGTTCTACTTTTAACTTGAAATGTAGGGAATATTTAGGTTAAGTGCACACACAAATATGCATAGCGTAGATATTCGAGATAGAAAGACGCTCTTGCATTCACACAGATTGGTACAAATGCACTCTTTAGCAAACAAGCAAGATGCTTTACATGCACTTTATTTTGCCTTTATTTCCATCTTATTTACATGACGCTTCTAGTGATCGGTTCTCTAGTCCTACAATTTTTGAGGTTACGTGTTTTTGTCTTACATTTCCCTTGCTACTGAAGGGGCCAGCATACTCGGTCAGAACAGCTCGTCCGAGAATGAGATACCTTATGAAAACCCCTCCCTAAACAGCATCCAACTTTGGATAAGAGGAGGGGGAGGGCGGCTGAGTTTGACCATTTCAGTAACTTTCTCAAACTTACAATCCAACATTCACACCCGCTTCACACCGAGATTGGTCAGCTGTGCGGAGGTGAGAAAATCTCTCTTTTTCCGTTCTTGACACAACTATTTCTGTCACTTTTCATACAAACACCCGTCTGCAATATTATGAATGTCTTACAAGACAGACTGCCTGGAAATGTACATGGTTAGCCCCATTTTTAACATCATGTCTCCATCCCCACTATGACGGCTGACTTTCTGACCACTCCATCTTCAGAACAACCTGTTAGTCATTTACATTTGGAACTATAATATCATAATTAGAATTCTGTTATGTTATTGCTTTTTTTTGTCTTTACAGCTAATGCCAACATTTTAAAAATTCTCACTTTCTACAATATGTGCATGGTGAGGAAGGTATTGTTAAGGTCATGCAAAGACTGTCTTTAGGGTCATCCAATATGGATATAGTTTCTAGGGCTGGGGCTGTTATTAACCTTTCAGACTCTGAGTTCCAATTAAGTAGACACTACACTGTAGCCTATAGATAACAAATTCATAGACCATAGGCACTCCTATGCTGGAATAACTCTACCTTTTCCCGGGGTTACACTGCTTTGTTTCTGAATATGTAGCATGTGACTGCAACTGAAATAACTAACTGAATAATAATAATAATAATAACTAAAATGTACGAATATAAACCAATGTCTACTTGATATGCAGTGAATCTGGTTCCTGCTTTCCCTCTTGGTAATCCAGCTTTGGGAAGAGGAAGAGAAAGAGATATTAAAAGAGAGATGACAGGTCCAGGCTCCTTGAAGAGAACTGCATTGCGTTGCCTCAGGGTCGCACAGTATATGACCATAGATTAGCTGAATGATGATAAAAAGAGTGCTTCGACATATGTGAGACGTGTGATGCATGATTAATTTGTTTAAACATCTTTCTGCAAATGCATTTCATATAATTGTTTTCCTCCACGGTGGCAATATCACGCCATCGCGCAGCAGTGTAAGTGTCACTCAGAGGACACTTAATTTGTCAGCCAACTCCCGCTGATAATGGCACCAAACATGTGTAGTCTTAGAACGGCAATTTTGAAACCCAGCTGCTAAGGGAAATGCAAAACACCACAAGGGTGTTTATAATTTAATAGTTTTGTTTACATTTGTGGAAATTGTATACAGTACGTGCATTTGAAGAGAGTCATAGTGATGATTATTAGCTGCAGTAAGGCTCCAGGCTGAACAAAAATAGGCATATACCAACACATAACATATAAAAGCGACTGTTTTTCTCTAATTTCTCACAGATAAGGTCATGACATGATAGCCTTGCATGCATGCAGTGTGTGTTGTACTTGCTGCAGGTCTGTACAGGCTTTGAATGTGTTAAAACCTTCATCTAATGAAAACTGTCATGTTTCCTTTCTCTTTTGCCTTTTGGTGTTACCTTTAAATGTGCTTAAATGGTTTCAAATTCATTATTTTTAGCCCCTCACCCATAGTAATCCTGCAGCATGGATTTGCAGGATAAAGCGAAGTGGACCATGTGGAAATGTTTAATAAGAAATCCATTGGGATCCCTGCGCAGTATGTAAATGAATCGAAATCGTCTCTCATGCATCATAAGCTGTGGTGTTGAATTCTTGGAAGGTATTTCATATACTTATGTTGAGATCATAAATAATATAGAATATTTAAGGGATATAAAAATACAGGACAGACCGCAGTTTTGTTTAAACCTCAGGCTTTATAAAGCAACCAGAAGATCTGAAATACATTTTCAACATTTACATGCATAATTCAACTACATTTTATTATTATTATGCAGCTTCCAGCATTTAATATATGCAGAACATTTTGAAGTACATACAGCTACACACTTCATATTTAGTAGTAATAGTTATAATAAAAGGTTTGCTGAGGTTTTCTGCATAACTCAATTCCAGTTACTTTGTGCAAACATGGTTCTGCTGAATGTCACAATTGTAGTATAAAATATGACTATATTAAAAAAAGGCCATATTCAAATGAAATATTGGAAATATAGCAAAGTGGCTGCACTGCTGCTTCTGGCCAACACCCATGATTAATTGTGCAATTTCAGCTGTTCATTTATCTAATGACTTTAAGCATAGAGCTCATAAAGATAGAGAAGGAGGGAGGGAACAAGTAACGACGATATTTTTTGTCTCTGTTTTTCTGCAAAATGATTGCATGTCTTTAAACTCTAAATTTGTAAAAGAAAAAAAATGCTAAGTAACTGCTGGGTCAAACTGCTTTTAATGTCTTCATCTCCTGCCTATGACACAGACAGACTGCATTAATGAAAGGAGAAAGGAGTCACGGGTTCAAAGCAACTGCGGAAATAGCAAACAGATATAAAGATATGAAACAATGACTTCACCCTCAGCCTTTGAGGAAAAGGTGAGGGGAGGCAGAACATAGAGAAGACTTAAAATGAATTACTGCTAAGTCTGTGGGCATGTGTGTGTGTTTGCAATCTGTTGCTGTCTCAAAGCTGTAGAATATTTAAGTGTCAGGAGACACGGGCCTGGATTTTCACAGACGAGGAAAAGCAAACCAGCTTTGTGGATTTATGTTTCAAATCTTTATTCATATTTAATAATGCTAATGCATAAAAGAAATAATGCTTTAATATTAGAGGTAAGGTTGTGACTCTCGGTGACAACAGAGTCTTAACTTCTTGTGTTTTTTTCCTTTGGAACTTGGCTTGAAATTTGCCATTTAAACATGCGATGACTGGGTGAATAACGTGAATGAGGCAGAATTTGGCACTTTTCCTCTGCTGAGAAGCACACAGTTTAATGGGGTACACTGCCACACCCCCAAAGGCCAATTAGGATGAGATGTTAAATGGTTTATAGTTTAATTCATAGGCAAAATGCCATGCTGACACACAAACAGTGGAAAAGAGAATCAGCTCCTTTGCAAGTAATGATGATACCATCATCACACATTTAAAATAGATTAAACATCCACATAATTTTTATAGAAGTAACACATCATTTTGATTCCAATCTCTTCCTGGCAAAGAGTGGCACTTGAGTATGCTCCACCAAAAGCTGTTTTTCATATCTGTTTAACTCAGTGATCCATTCCAATGTATTTACTAACTGTTGTCTGTTGTGGCCTTTTACAAGTTTTCACACCCAAATGAGCTTTTTTCACACTCAACTCAAAGCTTTGAACCAGTAAATGTACCCACATCCCTAAAAGCACCTCAGGCACTGTCAAATCTCCAATTGCATGTCAATCAAGTATTTTGTGTCTCTTGCGTCAAGCTTCAGGAAAGAGTGTTTCACTCCAGAACAATTTCAAATCTTTAAAGTAAATCATGTGTGATAATTACTGTGAACAAACACATTTGAACTGTTATGTTCACATCTTTAATCAAAATGTAAATTTCATGGGCTGACTGTGGCTGCTTTCATTAAAATCACAATATTTTGTGATTATCTGTTAAGAGTCTTGTGTATTATATTTTAATTAATAAATTATATAAACTAGAATTCATCTTTGGTTTGCTCATGCCTGAACAATGGTAACGAAACTGTAAAAACTACTTGACCTGTTTCAACATTTTCAGAAGACAGAAGTATCAATTAAGGTTAAAGATAAACTGTAACTCTTTCACAAACAATAGTTTGTCTTTGTCACAGCAGTAAATCTTCTAGCGTTGTGAATAATATTAACAGTGACTCTGTTTTATGCAACTGTCCCCTTTAGGCCTTCACAGTGTGACAATGAGCCAGCATAAACAACACCAAGACTGCAAAATATGCTCTCCTCTACTCTGCTTCACTCTTTCTTTAGACCTTTCTGTGCTTTTCATTGGACTCCAGGACTTAGTGGAAGCCAATGGCGCCTATAAACAACAAATAATTAACATACTATATTTTATCCCACTTTCTAACATTTTGAAGTTGACACAGTTGCTTATTATTTTGCTGTTATGTCAGATTGTTACCCATTCTGTGTCAAGATGAGTTGAGTTGCGAAAACTATAACAGTAGTAAAATAGTAAACTGTGCCACACACAAATGCATGCACAGCAGCATGGGCACGTATGCACTGCATGTGTGTGTGTGTGATGCATAGAGGGAATCACCATGTGATTAAAAGGCAACCACAAAACGCTGCTGAGTTTTGCCGCTTCTCTTGTCCTGCTTGTCACAACTTCTAACTGGTTCAGTGAAAAGTGTTTTTCACACACAAATGCTTACACACACACACACACACACACACGACTACACACCACACACTAACGCACGCCCGTGCACACAGACTGTTGAGCTTATAACACACTCTTCATTTGCGCTCTGACAGCTCAGTACATGTTTTAGATGAAAGAACTGACAGTTCAAGGTGACGGCTACCTCCAATCAATCCGGCGTTGTGCTGTGTGATGTGAGCTTTGTGTACAGGATCCGTGTGAGTGTAAGTGTGCGGGCGTGTGAGCACACGTGTTTGTCTCCTCTTTTGTAGTGTCGGCCTAGGTAGGGGGTAGCTGACAGGTGTCCCTTCTTCTTAGGCATGCAATTTATCACCCCACTGGTGGTAGGGACCTTTCCCTCTGTCCAAATGCCCACAAAATGCTCTCTCTCTCTCCAACCGACTAATCAACAAGTAAAACAAGCAATGATCAAATCATTTCAAACCAAAGCCTTGTAAATATGATAATATTGCTCTGTTACGATATGACCTCACTGTTGCAATTCCTCTTTCTGTTTTTCTCCTCTCTCCCTCATTATCCATACCCTGACAATGGCAGCAAATATATTCTAACAAGAAAAAAAAAGTCAAGGCATGCTGAGCAGCCATGGAGATTTTAAATCTTTTGTTCTTTCTGGCTTAATAATAAAAAGTGTTTGAGGGCTCGGTATGAGCCAGCTGTCAGAAATAAACCGTGGCTATCAATATAACTCCCCAGATATCATTATTTTAGTTCTTTTCAATTAATTATGAGAGCGTGGTGAGATGGTACTTTGGATCTCATTTCAGGGCCTAAATTGGTTTGTGAGCATAAAAACCTTTATTGTGTATGCCCTGTGGCACACATACACACACTTGCACACACTGAGAAAAAAAAAACAGTGGGGAGAGTGAGTTTGGATACGGAAGTTAAATGTATAATTTTGTAGCCGAAGATTTAGCTGGATATCGACCAGCTTATCATCAAGCTTTTATTGGAGGTAACAACCTCTCTCTTGACAGTTTGTTCCACTGGATGATTTTTTTTCTATTGAAATGCACATTCCTTCACTCTCTCCTTGGTAACAGTAGCTTTCTCTGTGGTGAGCCCCTTACCACCAACTCTCCCACCCCACCCCAGCACCCCTCCTATTCTTTTCATCCACTGCTGCTGTACCAAATCAGCTGGGGGTCACGGCTTTAGGGAGAGCGGGGGGTGGGCTAAAGGGTTATGAAGGAAGCGTGAACCATGGTGAACGATACAAGCACAAAGACAGGCCCTTTAAGTTGAGACGAAAATACAAATCCTTGTTTTTTTTTCTCTCTCTCTCCTTTCACCCTCTCTTCTATTTCTATCGCTCTAGCCTTGCTGTCTTCATCTGACCCATCTCTCTCTCTCTCTCTCTCTCTCTCTCTCCCTCTCTCTCTCTCTCTCTCCCTCTCTCCTTGGCAGTGGACGGAAGGAGTCAGGGTGATAAATAGGAGGTGTCCGATGTGCTTCTCCTCTCCTGTCGTTCTTTCTCTCCTTCTCTTCCACTCTCCTCCTCCCCGGTCTCGGCTCACCGCACTCCCAGCCCAACAGCGTGTTCATTCCTGTCAGCAAAAAGAGAATCACTGGAACAACCAGATCTACGGCGCACATGCGCAAACACGCGCACACGCACTTTTACGCTTGTGCACACTCACACATGCTCAGACAGACCCACAAACACACACACATCATTGGAGAGAGCATAGTAGGGTTGATGAAATGGGGCAATGGCGGTACACTAATGTGTAAAATGCACTGAGATTCAAGGAGAGAGCCACCATCGCACGCTGAGCTTACAGTACATGCACAAACACACTCACAGCCAGAGTCTATTAGTGTTCACAATGCACACAGTCCCGACGAATTAACATCAGTGGTCCCCAGCATCGACACTGCACACACACTTATTTATCACAGGCACTTTTTCCCTTCTTACTTGTGTGCGTGAGACGGTGGGTGCGCATTTGGATGACTTGGTTGGATAAAATTTCAGAAGGGGAGAAAAAAAAGCAACAAGAAAAAAAGAAAGGAAGAAGGAGGAGGAGGAAGTAGGAGAAGGTGGTCAATACCTACCTCAGTCATGATGGATAGTTGCCCTGGAGTTAAAGCTGAATGTAGCTTTATTCCTCCGACCCTCCAGTGACATGCGTCCTCCCAGAAAACCATTACCAAAGTAAATGCCTGTATCTCAAGCAGCCACATATATTTAAGCCGCTAAGAGCTCTGAATAGCGCAGAGTTCCCTCATCCATTTAAAAAAAAAAAATCTCTTGAAACGGCCACCTGTCCAGATCTTATCAGTATATCTCAAATGGGAGCAGCCCACCACACACTACATTGAGGCTTATAATAACATGGCCTGCAGTGTCAGTTCGCCCTCTCAAAACAGTCTCACTGTAGTGCACTTCCCTTGACCCCTTGCTAGGTAAGTGAGTGTGTCACTGGAGCTTTATTGAGGAACAATTGGTGTAAGCATCCCCTCAATGCTACCATGCATCACCTGTTGTATAATTGAAGAGGCTGAGTGCCTGTTAATGATCCTCTGCTTGACCCTGGGCCTGTATTTGCATTGTTTTTAGCTTAGCACATGGCTAATAGCTAGCCCGAAGGCACGCCGGCCTTGCTAAGGATCGAACACCAATTTCCCCCACGCCAAGGGCGAATTTACTACATCATTTGGCACAAAAGAGAAAAGGTGGCTGCCTGCACACAAACACTGCCACTCGTTCTCTATATTTCCTGTTGCAACTGAGTGTCATGCACACATGCACAAAAACACACTGTATAACTGAACCTATGTGGCCAGGGGGTACGTTGAATGGGAACAGCGAAAGGTGCTATTTATTTAGCTGATGAGAGCGAACCTGTAGAGGGGCTGGGAGGGAGAGGCGCTAACACCCCGAGAGAACTGGCTCCTTCCTTAACCCTGGAAGGCTGTTTTAAAGAGGTCACAGAGGGTGAAGAGCAAAGACAGCATGCTACAAAAGAAAATTGAGCCTAAATGGAACACGCAAGCGAACAGACTCGCCCATCACCCCCCAACACATCTCTGAACATGTCTTTAAATTGGGTTGTAAAAATGTGTATCTCTCGGGTTTATATGAGAATCCAATCTGCAACGAGGAGGGGATGAGCAACAGAGCAAGTGATAAAAACAAATAAATCAATTTAGTTGCTGGGTTTATTTTCCGATCACAGAGAGCAGTGAGTAATAAAAACTGTTACACCAATGCTAAGCTTCGCTTGCATTTTTCATTTACGTGCATAGCATTTGCGCGTGTGACTGAATATATTTGTGCAAGACAGTCGCTTTTGTCAGCGACAACAACATTTTCCCGGGTGCGCTTGTGGCAGAAATGCAAGTTTCTATTCACCTAGCAGATGCACAGTGTCATAACCAATACACTGTAAAAGCCCACTGGGTTCCATTTAACAGCACAGACATATCTACTATGTTATGTGTGCAGGTATAAACAATGTTACAGCCTCATCCCTGGCCCACTGCTGTCCTTATGCTGTGTCTATACTTCATTCTCTTTATGGCACTTATTATTGGAAAGTCAACCGACATAAAAGACTCTGCGTGAGTAGAAAAGTCCAGCCAATGTTCTGGAGTGTCATTTGGCAGTTTGTAGAGGGGAGGGTATTGGGAGAAGGGCAGCAAAATTGCCTCAAATCGAAAAACTATACAGGAAATAATTTACTTGGACTGTATGTCTCTAGGCACTCAACATTTAGAATGGGCTCTGCTACTTTAATTGAAAGGGAAAGAGAGACAGGGAAAGAGAGAGAAAAGCTGTTACAAACAAGAGCATGATTTATGAAATCCTCCCCTCTGTTCGTCAGAGCGAGCTCATTATGTATGCGCAACACTGAGAGTGTGAGAAGACGGATGAGTCGTCCCGGTGGCAGAGGAAGAGGAATGGCGGCGCTAAACTCTGCCGGTAATCAACTGGTGAAATTAAACATCAAAAAAACAGGAATGATTGTGTGCGGCAAAGCGATTTGTCTGCAATTAGCGACCGGTCGCATAACTCACAAACAGGCACACATAAACACATTCACGCTTAATGGAACAAGACGTGTCACTAGATGTGTGTTTGTGTGTGTTTGTGTGTGTTTGTGTGCGCACGCAGAAATACGGCACAGGATAACCATAAAAACAGTAAGTTAATAAACTTGAGAGACATTAACAGGACCTGGGGCAATTGGTGAACAGCTACTTCATTTGTCAACAGCTCCTATTGAACGCTCTCTGAGAGGTAGCAGCTTGTATTTATAGCCATGTCTCTGTCATTTGTTTATGCTAGTTTAGTTAAAGTGAGAGGAGGGGTTAGGAGAGGTGATGTTGGGGGGGGGCACATAGAGACAAAGAGACACATACAGTAAGCTTGTATTTTTAGTGAGGTATCAGAGCCACTTTCCTGACCTTTAGACTGTTTTATGGTCAAACAAAAAGTATTGTACACCCTCAACTCTGCAAAATACCTGTGCTTCATATAAACCACGGCCCTGTACACACAGTGCACTCAATATAAAACCAGTGTGTCGATGTCTTTTTCTGCAATGAACGTGGCGCAAGCGACCGCACAACCTGGGCCCTCAGAGCGCCGCGTGGAGCTGAATTTCATTTTGGACATTTGCTGAACGTTGCCAGTGTAATTCATCAGTGTATCGTAGCAAATACTGTTTTCCTCAGCAGGGGTGTCACGCGCCTAACACCCAATGTCCAATGCTGAAAGTGTGGCAAGACTGCAAAGATCTTCACTGGCCCTTTGTCAGTAGCTATAAGCTGCTCCCATATTTTTTTTCCCTTCCTGTCTAATTGAATCCCCTGGATTCACAGGATTACTACTTGTCTGAGCTTAAGCTTAAACTTCTTAATCTTTAACATGATTGCCAGTTGACAGAATAACCTTTGCCATAACAACCCAGTTGAATATTTCCACCAGCTGCAGACATCTACTGATATAATTAGCAATGTGGATTACTGTGCAGATGTGGTCACTAAGAAGACTAGATATCTGCTACTACAAGCCTGTTGCATTAGGCATTAAAGTGCTTGAGTGTGTGCGTGTGTGTGCGTCAGTCTGGCAAGAATAGTCCCTGATTATGTTTTGAATGTTTGCAAAGGGAGTGTCTAATGACTTTGCCAGCATGCGATTGATTTGAGTGCTGAGTGCTTCTTTCATATCTGCTCACCTCTGTCTTTTCCCCCCACCCTCCTCCTCTCTCTCTTACTTTGTCTCCCAAATAGGCGTCGACTTAATCTTCTGTTTGTCTTCCAGATCTGCAGCTCTCACCGTTTCCGGCGATGTCCAGCAACGAGAGCCAGAGAATAAAGGCCTGCTGCACTCACCAGGAAGTGGCACAGTGAGTCACCTTTGCAAAACATTCGGCTCCAGATGCTCGGCGACTCACAGGGATATAGGGTGAACTAGCTGGGGAGTTAACCGTTAATACACTAGCCATGCTAGCACTAATCACTCACAAGAGTTCGCTGAGCATCCTTCTATAGATTATTATTAAATGACTCTGCGCTGAGGCATTTATTCCTCCCTGGCATTTTTTTGTTGATTTTTTTGTCACCTTATTCAATAAAGAGTTTTATCGAACTGGAAGAAAAAGCTGTCAGAGCTCACACACTTGCTAATTGTCACAAAGCAAGCTCGTTAGTTGAGTTACAATTACGTGCACCCAGTTTATTCAAAAGATGCATCTGCACCATTGATTCCTGTCTCATAAGTGTCTTTTGTGAAACAGTTTATTCTCTGACAGAGAATAGGAGACAGGAAATAAAAGCGGATGGGGAAACATAATAAGCTTATAAGCTATGAGAGCATCACACATTTTGGACTCTCTTGCTCTCCATTCCCTTAAAGGTCAGCACTGTCAAGGCAACTTGCCTATTAGTAAACCATGCAAATTCAAAGTTCACCAACTTTTTTGCACAGATTTACTTTGCCTTTTTGTGAGAATCTACTGATTGTATGAAGCCATTGGAATCAGTCAGTTTTGCCACTTTTATTGCTGGTATGGGCCTTAAGATTATACTTTAGTTAGACTAGTATTACTGGCCACTTCTGGCCAAAGTGTCATGATTGGTCATTTGCAGAGAGAGCTAATGCTTGTGAGTCAGATCAAGACTTGTTGTCAGATGAAAAATGCACAACAGCCACTACCTTTAGAAAAATGTGAAATGTATTGTCTTTTCCCTCCTCTCTCGTCCTTTATATTAGGGAGCAAAAAGAAAATTGCTTTAGTGCAGCTCACTGGGGGGAGGACAGGCTGGGCCAGGGTGGAGTCAGTGGGGCTTTAGCTTTAAATGATTTGTGTGAATTGCTCACACATCGCATGTTGGCCTTTCACCTCGTGCCACAAAGCAGGTGAAATAGGGTCGACCTGAGCCCTGCGTTTTTGCAGCATGCAAAGGAAATGGAACATGGATTGATAGGGTTCATCGGATCACACAAACTTGAGGGACAAACACAAAATCCACATCTCCCAGTGTCTCTTTTTGCACAATTTCAACCCCTCTCGATCTCTATTTCCCCCTGCAGTCTTCAATCTATCTTTTCCTCTTTACCTCTGACCTTTTCATTTTTGAGTTCCTCCATAGCAATCTGCTCTTCCATCTTGTCGTCTACACTCTCTCTCAATCCTGCCATACTACTGACCTTTCAGTTTCATTCTTCCTCCATTTCTCTACCTCTCCTCTCCTTCTGGTCTGGGCTGTAATTCAGCTTGTTTCAGGGCCAGTTAGGCAGCCAGTGGAGTTAATCTGTCTTTTCAGGTCATAAATCACTGCTTGGCATCTCTCTCTCTCTCTCTCTCTCTCTCTCTTTCTCTCTTTCTCTCTCTATCTCTATCTCTCCGCCTCTTTCTTTCGCCTCTCTCCCCTTATGCTTCTACCTGCTGCATGGACGTGGAGCATACTTTGAGGTGATTGCGCCTGACAGTCAATGCCGGTGTTCTTTGCATGCGTGTCCGTGCGCGCATGTGTGGGTTTGTGTGTGGTTATCACTGCTTTAACACCCAACAGATAGGGAGTGAAACTGCATACTCTGGAGTGCCACAGCCAATAAGAAAAGATTGTTGAAATGTCAAGACCAATCAGAAGTGATGCTTCTCTCTGTGGTGCAGTTTGGATCTCTCTCCCTCCCTCCCGCTCAGTGTCTCGGCCTCTTAGCAAACACAACAATGGCACACACACTCGCAACAGATGGAATCCACCGGCTAAAACTCATTCACACGATGAGCAAATTCCTTGAAGTTTCAGGGGATAAATTAGAGCTGACTTTGTGTGTGTGTGCCTGTGCGTGCATTCTGACATATCTACGACCAGGCAGGTGCATGGGAAACTGTTGGCCCCTCACAACAGACAAAACCACATCAGGAACTAGAATGGCGGAATTGATGGGGGGGAGAAATACAGAAGAAAGAAGGGGAAGGAGAGAAAACAGCTTAGCGTAGCAGGAGGGAGGAGAGAGAAAGAGGGAGAACGCAGGAGGAGAGTAAAGTTGAATAGCAGGAGGGCGGGAGTGGGAGAGCGGGTGAATGAATGTGTTGTGGATCTATTGTGCCTGCCTCCTGAATGGAGTGTTAGTAAGCTAAGTAGTAACTGGTGATTTACAGCTCCAAGGCCATATCAGCTGAAGTGGGCAAACAATACCCTTTCATAAGCAACATTCAGCGACTAGAAGGACCATGTAGAACTGTTCTATTCTGTATCTAAAGTGGGGTGAAGTGTTTTTGGAGGTCTGTGGTTTACGTGCAAAAAGACACTTCGGCGAGCGAGGAAGAAGGGAGACAGAGGCCAAAGCCAGTGAGAGGCAGACGCAGCAAGAAAGAGAGCGTGTCAACTGAACAAGCGAACAAGTGCTATTTGTCTCATTTCGCCTTTAATGTGATATTTTTGTGGCGATACGTGTTAATAGACTCTTGTATTGTCTCTGTCAGACTGCACGATACTTTCACTTAACCATAAAGAGGCCTTATGTGTGGCGCTATCAACTGTGTTCAAATTTATCACAAAGCCATGCTGGATTTTTTTTTTTTTTTTGTGTGTGTGTGTGTGTGTGTGTGTGTGTGTCTGTGTGTGTGTGTGTGTGTGTGTGTCTGTGTGTCTGTGTGTGTGTGTGTGTGTGTGTGTGTGTGTGTGTGTGTGTGTGTGTGTGTGT
>JBAJHX010000051.1:15566165-15588073 GCA_037176925.1 Amniataba percoides | reverse complement strand
CTTTTAAAAGTTACCCCTAACATCGCGGTGCACGCTGTGTGTGTGTGTGTGTGTGTGTGTGTGTATTATTTTCTTACTTCACTTTCATCATTAGACAAAAGCTTATTATTTTGTTTCAGTGACAAGAAATATACAGAAATTGTTTTACAGGAGTTCTAGAAATGCACACACACAAAAGAAGACAAAGATGTAAAAGGACAGAGAAGAATAAGATCAGTAATAACTTTTAAAACTTAACAACTTTGTATAAATGTTACTACATAACATGCAAATTAAACCAGGCTCCTCTTCAGCTGTGCATGCTTTGTCTCTTGATATCAAAGCAATGCATGTAGGTCTGCTATAGGAGCATCATGTTACACTGAAGGAGGGATTAGATTAAAATTAGACATTTATCTGGGACTGTTAAATAAAGAAAACATTTGATATTATTCATAGCAGAGTATAGTTTTCTGGTGTATGTTGCTATGGTAATCCTGCTACTGGCAGCTTTCCAGTAATAGATTGATTTGAGTCTGGTTATTCTATACGCTAGACCCAAAGATGGAAGACGAAAATCTTTCTTTTCCCGGGCGCATGTGTGCACATGTGTGTGCTGCGGTGCATGCGTATCTTTATCCTTATCAATCTGCGAGCACTGTATTGATTGGCCAAAAGATATTTCCTCTAATGTGCTGGGGGATGAGGAGTGAGGGGCAGGTGGTGGTGGTGGTGGAGGGAGGAGGGGGGGTCGACAGCTTTCACTTAGCCTCCGAGCTCTTAAGAGAACATCTATCTATCAACATTTCCAGGCATGGGGAGGGGTCAGGAGCGGGTAGGTGGTTCGATCACACACACATACACACACGCACAGAGAGCGACTCAGAAGAAGGAGCAGGGATCATTAAAATAGCAACAGCATGAAGCAGCCAGCACACCTAAGCAAAGCTTGAGCTTGTTGTTGTTTACACTGTGGGAGGCAAAGAGCTGATACATCTCAGAGAGCTGCTGGTTTTAGCAATAGATGCTGCGCTTTGTGGAAACAGCCAGGAGAGAAGAGTATCATTTTTAGTGCCAGGGCTCAAGGTCTAGTATGTGTTCAGTGCCAGCATGCAACAATCTGCCCAGTGTTTTGTTTTGTACTTAATTAGGGAGGGGGGGTTATACTGTGAACATTGCACTGTCTGGATGCCTCCTGCTCTGACTCCTGGAATGATGTGATGCATCGCGATGATAATGTCTTTCGCTGTTGTTACACTCGAGCTCCATTTGCTCTCTTCAGGCCTCGCGCAGAACCAGAAACGCACAGAGCCACCATTTAGCTCTCAGCGGGGAGAGAGAAGAGGGGGAATCGGTCGCTCCTCCTCTCTTATCTCTCACTTAACAAAAGCCTCTGATGAAGACAACAAGCATTCTCCCTCTCCAGCTCCCTGTCTCTCTCTCTCTCTCTCTTGCTCGCTCTCATTTGTCTCTTGCTCTCCCCAGTTTAACTGTCAGAGTGCTAGTTGAACATGGCAGCTCCGACACTTTTCACATCTCTAGTCCTTTGTTGTGTGTGCTCTCATATGTGTGTGTGTGCGAGCGAATGCATCCTTGCGTGTACTGTTTTGTATGGCACAGGCTTTTGCTTGTGCACTTGCTTGCCAATGTTTGTGCTTCGTATAGTAGCACCCAGGCCTGAGTATACGTACATGTGGAGCCTATGCTTACATGCAGCTCGTATGTGCGTGCATTCTCCTCCTCGGCAGCTTTTGTTCAGTTGTTTGCTGCGGCGAACATCTGGGTGATCGTCCTCAGGGTTAACACACACACACACGTGCACTGGAAAGGCACACACATCGTAGCCAATGCTGTAGCCAATGCACAGCTGTCTAGTTTTCCTTTCTGGCTTATTGTCTCCTACTAGCGCCACAGCAGAAGTGGTTCTTCGCTTGTAATGTGGAGGAAATGGGTGAACAGCCTCTCTAATTACACTTCACCCACTGACACTAATTTACATACAAACACAATCGCACTCCAATCCAAACCTTCATTATCTCTGGATCCCATTCTGTAGGGCATGATATTCTGGCTGTTAAATTTCATTCAAGCTCTGTTTCTCAGCACCAGTAGTTAGTCATTACACTAACTGAGAGCCGCAAATACGGAAGCTTCAAGCAAGAATCTGACCCAAGAATGTCTAAATGTTTCAAACTAAGTGAAGGGTACGCCAAAAGGAGCACGGCCCAAGCAGAAATATGGGTTAGTGCTCTGTGTTCGTTATGCGTGTTGCCTGCGTGTGCATGCACAGGACCTCTGTACTTAATGTTGTATGTCGCCCACAATGCGCTCCAACAGCTGACGGCACACAACCGTGCGTCTCTCTCTGTGCACTTTCTTCACACTTCTGACTTGTGTTCTCCCCCAGCACACACACACACACACACACACTAAATAAGCTCCATTGTAAGGCCATTACAATGTGAATGAGGGGCCCACCAGCTCAATTGAGACTTGTATGAGTGAGTGTGTGTCAGTGCAAATAGGTTAGAGAGATTGATGAACTGGTAGGGAAGGGAACAGGGAACACCTAATCAAGTTAAAAACACTGTGTGATTGACAGGCTGTGCTCGGTTGATTGACACCCCACAGAAGTGCGTCTAATGGGGCTGATTCACATGCAGGTGAACATGCACGAGCAGGTGCGTTTTGAACCACGAATGTCTCGCATTCATTCGCGTGGTTGATGCAATTCTTGATTATGCGGGAAACAGATTTTTACACCCACAATCTCGAGTCTCCCCTGTCTTTTATTTAGTTTCTTTTTTAATCCTTGAAGTGATACGGCTTGCGCGAGGAGGAGGCAGCGCAGAGTAGACTCAGCGTGGCGCGCGGTGCGTATCCACGTGTGACACCCGAGCACCGACTAACGGGCCGTGAGCTTTCACCTGTGATCGCTGATGCCCGAGGAAAAAAAAAAAAGAAAGGGGAGGGGGGGCGGTTTGTGTCAATCAAAGCGAGAGCCCCCTCCCCTTCTCTCCCTTCCAACTCTCCCTCGATCAGATCGCCTCCACTTGTGTGTAGGCGCTCTAAAAAGCGGAGCGTTTACGCACGGCAGGCAGGCGGTAACGGGCAGCAGAGCTCATCTCCACCGCGGCGGAGGAAGCAGAGATTAAGGGACAAGTGGGCATAGCGGGAGAGAGGAGAGAGGAGAGAAGAGGAGAGGAGAGGAGGGAAGACCGCGGCGGTGTTGGTGGTGTGGAGGAGGGGGGAGAGGAGAGAAGAATGATGAAAGAGGGGAGGAGAGAGGATCGTTCCGGCCGCCCGCATCTGCCGCTCTAGTGGAGTGCAGAGAGAGAGAGAGAGAGAGAGAGAGAGAGAGAGAGAGAGAGATGGCACAACGCTTCAGCATCCGAAACACACGGGAGCGGCGCGCCACGGAGAGCGGAGCCTCGGAAACACCCGGAGCGGCGTCACGCTCGCCGCCGCGCCGTCACGCCTCTTCCCCGCACGGCAGCGCCTCCGCCTCGGACAGAGGTAAGTGGGCGAGTCGGCCGCTCGCCTCCTCACGCGAACTTCGTCGCCGAGGAAGCGGGATGGAGGGGTAGAAAATGGAAAGAAAAAAAAAAAACAAGTCCTCAGGATGGTAGTTCGGTTACGCTGAATTTCTTTTTCAGGAGAGGTTTATTAGCACAGGCGCAATAGTGGTTTAGTGATTTATTGGCACTTTTGTTTTTCTTGCAGTTGCAGTTTTTATTTTTCAAACCAAGAATCTTCACTGTTAATCGAATTATTTTATTTTCTGTGCATTTTCTTTTGGATCTCAAACACATGGCAGCTTTACAAATAACAAATTATTATTTTTACCTCACACTTAAATCCAATTAACTCGTTATGAAGTTGAGCGCATGTTTAGTTTACTACTTGAAATCTGATTTTAAAATCTTTCAAAAGTTTTTCTTTCTTTCTTTTTTTTTTCTTTAAGTGCAAAAATGCACGATGCGGTTGTATGTGGCCGCATTCACGTTGCACGCTTTCGCGCACCATCAGGAGTTTTACTCAACTTAGTTAAAATGTCACAGAGGAAAACTTCCATGTGAAATCTGTCGTGCTCGTCCAATCCCAGCGCCCTCCTGTGGCTCCTGACGGTGAGGCACATGCACACCTCTGGTAACAGGTTAAGCCAGCACTCACCTGCAGTTGAGACACTCATCTGTGTGTCAGATCTGATGTTTTTCTCTCATGAGAAATCTCGAAACCACCAACTTGAATTAACCCTCTCTGAGGCTGCGAGTGTACGCTCCTTTTCTAGCCACAAGAGACAGTTTTCCTCCGCATTGTTGGCGCGTGATAAAACCCCGAGGCCACTGCAGATATTGAACTAAATTAGTAGTACAAGTTAAGAGGACATGTTTTATTTAAGGAGGGAAAAAAGACTATTTTAGCTTCTCTTAAACAGCTCTTTTCCTTCTCTTTTTCATTTTCTGGTGTCACATTCAGGCAATGTGACTGGAGTTCCTCCGTTATGACCTTCTCCTTGCGTGTGTTCTTTAAAGACATGGAGCAAGGGGAGAAGGACAGGGAACATGAGGAAAGACTATTGATATTCAAACAGACAGAAGGAGAGAAAGAGGGGGTGTAGAAAGATAGAGAGAGGGGGAGAGTGAGGCAAAGAGAGAAAGAGATGCTGTGGGATCTTTTCTTCTCCCTGGCTCCCGGCACATACATTAAGATGCTAATCCTGGTCTTTTTTGTCTCTTTCTATAATTCATTGCATTTTGTTCCTCTCTCTGCTCTTTCTCTTTGTCTCTCTTATTCTTGCACTCTTCTCCTGCTCTCCGTTTCCTCTGTACTGTCATGGGCTCCCCCCAGATTAGTGCTCCCGGCAAAAGGATTCCAACTCTAATTTTGTGGTATTTCAGATGATTAGGTTCAGAAATAGGACAGAAGTGCACAGAGTTTGGCGCAATTAGAGGAATTCTCTGTAGAGCTTTATGGGACTGATTAGTTGAGCGCCCATCCACCTCCCCACATTGCCATATTAACACACAACCAGCTGTTGTTTATTTGAGAGGATTGACTTTTGCGTTGTGTTTGTGCTTTTAACTGTGGTGTCACTTTGTGTGTGTGCGCCAGAGGTTGGATAAGCCCTAAGGATGCAAGTTGTTTTCAATCAGCTCTGTAGTTACCAGCTGTGCCCTCACATTCCCCAGGGTGGCACAACCTAGGCACACACACACACACACACACACACACACACACACACACAGACACACACACACCCGCGAGCACGCACGCAGAGAACTAATGCATACTATTCAACCTTGCCCAACAAATTCACTCTTTCTTCTTTTCTCCTTGTCCCCTTTCTCTGCAGGCATTAATCATCACTCGCTCCGTCTCTGCATGTGATTCCTCCGTGAGGATTGGAAGGAGAGTACCTCGACCGCGTTTCCTCAATGAAGACCTTTGTTCCCAGACATCCGGCAGAGCTCCCTTCTCCACCTGCCATGGTGACATGACACACCCCTGAGTGGCTCTGCTCCTTCCTCGCACACATATACAATCTCCCCAAACCCCCCAACGCGTGCGCACACTCCAGCGCTCCGGCTAACTAAAGAAGACATCTTCTCCTCCTCCCACGCGCAACACCTCCCCGCGTTGCGATGACGGTGGCTGTGCGGTTCCGTCGCCACTTACGCAGGCTCCTGCTCCTGCTGGCCTCCTGCTGTCTCCTCTCCCTCCTCCTCTCGGCGTACTTTCTGTTTACGAACTCCTCCCCTTCCATGCAGCTCGGACAGTCCCCCGAACCCGCCTGCTCCCAGCCGCTCTCAATGTCGCCATACCATCAACTCCCGTACCCCTACCCTCCAAACCCCCCTCACACAAACGTCCACACTGACCCGGTGGTGCTGGTGCTCGTGGAATCCCAGTACTCCCAGCTGGGTCAGGACATTGTGGCTATATTGGAGTCAGCACACTTCCAATTTCGCATGGAAATTGCCTCAGGGAAGGGCGACCTTCCGCCGCTGACAGAGAAAGGCCGCGGCCGATATTCACTCATCATTTATGAGAATCTATTAAAGTATGCACATGCAGACACATGGAACAGACAGCTGTTGCATCAATACTGCACTGAGTACAGAGTGGGCATCATAGGTTTCTACCGCTCCACTGAGAACTCTCCTCCCGTCCTCAAACTTCGAGGCTTCCCGCTGGTGCTTCGGACCAACCAGGCACTCTGGGACTGCTGCGTGGTGTCCAGCTCACCTCTCCTCCACCTTACCAAACCTGGCACAGATCGAGGGGCTCTACCCGGGGAGGACTGGACCTCCTTCTCCTCCAATCACTCCACCTACCAGGCTGTGCTGCATGCGCGGGCCAAAGAGGGAGCAGGGGCAGGAAGCGGTGATAATCCAGGGCCTGGCTTTAGTTTAGGCCTCCAAGCCACGGTGGTGCAGGACATGGGGCTCTATGATGGGGTGAGGAGGGTACTCTTTGGCCAGGGACTGGGCTACTGGCTCCACAGACTCATCCTGGTGGATGCCATCTCTTACCTCACAGACAGGAAGCTTACTCTGGGTCTGGACCGGCACATTCTGGTGGATATAGACGACATTTTCGTGGGGAAGGAGGGGACGCGCATGAACGCCAAGGATGTGAAGGTACTGAGGGTGATGGATGTGCAATAATGTGTGTTAGAGTGGGTGAATTTTTGTCAGGTCAGATGTGTTGTATTAGGGAAATCAATGTAAAAGTAGAAAGTAATTGATGGCAGTGCAGTGGTGGAAGTAAGGAATGTTTACGTATTGCGGTGTAAGTCGGCAGACACCTCAGCAAAAGATTCTACCTGAAGTGTGTTTGAAGGATTTTAGCTCGAGCGCGGGTGCACCAAGGGGCTATTTGGCAAAGCTTAGGCGTGTGTGTAATTTTTGTGTGTGTGCATGCGTAATGTCTGTTTGTGTGCGTAGTGCACCAAGTGCATATGTGTTGTGGTACAGCGAGAGGGTCTTTATCTCAAATGGAGGTTTAGCCAGAAGTAAAGAGGCCATTTAAGGGAACAAAGACGTGGAGTGAAAGAGAGAAAGAGGAGAGATGAGAGGGAGAAAGAGAGGTAGTGAATGAGCCAGTGAAAAGATGAATGGCACTTATTCCTCTTTTCCCACGTTCCTCCTCTAAGGGAAACTAAGGGAGAGTCAGCCATGCAGCCCGCCTCTCAAGACAGCTATTGTCTCAACACACACGCTTGCATGAGCAAACACACACATACACACACACACACCCACACACAAGCATACGCACACATACACTTATATACTTGGGTCTGCACCTTCACAGATACAAACTCACATGTGTTTTTAAAAAAATCAGTAGGAATTTTATATTTTTACAGTGAGGGGAACAAAAACATCTCAGGCAACGTGTGGATAAAACGCTTCTACACGAGGAATTTTGTTTGAATTCAGTGGTCACATTCTCCCACTGCGCCCTCACTCAGGGCCGTTCAAGAGAAACAAATTGTGTTTTGTGGGTTTTCATGTGTGGGAGTGTGTGTGTGTGTGTGTGTGTGTGTGTGTGTGTGTGTGTTGCTCTGTGGTGACGTGCATGAGCTAAACCCAGTGGCATCTGCCTGTCTCATGGCAGCCACAGGATATACATGATAGGAAAGTGTGTGTGCGTGTATTCATGTGTGTTTGTGCATTGGTGTTTTCTGAATCACTACTTTAGATTAGAATGTCTCCGCATCCGTCAATGGCTGACACCTGTCCCATCAGACAGTGACAAAAATAAATAAATAAAAAAAAATAAAACGAGCCACCTGTCTGTGGCTGAAACTTGGGGAGGAGATGAGAGGAATGGTGAGGCAGAGCAAACAGGAGGGCAGTGGGTGTTGAAGTGGAGAGGAATTCCACTCTTGAATATAAAAAAGATGCTTGTATCCAAAAAGGATAAAAGAGTGCATATTCACACACACACACACACACACACACAGTCACAGAGTTTCACATACACACACACACACACACACTGCACATACACATTCACAAAATGAGCACACAAGCGCTCTCTAGTTGGAGTTTTCATTTTAAGTCTGCCTGACTCTTCAGCTTTGTAGCATAAATATACATGAGGATGAACTAGTGCCATAACAGAAGGACCGGGAGATGGGAATGGAGGAAGAGCTAGAGAGGGGAAGATGAAGAGATTGAGAGGGAGGGAGAGAGAGAGAGGGAGGAGCAGAAAAAGAGAGTGATGCCATTTGACACACTCGCTATCCTTCCACATTTCTTCCTTCTCCTTCAGGATAGGTGGCAATCACAAGGAAGGAGACCAGGGGAAAAAAAAAAAGGAAAAGAGTTGGAGGTTGGGGGTGTGGGAGGTGGTGGGGCCTAGGGGAAGAGCTAGCAGCTAACTTCGTGATTTTAGAGAAACAAAATGCTGAAGGGAAATGGGGAGGCAACAGGAAGGGAGGTGGGGGAGCAGGAGTATGGTGATTTGTAGCAGCCCTCCCCTCAGAGATAGAGAGCCTCAGGTAGAGTTGTCAGATTACAGTATGTACAAGGCTTATTTTAAGTGACAAATGTGCATGCGCGCATTAAGCATGTATGTTTAATAACCATGCGCATCAACACACATACTTTACTGTTAATCTGCAGCCGTTTCTAAATGCCCCCCATATCCGTGTCTTGATGCAGGGACTGCTTGATTAGCAAATCCTGACGGTTAAATTTCAGATTGGCATGGAAGTCTGTCCCTTCTAGCAGGGTGTCAGTGAAAAGCTGCTGAAAGGATGACTCATGTTCGATGACCATGTGTCAGATATACATCTAGCTTTGAGTGAATACGACAACTGAAGGAAAATGTCTCTTCGTTTTATTAAAGAAGATGAATGCTGGCTGGAATTCAGAGAATGATTTAATCATGAAAGAAAGATGTTTGCTGAAATTAAAGTTGGGGTCGTGTTAAATTGCCTGGCTCAGATGATCAGTAAGCACTTCAAAATGAGGTCCAAACCAGCTGACAGAGGGCCTTGATGATATTGCAGATCAGGTTTATCCTAAGAATATCTACGTGAGCATGTTAAGTCTTCAGTGATTTCATCCTTATGTTATCAAGGTATCTGAGGACATTTAATTCTAAATATTATAGCGCTGCTAATTGAATTAACAATACGCAAATATCATTTACAAGACAACAGAGCACAGATATATAACATTGAATGATTAAAGATTAAAAATTCTGTGAGAATGGAATTCTTATCACATCCTTATTGCTTTAAAAACAGCTTACGTGTAACAAAGTATGCAACAGGATGTGTTATTGCCCAATTAGTAAGACAAGGCGTTTGCAGTGTCAACGTTAGAAATTCTGTCTTACCTCTGTAAAGCCAACATTCAATCTCCTGTTCTCCCCGAGAGAAGAAGGGAGAGAAGTGAGACAGAGAGAAGGAGAGAGGCCAATTAAAATGCCTCCCTCCTTCTCGCTGCACTCTTCATTAGTCTCACCCCACGAGTTCATCTGGTGACAAACAATACCTACACCCCCCCCTGTCTGCGCACACACTCACACACACAGCTGTATTTCCTCTATTAAAATGATTCACAGGGAGGCACCCCACAGATGACATTTCTCAAAATGAGGGATGATGCCAGTCAAAAACTCCCATCAATGATTCGCGCGTGCCGTTTCTTGTGTTTTTTTAATTCATGCGTGTAGGTTATCGCCTCTTCTCTGCCATGGAGTGGTCATTGGGGAGGTGTCCGATTCTGATCCCGCTTCATCACCTCCTCCTTTCTCCTCCACTCGCCATCTTCCTCTCCCCCCCTCGCCCGAGTCATTGATCACAATCTCCGGCCTATTTGTATTCCTCCCTAAACCTCTCTCTCAACCCAGTTCTCACTCTTTTCCTCCCCAAGGTGCTCTCTGAAGAGATGTCATCTAAGTTGAGAGGACACATGCATATGAACACGCATAAGGGCACAAGCCAAACCAAACATTGCATCTTTTAAGTGTATCTGAAAGAAGGTAGCAGCTTAGTGATTTGCAGAGTTGGCCCATATCAACTCAGCATCTTTCTGTGGAGCTTTCTGTGAGAGTTAGATTGTCCACTGATGCACTGTCGTCATGTCAGAGGAAATCTCCTGCATTTTGCACATTTTGTGTCGTGGCATTCAGCCTTCTGTACTCATGAAGAGGAATAATTGGCTAAATAATATTAAAACATTAGTTTCCAAAGACACAGTGGGGCTGTTTTTTGCAATTTCATTACTTCATTTAATTTGGCAAGTCAAATAATTGCTACTTTCATGTAGCCTAATAAGCCATAAAGTGCTCCAGTATTAGCCTTTATGACTGAAGAGGAACCCTGTTTAAACATTTCATCCAGCTAGAATGTAGTTATTTTATTGCACTGAAAAATGTTTGACAAATGTAAATGGCCATATAGGAGACACGGACAGGTGCGGGGGGTGTTTGAAATGAGGAGTAGTAGTGTGAAGGCTAAAATGTCTTTTCATGTCCTCATGATCACTTTGGGCTGGCGAATGACCTAAATTCAAACAAAGAAAAAGAAAGGAATTACGCAAAATGGGCAATATTCATACTTCATTGAAGGTTTTGGCTCAGCAGTCTGTAATTTATTGTGCAGTCCTACTTAGAGTTAATCTTTAGACCTAATTAAGTATGATGCATATTTGCCACTCAAGTCAATAGAGCTGAGCTCATTTCATATCCTTTTATTACTTTGCCAAATTCTATTACATAAGTAAGGAAGAAAAGACATAAACAGTGAAGAAAGGAGCTCAAAATAAGTGAACAGAGACAAGAAAATGAGAGAAAAGGAGGCAGCTTTGGGTCTTTTGTTGCAAGAGGGGCACACGTTTCTTTCTTTTTTTTTATTTGCTTGAAGACATAATTCATTTAATGCATGGCAAAGGCCGGCAGCCTTGCTAAGAAATCTTAGTTGTTAGATCTTAATGGTTTTTCAAAATGACAAAGTTGCAGGTGGGAGAGGACGAAAGAAGATGACTTATAAGAAAGCAAGATGAGAAGTGCAGTATAGTGCTTCCAGCGTGATGATTCTTGACATCTGCTCTCATTTGCCCCCATGATCTGGACAAGTGAAATTATTACAGTCAGCCCTGCAGGAGAGGAGTTTTACAATTACACTATTAGAAAGAATAAAGCCTGTTACACATTATTGTATGAGTTTTATTATTAATTTATTTTATTTACAATGTACTAAAAAGACAGCCATCACTGTGTCATTGTAATAAATACTCCAAAGAAGGCATCTGTCAACAACAAATTTATCTTAATAACTTTTTTTTGTTTAATTAACTTTTTTTTTTCCTCAGCACACTTATTTCTAATTTCACTCTGAGGATGTGGCAGTGTGCCATGCATTTTCTTCCACAAAATGAGGCAGGTTTTGTGGTCACAGCAATCACTGAAACTCAAAATCCTTGAGGGGCTGCCAAGTAGAATTTAGTGTAAGTATAGCAATGCCAAGGCAATCACAAGTACCTTGGATCCATAAATGCAAGTGAATAGATGATTTTGTAAAATGCTTCAATATAAAAAGCTACACTGACTTGAATCTGACAAGCGAGACTGGAAGCGAGACAGAGGAGGGAAGAGTAAGCAAAGGGAAGACTGGCATTAACTGGTAAGGAGCTCTTCCTCCTCATCAAATAGAGATGCCTGACCCAGTTAAATTTGCTGGTTTGCATTACACGCACTGATACACACACGTAGACGCAAACACATTCACTCATGTAGATGAATCAACTTTGACCTGCTTTTGCACAAGAATTAAACCCTGTGAATGTGTCTAATTTCCTTGTTCCTCTCAGCCCGCCTCCAAATCTGTTTGCACATAAAACCCCACTCGAGTTAGTAATTGTTATTTTATAATTTTACTATTTTAGATTTGCCAGCCGGGCTTAAGGCTGTGAAGAGGAAAATAAAGGAAACGGTGCAAAGGCGAGAATGACAGAATGGGGATATGGTGGAGAGGTGGTTGGTGTAAAGGGTTTGTGAAAGGCAGTGAATGCCAGCTGTCCAGATGCCTGTCTCCCATCTGTTTGAACCCCAACATCTAGCTGGCACCTCTTCCAGTGCTTACCACACACACAAGTTAGCACACAGCAACACACACCCGCTGTCTCTCTCACGTACACAGAAACAAACTGGCATTGCTTCTGACACGAGCAGTGTCAGGCAGCTGTGGGATTGGGCACCGAAATGAGGGCTATCGCTATCCGCTAATCACAGTGTGTGTTTACCTTCATCACCAGGATTGTCGAGATCTCTCACATGCTACATAGTCCCACCTCCTGCTAATCCAAATCCCCCTTCTTTCCTGTAAAGTATCTCTTATGGCCCATTTTTAAAACCATCTCCAGCTTTGAGCTCAGTATCCAGTGGACAGATTGGCTCCATGTCGCTTAAAGCCCTCCGTTCTCCCGGATCTGCTGCTCTTACTCTCAGACAAACAGCAGGAGGGGACTTCATTGTCCCTCAGTGCCAGTTTCTGGGTGTTGTTTGAACCCACAGTTCTGCCTCCTCGTGATGATCCACAGTAGTGTTCCCATAGCTGTCTGTTTTTGAAAGTAAGGTTCCCGAGAACAACGCCCAGTTTGAGGTTAGTGAACTGCCACAATTTGCCCAGCACAGTTTTGTTTTTGGCTCGCTCAGGTATTAACAATACATCTTGTTTCCATTGCTGTTGTTATGTCCTGATGTGGTTATGTTACGAATATTCTGCTAGTAACGCCACCCTGCCTGTGACACACAACTGGCAAAAATGTTCAGCAGGGTGGTGAGGCTCTTAAAGTAGGCTACTAATATACGCCTTCACACACGCACACACACATTATGGTGATGTGCAAAAGAGTCAGTTCTCTAGGCATGGTCTCTTTTTCTTATTCTTCACACAACTATTTTCGCCACTTTTCAGGTGAACAGCTAAGCTGACTTTCTACTAAAAAGCACAGCCTGACCCTTACTGGAGCAAAATGAGTGTCACATGAGAGAATACAAAAAAAATCTACAGAAGAAAAATGTATTCAGACACAAAACAAAAATTTTACTTATACTTTTTAAACTTACTAAATAGATAAAATAATTTACAGTTAAAAACAATCACCATTCACCCCAATTTACATAGAAGAACATACAAAATAGGGTTTAAAAAAGGTAAAATTAAAGGACAAAATCATTTTATTTTGAAATTTTAGAATGGGTTATTTATCAGCGTTCTCTTCATGGGCCATCCTAGTATTAAACTTGTCCATCAAACTAAAAGAGAACCAGTAAACTGGAACGTTTATCTATTAAATGCAGCCAATTAAATGATACATCTTTCGAATGGTTTGAAAATCTCTTTGCAGAGACTTGAAACTTGTTTGAGAAAGCTGATCCATCATAGTGAGCAATTTGTTGCCTGTGAGAGTTTCATAATCAGTGCTGCGGTTACGAACAGGGAGTGTTTTTCAAAACTCTCCTTGTTAGTGTGCTGCTGAACAACAGCTTCTTTAATGCCAGACATGGCCAAGTTCACATTACCCTTCTCAGTGTCTGCTTTTTTGGTGTTCTGAATACTTTCCAGAAATCAACTCGGATGACGCAGCATCCATAATTGCAGCAGGATCTTTAAAAATCGCTCTCAGCTTGCAATGCGATTGCTGCACAATGAAAACGTAACTCTTCCAAGAAAGAAATAAACGTGACAAAATGTTCGCTTGGGATAGTTAAAGTGCTAAAACATTCAAGAGCACCTGCATGGCCATTTGTGGCTCTGCCTGACTGTCACATCACAAAAAAATGCCCTGCGTGGCTCTCCTGTTCTCTGCTACGGATGTTGGAAAGCAGAATACAGATGAGGTGTAATATACTGCACACTTGGACACACACCTACGCTGACTCTCACAGATACCAACACACACGTTAATAATGCATTTTGACCAAGTGCATCGGGGAGTGTATATTGAGTTACAATGCAAAGCGCTACAAACTTAATTTAATTCTTAAGTCTTTGTATCCACACATTTGCCTGCATATGGACAGGCAAATGTTGTGTGTGTGTGTGTGTGTGTGTGTGTGTGAGATGTAGAGGATGTCATAACAGAGGAGACATGGGATCAGATTAGGGAGCTGTGCACATCTGTCAGCATGCAGCCATCTTCAACACCATTAGATTAGAGCTAATGAAGACACTCTGTGCATGTGTCTGTGTATTTGATCGTTTCAGGACACACACAAACACACACACACACACAGGAGGACAGAGGGTAAAGTGAGAGAGGGAGGGAGAGAAAGAGAAAGAGAAAGAGAGACTGCCTGGAACCGATTCCTTGCTCTGACATCAGCTGCTCAGGTCTCGTAAATCAGGCAGGGTTCCTGGGGATCGATTAAAAGCAGCATTGCAAAGATTGGTAATAGAGATGTGGCGCGTAGCCCAACAGCGAGGCCCAGCTGACTGAAATACATAGAGAATTTTAAGAGTTTCGTAAATAAACAAAGTATTTGCGTGGGAGTGAACGGCGAGGAGTGCAAGAAGAATGGCAAGAGGACGGGGTGGGAGAGTGCAAGAGAAAGAGCAAGGGGAGAGAGAGCGATCTTTCCTCCATGCTGCTTCAGCCTTCCTTTCAAATTAGAACAGCCCCGTCTCCTGAGAATGTGACATTTTCACGGAGCAGGCGAGGGAGAGATGGAGGTTCAGAGAAGGGTGGAGGGTGGGAGGGGTGGGGTGGAAGACAAATGGGGAAGGGGGGCAGAGAGGCGACTGCAGGTTCTCAGAAGCGGGAAGATGGGAGAATAGAGGGAGAATCAGAGAAGAAGATGGAGAGAGACAGGAAGAGAGAGAGAGGGTGTGTGTGCAGGGTTTCACTCGGTAGTGTTAGGGATGGATGGAGAGAATGATGAGAAGGGAGGAGTGTGTGCGGGGGTTATTAGTCCACCCTCCAGAGGCTACTAATGCACTGACCTTCATTAACTCGCATTACTGTCGGTGTGTGTGACTGTGTGTGCGAGAGTGCAACTCTCTTTAGTTAACACTCATTACAGAGTCTTTGTTTAAAGGCCAGTAAACTAATGAAGTCATTAAATAAGTGGAGAAAATCCTGATTCAAGTATTGAAACCAGAGACTGAAGTAGCATTAAGGACAGAAACAACCACTGGAACACTGGTTCACACATTAAAAAAAAAACCCAGAATAGCAACAGACGAAATCATTGAAGCACACTGTAACAGTGTACGTTGGTTGTTGACTGTCATTGCCAAGTCATAGGATAAGCACTGATGGGCACACGCAGCAATCGTGAGAGTTGAGGTACCAGAGGAGAGATGAACTGGATATACTGTGCTCTGTCTGAGCTGTTGAAGGGATTCAATGTGAATATGTCATTTATGTTCTGCTTCTATCTATTTATCTATCTATCTGTCTGTCTGTCCGCAGGCTCTCCTCGATACTCAGAAGCAGCTGCGTTCTCAGATCTCCAACTTTACCTTCAACCTGGGCTTCTCCGGGAAGTTCTACCACACAGGTGTGTGCTGTTTATATCACATCTATCCAACAAACCAGTGGCAGACATGCTCAGTAACAAATCTACAATCTACAGTAACCAATCTAAATGTTGAAGTATAAAGCTTTAAGGCATACTACATATGGCAGTTTTATGTAAAAAGCTGTTCTTACAGATCTTGAGAGGCGTATCATTGTCTACTGTTATTTGGCCTCACGATGAGATAAGGAAAAGAATTGGAACACAATTACCAACAATTGAAAAATTCATGATAATGCCAATCAGTTAACATGATTTTGTCCTGTGGACAAAATGTTTCATAGTTCTATATAGACCAATTTTTTTTATTCTGTAGGTTTCTGTTATATGTTCAGTGTACATATACATAAGATACTGTCAACTCACTGTTCATATCTTGATATTAGATTTAAAAAAACTGACTTTATTTGTGATAAATCTTTTTTTGCGATGAAAGCAAAGACAGAAATTGTTTTACTGGGATGTGTAAAATGCAGTAAATCCGCCTTTATTTATATAAAAAAATATGTATTTTACCTAATTCAACACTAAAGAAACTACCAAATAAACTTTCCCCAAAAAAAGGATGAATTTGCAGTGCTGCGGTCTGTAAAGTGGGAGTAATCCATCCCAGATGGTTGTTATAGCTTGTAAAGTGTATATATGTGATGAGCTATCCTATTCATCATTAAAAAAATCTTTGGGTTTTGAGTTATGAAGTAATATTTATACAGGCATATTAGTGAAGCAGTGACATATTGCTGGGCATTCAAAGCTCAGTTGTGGTTCCAAGGACAGATTTTATTGATTTTCTAGTTAAAGCGCCTAAATCTGCAGCAAGAGAACAAAGGACTAGGATACACAGGAAAAGGAAAATAAAGGTGAGACTGAACATAATGATAATGAGAAAAAAAAATCTGATACAGAACAGAACATATTACCATAGCATCTGTTATTGCTACGGCATCGCTTTTCATCACCATGGTATCAGACCAGCCACCTTATTTAGCAACACAACCTTAAAACAACCCAGTTGCCTGGTGATAAACCCTCACCTTCACAGAGGAAAAGTTGTATACAGCAACAGTTTTTAATGTGCTCTGAATCTGCATGAAGTGCGCGTTTATATTTATACATGTTATTTCTTGTCCTTTTGTCCTTGTGTGTGTATATGTGTGTGTGTGTACCTGTGTGTGTGCTTTTTTGTGTGAGCAGGCACAGTAGAGGAGGATGAAGGAGACGATTTGCTATTGAAGTATGTGGATGAGTTCTGGTGGTTCCCCCACATGTGGAGCCACATGCAGCCTCACCTCTTCCACAACGAGTCCTCACTGCTGGAGCAGATGGTCCTCAACAAGGAGTTTGCTCTGGTTAGATGCACGCACACGCACACACACACACACACACACACACACACACACACAGAGACACGCGCACACATTTCTTGCAGCTGTCTATCTTGTTGCTGCTTTCTTCCTGTGTGTCCTTTTAATCATACACGCTTCCCGTGATTGCATTTTCTTCAAGGACGTCTGTTGCTGTTAGTAATTGTTATTTCTTTGCCACAGCAAATTGCAGACATGAGGTTCGCAGGTCAAAGCCACAGGAACTGTTCTAACTAACTTCACTTGGAGGCTGAGAGACAAAGAATACACTTTGTGTTACATATACGTGTTTAATAGGCAAAATAATTGCTGCCCAGAATATATTCACTTAAAGGTATTTTGTTCGGCCTGGGAAGTGTGATATTTTTATGCCACAGGACAACAACACAGGAATCCAGGTTTTGTGTCCTGTGTCTTACACGTTGTTAGGCTTGTAATGTGCTTTTCTTTCCACAAGGCAATACTGTAGAGAAAGCACATTGAAGGTAATGACTGTAAATGTTTTGCAGATGTGTGCAATATAAATACAGTTTATCTCTCAGTGTTCATAAAAAACATAATCAGTGTAGAATTACACATTGTGCAGAGCATATGTTCTAATGCAGATTAGATACATATTTTTAAGAGACTGGGTTAGATCCACATAAAAAAGGAGAAAATACATAATTTATCTTCATGTACTCATTTTGTAAAACAAAAGAAAATGCGTAAGATCCCTGTTGGGGAGTGAGGCACTTATTTTGATGGGCACACCTGAGCCCCTTTACTGTCTCCTGTTTAATCCACAAGGTCCGCAAGGTCGAGTGCTTTTGTTGCTCTGCCTTGTTTTCCTCTGCTTTCCTAGTACGTGTGTGTGAGTGAGTGCAGATGATTTGTATGACCGCGCTGCGTTGTGTCACACATGCAGTACAGTGTGAGGGGGGGGGGGAACGTGTTGAAGGTGAACGTGATCATAAAGTGTGATCCCTAACCCCCCATTGTACACGCACACACATACTCCACTCCCTCATCCCCTGACCGCCGATGCTTAGCTTTGACAGTCTGTGTAGGTGTGTGTCAGAGCGAAGGACAACACCATCAGTCTGCAAGATGCACCCAGCAACCATCTACCCTCACACCCCCACACATTCACATGCTCACGCAAACTTTTTTTTTTTTTTTAATTTTCAACCCGAAGGCCAGAATCGTAACAAACACAACACAAACCACAGGCTTCATTCTACAAGGTCAGACTGCTGGGCCCTGCGTGTTTATGTGCTTTATATCAGAGTTGTAAATGGACTATAACTCCTGTGTTTATGTACGGTACATAACACGTCTCTATGTATGTATGTCCTCTGCTCCCAGGAACACAACATCCCCGTGGACATGGGTTACGCCGTGGCCCCTCACCACTCAGGTGTCTACCCGGTTCACCTGCAGCTGTACAAAGCTTGGAGACGCGTGTGGAACATCCAGGTCACCAGCACGGAGGAGTACCCCCATCTCAAACCCGCCCGCTACCGCAAGGGCTTCATTCACAACAACATCATGGTGAGGAGACAACAATGTTAATCACATGTCTGTGAAAAGCCCCAGGGGTGCGCAAGAAAATGAGCTCATCCACGTGCACCTCCATGGATGCGCTTTGATCAGTTGACGTGTTTTTGTACATACATGAAAAGTGCACCTTTTTAACTACCTATATTTGTGACTGAACATCTTTTTTTTTTTTTTTTTTTGCTCAGCTGAATGCCATAAAGTCTGCCACAGGTCTTATTAAAAAATGTTTTCAGACCAGCATCTCAAGCATTATTATTCAATATATCTCAAGGTTCAAGGCACATTTGTCATTTTGAAAAGCTGGACTGCACAATAAAATGATGTAAGCTAGCCCCTTTATGTTATACACACATAGAACATTTTTTTTTGTGTTCTCTTCTGCTTTTATAACCTACTGTCAGGCTAGCGGTAGTAATAATTTAGCTATTGTTTCCACAGCTGGTGGATGTGTGTATCCCTAGACGTGAGTCAGTGTTGGTGCCGTGTGTAGACACATTTTATAAAATATGTTGGGCTGGCTGACAAAAGCGTAGATGTGTGTGCGGTTGTCTGACAAAAAGAGGTTAGTCAGGTTAGTCAGATAAACATGATTAATATCACAACAAAGTGCATTTTTGAAGAACTCCTGCATGTTATCTCGTGCCTGTCTTAACACAACTCCGCTGACTTTGCAGAGGTTGTGTATCAAACCCAGAAACTCAGAGCATGTTTATGTAGCGTCCTTGCCTGCCAGGAGGAAAAGAGATTTGCTTAATTCCTCTGACTGAAATTAAAACCATTAATTGTAAATTCTCAGAGCATCTAATGCAAAGCAAGCTGCTTGAGTGTCCGTTTGGATTTGTTGTTTCGCAGCTCTGTTCTTTTATCTTACTTTGAAAAACAGTTTTTTATCTACCGTCTCTTTCTTCAAATGTTTGCTGAATAGTAAATTGTGCACTGATTGTTTCTTGCGGCCTTAAACAGAAAATCAATGATGCAACGCGTGGTGTGTAACCTCTGTCCGTGTGCGCATGTGTGCGATATGAATTCTTTGACCTCGTCTCACCACAGCATGCTCAGCTCCATGTTGATTCAATATTTAATGGCCTCCTAATGTGGCTAAAGGGGTGAGCTTCACTGTGTACGCTTGCCTCTGTGCATCTGTACATTTGTGTGTGTGCTGGATGTGTATCAAGGAGTAAGGATCTAGCAATGAGGGCATCTTTATACTTTCATGCACCAATAAATAATTCATCAGTCACCGTTTGTGACAGCAATAGAATAAAACTCTTGTCGCCCATTTCACCGGAGAAAGTTGTCTTCATCCCTCCCTCTGTCTCTCCTCCTCCTCCTCTCCATTCACGTGTCAGTCAGGCTCTTTGTCAGGGTGCACAACTGCTCCCTTATTGACAAAAGAACCAATCACATCTGACACCAAAATTACCAGTCCATGTTGTTCTGCCGTATTTGGGTCGTGAGCAAACAATCTGAGCAGACAGCTATGTCAATTTCCTAATCAGTCCTAGATGTCTGCTTTTATTTCCTGACATGTTGTCACTGCGTCATAAAAGACAGCCACTTAATCCTACTTCCTCTCAATACAATACCGAACTGACAGTTTGACAGGCTATAATGTGTTATTATACATTATCAATAGTAAGGTATTGAGAAGCATCAGTGAGTTGCTGAATTAAATAACAAGCCGCTGAGCAAAAACACACATTTACCAAGCTTTACGACATGACACATCACAAAGAAAGACATGAAACAAGAGAAAAAACAAAAAGCAAAAACAAGTTTTCTAAAAGAAGAAAAGATTTTTGGAAGAAAAATGAGAAATACAGGCTGAACTCAACTTAAATCCCCAGCAAAAAGCACCCTCAAGCTCACCCTTGACCCGGGTCATGGATATAGCTGTTCTCGTTTTAATTGTCTGGAGTAAATTTTGTGTTGGAAGTTTTTGCTGTGCATGAAAATCACATTGGTAGGGGATCAAGGACACAATCAAATCAGATTTATTATTGAGAGCTGATGGCCATGTATCGTGAAAGTTTTTAAACTGAGCTTTCCTGGTTTTCTCAAGAAATTAAGGGTCTTACAATGCGTCGCTAATCATATTACTTACTTAAGAAATCACATATAACGCTGTCAGTTAACGTTGGGGCGCAGCACTTTCTGTCTCTATGGTCTCAAATTAAGTCAGCAGGTACAGCATCCAGCACTGTCCTTTAAAAAAAATTGTGTGGCGTGGACAACATGCCTCACTTCACCCCACTGCAGCTCGATTTTGAGGAATTTGTGGCAGAATTTTGTAAAAATTGGTAATACATTCAGTTGGGCATAATCCATTCTTGATTTTGTAAAATGCCAAATGAAAAAACAATTTCACCTCAAGGTCCGTTTAGTAGCTGCTCCGTTTTTTTCCATCATATCTTTTCTGTTCAATTTTCCATTTTTCCATCTGCCCTTTGGAGGCTTCTGTCCCATGTTAAAAGTAATCTTTATCATCACCAGCAGCAGAGGAGAATTCTGTGATCAGGTCGGAAGCACCAGAGCAGCCACTAAACGGACTTTGAGATGAGACTGTGAGAGGATTTATGAGATTAAGACTGTAATGAGAATTGACTTTGAAACTCAACCTTAAAGCCAAAATGACAGAAATGCCCTCAAAGTGCTGGAAAAAAACAGCAAAAACATGTGCATCTACAATTCAATAACAAGCGAAGAAGCTGATCAGCTGATGAAGTTCATCATGATATGATTTAAAGCTACACAACAGTCAACTCAATCAGTCAATCTTGAGGGGACATTCCTCCATCAGATTTCATTTACAGCGCAGTAGGAATACACAAATATGTGAGTATAGATCATTCAATATATTAAGACAATGAAGCAATGTGAAAGGAGTGTAGGAGAAGAGTGATGAGGATCATCTCTTGCTCCAAGACATTTCAAGCTGCACCGACTAAATAGCAAAGGGAGGCTAGGAAAAAGAGCCAACTTGAAACTTAGCTCATGGAGGCGGAACATTTTTCTGAGAGGCAGTTTGTGCGTGTAGACGCGTGCACCTCAGTGCAATGCGAACCTTCGATTTTGAGTGATTTCACCGTAACTCGGCTGGTGAGCTTTTGGGTTCGGATAATTCATCCAACCTCCTGACCTCACGTAAAGTTCCTCATGGGACATAACTCACAACCTTCACATCCTCTTTACCGTTCACATTTTTTCAGTGCCAATTTTTCTTGCAATTCTGTCGATTAATCTCTTTCCCCTCTGCCTCTCGCTCCATCTTTGTTTGCTCAGAGGAGGACAGGAAGTTGTCTTAAGGCTGTAAAATTGGTGTTTGTGTGTCTCTGTCAGCAGATTGAGAGCCACCCACTGGACCCACAGTATCGGAACAAATCAGACTAAGATATGGGGCTGTGTGTGTGTGTGTGTGTGTGTGTGTGTGGGTGTGTGTGTGTGTGTGTGTGTGTGTGTGTGTGTGTGTGTGTGTGT
>JBAJHX010000051.1:15549981-15564981 GCA_037176925.1 Amniataba percoides | reverse complement strand
CCCTAATTTGACTCTAATAGACCTTTTTCACAGCAGACATTTTGACTTGTCATTATCTGGAAAGCACAGGTGGAACTAATAACACTTAATGACGGCTCCATCCTGTCCAAAGCTGTGTCAGTGAGCACAATACCAGAAACCTGAAATTTAAACACAGAAATAGAAGGGAGTTTGTCTTATCAGTCACAGCTGTGCTTTTTAGCCCTTGACGAGTCAAAATGCCAGCTGTGAGAAAGGTCCATTACACTCAGCAAGAATTTGACTCGCAACATCTGTAGAACTGACACCTGTGCGTCTCCACTGCGATAGGTAACATTGCCATATGCTGGATGACACAACGCATCATAAAGTATCCCTGACCTGTTCTCCCGCCTGCCTCTCGTTTTCAGAAACTGCCACGTAGACAAGCTTAACTCTGTAGCTACGCAATTCATCCTGACATCTGTCATCTTCTGTGCTGCCGGCTCAATTCTTTTCTTGGTTTTAAGGCTTCTTTGTGTCTTAAAATCAGTGAGTGACCATTGCGTTTAACACGTTGAACTGGCTCTTTTAGTTTGCTGTTTAATCTCAAGTCATTGTTTCTTGCATGTGCCACTTACATGGGAACTCTTAAGCATCAAAGCATGTTTACTGGTGAAGGGGAGAGCTGTTGCATATGTGAAAAAAAGTTCTAGTCTCCTCTGAAGCAAAGCCTCAGAGGGGGCTACATTAGTCATTACAAGCGTACCACACGCAAATCCCTGACCACAATGTCTGCAGTAGGCTTGCATTGTGGGTAATATAGGTGGCAGGTTTTGACAAGGCAGGAAGGACAAAAGACAATATCTCCTTTTCTGCTGCATCTTCTGTTTTTTTAAACATGAGTGCGACAATAATATAGGGACAGCAGGATAATACCTGCTAATCATTCTTTCCTCGGTTGACTGTTCCTGTGTAAAGTGAAGATATGAAAGATATTAATAACTCTTCTTTTCATGTCTGTGTTCGCGTGTGTAGGTGCTGCCTCGCCAGACATGTGGCTTGTTTACTCACACCATCTACTATAAGGAATACCCTGGTGGACCTAAAGAACTGGACAAAAGCATCCGTGGGGGAGAGCTGTTCCTTACTGTGCTACTCAACCCAGTGAGTCAGAGAAACCACACACACACACACACACACACACACAATCAGGCACACAGACTTGCGCATGCAAATGGATATACGGAGTGAAAAACAGGGCGGACTGTTACTTTCTATTTTGATTTTTGCTCCTTAAAGAGGTACCAACTGGGTTCCCCGCTCTCTCTGTAAAGGTAACTTCCCCTCTGTCTGGTTCATTCTTTTTCATTTTTGCTTTGTGTGTGCATGTGTGTGTCTCTTTTCCTGTCAGGGGCTGCGTCTCACTGTGGAGCTGTGTTCATCTCCCCACTTTAAATTAGGTCTCACCACAGGGGGGTTGCTGTCACACACACACACACACGAACACACACACACGAACACACACACACACGCGCGTCCTACCCCCTCTCTCTTACCCCTGCTGCGTATGTCAGCTCAACTTGATTCTGCTTTGAATTAAGGAACAGAATTAGGTTTTGGTGGCAGTTAAGATGCTCATTCATGCGCACTTGCTCACGAGTGTATGTGTGCACGCAGCTAAAGGTGGGCATAGAAATTCCAAGGAATCATCCCTAAACAATCTCTCTCTCTTACTCGAGCCACGCACGTGCACGCGCTCAGACACACACAAAGATGTTCGTAGACCAGCAGTGGGCTGTATTGAAGTGTCAGGTAGAGGAGTGCTGAACTAGAGGAGCTGTCAGAACTCAGCGAACATCATAGAGTCAAATGCAGCTTCGCACAACAACCCAATCGAGCCCTTTCTTCTCCCTCTGCAACACTTTGTTTCTGTCTGTCTTTCTTTTCATTATTCTTCCTTTTTGTTATTCTTTTTTCATTTTCTCTCTTTTTTCTTGACGTCTTTGTTTAATGCTTTCTTTGTGTCTTTTTTCTGTCTTCCATTCGTCACTGTTTTATCTATTTAGATGTTTTCTTTCTTTCTGTCTGTTCTTCTTCTGTGTCTCCTCATGTCAGTGCATCTCTGTTTCTCCTTTGAGCACTGTGTTTTCAGTGCTTTAAAGTGATAGTGAAACATGACTTTTGCACAGAAATATTGAATAAGCTTGTTGTTCTGCTCTCAGTTGAGATGACAAAGTGGGAATCTGTTTATATCCTATTCAATACAACACTTATAATTGCTTAATATTTCTTGTCAATATCAAGTAGCAAAAAAAACAGTCCTTTGTCACAGATGAAGCAACTTGTTTCTCCTAACAGGGACAATGGTTCCATTACAGGCAAAGACACTGGTTAAAAAAGGGATTGTAATTACCTTTTTCTGTCTAAGGGAAGTGGAGTGATTTGGGGGGCTGAATTGCTTGTAATGTATTGTTACAGCCATTTTGAAAGTGCTCTTTTGAATAAATACTGATAGGGACTAATAATTATGTGCCAACATGGCTGAACAAACATAGGCACTATTGAGGAAGACCGGCGTTTTATTTTACCTTGGAGCTGAAGATAGCAGAGGTAAAGACTTTCTGGAGTTGCCCTGTAAAAAGGAAATGCCAAGGTTTTCAATTCCGAGGGGGCACTATAACATGAGGCTATTTTTTTTTTAGCAGGAGATTTAAAAGGAGGTCCATTAAAAGATGGCAGAATCTTTCCAGGCATGGAACATGCAGTCTGTAAAAATGACTGACATGACCAATTTCAATGTTATTAAAATGACAGACTTGCTCTTTTTATATTAATATAAATTTATATTAACCCACCTCCACATTAAAAGCTTTCCTGCACAAATAATCATACCGATCGCAGGCTGCCTTTTCGTTCCTAAAATCACCTGAAAGGATGCTGAAAGGGGCTTCTGAGATGATGGCTGCACTGAGTTCCTCCTGAATAAACACTCCCGCTACATAAACTCAAGGTACCAAATGATCCAACAGAGGGCTGCCCAAAGGCATGTACTAAACAGTTCATTGCTCAGATTCTTCAACCCACTGTTAGTGCAGACGCAGTGATAATATCCCGATAAATCTATCAAGATACTTTTCACGTCTCTTTAGAGATGTATAAGACAGCCCAATAGCCCAAAAGTATAGCTTGAGAGTAAAAAGATGTAATCATTGAATAAAATGTAATCAGAATATTTTCATATGCCTCATTGATAGGAGTCATTCATTATGGACATTCATGTTACATGAATTTATTGTGGAGCTGCCAGACATTGCAAAAATTATGATACTAGCACATAATTCCTCAGCAAACACATGAATGCAGGGCACATGATGCACTAATTGTGATGATAGTAATGATGGCCCTGCTAATGATAACAATGACCTGAGATGTTGTGGTTTTAAGTGCAGCTATTATAATTTCAAGTTTGGTGTAGCTCATTATAATCATAAAAGTTATGTATTTCTAGAATAGCGCTGTACAATCTTAATAGCTGTATTTCTTTAACCCAGTTTCCTTCACTGGGTTACAGATTGCAATTAAAACAACAACACAATTAGCAATATTAGAAAAATACTGTAGACATACATAAATAAATAAAGCAAGTTCTACAGTATATCAGGCAAAATCACAGTAGATTTAATTCATTTTATAGGCTTGTCAATCCTATTTCTTGCGATTGTATAAAAACATTGCTTTCTAATAATGATATCATATTGCAATACTTATCATACTCAAATGACATGAAAATCTATATTCCCTCACTAAAATGTCACAGTCGTCTCAGCTGCATGTTGGTCTTGGGTAGAGGCAGCGCTCTTTGTGTGGCTCTCATTTAATGTAAGTTATCCCATCTAGTTTTCATTATGGCGTACCTCGCAAACTCTGCTCCATCAAAACATGTCATCCAATTTTCGGCTTATCACATTGTCATCATTATATTTTTTATTTCTGCTGTGAATGAGCTGTATGTTCCTGAGGTGGTGATTAGTGCTGAAGTATTTTTCTAGATAATTGAATTTGAGTATCTGTGTGTGTGTGCGCGTGCACGCATGTGCTACATTTGTGTAGTTGTGTCAGTTGATAGCCGCTCAAAGGACAAAGGACCTAACAACATTTTTGCTCCCATCAAAACTGAGGTAATCTCAACATGAGCTCACAAACCAAGAGGGATGCCTCCTGCGTGCTCACTCTCCCTCTCTGTCTCTTTGACACGCACACACACTCATATATATTACATAAGGGTTTGAATTTCTTCTTGAAAGCCAGAAACACACAGAGGCTAATTACATTTTTTCCTCTCTGTTTCCACAATCTTTTGTCCTTCTCTCTCACTGCCTCCCTTTCTTCATCAGCGTAATAAGAGATGAAACTCTCCCCTTGTTGTATCTCTTAATGAAGAGACCTATTAAACATAAAAGCATTTTAAGCGCTAAATGAGAGCTATCCACCATGACGCGCACACACTCACACACACATATATACAGCGTGATGATTTATTTTCGCTTCTGCCTGCTATGTTTCCATTTACAGACGCAAAAGCTTTCATTAGTGTGTGCACTTTGTTCGTGTAATCAATAGTGTTCTGTGGCTCACTGCTTTAGTCCCCCGGGGTGTTCCTATTGTTTGATGAGCTGCACATTGGTAACATTGTCACTTCCCATTCAGTGACTTTAAATCACATTTGGCCTGTGGTGGCAGCTCACCACTGACAGCAACCAACATATTGGGTGTGTGCGTGCGTGCGCGCATGCGTGTGTGCATGTGTCTACGTGCGTTTGGATACTTTTGCATCATCCCGGGCTGCATCAGCGATCATCGAGCTCCCCGTCTCACATAAGCTCGACAATCGATTTGACGACCTAGACTCTGCAAACAGCCAATAGGGCACAAGTCATTCCCCAATAAATGGCCAGAGAGATGGCGAGAGAGTGGGGGGAGAGAGAGAGAAAGTGAGAGAGAAGAGGACATCATAGGGGTGCAGGGGAGGGTGGCGGGGGGAGCAGGGTGAGAAGGTGGCAGACAGATTGAGATTTAATTTTCAGGTCACGGCATCTTGTGTCACTTGAGAATCCAGACACATACAGAGGGGAAGCGATGCACATACACACACACACACAAAGAAATACACACAAAGACATACACACAAACACACACCAGTGCATATGTTGTATGGGTGTCAGCATCCAAGTATCTGCGTATCTGCGCATGTGTATGTTTGTATAAATGTGTGTCTAGCTGACATAAGCAGAGCTGTAGACATATATCAGGGCTGACATTTAGCGCTTAGCTCTGCCACTAAGCTTATTAGCCAAACACCAAATATCAGCACAATCTCCCTCCCTCATAGCCCCCACCCTCCTTGCAACCCCTCCTCCCCCCAGTACTAACCCCTCATATCCCTCACCTCTCTTCCTCTCCTGTCCAGGGCTCTGGTGGCCCTCTATCTCTCTTCATCTCTGTCATTTTCAGTCTTTTTTTTTCTTTCAGCGGGTTCGTGTCGACTTTGCTCACACATGTGAATCTTTTCCACACCTCTTTTTGTCTCATTTCCACTCCTTCCTCCCCCTTTTTTTGTTGGACTCCTGCTGATTGCTACTGAAGATTTTGGCAGCTCATCAACGCATACAGGTTCTCAAGCATAGAATCGTGCACACACACACACACACGCACACACAGACACAATAAGCTTCAATCCAAACAGAAGGAGAAATTACAAAGTGAGAGTAAAGCAGTGAAAGACGGCAGAATGGAAAGGGCCAGAAGATGTTGACTGGAGCAGGCAGAATAAATTGAATCGAAATCATTTGCTGTATTGACGTTCAGCTTTCAATTATCCACTGATGAGACAGAGACAGCGAGATGGACTGTGAGAAAAAGAGAGAGGGAGAGAGAGATTGAGAGACACTGGAAGAGCAAAAAGGGGAGAGAGGACAATGACACTGAAGGAGGGAGAATGAAACTGGGAGGGTGGGGGGGGGTGTAGGCTTCTTTTTAGTAGCAATAACAATTCAATCAGGGAGAAATGTATGTGGAACTAAGTGGTCTGTAATGGGAAACAGGCTGCTACAGCTACACAATGAAGGCAGAGACAGACAGGCAGCGAGAGAGTGGTAGGCAAGAGGAAAAAGGATGGATGGATAGATAGGGTCAAGTTAGACAGACAGACAAAAACAGCAGGGTGGAGGGTGGCGGTCCATCCTAAACCAAAGGCCACTAAAACAAGCAATTTCTTCAAAAATGCAATCATGTTAGAGGGGATTGGAACATGTCACCGACTCAAATACATGACTGGTGGTTCTCTTAATCCTCCACGACATGGCATTTGTGAGCGTATGTGGGTGTTTGTGTGCCCGCGTGTTCATGTGCTTCATGGATTTTGAAGAACATCGCTCCATGTTGGACTGACATGCTTCATCAGAGCATCTAGGTCAGCGTGAGATCGGAGAGAGGAGGGTTAGGGAAAAAAGAAAAAAAAAGAAACGAAAACAGAAAAACATGAAGTGACTTTTTGGAGCAGACGAGAGAGAGAGAGAGAGCAAGACGTTAAAAGGACGAGAGAAGAGGGAGGAAATGAAGCTGCGCAGGGGCAATGAGAGGAAAAAGACATGGGACAAAGATTAAAAAAGGGAGGCTGTGGGGTATGGTTGATTTCTCTCATTTCTACACTTCTCTCTCAGGCGAGTCCCAAGTATGATTTGAGCCCAATTCTGGTGTTAAATTATTAGCAAAGTATTCTTTATTAAAGGCACAGAGGGGACTCAAAGCAATCCAATATTCAGGAAATGAGACGTGGCACCAGATGCAGAGAAAAGGTTTATATGGTTCAGTTAATTGAATTCTTAGCCACAGTGAGTTCTTTCACCAAAAGGGTTTGGGGCTTGCACGGAGTCAGGAGATTAACACTCTCTCAAGTGTTTTTTTTTTTTTGTGTGTGTGTGTGTGTGTTTTTAATTCAGACTCACCTTTCCCTTTGTTACCCACCGCTCTGTACTTTTCCCCCTCTCTCTCTCTCTTTTCTGCAGTTCTCCAATTACAAACACAAATCATCTTCTCTCTCCCCCTTTGTTTAATTTGGCAGTCAGCGCTTAAGCTCCATAATGAATGTTTCCATGTTCAATAACACCCAGATTCTCCCTCTCTCTCTCTCTCTTCCCCCTCTCGCTCGCACCCTCTGTCTTTCATGCACACACACACACACACACACACACACACACATACAGTACGCCACGTCCCCTCACAGCCTGAGTCAGACATCATAGCGTATTGAGTGGTTTGAAGGGAACATAAATCACTTTTTGATCACCTTGCCGGCTGTCAAAGAAAGCACAAAACACCACAAAAAGGCAGAGGTGGGAGACTTTGAAATGGTTTATAGCATCTTATTTACTCAGGTCAGATTTGTCAGCATTCAGTATATACCAGTTCAAAACCTTTTCATTTTCTAACATTCCTGTCTGCCCCACCCCTCCGTGGAAATCGTCTCAAACCTAAATGTGGCTGTATCTTTCCAGTGAGGCATTTAATTTTACACATTTCTAAGAGCAGTGTTTCAAACTCTCCTTTAATGTTTTGAGGACAGAGGTTTCTTTTTTTTTTTTTTTTACTTTACAATTAATTGGAGAGGAGAAGCAAACATTTCTCTCTGGCTTGTGTTTCTGTTGCTGCCGCTCGTTCCTGGCTGAGTGTTTGGTGATGCCTCGACAAGGGTTCCACGTTGTTGCTCTAGAATCAGCTAGATTGATACGAAGCAGGCGAGGCTGGGATGGGTAGCTGCACACACAAATGCACGCACAAACACACACATGCATAAACAATATCGCTGTCACACGCACATGTAGAAAAATGTATCTGACATGCATATCCTTGCTCCTCTCTCTTCTCTCTGTTGTGTTTTCTTGTCACAGAGACACACACACAACTTGCCACACACGTCTGGTCCCTCTTTCTCCCTCCCACAGAGTCTCTCTTTCTCACACACTCTCTCTCACACACACACACACACACACATTCAGTATTCGGGGGTGATCAGTATTCTGAACAGCTTTCCAGGTCGGCCGGACGCTGATCCATCAAACCCCGACACTGTGTCGCTTTGTATCTACGGCAACCTTCAGCGTTAAAGAGGAGCACCGACAGTCCTCTGTCACCAGGAAATTCGACTGTGCACGCCACTGTGTGTCTCCCTATGTATGTGTCTGTTCACATTCATGGGCATTCTCCCAAATACACTCACACAGAGACGCACACATGCTCAGATCCACCAAATAATTCATATCTTAATGGCTGATGTTACCGTTTCAACCAGACGCTTTACGTTCCCAAGCTCCCTCCAATCACAAAAGAAGCCTGCGTATGTGTGTGTGTGCCTGTGTGTGTGCGTGCGTGCATTTGTCTGCAGCAGCTATCTTAGCTTGTCTCTTTGATCAGCCTATAAAAGCACTGAGGCGTGGACAGATAGCCTGGACCAACACACTATCGCTCCTTCACTTCCTCTGAGCCTCTCCCTCACACACATTAACCGTCATGAACACACGGCCGACACACTCTGAAGCACTTTCCCGTGTGTGGCTGCATCTCTCCCATCACCCAGCGGCTACGAGGAGTATTGTGCCTGCTCCTCTGCTTTATCTGTCAGGAGCGTTGAATACATCAGTTTCCGTTTATCTGTTCTCCCCTTTATACTCGAAACTGTATTGTGCTGAAAGTTAATGTATAATCCTACATGACAAAAGTGAGTGTGTCACTTTGCAAAGTGATAGCAAATATTGATGCACGGTGGACGGCTGCTCCGTTAGTGACTTTAAAACCATCACACACTGAGAAATAATCTGTTTGCTTTCCACTGCAGTCACAACAGCAGTAATTAGATTTACTGCGCCGCCTCAGTTTTTCAGAAACATGGGAACTTGGGAAATGAGATTTTGACTTTATCACAATTTTGCACAACACAATAAGTACGTATTTCCTTCTCCCCTTTCTCTTTTCCTCTCCGCCCCTTCTGCTCTGTCTCTGTTCCCACCACCTAGATCAGTATATTCATGACTCACCTGTCTAACTACGGAAATGATCGACTGGGTCTGTACACGTTCGTCCATCTGGCCTCCTTTCTTCGCTCGTGGACGAACCTGAAACTCCACACGCTCCCACCCCTGCAGCTTGCACACAAGTACTTCCAGCTTTTCCCTGAACAAAGGAACCCACTCTGGCAGGTGTGTTTGCCCGTGTAGTTTCCCACATGCATGGGCTTGTGTGTCTCTGCACTTTTCTGTACATTTTTTCGGTGCATTTCCAGGCACTGAGATAATCTTATTATGTACATTCAGAGATATTCAGGAGGAAAACAGATAGTGTGGTGCAGAAAGTGAATCCCATTTTCCTTTGTACTTTAGGCCCATATATTAGTTCATATTTCATCAGCGGCAGAAGAGCTATTGAGATCCTTAACTTTTTAAAAGTAGAAGTACCATGTTGTGAAAATACAACACATTCAAAACTTGCTAAAGTAAAAATACGTAAATATTATTAGCTCAATATATCAAAGGTAAAAGTACTGTTGTAGATCTTTATGGTTGAGTTCATTTTAACTACCTCATGTACTGGAGGTTTAATGCAGCAGTGTATCATAATCTATAATATCATCATATATTTGTAGCTTCAATGTCCTTTGAGAACCACATACCTCTGAAATGTACTTTTCATCTTTGTGAAGATGCATTTTCCAACTACTCTTAAACTTAAATTGTTTATTTAGCTTAAGAAGTCGAACAATTTTCTCATCACAGAGGAACACTTAATCCTTAAAGTTTACCAGAAACATTAAAATTAAAAATGACCAAATCTAAGGATAGATGGTTTTATGTTATCTCAGAAACTTGGAAAAGTGGGCAAAAATGAGCAATTTAACAGATTTTTAAAATCATTTTATATTATAAATGTATTTTACCACATTTAATAGTAAATGTTTTTGCCAGTGATTTATTAATTTTGTTGTGGGCATCTAAGCTTCTGCCTTGGATTTGAATGGACTGGATTATGGACAATATTATTTAAAAAGGTATATGGCAGCACAATTCAGGCTTATATGAATTTGTTGTGCTGTGTAAGGCATGTAGGTTAGGAACAGTTGTGCACATGACACAATGACAAAAGTGTTTCTATTAAAAAAATGTATCAGTTCAATGTAGATGTATGATCATGTATGATCATGTATGTTTTTGTACTTGTCACTTATCACTTGAACCTCTGATCGTCTTTATGTGGCATTTCAGAATCCATGCGATGACAAACGGCACAAAGACATCTGGTCTAAAGAGAAAACCTGTGACAGGTTACCCAAGTTCATGGTCATAGGACCACAGAAAACAGGTGAGCTACACACAAATACACACCCGACATGCACATGCAACAAAGAGTCTCCCTCTGTGTGCCCAGGTGTCTAGATCCTCAACATCAGAGCCCATTCATTTAATCCCCCTTGCTCCTTTGGTCCTGTCAGAGGCAGACAAAGGAGGCTCTTACCTCTTTTCTTCCACCCACATACTATCTACTTCAGATGCATAGAGATACAGTACTGAGCTACCACCCTCTCCCTCTTTCCTCTTCTTACTTTGTCTCTGTCAAAGAGACAAAAAGAGAAAGAGATTATTAAAAATCTGTATTCAGTTTTTGGACCCATAGTATTCCATTCATGTAAGTTCAGGAATTCTCATTACTGGTGTTTGGTGAGAGAGGTGTCGGGGTCCAGTAATGCTGCTAATTAACCAGGTGATAATTTCCTAAATGGGAGGAGGGGTGTGTATAGCAACATTGGCAGGTCAGCCATGACTACAGTCTAATCATCTTATTGAAGCATATGGCCCGCATGTCAGAGATCTTGACAGAAATAGAAACAGGATGTGTGGGAGTAAGAGTGAGGGGAATGGGGTGAAAAGATAGCTGCTGAGGGTGAGACAGAGGGCATGACCAGAGCCCCGGTGTTGATTGGTGTCAAACGGTTTTGAATCACTTGATGGGGAGGCCTGTGATCTTTGCAGATACACACGCACATAGTGTATTCTCAGCAAGATATAAATCTTGCGGAGGGAAAAATAATCCAGTATGGATCAGTGGATGACAGCCCTCACACATGCTGACACACACACACGCACACACACGCACAAACCACTCTCTGCAGAGCTGAATTAACGAGCCAGTTATGAATTATGCTCTTTCTTCCAGGAACGACAGCACTTTATCTTTTCCTACTCATGCATCCCTCCATCTCCAGTAACTTCCCTAGTCCAAAGACTTATGAGGAGGTCCAGTTCTTCAACACCAATAACTACCACAAAGGAATCGACTGGTAAGAATGCACATACACACACGCACGCACATGCGCGTGCGCACACACACACACACACACGCACTTACCCCTATATTTCATTTTCTCTCTCTCTGTGCCTTTTATTAGCCAGAACCTAAGGTGAAAGAAAAGATTATAAACAACCCTTTTTCATTTTGGGGAATTTGTTTTAGACTGCAGTGTGTCTTGCAGACTTCAACGATACATTAAGCAGTTCAAAACAGTTCAACAGCGTCTTCAAAATGATCTTTTAAGCCTATAAACATGAGCCAACAGACATATGGCTGCCTAAATTGACCCATAAATGGGTTACTTAGCTGACAGAGACACAGCTGGTGCAGTCTCCGAAGTCATCCAGAAAAGACTTAACTCTGAAAATTGTCCATTATAAACACTGTTCAAATTATATTGTCACGTTTATTTTAAGGCTCATTTTTGAAGCACAGATTAAGGCCATAACTTGGTGACTTTAGAGCTTACATCTGACTTTGAAGAATTTAGCAGGGTACACTCCGAGTGACTGAGTTTACGGTGATGCTGTGGCGCTCGTGTATGAGCGGTGTCTCATGAGTGTGTGCCTGTGTATTTATATGTGTCTTCTCAATTTTCTGTGTGTCTGTTGCCTCAGGTACATGGAGTTTTTCCCTGTGCCCTCTAATGTTAGCACGGACTTCCTGTTTGAGAAGAGTGCTAACTACTTCCCCTCGGAGGAGTCCCCACGGCGTGCTGCTGCCCTGCTGCCCAAGGCAAAGATCATCACCCTGCTCATCAACCCCTCTGACAGGGCCTACAGCTGGTATCAGGTACGTCCACACACTCGGAGAATCAGATGCCAGTGACTGATTCTCTGCAGCTGCTCGCTTCATCGTATGACATGTTTCATCTCTCTATTGGTTTTAATGATGTTCTTTATCCGAAATTGTGCTTGGAACTCTCAGTGTGGAGTTAATGAGCATGTTTTATCTATACCTGTCAATGTGAGAAATGTCACCAGATCCTGAAATCTCCTGCTTATGTCTGTTTGATTAATGGGACATGAATGTCAACAATGTGCCAGCTCAAATGTTATGTCTTTTCCCCCATTAAATATCACCTGTCATGCAAAGAATGTGAATATATTACCTGATGTTTAAGGGAATGAATCAGACCGGCTGTGCAGTAAGAGTGAGTGCTTTGAAGCTTATCTGGCTATATCTGCTTACCCTCCCAGCATCAGAGAGCTCACGAGGACCACGCAGCCCTGCAGTTCACATTCTATGATGTCATCAGCGCAAGACCGGGAGCACCAGCCGAGCTCCGCTCCCTGCAGAGCCGCTGTCTCATCCCCGGTCTCTACTCCACACACCTCGAGAGATGGCTCACTCACTACCCTGCCAACCAGGTACGGGCGCCGATATAGACAATTGCACTCTATTTCACTGCAATACTAAAACCATGTGCAGATTGTACAGTATGTTATTTTAAAACCCTGCATGTCAGATGAGATTTGTTGTTCACAACCTTTGAAGAACAACAGATGAGATTTACTTTTGAGATCTTTACAATCTTGACATCTTGACATTTATTGTGTTCCAGGCTATAATTGAAGGAATGATACCTGTATCTATGTGTGTGTGCACATGTGTGTGTATTTTGAAAAGGGAATTATCAGTATTACACCACCATAAAATAGTTAATTACTTTTTTAGGTCAACTAAATGAGATATAATGCACTAAGCTGTTAATAGTAATCGAGTTGATAGTACCCAGGCTTACAGCATGAATCTCTCTGTGTGCAGGTGATGATCATAGATGGCCATCAGCTGAGAACTGACCCTGCAGCAGTGATGGATGAAGTCCAGAAGTTCTTGGGAGTAACTCCTCACCTCAACTACTCCCAGGCCCTTACGTAAGTCTCTCTCGCTTTCTCTGTTTAGTCTCTTCGGTCCATGGCATCAGGGTAAGGGCATCCTTCACCTGGTGTGCACCATAGATAGAAATGATAGTACAGATTCAAGCTTTAATAAGACTTCAAATCCAAATCTGTGTGAAGCCTGACATCTGCTGGTGAACAGCAGGGTACTAAACCGGCCAACTTTGCCAGTCTTCAGTGACAGGTGGTGTCATTCCCTGAAAAGTACAACAGACAGTGACATCACCTGGCACCAAAGATCAGCCAATAGCAGATGGTCAGCTACTTGCTTTGAGCCATTGCGTGTCTGCCTTCACAGACATTTAGGTTTGGGGACCACATCTGAAGGAATTGTGGTCACAACTGAGAGAGCAAGATCGATAAAGGATGCAAGATGAACAAGAAATGATGAGACAAAAACGAGAAAAGAAACAGTAATAGAGACCGCAATGGAAAATTATTAAAACAAGGTGGGTGTAACTTAGCAGTACAATGAATTTAGCAATATATGAATTTGCTCCAGCAATCATAATATGATGCCTACTCTTGCCAAAAGACAGTCAGGAGGTAAAGTCTCTGCCCCCTGATCCACTGGCCCGAAATCAAATCCCAACAGAGCATTGACTGTCTCACTTACACTGCCTGCCTGTCTGTGTTACAGCTGTCTGAATAAATAAAACTACAAAAAAGACAATAGTTACTAAAGACCAGCAGAAACAACCAACTGAGGTGCAACCTCATCTGAACAATTCAAAACAACATTGTGCTCTATTTTGTAATACAAATATAATACACTGTCCAAAATGTGTTATTTTTTTATTATTAAACCTGTGTTGGATTGGATGCCTAAAATATTCATGTCAAAACAATTCTTTCAATAGGACCTAAGAGAATTAGCTTTGGCCTGCTGATGTCCTGTTTTAACTCATTCTTCATTACTGCATATTTTGCGGGTGAGTTTGGGAGGAGCGGTAAACTGTTTATTTCTCAAGCACCACTCATCAGAATGCAATCTGCCTGCAAGCCCTCAAATCTCCAGACATGGACATCTAAAATTTGTAGCTCAGATTGGGACAGAGAGTGCCTCTGTCTTGAATCACAAGCCCACATGCATACAAATAATTTGTAAGGAGATGCATTTTGACAGAATAATAAAGAAACTGTGTGTGTGTGTGTGTGTGTGTGTGTGTGTTTGTGTGTGCATGCGCGTGTGTGGTTCTGAGTGTGTGTTTTGGGTGACGACTGAGACAAAAAAAAGGCTTAATCTTTCTTTTCTCCTCCTCATTCTTTTGACATGGCAGCGGTCTGACAGATCCTCAACACTGCAGCCTATTTATTTAATCCCCCTCTCCTTTCTTCCTCCTGTCCTGTCAGAGGAAAACTGAAGGAGAACCACTTAACTCTTTTTTTCTCTTTTATTCACCCACTGATGCATGCAGATAAAGAACAATATTTGCATCTTTCAGTCACATCCACATTAGCATTTGTATTCTGGCTGTCAAATAGCAGTTAACAATGTGCATCTTTCTACCTCTCCTCCAGCAATAACTGTACAGCAATTGCAAGGTACTTAAACATACTTACATAGAAATTACAACAAAAAAGCATATTATACATGCAATTATTATCCATGCAGTAGACAACATAAATTAAGTAAACATATTTGTATCTACAAACATAGGTACATAAAAAAGATAGATAGATAGATAGATAGATAGATAGATAGATAGATAGATAGATAGATAGATAGATAGATAGATAGATA
>JBAJHX010000051.1:15513607-15540057 GCA_037176925.1 Amniataba percoides | reverse complement strand
TTAACACCATCCAAATTCTTGCCACTCGTGAAGAAGAAATCATCAAAATAAGTGCTAATGACTTAAATGAGAGAGAAGACATGTTTTTGTCTCCCCAAAAAAAGTGAAAAAAAAAAAAAAAAAAAAAGACACCCATGCCTTGTCCACTCGTCAGATTATAACTTGCATCACTGGATATTCAGGTCATGGCATCAGTTTTTCATGACTCCTGTATACTGTTAAATCAGTGATCACTCGAGTAAGTCATAAGAGTTTTTGCCTCTGATCGAGAGGTCACTTTTTTCAGTTCGTCATTAACCTTTCATCGCCTTTTCTCTTTTCTGTCATCACGTCCAATCGTCTTGCGTATCCAAGAGCTGAAGGCAGAGACTTTGGTGTAGACCCCAGGGGACTGTTGTGTCCGGCAGGCATGGCCCCAGGACGTGACCCCATAAACTACCCAACCCCCTCCCGGATGCTCACACACCAACGGACCTCCACTGTCACCGCGGCAACTGTCCACACGCCTCTCTGACTCGAGGCTGCCAGCGCAGAGCATGCGGCTTGTGAAGGCACTGTGAAAATGCTGCTGGCAGTGACGCCGAGGAAGTAAGGAGAGGGGCGCCTGCTGAAGGGTCTTAGAGTATGAGTGGCCTGAGAAAGAGATAGAGCGTTAGGTTTTAGAATGAGGCGTGTGGAAGAGTGTGTGTGAGCATCTAACGAGTTCATGAGTGTCAAAAGGTCGGAGAGTGATTAGTTGACCACCAGCACAACTGCAGACTGAAATAATGACTCTGCTGCCTTTCTGCTGCCTTTTATAACAGACCTTTGCAGACAGACACCAACCACCAGCAGGCTGACAGTTTTGGTGACATGTATGGCTAATTATTGAAGATGATTGCAATGACACTTGGTACAGGTTGTACATAATCCCTAGAGGGTAAAGTCTAAAAAACTAACCTTTCACCGAGAGATGTCATCAGATCAAACTCTGTGTTTAAACAGACACCTTGGTTTATTACAAAACACCTGTGTGATGATAGCGTGCTAAAAAAAAAAAAAACTTAACTATGATCGTAAACTGCTTAAAAATCAATATGCTAGTGTTACAAGATTTTCATTGTGAGCACCACTATGCTTTAAAGCCTCACAAAGCCAGTGGCGTTGTTTTGGCATTAACTCATGTGAAGTACACAGCGTTCTCCTTGTACTTGCCTTGTGCCAGATTTTTTTTTGTTTGTTTTAAAGTTTGCCTCACGAGTGGGCAGCAGACTCGATCATCATTCTTATCAAAGGCTCGCTTCTGTCAGGCATCTGGTTTCTGGCAAGAGAAGCTGTTTTCTTTCATTTCATGACGGTCCTCTGACATATCTTTTTCTGCGTTTATTCCTTTAATCTCCTAAATGCAGACCTTGTCAGTGCTAACTTTACTTTTGGCATGGTAAAAAACAACCAGGGGCAACAACGAAAATTATCCCCCCAGAGCATTCATATTAACACAGACTGCTGAAAACCAAAACCAAGCCTATATAGTCTTCTTTTTTTTTCCTCCAGGCTCTCTCCATGACTACATAGTGTCATTAACTTGCAATGGTAGCTTGAGGCGGCATGTATGTGCAAACGCTGCTTGTGTGTGTGAGTGTCTGTATCAGAGTGGCAGACAGCCAAGCGCAAACAGCTGTACAAAGCAGACATCTTGCCTTAACTTAAACAGCATTTTACCAATAACACTCTCTAAATAGCTCTTGTTGTCATCACACTTAAATAAACTAAACCCCGCCCCCCAAAACACACACACACTCAAATGTGAATTCAGCCAACATTACGTGAAAACAGAGAACATGTTTTTGCATAAGCGTGTACTGTGACCTTCTGCAGTCCTTTGTGACTAAGTTGCTATGACTGATGACATCAGCATGTAATTTAAAGATCACTAACAGATGTGTGTCTGTTTACACAGTGAAGCGTATGGACAGATACAGAGCATGAAGTCGAACAAGTGCAATTACTGGTGAAAGACTGTCTTCTACTAGACCCTCAAAATAGCTTGAATATGGTTGGACTACTATTGTGGATACAGCACATTTGAAATGCATCTGCTGAAATGGATAATAGACTTTACTCCAATACTGAATGTGCGTGATTTGATTTTTTTCTTCACTGACCCATTGTTTTATTTTATTGTATTGTTTATAGATTATTTCCTATGCTCATTTAAAATAGTAACCTATTCAGATCTTCTACTATTCAACTCTCCTGGACTTAATTTGAGGTAAATATTATTAAAACTCTGCATTCATTTAAAGACAGAATTCAAAGTCTCTGAATTTGGATTTTAAAAGGTGTGAAGAGGAAAACACCAAAATGAACAAATACCCCTCCTCATGGAAGTTTCTTGTGAAAATGATTATGGAGAAAAACACTGGAAACAAGCACTAACTCAAATTACACTGGATCTGCATTTTAGAGTCATATTGTTTCTGCACTGCCTTTAACTTAAAACCAAAAAATGTATGCTTTTTTTTTATACCTTCTCAGTGGCACTGACATTTTAAATATAACAATTGAGAACTTAAACAAACAAGAATGAAGAGACATTTTGTCGTGTTTTGCACATCTGGGCCACCTCCCTTTGACACATACTCACCTGTGTCACCCCAGCCAGTAATGTGACAGTTGCTGGCTTGTTTGAGCACTCTCTCTTTCCTCACGGGCAGACAAGCAGGAAGAACATGACGGCTGAATGACACACACTCTCCCGGCATCTGGCCCACGGCCCCCGGTGACAGGCGCACCAGGGCCAGGTCATAATCGTTGCTATGGGAGTGGTAGCTTGGGTGGAGGACAATGTGATCAACGGCGTACTCCTCTTCATGCTCCTCCGGGACGAGGGAGTGGTAGTCGCCCACTCTAACTTTATACTGCTTGGTGCTGTTTCCGTACCTGCAGAGGGAAATAGAGGGATAGATTGAGAAAGGCCATTAGAGAAAGAGGGTGTGTGTGTGTGTGTGGAGTGTATATGAGTAATTCTGCTGCCTGTACCATGAGTGATAAAATTACGAGCTCTGGCAACAGTTACCTCAGTGATACTTCATCTTGAGCTGGAAAAAGTACAAGTATGTTAGACTGAACACACACACAGTCATAAAATATGCTCTGCTTTGAGTAGTAAAGTGGATTTTCTGGGTTTTTCTCTGCATGTTTTAGGTTCATAGTTGTATTCTCTCAGCTGTGTTTTGTTTATGTTAACAGTAACTGAGAACTTCACACAGGATCTCATAGCTATTTTGCAAACCTTTGAAAATCAGTTGGTACCAACTTTTCAAATGGTCTGCATTGTGCCTTGTTTAGTTTTCTTGCTTTTGACCTGTTTTCTGTATTTTCTTGTGCCTTGTGTTCTTGGTGTTATTCTGCCTGTGTTTCTTGTACCCCTTGTGTTTTCTCAGCCTGGTGTTATCCTGTCTTGGGGTTTTGTGTTCAGTGTGTTCTGGGTCTTGGTGTTCTGGGTGTTTTTTCACGTTCCTTGTGTCCATCTCGTCTCTTGCTCCGTGTCAGTTGTTTCTTGTTTCCCTGTCCTTGTATTCTCAGTGTGTTCTCTGTCAGTTTTGTTCCCACTTCCTGTTTTATTGTGTATTCTTGCCTCTCCTCACTTGTTGAGTACTTTACTTCCTCTACTTCCTTGTGTGTTTCCCTCCTGGTTAACCTGCTCTGCCCCAATTAGTTTCACCTGTCCCCTGTTAGTCTCCTCACCTGTTTCCACTTCCCTGTCCCTCACTGTGCATATATACCAGTCCGTTTCTCTTTGCCTTTGTTGTGCCATCTGTGAATGTCACCAGCCCTTGTGTGTTCCTGCCTCGTCCACCTTCCTGGGTCTCAGCTGCACTTTGCCCTGCACCTACGCCTAACACTAGCGTATATACTGTATAATGTTAAGAGGAAGCAGAAAAAGAAAATGGGTTTTTATCTGTTATTTCAATAATCTGCTATTTTTAACTCCCATTTTTAGACTTTTTTGGCAGAATGTTGTATTTATGGTCTGCATTCCCCTTGAGGACAAACCTAAAAGTTTATGTAACCAGATACACAGCATTTATTTTTCTCTTCTGTGTACTGTCGTGTAATAGTTATAAATTCAGTTCAATATAAATCATGACTCAGAACACTTCTTGCACTCCTTCTGGGAGCTAAACAAATGAAAACTTGGACAGAGAATAACTTTGGGCGAGAATGATAACAACAAATTTATCATTATGTCTGTGTGTTTAGCTTTTGTCTGACTCACAGGTTGACATAATGGAGTGTATCCACGCTTTTCATTGATTTGTTGGAGATGTTTAGCAGTGGAGTGGGAGAGAAGAAGAAGAGAGGGGTAGGGTGAGTTAGGGACGAAGACATGGCCAAAGGGGAGGGGAGGGAGGGAGGGAAAAGGAGGGAACAGGACAGGAGTGAAGAAGGAGGCCTTTCGAGAGAGCCAACTCTGTGTGTCCAGTTACAACTGGTAGAGTGTTTCCGGAAAGATCTCCTGACCTGGAATACCACAACGTTCCTGGCAGAGCAAAGACACTGCTGACCAGTCATCTACGTATAGTACATACCATCTCCACACACACACACACATACACACACACACACACAGTTTGTGACTTCATCTGGGAAAAGCTAATGTGGACTAGTTGGCTAAAGGCAAAATGTCAGGATTCAATGGAGTGCAAATGTGTTGCCTAAATTACCTTTCACACATTGTTGTTGTTGCTAAAAGCAGTTAAAAATCTGACAGAGTTATGTTACTGTTAGAAAGCTCCCAGCTGTACAGTTACAAGGTATAAATAGGTTTAATACGTTGACAACATGTGACCGCTGACATGAGGTCAGTTTTTATGGACCTAATAATTGGTAATGGTGGTGGGAGAGAAGAGGTAATATGATCGTGTTTGTTACATGGAAGTTGTATATTTACATGTCTCCATGAAGTCATCTCTGCAGACTGGAATATACTGAGCTGAACTGTGAAGCATGTAACATGTTTATTTTTTTTCTGTGTATTGTGACTCCATGGGTGTATTTGTTAGTTTGTTGCTGTGTATGTGTGCATACACCTGCATACTTGTGTGTGTCTGTGTGTGCGTGTCACCCTATTTTGGTTACAATTTATGAAAGGTGACACTGCAAATTCGGAAGTCCCTATCTTGGTCCGTGTGCTCTGGCTTGCATGACACAAATTACTTTTCAAAGCTGTCATGGCTTGGCGCAACCGAGGACTGATATGTGATCAGACAGGAGAAAGACGTTCTTTGTCTGACCCTTCTTGTCTGCTTGCAGTGTCTGTGATAACAAATACTTTTTGTGGAACTAAAAGTAGTGTTCACAGTCAGTTAACAACAGTGTCATCAATCTGGCTCAAAATGAATTCACAAGTCAATCATCAAAAATCATTCAGTACAAACAGCAAAGCCTAAGGCAGTGAGTGAGCAAGCACCTACGTCACACGCTAATATATAATTTACTCTTGCACAAGCAAATGCACTACCACAAGAGTAATCTGTTACAGTTTAAGCTAAATATTACTAGAATATCTGATTACAGTTTTAAAGAGTTGAAATTCATCATTTTGGTGATTTTGACACAGTTTGCATTTATCAGCCCTAGAAATTTCTGGTTGCTACATACCAATTGGTTTGAATTTGCCATATACCACATCTGTGTGTTTCCTGTGTGAATCGATTAAAAGAGCAGAATTGAGTCACATCAGAGACTAGAGGCTCCTGTATTAGGAGTACAACTCTGGCAGAGGAGCAGGCCTGGGAATGGCTTGAGAAATGGCACTGGAAAGGATTTAGTGAATGACCGCTTCCTCCCTTTAATGTGGAAATCAGGATTTATAGTGGTTGAGCTGCTGGAGCCTGTAAAGACTTATGGATTTCCGACCAAAGCAAAACATTGGAACTAATAACTAGTAACGCAACCAAAAGATATTATCCTTTAAATACAGTCCAACTACTTTACGTGTACTGTATAAATATCAAATACAGACTTTAGGGTTAGTGCTGTCACAACCCTCTGTCTGTTCAGTCAATTTTCTTTCATTTTTGAAAGTTTCTCCACTGCCCCCTCTGCTGAATGCATTAGGTGACGGATTTTAAGTCAGTGGTGCCAGGTGGAGGCCAACAGACCAGATGAAGTAACTGTGCCTGCCTCCCTGGATAACAGCCAAACCACTACTGATTACGGCTCACTTTGTTGAGGTTCTCGTGCCTCTGTCAGATGTAAATGAGTCATGCAGCTCATGTGGAGCTAAATCTACAGGCAGAGGCAAATATATGTACGCCCACGTTTCCATGAATAAAGACTTCAAAATATGTGTGGTCCAAAAACACAAGGTAAAGAATAGATGTGTTTGTACATATATATGCATTTGAAAGCCACCTTGGCTGATGTGGTTGATTCACTGTTGGTTTCAAGTACTAGTTTATTGCATGTTTTAATTGTACTTGGAGTGTTATAATACTAAGTTTTTATAGGGTGTTGTTTTGGAGTGCATTTTTCTCATCAGCGTTATCATTGTGCTGCTTGTTGCAGGTAATGTGGAATGTGCTTGTTATTTACCCACACGTATAACAGGGCCACAATTAATAAGCTCCAGACTCATCAGACTCTGCTTCTAACATAGTGCCCAGACCTTCATTAATCTTTTGAGAGAGTGTAGGGACAGAAGGTGGGTGTGTGCCCCCTGCAAAGACAGTCGCAGATGCTGACAAGTGGAACCACACGCTGATCAATGCTGCGGAGGAGGCAAAGGGGTAGAGGGGTGGCCAGGACGAGAGTGAAGACGGCTGCCATGTGTACTGACAGCTCCGCAAATGGATAAGTGAAGGAATGTTGTTATTTCCTGGAGTGGGAAATAGTCCCTCTCTGTCCGTGGGTTTGCGTCCTCACTCTGTGTGACAGACGGAGCTGCGGACATCAAGAGACACCTCTTCACAGAGGGCTGGTCGACGGATCGGCATGAGCACAAGTGAGACCAGGACAGTACAGAGAAAGAAATTCTGATTGTCAGGTTATTTTCTGTACTGTAATCTTAAATTAGTTGCTGCTTATTTTCCTCAGTCTGTTTTATCTTCTTGGTTTTATTTGTTTTTATCTATTTACCATATCCAATCTGGTAGTTTGATTCCACTAATCTATTACTTCTTATGCAATGACTCTTGGTTATATTTTAGGCATTGGCCAATAGCTGTTTCACAATTCCATGGTTTTACTTCGAATTATGTTTGAGTTCATGTTGTATGGGCTCATATCCATACTGAACTTGCTGCATGGGGTTAATTGGCTCGGAAAATTGAACACTGCCTTTCAGACCGTGACAGTGAGCAGATGCTGATGTGTGTGTGTTTGACCTCTTGAAGCAGTGTGCCGAGGTGAGGACCCAGCAGGTGTCGATGAGAGTCGCTCCGCACACCAGCCTCCCGTCTCCTCGAGATCCTCGCAATCGAATTGCAGCCTGCCATGGCCAGCCGCCCCTGCAGACATGAACACACAGCAGAGCACACATACGCAAGCAATGATTAAGTGCACACATAGCTTAAAATACAGATACAGAACCCACTCGACAGCATTTTAACAAGAGCTAAGTGAGTCGTAATCAGACATTTTAATGTATGCATGTGGTTGTTTTACCTTGATTTAGAAATAAAGCTTTGAAAATACCCTTAGTAGCAACATGGATATTCTGTCAAAATATGATTTATGTGACATTTTTTGCAGTACACTAAACATGACAGAATATATTAACTGACAGTTATGTAAAAGGTAAACATGCAGGATGTCATCTAAATACACACACACACACAAATAAAAACCTGCAATGAAAAGCATTCTTTGGGCTATCCATAAATATGACCACACACGCTCAGTTGCACACAAATAAGCATAAATGTTTTCACTGTGTTTATACCAACCTCTCCCTGTCTGCCTCTATCACACAAACAAATACACAAACACACACACACACAGCAAGACGTTTAACACTGATGTTCTTACTCAGTTGCATGCATTCACTTACCCGCATATAGTGTATGTTCGTGTTTGGGAGTACACACAAGAGAATATTTCTTTGCCTGTGTAGCTTCAGATCAGCTATTCTCCATCTAAGACTTGTTGGCTTGAAAATGTGTCCAATATTCTTTGTTTTATGCATCGCTGGCAGGCGATCATTAATCCCTCTTGTCCCTTCCAGCTTACCTCAGAGAGTTTTCTCCTCCTATAATTCGGCGCTGGCGAGTGTGTTTGAGCCGCAGACCACAAATTGAGTTGACAGGGTCTGACAGAGACAAAAGAGGAACCATTGGGTGTGTTTATGTGAGCATGTGTGGGAAGGTGATGATTGTTAAACCATACATTCGGGATGTTGCTCTTATTAAATATTTAGACTGATGGAAAAAAAATTTTTTTTGAAGTTTTTTTCCTTTTAAGACTACATATGAACCTGAAATAAAGGAAATTAAATAAATGAGAGATCATTTTCATAGCCTGTATATGATGTTAAAATCTACAAACACAGGTTAAGTGCTTTTTCAGATGGGTATCATTTATACTGGAGAGACAAAGTACCCTCTCGCACTGGTTTGACTTTCTGCTGTATGTGCATGAGAGAAATGAAGTAATAGCATATGTGCAGGTAACGGATAGAGTCTGGCCTGATGTGTGACAGACAGGGTGAAGCAATAACATCACTCTTTCCATTTTACCATCTGGATATATACACACACAGACCTCCTCCTCCCGGAGCCGTACCTCCTGACTTTTCTTGTCATTTGTTTCTCATTAGTTTTTCAGTGTATATGACATATTGGAAATGTTTGCTAAACACATTGTAGTCTACACTCAGATGCTGCAAATAATTCACAGGAGCACTATTTTCTTTTTCCAAAGCAACATTAAGTAAAACAAAAACAGACCTGACAGCCCCTTGACCTCTTTGTAGCTGGGCTGCGATTCGCTGTAGTCGCAGATGACTCCAGCGTCCTCACTATGGCGACAGTTGTGTGTACCAGGTGCCTGTTTGATGCAGTCTGCCAGCGAACGCTCCTCGCCGCTGCACTTCACATTGTCCACATGGATGGGCCCCGTCCCTTCCCCGAAGTACGCCATCACACGGGCCTTTGCCACCCCACTGGAGAGAAGATACAAGACACAGACCACGCAAACATTTCATTGTAGTTTTCTTCTAAACAAAATGGAAGTTCAGAAAAGTTTTGGAATATGAGTAAGTCTTGTGCTTTTTCATAAAACGCCATTGAATTTGATGATCTAATAGTAAGAGCTAAAGTATTCCAAACATCTGAGGGAAAGACACCAAATACTCAGTCGCCCTTCATTTTAAGCTACACTCTGGGAATCAGTTGGCAGCGGTTAGCCGACAGGAGAGACATTAAGTGGACACAACAATTCAAAAATGTACTCAGGCACTTCATCTAGAGCCTGATAGGTAATAACTAAAATTGTATCGACAATTCTGAACTCCACTGGTGGGCACTGGAAAGAGGCCAACACAGGAGTAATGTCGCTCCTGCACTTTGTTTTTGACAGCTGCAGAATTTTTAACCATTTGCAGATGAGTTACACGTAAAAAGAGAATCTGAAATGCAGTAGTGTCTGTTTTGTGTTAGAGCCTAATGAGATTTGGAATGTGTCGACCAGATTAGATCTTTTATGCTTCGTTAGACAGTAACATGCTAGTGTGCTCTGAGAAATTGAACTTCTTTAATTAAGTGATTAAAAGTTTCGCACTTTTCTTTTATCATATACACCATGTTTCTAATCTCATCAAAACATTGAATGCTTAGCTGCTACATTGTTCTATCTGCATGTGTGTTCATAGGGATATAGGTGGCTATGACATGTCTGTATTGATGTTATGGTTTAACATTCTCTGGCTGTGACACAAACCGGGTGAAACCAATTTCACAATCTGATAGCGGTCGTATTTGTATCACTATCTCACCTCTGACTTAAATATGAAAACAGCTAACACGCAGAGGGCTGTAGGTTATGGTCCTGCATAGGCAGTAACTGTGATTTTAATTAAGATTGATAGATAACTGAGCGAGAGGATCTCATGCTACGTCCCTGGGGTTCAGTGGGTGGCAGGTCTTCTATCCACACTCATCCGAAGGGAATCTCAGTTCCCTCATTGAGACATCGAGCATCATGCCTGTGTCTCCAATGGCTCCCTGAGCAGTATTTAGCTCGCAAAGGTAAACCTTCAAGTCACTTGGAACTAATCCCAGAGACTGACATCAAGCCTGCTTGCTGTGTTACTGTGGCAACTCACAGAAATATTTTAGTAAAAAGAAATGCAATAAAATCTGCGTTGGATACGAAATGCTCAAGTAGGGAAGTAAAGCCAGGTGTTTTCTCAGAAATCCTTTTAATGTACTGTCCACTTAGTATGGATTTCGGATAACCATTTGTCTTTTCTTTCTGTGGATCTCCTTTAAATGTTTTTCAATAGGATGGAAGAAAAGATGCAGCCAAGTTGACTAGGATAGATCACAAGCAGCAGGAACTTACTGTGGTTTGGTCAATCATCAAGTCCTCTCTCTAAGAAAAAAACACTCACTGTTCCATTCTTGTCACGTGGCAATCCATTCACTGAGTGACTTTAAAGGTAAGCTTATAATAAGACTATTATTCTCTGAGTGTCTCTAAAAGTGTATATCATTTATATTTTGTTGTTGTACCTATTTGTATTTTCATTGTTATGGGGTTTTTTTTTTGCCATTTTAGTCTAGATGATGGGAGATGGACATAGAAATTTCCATTACCAGTCAGTTCCAGTCAATCCACATTATACACTTTAATTAAACTACTAGCAAATCAAATTGTTGCCAAATTGTGTTTTTTAGTTTTATGTTGGCAAACATGTTTATAAGTGTATATTTTGTCATGCCGGTCCTCCGTCCGGGTGACTCAGGGTCAAGCTGTTGACTTGGAATATAATTTGTGTGTGTGTGTGAGAGAGAGAAAGTATATTTTGTTTTATCACCCCCAGAGTAACCTCTAACCCTTGGGAACCTGCTGTGTATGTAATGTCCTTTCACCACACCCTGTGCGAGACAGAATGATGATCCTAACATGGCTTTTGCACGCCTCTAACACGCTTCCCATCTCTCTCTCACATTTATGTGCTCCAGATGTGGCTTTCATCTACACACAGATGTGTCACAGAAAATTGGGTGGCTAAGGGATGAGGATCCCTTGTTGAGTGATGAGAGAGTAAATGAAGACAGTTTGTTACGGTACACTTTTCCCTTGCCATCTCATCGCCATTGTTTTGGAAAATGGGACAGTGTCTCATGGGGAAGAGATAATGGGACACAGAGAGGATGAAATGAGGTAGTTTGCTCCGCCTCAACATATCTGTCACTGTGCATGTGTCATTTGCACAACTGGCCTGACCTTTAATTTGCCCAGAGTTTGTCTTGGCTAGCTGCAAAAGGGCACAGCTAAAACCCCTATTACAAGCATCTGGCAGCACACAAGAGGCCCACAAGAAGCACTCAAAAACATGAGTGCACCATCTTTTAAAGAATAATTAATGAAATACACTCTCAAATTCTAAATGATCTAAAGCATACTGTAGTTCTTCCAGTGGGTTACCTTGAAACTTGAAACGTGCATGATGGGGTGCAAACTGAAAACACAGAAAGGTTGAAAGACAGAGAGTTGAAAGACAGACACACAGAGCAGGAGCGAGTGTAAAACAGATGCCAAGTCTAAGAGGTGGTGATTGATTTTGCAAAGAGAGTGGGCAGTCTGGATTCACTTAAGTGAGTCTAATGTATAGAGTGATCTCACAGCAATGCCACAGATCACAGCTGAGCTCTTCTCCAACATTTTGCCTCTATTCCAACACCCGGACCATGACTGAAAATGAATGAGAATGAGTGAGAAAATGAGAATGAGAGAAAATGAGTGAGAATATAAGATGGATAAGAAAGGATGATATTTTAAGATTAAAACGGTGTGTATTCATGAGGGGAAAAGGTGTCTTGATGCATACCCACACATGTTCAATATTCACTGAATGTAGACTTTGACAGTTATTAATTGTTTAATTAATTAAATAATTAATTGATAATGCAAAGATCAGTGAAAATCTACAAATCTCTATGAATTAATGTTTAACTTTTTATCATGTTCCCCAGAAATGCCAGGCTATAAAAGAGGGTACTCCAGCAAAAAACACATACCCATATCCCAACTGCCGGCACACCACCTCAGCATCGTGATCAGTCCATCCGTCATCACACACGGTCCCCCATTGTCCAGACAGATAGAGCTCCACCCGACCTTCCCTGGGGCTCTCTCCTCCCATAAGCCTTACTGGCACACCTGAATGCACACACAGAAAGACAGAGAAATGCAATTTAAAGACTGGCTAACCCTACTGGCGCGGATTTGTTTCTGTTCTCTAAAGTTATCCAAAACCTCTGACTCCAGAAATAGTCAAAAGACCCTACACACACATTCCCAAACAAACCTAATCTGATTCACTGACATGCCTAGTGAATGGGGCATGTGCGTTCACGTTCCCTACAAAGTAAGTTTCTTCAACACCTGTCTGTTTTCATGCATGCAACCACTTGTGTGTCCAGAAGGGGAAATTGTTCATTCCTGTCACTACAAAGAGATCATTTATTTTCATTGCCATTGCCTGTTTTTCACACGCTCCAACTCTGCTTTTTTTTTCCTCTCAAATGGTTTTCGCTCACACTGTTAATCAAATCAGTCGGGGCTTTAGGTTTAAACAATCCATCATCGTTTGTCTGCACACAGATGCCCAGACATGCACACACAAACACACTAATCTCATTTAACTGAATGCTAATGTCTTTTCCATGTGTGGACAGTTCCGGGATCAGTTTACACTCTTACCAAGTGTCTGGCATACACTGCGTATATTTGGTTGCTGCATATATACAGTCTTATAACATGCTGCACTCAAAGGATTCCAACACATGGGACATTACTCTGGCAGAGGAGCTGTAGGAGAAGGAGATTAAAATGGGGGGAGTTTAGTGTGAGAATGTTTACTTCTTAGTTGGTGTTCGCTATTGAGGAAATGCTCATCTTTGTCCCCTCACTTAGAAACACAAACACTGTTGCTCTGTAAGCACATACTCACACACAAGCCTAATGTGGTCTCACACCAGAGAGAGAGAGAGAGAGTTCAAAGCATAGCATAGCTTATCTGCATTTTCTCCTTTTCTAAAAACAACACAAACCAAACTGCTAGTGGCATGTTGAGGGGGAAGGAGGGATTTACTTACATAAACACTCAAACAGGCACACACAAACAAAACAAATACACACAAATACCCTGCAGTAATGACATGATTCTTTAGTGGGTGTTTGTGGGGTGAGAGTGTCCCTCAGACTCCTGCCAATAAGCTACCTAAAGCCAGCTTATCATCACTTAAGGCATAAAAAACATGATGTATCCTTTCTGACATTCATCAGGCTCATATCTGTTCCATTCCACTTCAAGACAGATGGCTGGGAACTGAACAGTAATATACAGTATGAGGTGAAATCTGAGTCACTACTGGTTTCAACCGGCTCTATCCTTACACATTTTTATTGGTGTCTGGAGTGTATACAGCAGGCTTGATTAATGGTGCAACCAATCAACCTTCCCTCCCCTTTTCAGCAAGTAGTAACACTACTGAACTCTTCTGTCTCTTCTTATAAATAGTTTTGCAATAACACTGATTTTGTATCATGTGAAGATGCGGCAACATGACAGCCCACTGAAGTTATGATTTTGCAGTGGAAAACAGTGGCATGAGGGAGCCTTCCTTTAGATCAACCAACAGCTGTGCTCTGTCTCTCTGAGAATGTTGGCTTTCCGCTTTCAAGTTGAGTTTGGCAGAGATCTTGTTAACAGATTTCTGATAAGCTTTCTCTTCTATTACCTGATTTCATGAACAAACTTTCATCATTTGTTTCCTTGTTCTGTGCATCCTATAAAGTGTGTGGGCTCTTGGGAGAATTTGGGAGTTGTTTTGTTTTACTAAGGTTATACTAAGTTACTCTATTTTTGTTGTTGTTTCTTTCACCCTTGTTTAAACTGAGATCATTATTGATCATAAATTACCTTATTTCATCTGAATTCTTATCCACATTCTTACTATTCCAAGAGCTTGCATTTATGGCAAAAAAAGAAACAAGAAAAACAAACAGCCTGATCTCATCAGGCCAGAGAACTGAGTGGTCCAGATGGCAAACTGATTCACACATGACCTCCATAAAGCTATGAAGCTGACATGCCCACTATCATACTGGATCTCCAAATAAATTGGGTTGCAGCATCCTCATCTTCAAACTTCTAACTAATGTCTTTTATTTCCTATGCCATCCAGGCACTGAATACAGAAAGACTGCTCTTTAGTATTATTTATATAACTTATTTGCCGGTGTATGCACATTATATGTTTTAATTGTACCTTATTGTGTGCATTGTATGTACATTTATTGTATGTTGGATGAGGCTTTATCATATTTGCGTTGATCTAACCTAATCAATCTAAACCCTAAATTATTATGTCCTAGATAAGATTCTGTCTTACTTGTTGGAAGACTCTCTCCATTGCGCTCAGGGTTGCATGCAACATTAACGTCTTCATGGTGTGTGCAGTCATGACGGAGCCACTCCCTCTTGTTGCACAGCAATAGGCTGGGCTCTTTCCCTGTGCAGCTCACATCATCCAAAAGAATGGGACCTGACCCCACCCCGAAGCGTGGGACTGAGGTGATGTCTACTCCTTCAGAAAGGAGAGTCTCACCTAATCTGCAAGGTAGACATGTAAACACACAAAAACATACTTTTTACTTATACATATGTACATATGTATGAGTGCATGTGTATGTTTCTCTCTGGGGTAATGAATGCTTCATACTACCTGTAACCAAGCTGTCGACACACCACTTGTGTGTTAGAGTCTGTCCAGCCATCATCACACACTGTCCCCCACTGACCACGGTAGAAGACTTCTAAACGTCCTTCATGACTGCCTGTACCCCCTACCAACCTAACACTCCCATCTGGAGAGAGAGAGACAGACAGTGGCCTCACTAATAAAGACAAACATTGAAAACTATATTTTTTAATGGCCTTGCTTACCCACTAAACCAAAAAAGAAAAAAATGGCCCGCTATTGCTGAGGCAGGTGTTGTTCTACCTGTGAGAGGGTTGCAGGACACTCCTGCATCCTCAGAGTGCAGACAGTTGTGTTCCCCCCAGGCACTTTTTGGACACTGCTCTAGAGTGAGCTCATTGCCTGTGCAGCGCACCTCGTCTATCCACACACGGCCTGAAACTTTGCCAAAATGTGCTTGGCCCCATGCCCTCGCCACACCGCTACAAAGAGAAGAAAAGACACAGTAAAAATAAGGTCTGGCTTGCAGTAATACTGATACAATTCAAAACAGATGTATTTACTTAACCTGGCTTAAAGTATACAGCGTATAGGAAGATGAATTCCTCTAAAGTGGAAATTAAATGGAATAAACCATGAAAAATGAAATCAGTTTTTCAGAAACTACTTGCCACGCACATCCCTGCATACATAAACAATGCAACACCAACACCAAAGTGTCACACAGAAAAACGCACACACGGACATTTGCAGAGAGTGTAGTGTTGCTAAATATGCATATCTCTGTGGTGCTAGAATTCATGCAGGAACAATGAGCCTGATTCATTATCTGACCCCCAGATGTTCTTTACTGCTTGCTCCTCTCTCTGTGTGTCCGAATGGAAAGAATACTTTTCATAGTTTCGGAGACAGAGGGAGAGACAGACGCTGGACACCCACATTAACTCATCTCAGCTTCCTACTTATTTCTGTATTAGCTCCTGTCTTTCTGTCACACTTTTTCCTCCCTTAGTCATACGCACGATGCATTTCCTTTTTGCTAATTATGCTATTTGTTGGAATGGCTGTGAGTATGAATATTAATAACTTAGTGTGTGTGTGTGTGTGGTGGGGTGAACACTTTACCTCAGACCCAGTTGTCGGCACACCACCTCTGCATCACTGTCATCCCATTGGTCATCACATACAGAACCCCACTGCCCTGCGTGGAAGACCTCAACTGTGCCCTCTAACTTTGATCGACCTCCCACCAGCCGTATAGGGAGCGCCACTGCCACTGAAACACACACAAACACAAGTACACACATTTGTGATCTAGTTATCTATTCTGACACACAATCTGTGCAGGCTAACACAGAACGCAGGGACTTGTTAAAGTATATATATTGAGCATAACTGAACTGAGCAGGGGTTGTGGAACTGTGGAGTTATCACGTCTTGGTATGTTAATGCAAATCCCTCTGCATCTATCACAGATCTATGACTCCCCATACGAGTGCCTACCTGGCTTTTGGGTGCAGGTGATGGCTGCAGCCAAAGAACACTCCCCTCCATTCCAGGTTGTCTTAGGACACTGGAGCAGGTCGGGCTCATCTCCTTGGCAGTGGACCGCCCTCCAGTGGAGCTTGGCCGTGCTTGGACGAAATAAAGGAACTGCCCTTGCACGACCTGAGATCCTAAAAGGGAATCAATAATCAAACCTTCCCTTTACTAATTTGCATTCCTCTTGAAACAGCAAACCTGGTCGCATCACATGAGGAGTGCTGACATTTGACAATTAGTTGTTTTGCACTTTTTCCATAGCATCTGGGACAAATCCTGCTGCCAGACTATGGCAGTCCATCTCAAGGGAAACAGTTAGGCATGTGTTTTAACCTGATAGCAATGAACCATCTGTATATTCATGGCCTGCTATTCCAGGGCCAGAGCAGTCAGTAGTTTCACACCCACCAGCTTTCAATAACTGGCCATCTGAAAGTCATCACTAATGACTCTCGCTGACATATGGCTGACATTTGACCTCTTCCCTTTCCGCTGTGGACTTCCATTGACTCCTGTGTGAATATGCACATACAAGCATGTGTTCATGACAGCATGCGTGCCAGCGCTGGTGTTAGTGTCAACATGTGTAGCGAGCGCACAGAACATCTCTGTTCTCCGGGGAAATCGCAACGCACTCTCAACTGACTCGCACCCCAGCTCGTGTCTCACACTGTCAATGTGTACGGTCTGCCTACAGGCTCCCTCGAGACCGGACATCAGTGTCTCTTCTAGCATGAAAGCGTCACATAATTCAAGACCATAAGACACGGTGGAGGGAGAGTCAGAGACAAAGAGGGTGCTGGTAACAAGGTAAATAGCTGAGCACTTAAGGTATTTAAATACCTCTGGGGAATGGGGGGTTGGAATGCAAGGCTCACAGAAGAAAAGTACAAAGACTGCGGTGAGAGCATGTGCATGTGTAAGTGTGAACAGTCTTTAACGTTCCCACCAAATTTCCATCACACTCTTTGCACCATCTGTCAGACCTCTGTAGGCAGCTCCACATTCTGAATTTATATGGCAGATGGCGATTGCGTTGCACCTGTGGTCCGAAACGTGTGTGAGAGGGAGAGGCCGACAGACAGCAGCAAACAGTGTATGCCAGAGTGCACGTGTGTGTGTGTCGGCATGTGCGCTCTCTCTTTCTCACCCCTTGCCCAGCTGTCTGCAAACCACTGCAGCGTCTTCGTCCCCCCAGTCGTCACTACAGACGGAGCCCCACGCTCCTCCCAGATAGACTTCCACCCTGCCATCTAGCTTGGAGCGGCCTCCTTGCAGACGCACAGAGCCTGGGATGGAGAGAGAGTTGAAGAAGAGCAGATGTTTAAGGAAATGGGAGACAAAGGATGACACAGTTGAGTTAAAGGATCTGTCAGAGCATATCAAAATATATAAACAAGTAGGACAGAGGAAGTATAGGCAGCAGGGTGAAAGAAAAAATAAAAGGGACAAGGTTCAAAGAAGGGAAAAATCTCAATCTAAGTGGGAAAAGAGAAGAAAGATGAAGGCAGGCGGTATTTGATTTTGTAAAGTTGACAGGAAAGCACATATAAATGCGCACAACTGTCTAAAAAATGAGCCAGTGAATCTCAACACAGCCACATGTAGACACTTTTATTTCACTTCAGTTCATGACATCCATGAGACAGCGTTTTGTGTGTGTGTTGTCACATCAAATCAAGAGAAACAGAAAAAAAAAAGATACAGAGAGGCTGCTGTTAAAAAATGTACAAGCAGTATAAGAAAATGAACTGTCTGTTTGACTATTTGTCCCTTTGGCTGTCACACTGTATGACATATTTTGTTATCAAACACCATATTTTTCTTCCTTTTCCCACAAATCACTGCACTATGATTCTATGACCAAATTTAAATACATTTAATCACAACCCAGTCAGGGTATAAAATTGAAATTCAAGTGTGGATGAATGTTATTGATTTTTTAAATAATGTAATTGCTTTGTGTGCATGTATTTGATGATAAACTGATTTAGGTTGTTGTGGAAACAGAGAACGTGCTCTCACACAAACACATATGTCGTAGCTGCTGGATCGATGTGGATCAATTACCGGAAGATAATTCACCCATGGTGTGCCGACCAAGCAGACTAAAAATACCACAGGCTGCTTGTCTTGTGCCAAATAGAAATCTCACACTCTGTTCCTTTCACCACTCTCTCACCCTCCTGCCTTTCATCAGCCTGGCCATGTAGAGCTCACTCTTTTCTCACTTAAGTCATGCAAGCCTGTGCACTTGACGGGTACTGACAATGTGATGTCAAAGTATTTTAATGTGAGAAAGGAGACTTCATCTGGCATGCTCACTGTCCTCTCTTGGACTATGTTATTACCACACACACCAGTATAACCAAATACCTGTGAACTCATTACAGCACAAATGTGTTTAGACTTGCCATCTGCATGCACTATAGCTACACCTGGGATACTGACAGTGTGTCCAGTCTAATCAATTCATCGTGGGCTACCTGTGCTGAACTCAAAGTGGAGCTGCAAATGCAGCTGCATTCCACCCCCCCACCCCCATCAGAATATGAAATATAAATACAACATTCAATATGTTGCAAGGACTTGTGTTTATATGGCAGCGTGTGTTCACTTTAAAACTATCATACAGCTCGTTTGGTGATTTCAGCTGGCAGACGTCTGCTTCGTGCTGCTTTGCGTGATATTCAGGTTTAAGATCGTCCAGGGGCCCGTGTGTTTACCTTGTTTACAGTCGCAGTAACCCCAGTCCACTCTGCCTCTGTGATTCCTGAAGAAGCACCACGGTCGGATCCTGCCGTCCGGGTTGCGGCAGTGGTTGTGCGCTCCTATTCCTTTGCCCGGGTAGCGCTCCTTGAAGCCGGCCACCTCCGTCCAGTTCATGCAGCGGCTGCCGGACTCGGTGACGTCTATCGCTCCCCGGTAGAAGCCGTCCTTCCCGCGGCTCCGCACGCAGTCGGTGAACGGCAGGATGAATGACGGCAGGCTGCTGGAATAAGCGGAGCCGCTGCTGGCAGCCAGAAGCGCAGCTGCGAGCGCGACAAACGCCAAATTCATGATGCGTCTCCGGCTGCTAACCTCGGCTGCGGCTGTCATCAGCTGAGGAGACCGTCTCCAGTCCGCCTCATCGCCCTGCCGTGGGACGAGAGTGAGAACCGAGAGCGGATCAATGAAACTCCCAATCTGCGCGGGTTGATGGGGGGAGGCAGCTCCCCAACGAAAACCCAGCACCGCGTCTGATCCCCCTCCCCGCGATTATAAACTCTGTAAATTTAATTCGACGTGGTAACAGGATAATATTCATTCAGTATGTATAGAATAGGAGGAGTTTTATGGTAGTCTACCTGAAGCCAATTTACAGCGATTAGAGAAGCAGTTCAGTGTGAATTTATCTATAAAAAACAAACAAAAAAAAACCCCAATTTAAATCTGAAGTAATGTCGTTTTGCTCGGATACTCTGACCAAAATGATTCTGTGATCATTGGTTTTCTCAAAGTTTTAAATTACATTTTTTTTATCTGCATGCTCATGGGCAATGTAATTACACTGACTCATTTACTTTTCCTGCAGCATTTTTTTTTTCTACTCATATGAACCCATAATTCGGTGCGCAAGTTTGAAAAAACAAACCAATAAACAAACTAATAACTATTAGTTCCTATTAAGAGAGAAACTATCGGAATATTATTTTTTCTTGTCATATCAATACAGCATTGTGGGATTATGATAATGCACTTTGACTGTGAACAGTAAGATTATGAATATGCTCGCTTTATTCATGCCTCACTGTGTGTGTGTGTGAGAGAGAGAGAGAGAGAGAGAGAGAGAGAGAGAGTGAGACAGAGAGAAACACAATTCACACAGCGCCTCAAGCGTCTGTGTAGGAGGAAAGCGCCAACGTCAAACAAGAGCGCACTTCTGTCTGGTGACGTCATTACGCGGCGCCCGTTCAATAAAAAGGAGCCTACTCTAAAGTACACAGGCGTACGCCGAAACTGACTTAAACTGTTGACGTCAGTGCTGGATTACCGGTTCGCCAGTTGTCTCGCTCTAACTGGGTTTCTAAAGCTGTCGTGGATTCAGAACCTCCCTCTTAAATACGACTGGCAAAACCGCAATTAAACAATCTTTAATGTTTGTTTTAGCTGCTATCTCCACCCATGCCGAGCCTCCGTATTGAGCCGGGGCGTTCTGGCGTATCAAACGAGTACACCCATTGTGATTTTTAGCGGTAGTAGCTCACTGTTACCTATCATAGCTCTCCAGTCACGTTTATACGAAAAGTTGAGGTACTAAAACGACAAAACGTGTTAAATAGTTAATCAAAGAACGACGGAAGAATGAACAGTCGACTGCAAGAGATTCGTGAGCGGCAGAAACTTAGACGGCAGCTTTTAGCTCAACAGGCAAGTTAAGGCAGTTGTTGTTAGCAAGTGGCTAACCCCAAAAAATCAATCATACAACTAACTGTCTGTAAAACATTGTCATGGCCGTCAAGTAAACAGGGACTGAGGTCTGCGGCTATGGGTGATAACTTGGCTGACACATCTGCTAAACATTTACATTGATTTTCCTCGAGGGTACTCGACGCTAACACTTTAAATTGACCAAGGCTACTGGCAATATATTCTTGAAATCTTGAACATATGTGACTGTACATTTACTCTGGTTGTTGTCTAACCTCAGTTGGGAGCTGAAAGCGCAGACAGTATTGGAGCTGTCCTAAACAGTAAAGATGAACTAAAGGAGATAGAAGAGACAAGAGAAACATGCAGGTAAGATATTATTTGATCCTGAAAAAAAAGGTAAAAATCTGTCTAAGCAGGTCAGCAAAAACGGACAGAAGAGGATGTTTAGTATGTGAAAAAGTGAATAAAGAACACAAAAAAGGCCAGAAATTAAGAGCTGTTTTTGCCATTTGGTGCCACTGTTTTTGTGCACATGCAGCATTAACATCTCTCACCTTCCTACATTCAGGAGTTCCCCTCTTCTTCTTATCTGGCATATTTTTGTAAACATCTGTCCATCTTGCTGACCAGCCTCGTCTCATCAGTGTCAATGGCAAAAGTTTTTCTTTTGTTTGTTTCAGTGAGAAAGGGAACCTGGGAATGCGTTTCAGTTGTTGTCTGTTCTTTGCAGGGCTTCATTTGACAGTTCAGTCCCGCCTTCAAAAAGGAAGATTGAAGGAGAGGACACAGAGGAAGATGTGGAAGAACAGAAGGTGAGTGTAATCACATGTAAGCATCATGAATCTACATGAATTAAAGAAGTTTCTGCTCTGTTGTATGTAACGGTGATGGTAATTAACCCAGTCTATGTAACACCAGTCAGTAAAATCAAAATACATGAGTGGAACACGAGAAGGCAGTAACAGAAGCAGATGAAAACAAACAGCATAGACAGCATAGAATGAGAGAATAAACAAGTTAAATCATGAAAAGCCATTAATGGTATGTATTGTGGGGGGATTTTAAAAGACGACACACACCAAATAAACTGCCTCTTCTCTTGAACCCCATTGTGTTTTCTGTGTGTGTGTGTATGTGTGTAGGATGAGGTGGAGGTGCAGCAGCTTGATGAAAGCAACCCATACGAGGAGGTGTACAAGGACTCAAGTACTTTCCTTAAGGTTGGAAAACAATGTCTCTTTTATATCTTGCTGCAGTAATTATGTTCTCGTTGAATGTTGCTCTAAAGCAAACTAGGTTTGTTCCCATTACTTCATTAAGATAAATAAACTGATTTCCTGAATGGGGAAAAATCTGATTAAGTATGAGCCAGGTCGGTTATTGTAGTACCAGTTTTCAGCCATGAACATATAGCAGTCTATAACAACAAGGATAATGTTCTTAGCGCTAAAACAGCAGGAAGAAATTGCATGATAAATGGTCACACAGGTGTTCAGATTTGGTTGTACTGCCTAATAACCAGAGATGTAAAAAGTAGCGGAGACTCATACTTGAGTAAAAGTACAGGTACTCTACCAAAAGATGACTTTAGTAGAAATAAAAGTCTTCTTTAAGCACGGTTTTCAAGTAGAAGTATTTAAGTATTCAGTATTTTTTGTACTTAAGTATTGAAAGTAGTCTGTCATCTTTAAAATGTACTCAAATATTGAAAGTAAAAGTACAAGTATGAAGTTTCAATATGTAATGTTGGTAATAAAGAAAGCAGTTGAAAATTTGAACATCACATTGTTTATGGATATCTTCATAAGTCTGAAGGACACCCGACAAAGCAAGTGATCAGGGGACCTTAAACACTGAGATTAACACTTTGTAAACAAAACAGAAATATCATGTGCAACATGTGTAACATAAATATCTTGTGCATCTTCCACCACAGCTTATTTCCTTCTGTATGCTGCTTGTTTGCATAAAGCACAACTTGTATGCATAAAGCACAGTCATTTTTCAGAGTGCAGAAAATTTCTGTTGATTCTCAAAAGTAGCTGATTTTCAAAACTGAGTGAATTCAGTCTCACTCTGAAGATTAATCCTGCAATGCGGATCAAACTGAACATGACGTGAGGCCGCTTGATCACCCAATGACAAGCCAGATCCACCAAACATGCTTGTAGTCCAGTGGTTCTCAGTTGTTTTCTATCATTCCCCCCCAAGATGAAGTACTGAAACTGAAGTACTGTAACAACTTCAAACAATGAATAAAGTTCAGTTTATTCACTCATTTTGTAACATTTAAACAAGACTAACCCAAACACACACAGACCGTTCGTACATACGCGTGATGACGTATTCCTCCGCTCGCCAACTACTTACCACGTACCACCCCCCCCCCCCTAACTATTTCTTGTCTTGTTTATCTCACATCATCCATTTTCAGGGTACCCAGAGTTTGAACCCTCACAATGACTACTGTCAGCACTTTGTCGACACCGGGCACAGGCCTCAAAACTTCATCAGAGATGTTGGTGAGTGTGTGTGTTTGTTTCACATACATGTGATTCCTTGTGTAGAGATCTGACCAAGTTGTCTTCCATGACTCAGGTTTGGCTGACCGATTTGAAGAATACCCTAAGCTTCGAGAGCTCATCAGACTGAAGGACGAACTTATCTCTACCACCAACACTCCTCCAATGTAGGTTAAATGTTAAATGAAGATGTTAATGTTATGGTAAATATTTTCTTCGTTGTCAGTGTGATTATGCTCAGAGTAAAATACCTTAGCTCCAGAAGACACCGGCCATTTCAAGTTGGCATTGATTGTTTAGAAACTAGTTGTGTGTGTGTCTGTATGTGTTTAGGTACCTTCAGGCTGATCCGGAGCACTTTGACCTGCAAGATTTGAAGTGCAAGTTTGATGTAATTCTGCTTGAGCCTCCATTAGAGGAATACTACAGAGAATCAGGCATCAGCCACACTGAACGTTTCTGGACCTGGGATGATGTATGTATGCATGTTTCGTATGCTGGTTTGCATTAAACAGGTGATGGTAATCAGTGAACACAAAAATATTTAGAATGTTTGGTATAGATATGGATATCCCAAAACAAAGTTTGTCCAAAAAAATAACGTTGAAGAGTGTCTTAACCCTTTCCCTGTGGGGGGCGACAAAGATTCAGATGAATGGGGAAATTCACATTGCAACGGTAGCAAGACACACAGTAGAAAATAAATGGAATTACATGCAAGCCAATAAGACAAAAAGAAAATAAAATAGTTAGCATAAAAAGATCTAAATATAAACAATTATAATTTTAACTGTACATAGTACGGAGATGATGAGAATGCCTATGTGCAGATGTGTAGACTTAAATGGGGTGATTAAAACCACTGTCCTGTTCTCTCATGACATGTCTGCCTGAAGACTTTACCAAATTAGAAACAAGTGAATGGTCAGCAGTATATTTACTCTGCGTGGATTGTTTCCTCTTTCCCTTCTCTGTTATTTCATGTTATTACAGATCATGAAATTGGAAATTGAGGAGATATCAGCTCTTCGTTCATTTGTATTTCTCTGGTGTGGCTCTGGTGAAGGCTTGGACTTGGGCAGAATGGTAACATGATTTTCTGTGTCTGAAATGTATATCATATTTTTTGGACTCCTAAGGTTTTACGACATTTAGCATGCGTGCAATTTGTAGTAACACTGCATTCTCTGCATTCATACATTGAAATGCAAGAAGGATGTGACTGCAAGTTACTAGAAGAATTTTTTCTAATTGTTTTTTGCTATTTCTGTGATCCGAATCAGTAAAATGTTAACATGGACAAACTTAAAGAAAGGAAAGGAAAGACCGATTTTGTTTACTGTGAAATAACAATATATGGAATGCTCTACAATTGCTTGACAGCTGTTCCTATTTAAAGTAGCATTTAAATACTCAAACAAAGAACAAGTAACCAGTTAAACTGGTATGAAAGCCGCACCAAAGCTATGTGATAATTTATTGAGATTACTCAGAAACTTGGTGTCAGAAAAAAAACAAAGTTTTGTAGGCCATATTCTGTTTAAAACTACTATGCAGGCACCATGTTTATTAATAAAAAATATTGTCTATATTAACAACCCTAAGTTGAATACTTGTCAATTGAGGTGCAGAGTCCATTATAATACTTTTTTTTAACCCATTCAGTGTTTGAGGAAGTGGGGGTTTAGGCGGTGTGAAGATATCTGTTGGATCAAGACTAACAAGAATAACCCTGGCAAGACCAAGGCACTGGACCCAAAAGCAGTATTTCAGAGGACCAAGGTACAGTATAAACACATGGGCCCAGCAGGTGAAATGTGCACGTTAATCTAAATCTAACATTATGTCATCTGTAGAACTCTATAGATGTAAAGTTTACAAGAGTCATCTAAACATGTTCGGATAGAATTAATTCAAAGTGTATATTGTGATGTTTCAACACTTTCCCTCACTAGGAACACTGCCTAATGGGAATCAAAGGAACAGTGCGAAGGAGTACTGATGGTGACTTCATCCATGCTAACGTGGACATTGATTTGATCATCACGGAGGAGCCTGAAATGGGAAATGTAGAGAAGCCGGTGGAGATCTTCCACATCATTGAGCATTTCTGTTTGGGCCGAAGGAGGTTGCACCTTTTTGGACGAGACTCAACCATTAGACCAGGTAAGAAGGGGACACAATTTCTTTGAGAGATGTAGTTGATAACTGCACGTTATATGTTTGCTTTTAGTTTTGTAGAGTGTTGTCTTCCTCTGTGGCTCTGCTTGTCTCCTAATACCCATGTTGTTTTTTTATGTTTTCTTCTCTCTAGGCTGGCTGACAGTGGGCCCTACTTTGACAAACAGTAATTTTAATCCCGAGACCTATGCCTCGCATTTTGCCATACCTAACTCCCACCTCTCTGGCTGCACTGAAGAAATAGAGAGGCTCCGGCCCAAATCTCCCCCTGTTAAACTGAAGTCGGACCGTGGAGGCGGAGCACCCAGAGGTGGACGGGGTGGACCAAATGTGGGAAGAGGTGGGGACAGAGGCCGTGAAAGAAATCGTCCCAATTTCCGTGGGGACAGAGGAGGGTTCAGAGGTAGAGGAGGGCCACATAGGGGCTTTCCACCTCGCTAGAGCAACAAGCTCATTCTAATCAAACTGAAACTAGGAATTCACATTTTTATTACATACAAACAAAAGCTGGTAATGCAGTTGGGTTATTGCATCGTTAGTATATGTCAGGTGAGAAGCAAGCATGTTAAGTCTTTTTGAATCACTTTGTTTTGTTTCTAATTTTTCACTGAACCTTGAATACGTGTTATCTGAATAAACATGCATTTCACTTTTTATGTATTGATTTTTGTATTCTGTCTTGTCTAATCCTTGAGTAATGAAAGTAATGTAAATATTGCAGTTCTATTATATTTGGGAGCATTACAAGCAAATGGAAAGTAAAATACTGTATTCTGCAAATACAAGAGCAAGAAGTATATATATATATATATATATATATATACTTCTATACTATGTATGTATATATGCATATACATATATATATGTACCTGTG
>JBAJHX010000051.1:15487886-15504231 GCA_037176925.1 Amniataba percoides | reverse complement strand
ATAGATAGATAGATAGATAGATAGATAGATAGATAGATAGATAGATAGATAGATAGATAGATAGATAGATAGATTAATTATTTCAGAAATTATGTGTGTTGTTGCAATTCAACAAGTCTTCAAGCCAAACAAAAACTGACATTTTCACTCAGCATCACTTTTCTGTCACCACTGCATAGTCCCTGTGGTGTTCATTAAAATCTATTCCAAGTCAGCTGGAACATCTGCTCCCTCTTCACACCACTAGCACTAGAAATGTAATATTATTCTGTTCATTACAGTCATATGTGTTCTGCTGTGTGATATACTGTGCCTGGATTTAGAGGACTAAAGTTTTATAAATACCTAATTATTCCCAGAGGGAAACTCACTATTGAAATTAAATACATTTCTCATATTCTCATAAAATTCCTATGAATTTTGGCAATAAATGGAACACTCAAGGTTCAAGTGACTTAATATCTTGATACTGTAAGAAACTGTGGCTGTGGTGACGAGTTCCACTCCAACAAACCTGGTGACAGTAGATTTATTTGGACAACTGCCTGCCTATTCAGCTATGTACTATCTAATACTTCTGATTACTTTTTTACTTGATTTAGAAAACACATGCAAAATGCAATCGTATATCATTCTCCTCATTACATTACGATATGTGTTGAAGAACATCTGGTTTTGCTCTCCACATCAAGCAAAGAGATGGCATTTTAGATACCACAGCAACACCAGAACAAGGACTTTTCAGGCCCGTAGTCTCTTGCGATTCGCACGTCAAACTAAAGCTTACAGTTTAGAGATTAACTAATGAGAAGTTACCATGGTGCAGCAATTACATCTGAAACAAACAGAATTCTGGGTGGTTTGTCCATTTTTTCATTGTTAATGTACCATAGAGAAGTGAAGGCAAACTGCTTTGAAGCGCCTGACTTACTGCACAAAACATTCATTCCTCACAGACTATATCTGTGTGTTTTGACAGGTTTGATTAGACCATGGATAACGGCAGCTTGGGATTGCGTGGCGATGTTAACACATCACTTCAGATTGAACTTCAGTCCTGCACTACATTAAGGAACCAGGCTTCTCGTGTTTTCCTGTATGCCTTCCTCTCTGTTGGCATTATCTGCACAGTGGTGGGCAACTTCCTGGTGGTCTTGTCCATCGCTTACTTCAAGCAATTGCAGTCACCCACAAACTCTTTCGTCATGTCCCTCGCAGTAGCTGACTGCCTTGTTGGCCTGGTTGTGATGCCTTTTAGTATGATTCGGACTGTGGAGGGATGCTGGTACTTTGGTGTCCTTTTTTGTCAGCTTCACTCAAGCCTAGATGTCATGCTCTGCACTGCATCCATATTTCATCTCAGCTGCATCTCCTTTGACCGCTACTACGCTGTTTGCAACCCACTAGTTTACTCTTTAAAGATGTCCCGCAGTCGGGTAGCTCTCCTTATTGTTGTATGTTGGGCTGTTCCCATGCTTATGTCTTTTGGCCCTATAATGCTAGATCTCCATATCGCCGGTGTGGACATCCTGCTCCCTAAAGATGTATGCGTGTTCTTGGTCAATCGCATTTATGCTGTCATGGCCTCCTTGGTGGCCTTTTACTTACCGATGGCTATCATGCTAGTGGCCTACTGGAAGATCTTTAAAGCTGCCAAACGGCAGGCCATGCAGATCAGCGCCATGGAAAGTCAGATGGCTGCCGGAGTCGGCAAAGACTCAAGCAAGAAGCAAAGACACCGGAACACTATGAGGAGGGAAAGAAAAGCAGCAAAAACTTTGGGCATCATCATGGGAGTTTTTCTAATCTTCTGGATGCCCTTCTTTACAGTCAACATTGTGGACCCGTTCATTGACTACAGCACAGAGGTGGTCATCTGGGACATATTTTTATGGCTAGGTTATGTCAACTCATCTCTCAATCCCTTCCTCTATGGTTTCTTCAATCGTTCCTTCCGTAGGGCATTCCTCATGTTCATTGGCTGCAGGGTCTGCCTGCCTGGCTCCTCCCCTGGAATGGAGCTATCACACACTAGGAGGGAGCCAAATGAACGTGCAGACCAATCATAAAATAAAGATAGCATCTATGTATTTTCTGTTTTCTGTAAATAATAAGGGCACTATTCACAGAGAACTCCATTTTTTTCTTCAACATGGAAATATGGGTTTGGATCAGGAACAACCCTAATTATACAATAAAACATAGGGAAGAGAGACCACCATCGACCATGCTTTCAACTTTGATGTATGAAATCATGTATTTTCCTTAGATGTAAAGGTTGTGTGCTCTGTGGCACAAACCTTTTAATTTTGTGACAGAAAATGAGTCTGGTTTGACTCTGCCACATAGACTTTGTCCAATATTGTTTGTTTTTTAATGGTCATATATCACCCTAGCCCTGGACCTAACAGTTGCCCGATGTGATATGTGAGTGACACTGGAAAAAAAAACAGAAAGTTTTTGTGAACTGCAGGATGACCAAGTGTCTCTATATTATCTTAAAGCCCACACTATAACCAACATTTTTTCATGGGAGTCAAAACTAGACCCAAGACTCATAAATCATTTAGAAGACATGCAAGGCAAAACTTGAAGAGACCTCATCAGAGGGGTACCTGAAGTTTCACTAGCATGACACAACGGAGATTTCCTTCTCAGGTAAAAACTTTACTAATACTTATAATTCTGCTCTTGTTTATGATATGACAATTAATCAAAAATGAAAGAGGATGAAAGCTATGCAAGGGGGGCATACAAATGCATCCATTTGTATTTATAATATATATCATGTATGTATTATAATCACTGTCAGTTTTAAATAAGTTGCATAAGTATCAAATTTAACTTAGAACCAAGCTGTCTCCCGTTGCTGTGACAAAGTAGTGGTCAGTAAGTAATCACAAGATCAGAAGGCAGATCAGGATTATTTTTCTGAACATTCTTGCAAGATGAAGTCCTTGGGTATAAATAAGACACAGAATGACATTTTGTTTTGTTTGCTCTTATGAAAAGGCTGCTGTCAGGACAGACTGAATACAGGAGTTGCAGCACTTGTTTAGCCACACTAAAAATAACTAAAAGCAGTATCAGGCCTCAAGCTATTGTGAGAAATTAGCAGGTGGTGGTTGACTGAGTGCATATGAAGGTGTGCTCTAAGAGCGCTCTTATTTTATTGCAACACATCGTAGCTTCATTTTTAAAGACAAGATAAACATACTTATTTTCATATTCAAATTATTTTAAAATTAATCTTTATGTTATTTTATCTTTATTTTGAGTTTAAACAGGTAATACATAAGTCTTCAGCTTATGCAAAGTTTGCTGTGGAATTACAATAAATTGCAAGTTATTAATTACTAATGTTTACACTACATGGAGATGAAATACATATCACATATGAATGAATCATAGAAAGAGGGACTAAATATTTCCTATTTCTAAATCTAAATTTGCAATATGTCATCTGGTCTATGCTGCAAAGGCACAGACACATTCTTATATAATTTATCACAAATAAGGACTACTAAAATTTTTAGGGAACTTTTTAGGCAATTATATATTGAATAAAGCACAGCTGATGTATAGACAATGTAAATATAATATCAAAATGCACTAAGTTCTTTCAATTCGTTTTTCAGGATATTTTAAAGACAGCTCGGTGTAGAATTGATGCATAGACCTTTAGGTGTTAAACGTTAAACGTAAAGATCACTGTTTATATATACTGGATAGTTAGTTGGTGTGATGTAATGCGGGGCTTGTAAATCTGGTCCACTGGTGTTTTAGATAATGAAAAAAACATAATCTTTTCACAGTGTTATTTTTTGTCATAAATTTCTGGTTTTTTTCTTTCCTTTTTTTTTGAGTTAGCATTAAACACATATGTTTTGTCCTTCACACCAGAGTTACATGTACATAAAGACAGAATTATTTGGGAGTGAAATACTAAAGATATTTAGCTTGAAGGCCGTAGAGGCAGTCAACCTAACCCCAGGCTATCTGCAACTGAGCTAAGGGCTCTTTCCATCTGCTGACAACTGACAAAAAAAAGAAACCATGACTGATTTGTGGTTTAACATTGCTGCGAGTGAGAATGGAAAGTTTTTTCTGGAAACTCTAGCAGCTGATTGAAAATATACATATATTATCATCTACTATTGCCTAACTTGTAACCTAATCATGCGAGGCACAGAGATACACTGTGCCCAGAATGCAATGCAAATTAGTCTTACAGGCAGCTTGTGCAAATGATGAACTTAGATATTTGTCTGCTGTCTGTTTATTAGCTCTAAGCCACAGAGAAAGTTTATTTTTGTTAAACCAGCACCAGAGATGTCAGTACACAATTAGGAGTCACCGCAGTGGCTGACTCTTTGGCGGGCTCTTGTGAAAGAGCAAACTGTGTAATCTTAAAAACACATTGCAATTGGAACCAGAGACTTTTATGACTTATATGAGTTTAGAAAATGACTTTGTTGGAGTTATATTGTTTGTCATGTCTTGTTCTATGTCCATTGATTTTGTGGTCTTGTCTCATGTTTATGGTGTTTTTCCATGTCAGGTTATGTCTTGTTGTGTTTAAGTGTTCTCATCTGTTGTGTTCTGGTTAATTCTTGTCATGCTTGTTTAGTTCCATGTTGGTTTAGTATAGCCTGTCTAGTGTGTCATGTCTGGGTTCTGGTTCTGTCATGTCTTGTCAAGTTTCCATGTCTGTCATGTTTCTGGTTCGCTGTTCTGGCATGTCATGCTTTATTTTGAAACCCATTCTCCGTCATGTTTCGTGTCCCTTGACTTCCTGCCACAGTTTGTTTCCCTCCTGTCTGATTGTCCACCTCGCCCTGATTGTGTTCACCTGTTCCTGGTTCCCTTGTATCCCTTGTGTATATATTGTCTGTGTTTCCCCTGCCTTGTTGCCAGATCGTCTTGTGTAGTCCATGTCATGTTCCATGTGTCTGTGCCTCACATTTCCTTGGTTCTTGGTTTCCTGCAACATTGCTTGGATGATTTACAGTCAAGTGAGTTTTTTTTAAGTTTTGCCATGTTCTTTTGCCTTTTGGGTTTTTGGCCTATTTGAAGGACTCCTTTTGTTATTAAAACCCTTTGTTCTGTCCTTCTATGGCATGAAGATCATAACTGTTTTCTGTTTATTTTATTCTCTTTCTTTTTCTTCATATGCTTTTCCCCATTCAGTTGTCTGATTTTCTCCTAGGTCAAGACTTGAGTAAACCCATGGTGGAATGAGACAGGAAGTTAATGAGATTTATCAGTCTTGATAGAGGCTTTCACTGTTTCTGGACATTGCCTGAAGCTCCAGCCCTATGCGAGTGAGTCTGTCACTCTCTTTGAATTCTTTTAGTTAAATCTGTATGTCTATTTGTCAAGCAGAAGTTTCATATTTCCATCAGTGTCATTGATATTTTGTCTAAAATCTGTTTACCAAAAGCACAAGTGTCTTGTTGTTGAAAAGGTGAGAGAGGAAAACATAACTGAAACAATAGTGACACCTGCTGGATGGGGTAGATTTTCTTTTTTCTATCCTGAATCAAATTACATTGGTGCCTTGACTCAGCTTACTTCCTCTCATTTTTATTTTGTAATTCATCTTCAATAAACAAACATAACATCAAAAACATACAAAAAGAGCATTTTCATTTCACATTAGCACTCACTCAGCAATGCAAATTACAGTTTAGTAAGTGGACTCATGGGATTTTAGTGTACATCAATACCAAGTTAATTTATAAATCCGGTCAGAATAAATACTGTGCAGCATCTTTGTTCTTAGCTGGCCAGCTTCTTTACAATGCCTTGTCAAAATAGAAAAATGGCAGATGATGTATTACAATTCACTCTGACATATTACGTTTAATGAAATTCAGACATTTTGGCAACAATAAAAAAAACGTATGACTTTAACACACTTATGACTTAATAACATTTGTCTCTTAGAGCTTCACAATATTTTTCTTAATTTATTACAGTGGTGTGTTTTGTTTTTTTTTTGTTTAAAATCAGCACAGTATCAAACAAAGCATACACCATTCATTGGGAGACCCTGCACAGTATCAGCTGGCTATGAAATAGTGACAGTAAAAATGATTCTTAAGTTAAATATCTCAAAAGTGCATACACCTGTCAGCTGTGGTCGGCGTAGTCCTGATGCACAGTTCTTCCAAGTAACAACAGTCACATTAAACTCAAGGACTTGGCTACTTTTGTGTCTATTTCCAAAATGTGGCTTCAAAGCCGCTCAAGAAGTAAATAAACATGATGGGGAGGAGGGATAGAGATTTTAGTCCTGTTTGTGCTGGGATCCAGCCATCATTCTCCGTCCTCAGCTTTAATCAAGCTTTGATTCTCAGATATTCTGTGCACACAAAATTATGCCTCAGTCTTTCCTGCATGTTGGTCCAATGTGGTCCTTAGAAAATAAATAAAAGACCCTCTGATGGCCCTCTAAATGTCAGTCTCTTTCAGGCCATAGCAGTCTGCCAGATCGTAGAACTGATAACTGCTCTGCTCACAAGAGTTGTAAATCCCCATAGAGACTGTGTCCACTATATCAATCCGGCCCATTGCAGGTGTGGTACTTTTTCCTGTCCCTCCCTTGATTTTATTTGACAGATTGTTCACTTTCTCTTTCAGCTGGAAGGATGACTTTTGCAGAGGTGGAAACAGTCTCCATCTCTTGAAACCTAGCGAGCGCCCTTTTCCCTTGTGTAACAAAGAGCTGCCGCAGGATTCATGCTCAGCGTAACTGGGTTTGTAGTCTCCGCTCTGATCCCTTGTCATTCCCTTGACAGCGGTCCTCCACCTCTGGTCATAGAAACGACGCAAGACCCTCTGTCTCTGGTGACACTGGCACCTGAGGAGTCGAGTGAAAGCTCGCTGGAACTCCTTGCTGGAGCAGGGGTAGATCATGGGGTTGATGCAGCTGTTGAAGTAGCCCAGCCAGAAGATCACTTTGAATACAGTTTCGGATGGCTTCAGTGCCGGGAAGAAGGAACCTAACAGAGGAGGGAGTCATCAGAAATATTTGTGAGTAAATGTATGATATATGCACAATAAAAGAGAAACAAAGAATATCATTACAAAATAAACCTCAATATCATGAACAGTTGAAGCGAAAAGTGGTTGTAGTGTAAGAATGTCTATTCTAAACAATATTAACCTGCAAATATCAAATAATAATTTTTGGCAACAGGATGCTGTCTACCATTTTGTCAGTCACTGATAAGTGATTATTTGGAATTATCAGACCGTAAAAGCTAAATTTAGTTTTAAACTGTTTGTATTTTACTATGAATTTGTTGTTTTTAATTGCTTTATCTTTGAAGGAACAATATAAAAAATGTGACTCTGAATCAGCTCCTCACTGAATCACAACAAACAATACATGAAGTGTGAAGACTAGTGTGTTGTGTGATTTTGTTACCTTTTACATTTTTCATGCCTCTGACAGCAGCATTATCTCACATCATTATTTTGTAATGATTTATTGTGCAGCAGTAGCTGTTTGTTTGTGTTTATTAATACGAACAGGGGAGGTTCTGACATTTGGTGGACTTTTATTAATGGAGCAAACATTGACAGAGCATGCTTCAACCACAAGCCCCAATACACCATAACTCTTTTTACATTTACATTTTTCCTGAATGACTTTAATTGATGCACATTTATTTCACATCAAGAGCACTACTAACAAGATAAATCTCCTATTCTCTGAGAGGATACAGTACACCTTGTCTTGCAAGGTGTTTTCAAGGTTTGAATTAATCACCACTGGCTCAGTGTAGTGATTCTACATGTAATGCATGTACTCTGCTCTGGCTCAAGCACAGGTTCATTCAAACTGTCTTTGTCATTTGTGTCATGTTGGAAAGTTCTGCCTTGAACATATTTTTAAAATATTCCCTTTAGAGCTTTCTTCAGCATTGCGGTGTACTAAAATACAACAGCTAAGACATTTTTCCTTGGAAATTAATTGCCTAAAGGATTTTCTTTTAAAAAAATAAAAAGCAAAACACAACTGATTGAGGCATTTGAACATTATTACCCATAACACAAAAATGGTAATTTGCCATAAATGAGTGCATAAAACTTTGGAGATAAAAGGTCATTTTTCGTTCTGCCTTCTGTTCAGCTCACTTTCAACCTGAGCCCTTGTTGCTTTGCTCATTTTATTATACGATGTGATGGCAATTTTGGTATGACATGCTGTTTTTCATGGTTTGCTGCTGTTTCCTATTGCTTGCTTGTCTCCCCAGGCTTGGATTTAACACAGTTTTGACCCAGGACATGGGGACAACATATCACAGCTCTAATGTCAAGACTGCGCTGCCTGCCCCCAGAGGTCCATTTTCATTTCAGATCTGTTAGTGCAATGTAGAAATAAATAAAATGAATGGATGTGATTTACAAAGTAATGGTTTCATGTTATTCATCGGCTACTAAAAACATTCTGTGCAGTCACTAAAAAATGGACCTTTGTACCGTTTAATTGTAAATTTGTAGGTAGCATTTGCATTGTTGTGTGTGTATCATCTGCTTCATGAATCGTACTCTTTTATTTTTTTTTTAAAGATTTATCTGTAAGCAAGCTCTGACTCAACATGATTAAAGATTGAGATGAATAAAGTGATTCAAGGCAGTGATGTTCATTGATTTTTCTCGCTGAAATGACGTCACTGTGAAGCAGACAACAAGTGATTCACCACTCTGACGCACTACCACAACACCATGACAACAGGTAATTTCTTCAATTCAAGGTTTTGTTTAATCTTATTGCCTTTGAGATAACAGTATATTTTAAGCCTGATGTCTGCAAGAAGATTCCTATTTTTTCCTGAGGATGTGGTTTTTCTCACTTTGGCTCATGTCCCAGTATAAATCATAAAGCGAAACAACAAATCAATGCTTTGAATACACACTGATGTCCGTCAAGGAGCTTGGGGACCTGTTCAGTTTCTTAGTCCAAATTGTGTGATGGCTCTTTTGTGAGAGCAGACAGAATCCTGATCAGCTCTCAGTTACAGAGCTTAGGGAATTATCTCCTTGACATTTCAAGTCTGTGTGAAGGTCAGCATTTGATGTCAAGGTTTTTAAAACTCATCCCACTAAGGACCAAAATATAGTTCAGTGAATCCTTCATCGTAAGCAGTGCTGACTAAATTAGATATTGTAACGATCATATTAGCCAGAGACTAAATCTTTAGAAGTTGATCACCAATATAAATTTGATTTTTTAAAGAGTAATTACTTTCATAAAACAGCTAGGCACAGTAATTTTAAGCTATTACAAACTGGAAAAAAAACAGTGTGTTTGTTGGGACTCATTTCAGCAGCAACTTTGCTCTGTTAGAATTCATAGTAGCAGGATGGTGTATCTGGGATCAATTCAAAATAAATTCGAGTGCCCATGGTGATCATATTGAAGAAACATGTCATCCTGTGCAACAGTGGGGTTTACTAATGTATATTTGAAAGTGTTTTGACAACAAGGTCTCCAGTACAGAGGAAGAAGCACAGCATATCAGGCTTTTTGTCGTTTGATCTGAATGGTGTTTGTGGGAGTTGCTGACATTAACAAAAATATCACCAGGTCTTTTAAAAAGAGAATGCTTTTGAATAATACACATATACAATTATAGATTGTATAGATAGAAGAACACATAAAAGCCAGGTTAATAATCTCAATCCATCAAAGCATGACTGAACAAATCCATGATTTGATTAATATCAATATGTGTAATGTGTAATTCTGTAATCACATATTTATTGCACACACTGTAGGCATTGTTTAAATGAGTATAGACAATCCACCAAACAAAAGAGTAAACTGAAAAAAGTAATAACTAGAAGCTTGACAAACATATGACTGGCCTTTATGCTGACTGGATTTATCATGCTGTTGGATAATTCAGACTAACAATCTCTCAGTGCAATAAGGTTGTACTATATTTTGTTTGATCCATTACACTGGACAGCAGAGTAAGTCTACTTCTTTTTTATTCCAGCAGTTTCTGGCAATAAAAAATGGTATTCATGAGCCTGTTGCATTAATGTTAGCAAATGGTGTTAGGGCACTCTCACTGGGCTTTCAGATGATTCAGACTACTTGTCTGGATTCGCATCATCATAGGGAAAAGGCCTGATTGGCGTGAGGGGTGCTAAAAGTACATGTATGCCTCTCAGCAAAAGGTTACTCATTAGTGATGTGTCTCTGCAGCGCACCACCATCAATCATTCTGACTGACCATGTATGGGTAAGCTGGGCTAGGGATCGGGTGGGTTGTGACTGTGCTACACAATTCAGCCATGGAGGAAGCAAACAGCAACCCACCCTCCGCCATAGGATGAAATCATAAAAGCAACAGTGTATCACTTTAATAATCCTTCAGGGGACTTTATTTCTGAACTACTTCCTTTGGGGAGGTCACAGTTGAGGGTCACATTGCAGAGGACAAGAGGGCAGATGATTTCCAGCAAGATGTTTAAATGCTTTGGACTTTTATTTTAACAATCAAATTACATCCATGTATAATCCTGCAGAGTCTAGTTTAGGCAATGAGAGTGCTGGAGAAAATGTGTTTTTATCCTATAAGGCCTCAATCTACCAGAAATTATACATTTAAAACAACAACTCAAGACATATCTTCACACTTATTTCTTTAAGATTGTTGTTGCTTCTGGAGGAGCTTTGTTTCCTCCTTTAAATACTTTTTTTCACAAATGCCACACTGTGAGTCATTGCCTATTTCAGACTTGAGATCACAAATGACATTTCCCAGAGCAGGCAGCATAATGTGATCACATAAACATGTTCATAAAAAGTACATGATTAAAGCTGGTTTGTCAGAATTAACTCTAAAAGCATAAAGTGCTTTGGTGATATCAAAATGCCCAGTTGTGTTATGGTGTATTGATTACAACTAACAATTAAAATGTGTGTGTTAAAAGTCAGTGTTGCTTTAGTAATTGTCATTCACAAGCCTATCCTAGACTGCTGACTTCTAGATACAATCACCCTCCCCTCGCAGAGGCTTTTCTCTAATAATTCAATTCAATACATTTAGAGGTGCTGCAAGAATTAGTGCTGTGAGTGCTACACCTGATAAGATATTGACCATTTGTCTAGAATGGCTTTTACTATCAATTATGTGAAATATATGCAAAATTAAAATTCATGAGGCCACCATTAGTGTGTCTGTGAGTGTGTGTGTGTGTGTGTGTGTGTGTGTGTGTGTGTGTGTGTTTGTGTGTGTTGTGAAAACTATTACTTTCTGTAAGTATAGCTTTAGATGCATGTTGCATCCCTCAGATTATGTATCGCCATGATGACTTGCATTGGCAATGAGGGGCCTTTCAACCAACTGATGATTATTGACTATTTCTGTAACCACAACTCACTCTGACTGCTCTGACTGTTGCGGTCAATTTTAAGAGGTCTTTTTAACATAAAAAAATGACCCAACTCCAATGGGAAATTTATCCAACTACAATGTAGACAACAAAACCCTTAGGAAGCAAATACTGTGTCTTTGTTTAATGACTTATATGTGACACTCTTACTAAAACAGGTAGCCCACAAGAAATGGTGCTTGGAGTGAGCTATGTGATGGGAGCATTTAGTTTCAGGGTGCTCATTACTGAAGAATGTCAGTCTATTATGACAGCTCTCAAAAATTACTGGCAGGAAAAAAAACGCACAGTTAATGGTCACATTTTAGGTTTGACCTGTTCTGACCCAAAACACTTGTTTTTATAACATTCAAACTATCTCAGTTTCCATCTATTCCTGGCATAGTTCTAAAATAAACAGAGTGAAATCCAAATTCAGTTTTTTTGTTAAGCCTTAATCTTACAGTACAGCCTAATGTGGTTAAAAGTTTTCATCATCTGTAAATGTTTACTGATCAAAATGCCAGCCTGTGCCTGCTGCCTGTATGCTGGCTTATTTAAATCTATCAGGCTCTCAGGAGGAGCTGCAGCCTGAAAAGGTTGAATCACTCCAAGTGACGCAAATGCATTAATTAGTCAGGTTAAACTAAATTAATTAGTTAGTCTCATAAAAAATCTCATATCACTGCCAACGATTTACATCAGTCGAGATGCTGAATTATTCATTCAAGCAGGTGACCTGGGGGCATCTCACACGTTAGGAAAATTTTAAGAACGAGCTCGCTTGACGCGTCTGAAAGTAGCTTTTGACATGGGTGCGCGTGCGAAACTACAACATCCCTTTGCGCACCCGAAGAGCGCGCGCGCGCGCTTTTGGCACGCTTTGGAGTGGCCGCAGCAGAGGCGCAAAACTGAACACATACCCATGGGCAGGAAGAAGAAAAACGGCAGCCAGCACAAGATGAACATCCCCACGACGATGGCGAGCGTCTTGGCAGCCTTCTTCTCCCTGGAGAACTTCATGAGGCGCACGGACAGCGAGCTGCGGAACGGGTGGTTCTTGCTGCTCTTGGAGCTCGCCGGGCGCGCGTCCTCCAGCACGCTGCGGCAGTGGATCCGCAGCACCACCTCCACGGACTTGTTCCGCTCCCGCTTAACGCCCGCTTCCAGGCTCTTGGTAGTCCTGCGGGCCACCACGTAGACCCGAAAGTACATGATGAGGATGACCATGAGCGGGAGGTAGAAGGAGAAGAGGGAGGAGAAGAGCGCGTAGCCCGGCTCCTCCGTGATCCTGCAGATGCTGTCGTCCACCGGCGGAGGCTCCTTCCACCCGAGCAGCGGCCCGACGGAGATGACCGTGGACGAGACCCACACCAGGACCAAAATAGCCACCGCCTTCCTCTCCGTCATGATGCTGGGGTATTTCAGGCAGTACTTGACGCCGATGTAGCGGTCGACGGAGATGATGCAGAGGCTGAGGATGGACGCGGTGCAGCACAGCACGTCCACCGCAGCCCAGATGTTGCAGAACACCCGGCCGAACACCCAGCAGCCCAGCACCTCCAGGGAGGCGGAGAAAGGCAGCACGATGATGCTCAGCAGCAGGTCTGCCATGGCCAAGTTGACGATGAAGAAGTTGGTCACGGTCTGCAGGTGCTTGTTGCACACCACGGACAGGATGACCAGAATGTTGCCGACTATCGCCACCAGGATGAAGACGGAGAGGACGAGCCCGACCCCGATCACCTGGGAGTCCGCGGTGAAGTTCGGGCACGCCGCGATGCTCTCGTTTGGGAGAATCTGGTCCCAAACGGATCCGTTGGGCGCTTCTGCGAAATAGATCCCATGGTCGCTCTCGTTTCTCGAGTTAGAGTCTGTCATTTTGAAGCGCCATAAAGAGAACTTTAGAGGAAGTTTCTGAAAGGAAGCAGCGTGCGGGGCATTTTTCTGCAGCCTCTCTTTTTTTTTGTTTCTCTCTCCCTTTCTCTCCAGCTGTGCTGTCAGGCGGGCATCCTGCCTGTGAAAATGTACCACAGGTCGAGCGAGGGATGTTTGAAAAATGAGAGTAAAAATGGTAAGTCCAGAAAACTGCAGGCAGATGCACGCATGGTGAGGGAACTGCTGTCTGCTCCCCCCAAAAATAGAAGAAGACAAACAGAAATAATCTCACTCAAAAAGAGAGTTTAGGTTCTCATGAGGTAAAAGTATTCAGATACAGCCAAGAAAGAAAAATGTTTTTTTTTCACCTCCATTTCCACGAATCTCTTCCATGTGATGGGCTTCCACTGGTGACATCCTGTGTAAGTGCTCACAGAGTCAGAGCTGGTACAGCAGGTCTGAAGCCACAGCTCCACCCACAAGTCACATATTGAGGCTACTGTTGCGTTCACGGTCTCCACAAGAGAGCGTCACTTCCAATGTGGTCACGAATTCTCCATGATACACAGACCGGTCAGACACACAGCTCGTGTCTTTATCTGGTTTGTCTTTAGAAACAGGTGTGAAAAAGAAGATTTTCTTAATTTCTATCTATGATGTCACAAAGTCTTAGTAAAGAAAGTCTTAGTAAAGAATAAAATGAAAATAAATAAATAAATAAACCTTTTCATCAGCTACAGCAGTACCAGAATCAACCCTACTTCCAGCAAAGATAAGACAAAGCAGCATCACTCAGATCGTCTAAACAGCCGCCAGGCACCGACAAGCCAGCACTGGCCTTCAGGCATAGCTGTGAAGTTTCCCAGTGACCCCCTCAGGCCTTGTGTGTATAGTTTAAGTACAATGACAGGCCTGTGCAAAACCCACAGGGAGCCTGGAGAAGGGGGAAGGGTCAAGAGGCTGAGTCACAGAGCGGACAGACAAGCCCTGCATGAGAAAACATCAGCCCAGGATGCAAACTCACCCCTTTGTTTGTCGCAACATAGAGTGTTGCAGTGATGATGCATGTAATGATGGTGTTATATTACTGTATCAAAGAAGTGAATCCAACTTCGGATTAACAGAAACAGCAGTGTAGCTGTTGCTGAGACTGAACTACTGTGGCAAAGATTATTCGGTGATTATATCTGTTTTGCAAATCATCTCTTATTTCTTGCTAATTCAGCTACAGAATATTCTACCTCTTAAATAATTTACTGTTGAGAGATGTTTACACTGAGGACTCCACTAAAGTCCAAGATTACAACCAAGGGTTATGGCAGATAAACACGGTGGCATCAGATAAGCTTGCAAACATACCATGCTGATAGATCCAGAAACTGTCAAGATTTCAGATTTACAGCACACATAGATTGACAGCTTGACCATCAATCAAGCCATCCACTGCACTACAAAGCACACAAGATATATCTGCAAACTCGGCCTAACATGGAGACAGTGCTCTGGCTGTGGGTAGCAGCACTCCTGTTTCCATTCACAGTGAGTCTGCTCAGCTGTCAGAGCACATCCTCGTTATTGGATTTACGGAAAAAAAGGCTACAACCTCATCCAGCCCACCTGCTCCTCCTTATGAGAGGGCTAAATCTGAAGTCATGCGGAGCCAACTTTAGTCCACATCACGCAGGAGGCATTTTTTAAATCTGTCATCATGAGCCTTTCAAAAATAAGGATGTTTCATATAATACTATATGGGGTGTTTTTTTAGTCAGAGGTTGCTAATAGTAAGAATGTCTGCCCCGATTATTTTCTGAGTTTATTTCTTAAGCTGGTTGAAATCGAACAATTGAACTTGCAATAATTTTTGGTCCCCTTGGGAGCCATGGAGTTTGGTTGTGATCACAGTACTGATGGTCTATCTCCTACAAGCAAAGTCTTTCATATTGTCACATTGTTTATGGCCTCTTCAAATTCTGACTCTCTGCTTTAAGGATTTATTTCTACATGTTTACCCACCTTCAGGACATGCACCTGGAAAATGAACACCCCTAAACACACCATACTGTAAAGCAGCCAAACACCGGAATGCACTTGAGTATCCAACTGAGTATGCTGAAGACCAAACTAAAGGCAAAAAGCCTCCTAAACAAGGAATATGTGTAGTACAAGTGGTACAAGTCACAGGAGCCACAGGACGATATTAGTTGCAAAGAACTGACTGTAATACTCGCACTGTGGTTCTCTAAAATTCAAGGAATACAAAAAAGTGCCACACTGTTTATCTAATGGTGATGTATAACCTCCAGATTAAAGATGAAATGCAATACTTTAACCTCATAACCATTGTTAAGTTTCCCTTGTGCTGAGATCCTAAAATTACAAACTACTTAGTGCACCCTGGAGGCCTTTTTTATCTTGCTTGTTCAGCCTAACAGAGTGTGTGTGTGTGTGATTGACTCACTTACATTCATTGTTGAAATTCTCAAGGAAGGCTGTTTTTGGCCAGCATATCCCACCAGCGGCATTGCAGCATATAAAAACGCAAGGGTTTGCTAACCTGTATTCCCATTGGATGAGTATTTGCAGTATTTGCCCAGTATGCTGTTCGTCATATTGATGCACTGCTGCAGTGATGGGAATCAAAGTGCAGAATTACACTTTTATCTTCACTCGTGCGTGATCGCAAAAGAAAAGTGGGCATGATCTACCACCCCCTCTTCAGCTGCACTCCATTCACCCCAAAACTCTTTGGCCTCCATAAAAATGTCTGGTATTTACTGTGGTGATCTAAAAACATTCTCAATTGTCTTACCTATATATTTTTTTGACTTAGCCATTTCATTTTAAATCAACTGTTAAAAAACATAAAACATGTCATCCATGTGTTGAGAGTAAGAGCGCGTGGGGGCGTTCTGTTGCCCACTCATATTTTGGGTCCCATTTGTTATGGTGCTAACCCAGATATTTGCACATTTGTACGTCACATTACATATACACACACACACACACACACACACACACATACACATTCTTTCTCTCTCTCTCTCCCCTCAGACTCTCAATATGGTAA
>JBAJHX010000051.1:15465555-15479541 GCA_037176925.1 Amniataba percoides | reverse complement strand
TGATACTGAGCTATGGATAAAACTGAGTTGACTGACACAACCTGAGCATCACAGGTTGGAGTATTGGTTTGACATTTTCTTTTATCTTCCCTTTCCATCTATTGAATTTCCCAGCAGACAGGGCAAGCAAATTTGGCAACTTTGAGTAGTGATATGATCAGTGTTACCATTTGGCTCATTTAGGTCTGACCATCTCAATTTATCGGAGACCAATTTGACATCTTTAAATGTCTTGTTTTGTGCTACCAATGGCCCAGAAACCAAAGATACTCAGTTTACAGTGATGTGGAAAAAAAAAGCAGAAAAAGGTCATATTTGAGGAGCTGGAGCCAAAAACAGTATTTATTTGGATCAAGTTGCATATTGTGGTTAGGAGTGCAAAGACAAGCCACATCATCTGACGATTGGGTGTTTGTTACAGCTTGGAAAATCTTAAAAAAAAAAAAAAATAATAAAAATAATAATAATAATAATAATAATAATAAACACACCTTCAGCTATTTCTGAAATTGTTATACTGTAAAATGCTAAAGTCTGCCAGGGTGGGTGAGTCATGAGTCACTTGGTTTTTAAGATTCATTAATCAATTCTGATCACCTGCATATAAGCCAAGTAGGACCCACAGAAAACAGGAGTCAGTTTGGAGTTGTGTGGGAAACGTTTTACCCCTGTGTCACCTGTCTGACAGGGGATCAACTGATTTGCATGTAACATTTAAAATGTGCACTAGTTCATTGTCCTGTCATTGTGGTCCAGTCTGAAACAGGCCTGGTTGTTATGAAAATAGCAGCTTGACATTATGATTTTGGACAAATAATCCTGTTATTGGTATTATGTTAATCTTCATAACATATTCTTTCTGTTCTCTCGCTCTCTGGGACAACAGACAGCTTAAGAACCAGTGTGATAATGGTTCTATTTTGTCTACAATTTAAACCCCTAATTGAGGCAATTTTCTTCCAAATAATTTTATTCTGACTTTCACTGTGTAACGGAGTGACGCATTTGCTACAGTAACTGACTTTCTGCAATGATATTACGCAACTGTCGCCAGCGCACTTAAGGCAGGAATACGTTGTTTCAACAAACCCAGTTTCACTGTTAGAAGCTGCTGCCGGTAAGCTGAACTGTGCTCTAACAGGACTCCAACACAAATATCAGCATGCTAACACAGCAGCTGAGCAGAAGGCATGTAGCTGGACAGCCTTACAGCATAAGAGTCAGATAGTACAACTTGGCTGCAACAATGACACTGAAGCGTTACAACAAGAGAGGAGACTGAGGGCAAGCCTAAGAGAGGGCAGAAATCAATGTCCAGCAGTATGGAAAAAGTTAAGGCAAGGGTATCTGAGCTTAAAGTGAAATTGATGTCTACTAAGGCGAGAAGAACACTGGAGTGAAAAAAAAAAACGTTTAGTGTTGCCACACTTCCTGAACAATGTTCAACTTTTTATTAAAATGTGTATATGAGATAGAAGTGTGATAATTGTAACCATTCTAGTAGACACTGGATTTTCTTTTATTTGGGAAGGTCTAAGGAGGCCTATGGGTACAAAATAATAGGATGTTAGGATGTTAGATTTTTACTTTACCCACAAAAAATGAAGCAAGTCTGCATATTTAGATTTTTTTTAACAGAAGATGGTGAGAGTTGCTTTACAAAGGCTGTTTTCCAGAGGCAAAAATATTTTATTCACTCTGCCAGTGTTGGTACACTTGAAAGATTTTGCCTTTGCAAATTCAGGTAACGTTTCATATAGGCGTAATATTCAAAGTAAAGCCAGAGAACATTTTTTAACCTAGTCAATTGGTTAAGTAGTCCTGGACTGTGTAGCAGCATGTCAGTCAGATTTGCACCAAAATAATACTGTGACTCCCTCACAACCCATGGAAATAATATGTGCCATGGCTTGACTGAAAAAGGCTGTATTCTCACATGCAAGAAATATCTCATCAGTATGATTATAGTGACACAGCTGACAAAGGAGAAATGAAAATACAAATAAAAGTTTAAATGTGTGATCTTTTGATAGGAGACAATATAATTTGTTAAAGTCATTATGTAGCTAAACAGTATAACATATCGAAGCCCAACAACCAAAAGGTAGGTCATATTAAGCTTGTTTATGTTCCTTGTTCTTAAAGGAATTATCACATATCTTATGATCTGATCAAGCCTGCTAGCCTCTGTTTCCCTATTAGTTAGTAACAATTGCATGCCATTGAAAGGAAGGGTAGGTAGGGACATAATGTTCCTCAGTACAACAATAGAGCAACAAAGCATCAGCAAAACAATGATGGAAAAAAACAAATGAAAACATCAGCAACAACAAAACACCTGGGTTAACAATCTGGGTTATCATTAACACTTTGCAGGTTGAAGGGGGTGCGACAAGAAGGCAGAAACAAAAGCACAATTTGTTGGGGAAAAATACTGTATAACTTGAATTGTTTATTATGCATAAGTATGAGGAAGGCTACAGTCCCCTCACTGCTCAACATTTGTTTGTTTCTTCAGAGGAAAATTAAGTCACTTGCTTCTTGTATATTGTTCAACATTTGTGGCCTTGAGTGATTAATTATCCTGCTGTTCCCACTCGTGTTTTTTAAATGTGAAATTTGAAAATGTGGATGAATAGCATTTTTGGGGGTATTTTAGTGTAAGCCAACTATGAAATATAGTTGTTTGCCAAATGGTTGAAAATCCACTCTTTGCTGCTGCTTAAAGTAGGCAAAAGTGTTTTTATTATGTCTCCTACCACCATGCACGCTTACTTTTACAAAATTGTATGTATGAGTTCGCTGTAAATTTGAGCTGCTTTGTCCGTCACTTGGTGTGCTGGCACTGCTGCACGATCAGTTATGTAGCACGATCTCTGTCTCTCTGTCTCACTGGTTACAGGGCATATGAATTGATTATACCATTTAGTAAGTTACGTGACTTCTGTTCCCTGTCTTTGTGTGTGTGTGTGTGTGTGTGTGTGTGTGTGTGTGTGTGTGTGTGTGTGTGTAAAATAAAGACAGCGATAGAGAGAAAGAGTTTCAAGTGAGGTCTTGTGAGGACTGTTTTTAAAGCATTGCCTATGGCTTGTTCAGGGGTATGTATTACTTGTGTGTGTGTGTTATAAAGTTCAAGTTTCTTATTCTTTTTCTACATGTACCCCATGGCTGTGGCTCAATTAATAACAAATGGTCTTCTGATTAGGAATAAGTCAGTACTCAACATCTGTCCATTGCTCAGTATGGTACTATGCCACTTTAACAAATGTTGCTGTTTGTGTTGGTTGTTTAAAGAAATTAACCCAGGGTTTAATATGATGTCATTATAGTATGTTTCTTTCAGCACTTCCAACGACTGATTTCCAGCATCCCTGGTACCAAACAACCATAAAGCCAGTAACCTAAATTTAGCTGATGTGACTATAATTAGAGGAGAAATAATTTCTGATAGGTTAGTAATTAGTGGTTAGAAGAGATGGCGGAGGACAAGATGTCTCTCAGCCTCCAAAGACGGCCCCTCTGTCTGAAACTGTAATGATGACTGACAGGCTTGTCAGATGACTCCTAAAGTCCACAACAAAGCTGTGCTCTGTAGTCTGGAGATACTAGATTAATATCTGTGCCTTTTTGAACATATGGGTCAACTGGTATATGTTTTCATCTGATGATTATGTTTCTCCTCAGTCATTGGAGATTACCTGTTTTGTCATAGTGATTTGTGGTGATTACTGAAAATAATTTTCACCCTCCTCACCTCACAGCTGACAGGTGACAGTGACAGGTTTGAGAAGTCATGACAGTTATGTGATTTAAAGCATGTCTCCCAGACTATTAAACCTTCCCATTTGCCGCAAGGTCAGAGTTCACACACTTCTCCAAACTGAGGCACATGTTCTGAAAATAGATTTTAAAAAAGCAGACTGACAGACGCAGACCTAAGGTTGACATCCTCTGCTAAAACTCTAATTAAGTTCCATCGCTGCAAACTCTCTGTTTGATTAGGCTTCAGTGATATAAAAATACAACAAAACACATTTGATAACAACACACATGACCCATGTTCATCATCATTATATGTTAACGCTAATGCTAATGGAGCACAATTGGGGTATTTAAACTTTAAATTTAAACTGATTGTTTGGTGTCATAACCCTCTGAGTTCTAGAGCATTTTACCTGTTCTACCTCGTCTTAGTGCTGTTCTGTCTCAATCGTTAGTCTTCATGCATGTCACGATACAACATGTAATAAATGGCCTTGGTTAAAAACAAATTCCTTGAAAAGAATTAACCATTATATTCTTGAGAGATTTTGAGCCATATTTATAGGATGTGGCTGATGTTACTCTTTATTTTCCTGATCATTGACATTTTCATGAAAATCTCAAATCAGGAACAATATACTTCATGTATCCCAGATGAAAATCTGGTAAAATATAATCTCATCTCATCTATAAATATATCTCAGTTTTGATTAAATTTAAGTCAGTAAAGTTTGCATCTGTATGGAACTTTTTTTGTGTTTTACAAGATGCAACACAGTGCATGTACATCAACAGCACCATTTTTTAAATGTGGATAAGCAAGTAAAATGACGTAAACTTGATGTGTTTTTAAAATGTGTTCAACAGAGGAATAAACTGTGTCATTGCCTTCACTGCTGGTACTTGTTTAAAGGTTCAATTTATTGTTGTTTTTGGCCTTTTCATCGGATTTATTGACAGCAAAAACATATTGAATGTCATCAGCCTTATCCTTTAACAAATATTATTACTTCCACTATGCTGTGCAGCTGATGGGTATCTGTTTCTGTTTGTTTTTGTGTGTTTATTTCATTAACAGATGCATGCGCGGTGGATTGATCCACAGGGAGGCATCTCTCATCACAGATCACGGTTTATTCTTTTAGGTTAGCTGTGACTTTAAGATAAATGTTTGATAACAAGGACGGCCCATTTATGGGAAATCTCCGCTCCTCTCTTTTTGTTCCTACCAGCAGTTTGCTTTTAACTGCTGTGTAGCATTTACAACAACAAACAGACTAATTAGCCGCTCTAACCTCAGCCTGCAGAGGAGGAAGAAAGCCTTTGTGGTCGCCGTATCCTGGCCTCACAGTGTTCACAACGGTCGGTTCACATAACCTCGGTTTTGTGCAGAGGAGCTCAGCAGTGGTGTTTTTCTTTCTTTCACAGCGCCGCTCCAAGCAGTTATCTGTGTTTGCGGTTGTTTAGCATTTTGCACGTGTGAGTCAGTTTGGAAGTCTCAGCAAAGGGGACGGAGTGATGTTTTTTCTTTTTCCCTGCTCAGAGCTGGCAGGTAGATTAACTATCAGCTGGTGCCCTGTTAATGTCTGAGACAAATTTCACCCTTCCATTACAATATCCATACATCTTCAGCTGACGAGAGTTACAGAGAGGATGAAAGGAGCATTTGTCTCTTTGGCTTAAAGCACTTGTGTCCTCTTGACTTAAATTCAGTTCACTTTATTGCAGACCTGCAGTCCATCGCTGAATAAGATGAAAGAGATGAATAATAAAAGGCAGGAGGAAAAGGATTACATATGCTGAGGAAATGACTGACTCCGTCTGCCTCATATGTCGTGACAGGTAATTGACAAAGCAGTATCGTGCCTCCGATCTGTAGGCAGTTGTGTGTGTGTGTGTGTGTGTGTTCTAGTGTTACATTTAAGTGGTAAAGACAAATCAGTCAAAGTGTAACTAAAAATAGTATGGGTCAGTCATTGAAATTCCACATGGCACAGCTCCAACTTAAATGGACATGTACAAGAGAAATATCTCCACCAAGAATCCATTTCAGCTCTGCTTCAGAAACAATAATGAAATAGCACTTTGTATAATTAGGTATCCTCAGTCAGAGAAGCAGAGAGATATGGCTACGCACTCAAAAAAAAGGCACACTAAAAACAATAAACTTTCAATTTCCTCAGTGCTCCTGCTGAATAATGAGATGCTGTTTCAAAAAAAAAAAAAAAAGTTAGTGGAATTGTGATTGTGACTGAACTGTTATTGAATCTATTGTCAAAGAGCAAGAGGAGTTTGTGTTGGACTGTCAGTTTGAACAATGCATTTTTTTTTGTGGAGGCAGCAACACAGAAATCTGAATGATATCATGTTTTAGAAAACACAAGACAAAGTTCAGACTCTCTGACAGGATGAAGGAACATCACCACTTTGAAGAAGTGGAAAATAAATTTTTGGTGAGTGCACAGAGAGACAGATAGAAAGAGAAATGGCACCAAACGCTGGTTGGTAGTGACATATTTGTTTGTTGTTCTGACTATTTGTCTTTTCTTCATTTGTCTACCGTGCCAGGAACCTGAAACTACAGAGCAATAGGCAATAAGTTACATGAGCTGTTGTAGCAGTTGTGGTCATTTTAGACGCTCAGCTTCTTTGTGCCCAACATATATCTTTGTTGTTTTTTACATTTGCATTTAGATCAGGCCATTGAGGGAGGTAACATGCTGTACTGCTATGTATTTCTATAAGCGCAGACTGATTAATGGCTATTTAACCTGTTGTAAGGTAAATTCTTGGTAACTCAAATTAAAGCATGATCAGGTTCATCCTAGTTTCCAGATGAAATAGATGGTGCTCGCATTACATGGCATGGACGATAGTGATTCCATTAAAACTAGCAAGTGTGCATGTTGCATCTTTCTGATGTGTATTAAAGATGATGGTAATGTTGGCTATACCTGAGATTTAATCAAATCTGAGTTTCCCAGTTGAAGTCATCACTCAAACGACTTAACTTAAACACTGCAATCATAGATAAATGGTTTGATCACTAACCTGAAGATAAGTTAGCACAGTTAATCTAAGAGACCTGTTTGCACCATAGACTCATCTCTTAACTGTCTGGAGACCATGCCTCTTTTGTGTGGCAGCTTGGACTCTGACAGAGTGGGGTTTGCTGTGTATAGAGGGATGGGGCAACAAATTTCCTCGGTTTTGCACTACCTGGCTCTCTGTTGAAGGTCAGCACTTCCACACACTTAACAAAGACATATTGAATGGATTCTCAAGAGGACTGCTGATTTGAAATGCTGGTGTGACCAGGAATTGGACTGGGTGTTCTGACATTGACCTCTATTGTGACATTGACAGCAAGTGGGATTAAAGATGTGTATGTATTCTGTATGTGTTTTATTGACATTTTGTTCTTCCAGAAGGAATTATTCTCCTTTCCTCACTGACGGTCTAACATTTCATATTATTGTTTCACACTTGAAGCCCCGTGACGCCACAGTAAGCTGTATGGTCATTCAGTGGATATCACTTGTCCCAAGGTGCAGCAGCTGCTGCTGCTGCTGCTGCAGGTGAAGTTTAAATAAATGATGTGAAGGTATTGATTGGTATTCCATGAACTACTCTGCTTCAGAGGCACTTGGAGCACACTTCAACCTCACATCCATGCCAATGAAGACCAAGGTACACAACAAAACATTGTTTTGTTTTGTGCCAGAAATAAATACTGGTTTCCTTAGGGCAATATGTAATAATAATTAATTTTTAAATAGCTATCAAACTGGGCTCATTCATTCTGTTTCGAGAAGCTCCATGTGCTATGTTAGTATGGTGAGAGGGTTTATTCTTTACTCCTATACTCAAAAAGGTTCACACAGTTTAACAAAAGCATCAGAAGACAGCATAAGCGCAGTGTTATCAGAGCTTGGTGCAAGGAAAAGAAACAGGCTTCAATACAGTTTTTCACTTTTATGCCACATTTTCTGCTTTAAAAAGGCTTTTCAGTTAGCCATTCCCATGGATGGTCAAAATGTGGAGAAAGTTGCAGCTCTCGGCTTTAACTTCCACACACAAACTATCAAAAGTTAAGTGGGTTTCATCAATAGGATATATAGTTGTCACAGGTCCTCTGTATTGCCCAAGAGCAAGCTAATAACTGGTATGACAGGTCATGACATTATCAGCATGTGCTTTATCCTTATGAATAACAATGGCAATTATCATCTCTATATTTGAACATATCTGCAAAGCCAATTTAATTGTCTTCTGACCAGCAATATCCCTCTTTTTGTTTCCATGTCCATTCTTCTCTTTATAAAGTCATAAAAGATGTTTTTAAATTCCACCATGGACATCTGATACCCTTGAAATGAGAAGTTTCTTTCTCATTTCTCTGTTTATGTAGTGAGTTTTTTATGTAGTTAATTCAGAAGCTGTAAACAACTACAGTGTGCCCTTTAGTGTGTCCTCTTTTGCAGAGGTAAGCACCCGCAGGTGGAACAAAACTAGACATGGTGTCTTTGAGTTAGAACTGTTAAATTTTTTCAAATACCATCAACAGTTCAGAGCTACTAAAGAGAGGAGGAAAGCTAATTATGCTGACTCAGTGTCCTCTTTATACATGTATTCTAATGGGCATGAGTGGGTGAATGGAGGTAATTATGAGGTCTGATTTCATCAGGTTTGCCATCTGAAAAGGACAGTTTCATAACACTCTTCTTCTTGTCAAGTTGCAAAGAAAGTAATTGAAAAGAACACAGAGCTGGGTAATACTTCTTAACACCCATTTGATTGTTCTGTTGTTGTGCCCTTGACTTTATAATCTTTTTGTCATATTTCCTCCTTATTATATATATTGTCTTTTCTCTCCTTTATTGATTTCTCTTTCATTTCCTGTTGCTGTAAAGTACTTTCAAAACAACAGATGTGTAACAAATTAGCCTCCAGAATACCTTCAGAACTCTTTTGGAGATCTATTGTGGGAATTCAGTCATTGATATATACAACCTTTTTTAATCAAGTAACATCATTGAGACCTTTTGCAAGTGAGACTAGAATACAGCAGATAGAAAGAAAAAATAAGCATAGCCAGAAGGTCAAACAGCATTAGAAACAGTCACACACATCACTAAATAGATTTGAAGATAACAGTTTATATTGTATCATTTGGTGTTATGGAGATAGTACCTTTCACTCATTGTATCTTTTATATCTTGTCCTCCAGACATTTGAACATAAAATGCTGCATTACAAGAATATAAATGATCCTAATATTTGCAGCAGACACTGTTTCCTAGAGGTCAGCACAAACTGATAAACCATTCGTTAATTAGTACATTTGTGATATTGCCAAATTGTGTGTTCTTCATAATACTAGTTCACTTCTATGTGTAGGCCACATGTGTGAGTATTGTGATGTCCTGCCAGCAGTCAGATTAGTGTTACGCAGAAGAGGATATGGTTCAGATAAGGTCCACAGCAGTGGGTGAGCTGATTTTCATCATCTGGGATAAATGCAGAGCGTTCAGACAAACCAAGGAAAAGATTTGCCTGAGTCACATCACCGGTCATAGCTGTCAGTAAATCCGAAACTCATTTGTTTGAAAGTAACAGTAAAGTTATATTCAGGTAACTCTGAGGTCATGCATGGCTCCTGCGGGGCTGAGGCTGGAGAGGTTTCCAGTGCCTGTTCCAGGGTTTGTGCCAGTATGGCGTCAGTGCCAGACACGTCCTCATGTCCTCACAGATGCTGTGCAATTGAAACGTTATAATTACTACCAGCTTGAAAAATTCAGTTAAATGTAATTGAATTAATTCCACATTAAATTGCCCTTTGCTATCTAAATAAATCTCTATATCTGTTCACTTTCTGTGTATGATAGCCCCTGACCTGTAACTGTGTACACGAACCACAGTTTGTAAGATTTAATAGTATTTAATAGTAGTAGTATTATACACGGAAGAATCCAGTTTATATACAGTGTCATGACAAACCAACACAAACCCACAGTAGCCTATGATGAATCAGGCATGTATTTACTCCCATTTAAGATCTACTGATCTACTTCTGCTATGGATCCATCTGTGGTTTGTGTGAAGTAAAGCATGAAACAACCTCCCTGTGTGCTTCATTTGGTCTGCAAAATTTCTGATTCTGAGTGCTTTTGCTTTCCCCGTTTCCTTAATGCAGACATGGTTTACAAGAGAAACATAAGGCATGTAGTTTTTCTTCATCCCTCTGCAACCAAGTTGATATCAGCTAAACTTGCCAAGTCCTGGGTAGACCAGCAAGCAGACATACGGCACAGGCAGGCAGACACCAAGAAAAACATGTTTTAAAGAGATCAGCATGTCGCCCCATACCTCTCGTGTTGTCCAGACAAATCTGAGTTTTTACATCAACTCTGAACTGTTATTATTAAGACCTCATTCGTCTGGATGAAGTTGTCTGAGCCTAGCTCTCACCCACTGTGTGGTACAGAGTTACAGACTACAGCAACAAAAAAGATAAGAACAAAAACAAAATCCTGCGCCCTCAAATGTTAATTAGTAATTTATTTAAGTAGGATGTGGTGGAAAATGAGTCAGAGTTCATTTTCCTTCATATTTAAGAAACCATCAAGTCTCAAAATAAACTGGTCCATCTAATTTTTAAAAATCTTTTGTAATTTTACTTTAGGTGTTTTCAGTGGGTCATCTTACAAACACAGATACTAACTTGTACTTATATTTGAGATAAGTAACATTACTTTTGTTTCATAACTGAGTACAATAAAGGTCCGGGAATAAACCAAAGTGTCTGCTCCCTGTTTTCCTTGAAAGATCTGGTAGGTGAAATGCTAATAATCGTTTTTGTTCAGTCCTACCTGCGCCATATAGGTAAATGCTTTCATAAACAATACCAATAATGGATGGATTAGCGGGGGGTTGGTGGTGGGTGTTAGTGACCTCGGGGACTGGGAGGTGATAGGAGCACTGGGACTCATCCTGTTCCACTCTAAACATGTAAAAGCGATTAATCTCTTGGCTGCCCTCTCCTTCAGCTGTGGGAAAATTCCTTAGATGTCATTAGGGGAAGCTTCTTCCTTCCGGCCATACACAGAAAGTGTCGGCAAACTCAGCTTAAATCCCCAAAGTTTTAGCCCCCAAGCAGCAGATTTAGGAATGTGTTGCAAGACAAGACCCTAACCTAGAGGCCTTTTCAACATCCACTTGTACAAGACTGAAAAACCGACTATAAACATCTACGTATTGGAAACATCCACAGCTCTTCTTTCAAAATACACTACTTTATAAGAAATATAATTAATTTGAGAAATGTGTATGTTTTCATTTACATGAATAATCCATTCTGGTAGTATTTCTACAGCTGTCTCAATCTTCACATTATCTGCATCTGTTATTAAGGGAAGGTGGTCATGAAGGGCCCATTATGACAAAAATATATTAATGATTCTGGTATGAATAAACAGTGTATCAAATACAATACATGCCACCAAACTAAATAGAGAATGAAATAAATTAAGTTGAATGGCAAGTTTCATTTTGTTTAATGCGGTATGTCAGATTAAACACACTGTCACTGTTTTGTCATTCAAAGAAATTGTTTGTAATTGGAATGCCTGGAACTGCGTATCAGCTTCTTTTATGAAGTGTCCCTTTCAACAGGACGACATCTTTTGTCAGTGCTTTCCAAAATGCATGTAACTTATCCATTTCCAAATAGGATACTCAAAGAGTCTTGGTTAAAAACACTATATCAAGTATTAAGACATGTGCCAGAGTAACCTGCTCCAGGGCCCTTTTACTGGGTTGTTTTTTTGGGTGAGAGCTCTCTCAACATATCTTTTTTACTAGCTCGAGACGGGGAACCATATTGACTGACCACTGACAAAAATCCATATACCACTGTTATGGCCTTGTTTCTAGCACTGAGTGACAATATTAAATGTGGGAATTCATCGATGCCACCATGAACTATGGTTTTCCATTTGCAATGTGTAGACAATACAAAACATCAACAACTGAAGCCAGCCATAAACCGATCCTCTTTCTGCTAACAAGCACTAATCGGCCTCTGCACTGTGGTGACCTTTAGCTTGGGTGCCATGTATCATGACCTTGTTTCATTAAAACAACTTGTGATCATTAAACCAGTCACTAAAATAGGAAAAATGTCACCCTGAAGAATGCTTTAACAACCGGGTCATAGTGACATAAAGTTTAAGATCTTAGAAGTAAAAACTTATTGGATTTAATTGTTCCAATAGTGCTTCTCACAGTGGGGTCTAAATCACACATGTATAATCTTTGCAAATCTGCAGAACAGTCCCAACAACAAGAAAAAGGTCTAATCAGCAGGGAGGAATTAAATAATAAAAAACACCAATCTGAATAAACCAGGGGTGAGCACGAACCCAAAGAGCTAATTACAATTCTACTCCTTATATGGCAGTTTCAGGCACCCAACCAGTTTTTCCTAAAATTAGACAGAACAAACATATTTCCAGATTATATAACATACACTACATAGGCGCAAGCACTTTTCTTTCTGCTGATCTTGCTCTTGAGCATACACTAATGTGCTTAATGCTGCGAGTGCTCATGGCAGCAGTATTGAATTCCCCTAGTGGTGAAGTCACACTGGAGTTCACACCCCATTCATTTCAGTGACGGAAGTAGCAAGGTGCATTTGCTCTCTGTCGTCACAAATAGATACCGCCTCATTTGTTTTTCCATTAAGTTCAATCTGGTTAAACTTTGATCCATGGAGAAGCTCACCACTGCTCAGCCAAGAGAGAGAGGGAATGTGACTGACTTCTTGTTTAGGAGGTAACGAAAACTTCTGTTTAGACTTGTTTTTTTCAGTGCAAAGGGCAGTAATAAAAGATGATAAAGTGTTTGATACAAAGATAGTAGATAGATAGATAGATAGATAGATAGATAGATAGATAGATAGATAGATAGATAGATAGATAGATAGATAGTTAGTTTTCATCATAAGTAATAATACTTTTAGCCAGGGTGTCCTACCTGTTTGTTGACAATTGTGCACAAATGCATTTTGTCCAGACAGCTTTGGCCTTCCTGCAGACAGTATTGTTTTCATCAAAGATGACAAATTGATGTCTTTGATGCCCCTTTTTTTTGATGAGGATAACCAGACAGTGATGACTATTTGATGACTAAACTATGACGAGACGTGTGTGTGAGTTTTCGTCGATGAGAGGAGGCTGGACGAAAATGTTTGTGGGGATCGATCATACGGGCAATGTGGGCACAAGCCATGAGAAAGTAATTATCCAATCAAATGAATGAAATAGCAGTGATTGGCGGCAATGCTCTGTGCTGATTGGCTAATGGTCAGAGTGGGCGGGCCCAGCGAACAGGTGGTTTCCATGACGCAGCAGATCCTGAATCAGTCTTTTGTAAAGTCAAATTTAAAACTAAGGGAGTCGTTTTTACCTTTCTACCTCCTATCAGTTAGGTTGTGATAAATATACAGGAAAAAAACGAGTGAAAAAAGCGCGAAAATGCGGTGGAAAATGGCCAAAAGCTCCGCGTGGTTGCCAAAAGAAAGAAAGGAAAAGGAAAAGGAAGAGAAAGAAGCGGCCACGATAAAAAAAAAAGTATCGCCGATATAAAAAAAAGAAGAGACGGAGGATGTTAGCTAGTGTTAGCACAGCCTCAGCTAGCTAGTTAGCATAACACATCAAGCTCTAGCAGCTCAGCTAGCTGAACAAAAAGAGTAAGATGACAACACAGAGGGAGAAGGAAAGGTTGAACAGCTCTTCTAAAGGTAAGAATCATTTGATATTAATGTCTTTGTGCTGAGCAGTGTTTGTTTACTGCTGTGATTGTGTTTTGCTGCATATTTTGTGGATGAGTTTATTTGATATGATGTTTGCATACTGTGTATTGCATCGCTGTGAGAGGATGCTATTTTGTGTGTTTGGGTTTGTTTGTCAAGTTCATGATGTGCTGGCTTCTGCAGTTCTGTGTGAAGCGTTCTAGTGTACTTAGTGAGTCTTATTTAATAACCTGCATTCAGATATGCTGTGTGATTACAAAGAATCGCTCTCTTGAAAGTCTGTTCAGGTCAGGTGGACTGTAAAAACTGCTAACTAGCCCTGCAGGATTCGTGTTGTCTTGCAGACAGGTACATGTTGGCATTGTTGGTCTGTTGAACTGTACAGACACACCTGCTCAGCTGAACTG
>JBAJHX010000051.1:15436719-15448978 GCA_037176925.1 Amniataba percoides | reverse complement strand
TACACACATATATATATATATATATATACATACATACATACATACATACATACATACATACACACACACACACACACACACACACACGTGTGTACACAGTATATAATGTGGACTCCTGCCCACTTAGTTATGTGACGTGAATTATATTTGCAGAACACAAGCTTTGTTTTAGACTCCAAAAATAGCACTGCTTAATGCTCAAATCAGGCACAGGATGTGTCAGAGGGGTAACATTAGGCAGCAAATGGAGTTGCGGAATTTAATAAATGGAAAAGCCTTTCTTGTTGTGAATTTATGGCAATGTGATTCACTCTAATCTTTCAAGCATGAAGACTGAAAAAACACGTCCTTGCTCTTCCCCTTCAATGACCTTCATCAGTGCATCTTCCACTGGTTGCAAGGTAATGACACCAGTCTTGGCTTAAAACTCAGGCTGTCAATGAAATAGCAGTTTGTCAGAAAGTGTTTCAAAAATGATTGCTCTGACTGCTTTCTTGTTTATCAACCTACCTGTAGAAGTCAAACCTTTATTAGAAATTGCAAAACAATTTTCTACCAACACATCCGTTCCCTCTTAACTCCTGACTTTTCACTGGTCCATGTTTGCTTACTGCAGAAGACATGCTCTCTGCCTGCCCACTAATTTGCATGTCTTCCCCTCTGAGTGGCTTTTGTACTGTCTCAGCCTCACTCATACAGAAAAGCCCCAGGGATCCAGTAAGTTCGAAGGCTAAGTCAAAGCTTGTGGGAACTAATCTTCACCAATGCATTCTCTTCCTCTCAGATCACCGTGTTTCTCAAACTGGGGTCATCTCCAGTGTCCTGAACTGAGATCTGATGTTTATGAGGAATGCAGTCTTCAGCTCTGTGGAATGAGGATATACTTGTGGACAGGAAAAGAAAACAAAATGCCATTGGTGTCTGTTTTCCAAAGAACATTGAATTTAAAGTCTAATCTAAATAATACTTGATACTGAATGGAAATTGCAGATTTCTTCTCACATTGTCTTTATGAAATATTTTCCTTTCTCTTCTTTGTTTCTCCTAAAATGTTCTGCTTGAAACACTTTACCTGTATCATCAAAATCAACTATGACCAACAATCATCCTTGAATTTATTTTACTGTCAATGTGTGAACAGATTATAATTAATTTAAAAATGATGCCTTCACCAACTTTTTCATCCTGTAACAGACCATAACATCATGTAGACTAATTTATATGTAAAAAAGCCCTGATCGATCCAAACTTTCCAACCATTTTCACATTTCATTTTTGTGCACGATAACCAGACAAACTGCTCCTCTCCAGTCCACCTGTTCATAAAATGTAACATTTCTTTTTATTGATAAATACCAAAAATTAATTATCACATCATCTGTAATGCAGTTTAAGCCAGAACACCCTCATACATACATATACATGTATGTATATGTATATATCTTATATATATACATGTATGTATATGTATGTATGAGTATGCATATAAATATTTGGATATGATATATAAGATCAGTAACTATATAACTATATAAAGTAACTATATAAACACACATTCGGTTCCATCCAGTTAAACTTAAAGGTATTAAACAAAAAGCTGGGGGTTATAAGGGTCAGTCTTTCATCCAGTCTTCATAGACACATACTAATCAGGTCCAGATCCACGATCTCCAAGGGTCCTTCTTCCTCTTTCATTTAGCAACATTGTGTTTGATATACCTGAAAAAGCACAAAGTCATTCTTTTTATAGATTGACACTATAGAGTGGTTATACTAGTTTTCCTTTTGGTCTGTTTATTGCAGCTGAATCGGTTTATTTTGGGATCATACCGCTGTAGTAAGTGGAGCCCGCTGACATCAACAAATGACTGGGGTACTCCTACACAAACTCACTGTAAGCACAAAAAACAAATGTTTTATCTCATGAAGACTGTCAAAACAAGAACGTGACCGACTTTTTTAAACATGCACACTAGTGCTCTACCAGCATACCAAAACAAGATAAATAAAGCAGAGAAACCACAATTTACGAAGAATTAATAAGAAAAAAAACCCATCAGATTAGAAAGCTTTAAGAAATAAAAAAATGTCTAAAAGAGAAAATAAAAATCTAGGTCAAGAGTAGTTTGCAGCTGATTTCATATAAAAGGTTCATAGTACCTGAAACCAATTCGAGATTAGTGTGTACATCTGTTGTGTATTGTAGTGTGAAGATTTAAGATATGTAAGGTTTGTAAACTTTAACAATAGAGCTTTATTGGTGACTATCAAGACATGATTATGCAGCTTTGTGCTGCAGAGAGCAGAGATGAATGCAAAATTTGTCATTACTAAGAAAGCATAATAAGATTTCATAAACTGGGTTTAGCTGATGGAATAATGATTGGGCCGCTGACTGTACAGATAATCTCCGTAATCAAGTTAACATTGACAATTAATCAATTGGCAATTAATTCTATAAAGAGAGCTGAGTTTGGTATTAATTTCTGGTCAAATGTTAGATATAAATCTGGAATGAGCCATTCTCTTACAAAATTTTTGGTACCTTTTCCATTAAAGAGAGAAAAACCCACAAAGGTCAATGAAGTTTCATTGGTTTGTTTTTTAATCAATTCTGTTGAATCACAATTCAAAAACAATGTCTGCTATTCATTAGTTAATTTTCAGTAAAGTTTTATTTATTATTTTTGCTAGTTTCAAGTTATACAGATTTGATTTATAGGATTCACTTCGGAATCTGATATGTTTAATATGAATCCCTTTACAGTAATTTTTGGATTGTTGCTCTAACTGGTACCTCTAACTAGTATCTAGTTAGATTTGTACTAACTTGTCTAATCTACACTCCATCACTCACATCCATATGCTGCGATTGACAAAGCTATCCCATTCACTCTGACAGAAGAGGCTGTAACTCATAACCACCTCCAAGTACTGACAGATTAAAGACTTCTTTATTTGCAGCTTCATTTATCGCCTGAATAACCTCATCAAACAACCCTCCAGTCTAAGCACTTCATTTTCCTGTACTTTTCTCATTCTTGATTTATATTTTATGATCTCATATTGATGTAGTGTTTGTTCTGGAGGTCTAAAAGAAAGTGTATTGAAAGCTTAATGCTATATTGCCTTCCAGAAACCCTTACACCAATCATAGTTTGAAAGAAGAGTGAGAAAACTGACATACACAAAGAGATATTTAATACAACTCAACACAGCACATAATAAAGTCGTATGGAGTCATATTTTGGGCCACCTGATAAATGTCAATAATTCACACTTGAACTCCATTTTGGTCTCCACCAGCTAAAAAGAAGTGTTAAAAATTATTTGTGTTCAGCAGTAACTTTTTTGCTTGCTCTATGATGTTAGAAAGTTAATGTATAGTAATCAGAGTGTTTTGCTAGATTCCGGGCTCAATGATAGTAGTCAAGACTCAAGACTCAACTCTATAAAATAAATGCCATAAAATCAAAAACATGAGAATAAAAAGTTGTCACAATAATAAATAATTTCCCTTTTCTGCCCTATGAACAGATCATTATAGTGGAAAAACGTGGAACAAAAGATGATCCTCCCAAAATTATATGGTATAAGTTAAAAACATAGTAATGTATGTTTTGTATTGAGGTTACAAATCAATGGTTAAAAAGATTATACCTTCATGATTGTTTGGATTAACATAAACCATGAAGCCATTTTAAAACCATTAAAAAAATCCATTTCATGCTTGAAAACAGTTGAAATGAGCCATTTTTATTGCATCTAATTATCTACTTTGTATCTGCTGAGTAATGGAATAAAAAAGTGATTATGTCTTGAAATAGCTAAACAGGCTAGATTCTCCTCCTGTATCCTGAAACTACTACCGTATTTTTCGGACTATAAGGTGCACTTAAAATCCTTAAATTTTCTCAAAAATCGACAGTGCGCTTTATAATCCGGTGCGCCTTATGTATGAATTCCGGAAGTGCCTACTGACCTCGAACCAATTTTATGTGGTACACAAATCGGTGCAAATGTTTTAGTACGACTTTGGTAAGCTACAAAGCCGCGCTGCTTGATGGATTGTTGGAGCATTATGGCCACTGTAGTAAGGAGCCTCGCAGAGTGATACGTACTGTGCTTAATACGCCTTATAATCCGGTGCGCTTATGGTCCGAAAAATACGGTAATTTATCTTTAAATGTATTAGAGCTCACAAATAGTTTAAACAGTGGCACTTTTGTGTTATTGTTTTTTCTTTTTGCAGCATAGTGTTAAACCAATATAATTCTCTGCTTAGGTTGCCAACTGTGTCAGCAAGGACTTCAGAGTCAGTTTATTACAACGACAGTCTGACAGAATCAACCCTTGTATATATCTAACTGTGTGCTGTGCTAAGTTCTCCTGGGCACTGACAAAAAATAAAAAGCTTACTCTGGCAAACCAAAGTGCAGCATTTGCACCCAGAGTTACCTCTCTTGCTACAAAGGCCTTAAACAAATGCAAAACTGCCTAGTATTATATAAACTGTATCAGCAGTGGCGTTTCTATTTTCTCTCTCTCCTATCCTTCCTTGTCTTTAAGATCCTCTTTTTTTAGTCCTGCACTGTTAGAGAACTTTATTCTAACTTTCAAAGCTCTTCTCTTCTACTAAATCTTATGCTTAATGTCTGAGGGGAAAGCATAATGGCTTCCTGTTAAACATTAATATTGTGCTGCACCAGAAAAAGTATTGTCATTTAAATGTTTTAATCTCTCGTACTTGTAACAAATGGCTGCATTTATTATGGCTAACTTTCACAATAAGCATTAACACATTTGTTAAAAGATGATAAAAGTCCCGCCTTGTCAGTAAAGAGCCCCTCTCTCAACAGGCGTTTACACAAATTAAAATGCATGACTGACTTTGCAATCAGCCTGCAATTTACAATAGGGTTTGTTGATATCCGGTAATGATCAATTGTGAATGCAAAGCGTGATGTTTCAGATTGCAGTTGTGATTATTAATTCATGATATCAACAGTGGAAGTGGAGAGCAAAAACACATCTTGAAAAGGCTCAGAGAAATTTGTTTTACCAATAAGAGGGATTTTTAATACACAGTTATAACTAATCAAAACTGTTCTGTACAGTAAAAAATAAAAGGTCATTTAAGGAATACAACAGAAGGAAGTGTTTTTAGACATCGCCTGTCTGGAATGAAAAGACGGCTTTGTGCAGTGAGCAGAAAATTTATTTTGAGCATTAAATCTTATAAGTCTAATGAAAAATGAACAAACACATAAAAAGAAATGATAAGGCTGCCAAAAGCAGAGAAAAAGCATTACTGTCCCAACACCTGTTGATAACAAGTGCTCCGTTGAGCCATTTCTCATCCATCATGTCTTTCACTGTCACTTCATGACAATTTTGTATGCACACTGAATAAGAAGCATAAAGTGTGTCTTTAATGCGAACATCTCTTCTTTCTACTCTCAAACCAAAGACACTGTCCCTGAGGCAATGTCCCTTTTACATCAGCATCAGTCAACAGTCTCTGCCGGCTCTCTTATCACCCATCTAAGACACTTCGCCCTTTTGTGAAACTGTCTCTCTTACCTTATTCTGTGATTTTCCCCCACCCCACCCCCAATCATTTTACATCTCGAATGAGGGCTGCAGAATTTTTTTTATCAAGAGTCATGACAGCGCTTTTAGTCTTTGATTGAGTGTTGTTTGTGAGATTATGGCACCTGTCTGGCTGGATGGATGGTTCATTAGAAGAATATTTAGTCATCAACACGATGCCACAGATGGCGGTGCTCAGCACTTAGGGGCACACTGATAATTCTGAGGCTGCATTTAAACACGAAACTCGATTAAGCCGTAGTTACGCAGATGACCCAGCTAAAAATATCAAAGCAGGCTGAAGAGAATGAGTTCTAATCAATTTTCTAGTCATATCCTACCTGCTAACTTTACACTGCTGCTCTGTCCTATTTTCAGGCCTGCCTAGCCTCACTCATGGACAATTTCCCCCCCCCCCATCAGTCCTTATAAAGAGCTGAAAAGGTTGATTTTTTTTATTGCCTCATCTCAAGAGCACAGAGGTAAGTCCATTTTTTATTTACGTGGAAGAATAACTCTGCCAGAAACTGCTGTGCTGCACAGAAATACTATGAAGAGGTCAGTCATCTCCAGACTCTGCTGTGCCGTCAGCAGAAGTATTCATAGCATTCAATATATATTTGTTGCAGTGAATTCTGTGCCAGATGCTCTCCTCATGTTAGTTGATTTGGCATATTTTCAAGTTATTCCACTGTCATCTCCCACTGGCATCTAAATCCTGTTTGCACATTTCTCATATTATTATTTTATATGCCCTGGCATTTTGTTTGTTCTCATTATTTCTTTCCAAAATATTTACACAGAAAGATTTTAGTTGCACTAAAAACATGAGGAGGAAAAGTCATGTTCTGACAACCTAATGATCTATCTGTGATCATTTCATTCCGCACTATTGTGCTGTAGGATTATGCTTTTTGAGTGATATCAATGGGTTTCAATCAAAGTGGTTGTCTGCTGGAAGTTGCAATAGTAAAATTCATTCAGTTTAGAACGAAACACCTCTGAAAAGCGATAAAAAGAGTGGATTAAAGGTTAGACAGGATATTGTGTTTGTCGCAACAAATGTCAGGAGGAAATGCTGACATTTTCAATCTGCCGAAATGAGCCCAGTCATTGACCACACTGGTTGTGGATGTGACATGGTTTCTGATGTGTACTTCAGAGATAGTCTTGTTTCTCCTGTATGCCTTTTGCAGTATATAAAACAATTTCATTGCCCTGAATGATGAGCTTACATAAGGCAAACAGCAAAATGTGTCATAAATGTCCAAATCTTAAATGTCCTGCACGCCCTGTTGTCCTGACTCATAAGACCTTTAGTCAGTTTAAAGGCTTTTCTTGATTAATCAGTTAGTCATTGTGTGTATGAAATGACAGATAATAGTAGAAAATGTCTGTGTTTTCCAGAGTGACGTCTTCAGAGGTTTTGTTTTGTCCAATTAATAGTCCCAAATCAAATATAGTTGGTTTAACTGTTTTAGAAGATTAAGGAAATCAGGACATATTCACACTGGAGAGGCAGTAACAAGATGACATGCATGTGATAAATAATTAATTGATTATCAGATGACTCCGTGCTCATCAAGTCTATCTACTTCAAAAATGAAAAAACAAAATGCTGTGAATACATTTTGCAACAAAAGAAGATACTTTAGTCTTTAGTCTATTTATCTGGCATGACTAGCTAACAATGGACCATCCTTGAATGACGCAAGAACACCCCGGAGTCAGAATAAAAGGAGTTTTTCTTTTTCTTACTGTTAAGCAAATACTGAGCAAGTGCAGAATATGGTGCAAGTTTTCTCACTCCAGTGGGTGTAGTGCAGCTAAGAAGAAATGCGAGCAAGATGCCAATCAATCACCGTGTGTTCACACCCACACCGTTCTGCAACAAGGTCTTCAGGTAAAAGAAGTGAAAACATCTGGTAGGTAAACCATGGACTTGTATGTAAACCAGACCCATACATATGATTACACCTACAGCGTAGAGAGAAAAGTACATGTTCAGTTCAGATTTGTTGCGTGGAATTTGCTGACAGAAGCAAGTCAGTGCAAGACAGGTAACCGAATGTTGGTTTGAAATACAGCAACACCAGACAACCTCCTATTAATAATAATTTTATCTCTGGCTCGTTCTCAAAAAACACACAAGCATGAATTTTCAAACCGAGGAAAACAACATGTCATTATAAATCACATACACCTTTTGAATTCAAAAGGAGAGGTCATGAATTATTTATGTGCTATTGTTTACCAAAGGTCATTTGAATGTGCATGTATACTGTTGCTCAGGGACGCTCAGGGATAATGGTGTCATTCATATTCTGTCTGGGTTTGTGGTATTTCAGGTTCACTAAAAGGCTCATTTTCACAGGAGATTTCCTGTAGTTTCACTCAAGTGGTGTTCCTCCCGCTGAGCTCAGTTCAGCTGGTCCATAAAGAGCGATGCTTTATTCAGTACGCTTCACTTGTTTCCCTCCTCTCCTGTCCTGACTTGGCTCTAAAACCTTCACTAGATAAAGTCTACAGGGTCCAGAGCTCTGTTTGCAGTTTGGATGACTTTTTTGCATATTTTGTCATTATCATAGTTTTCACCTGCACATGACTAATTGTCATGTATCATTCTGGTGTAAGAGGTAAAAATATATTTATTGTATTAACAGCTTCTGATGTATGGAGTGACTGGTTATAGAGCAAACTTAAGATAAGGTAAAACTGATTTATTTGTACCTGGCAGTTGAGTTAGAAATAACCTTTTTGTATTTCTATGCAACTTATTGTGTTATTCCTTGCTTGGGTTACTGTTTATACTCAACACTTAGATCCACATCCAAGCAAAAATATGAACTATACAGTCAGTGACCTTCAATTACTCATTATGTTTATGACTAAAACATTCTCTTTTTCAATCTCCAGCAAAAACAGCTGCGAGGCCTTGTTGAGACAGGACTATGTTATTATGTAATATGTAATAACCCCCTTTAATTAATCAGGAACAGGGGCAAACTTTGAATGAAAAATGGCTCTGGACTTTTGACTCAGACTGTTTAACTTCCACCTTCTCCCAATCAGTCAGGAGACCGTAAACACATTTTGTATTGTGTTGTACAACAAAGGTTTGTTGATGTTGTTTTCACAGTGCACTTCAAGAGTATGCATATTGATCTGGAGATTATGGGAGTTGTATTTTTAGTCTCCAAGCAACTCTAAGCAATGGTGAAACTTAAATATTGGCCAAAACACAACAAATTCAAAGTGTAATAGTGAATACAATTCAGAAAAAGAAAGAAGGAAAGGAAGGAAATTAAAGACAAAATAGTAAACCATATCCAGTCAACAACCAACAGTAGTCCCATAGAAAGCATACCATAGTGTTTGTTACTTTTCCTTAAATGAAATTACTTATTAAAAGCTAGTCCTTTTTAGCATACTAGGATTTTTAAGCAGCTAAAGCCAACTTTTGTGGCAACAATTTGGGAGAAGTCTTTTTTTAACACAACAATGCTCCTTTGCACAAAGCGGGGTCTGTGAAGAAATGCTTTTCTGAGTGTGTTGTGAAAGAACTTGACCGACCTGCAAAGACTACACTGAACACCGACTTCAAACCAGCCCTTATCGCCACACATCAGTGCCCAGCCTCACCACTGTACTGCTCTCATGAGTGGGAACAAATCCCTGCTGCCAGGTTTTGTGGAAAGCTTTCCCAGAAGAGTGGGGGCTCTGGGGTTATAACAGCATATTAAGACATTCAACAAGTAGAAACAGTGTGCTTGCTCAACAGTAATTAACTTATCATGTTGCATCATCAGCACATTCACATTAAGCCATCTGGTACTGAACTGCAAACTGGTAGTCTGATTAGGAAAAAACGAACATAAAACAAAACTAACTTGGTAAATAACAAATCATCAATCACAAAACAGCTAATAACCATGTTGGGATCACCTATCTATCCCCCAGCAAGGGCGTTTAAGTAGTGGGGTCGGCGACCTTTAACACTGAAAGAGTCATTTGTTTGAGTTTGAGGACAGCCTCCGTCTTGAATTTAAACAGCTCTTGATTTTAAAGACCAAGTGAAAAAGAGGCCTTTCTTCACAATGTAACTGCCAGAAGCTCTGTTTCTGCAATCAGCTGCAACAGGTGAAAACACAGCAAACTCCACCAGACCATCATAAAAGGGCACTGCAGGCACTCCAACTTTTTTTTTTTCCTGCTTTGCAACGACCGCAACGTTTTCTCCTACTCCTCACCTTTCCTCTCCTCTGTTCTCTGCTGTCCCCTTGAAGAGCCTCCATTAGTTTCAATTACCGTGTCTGTGTCAAATGGCAAATCAATACGAAATCGCCACCGGGATCACAGGCTACTCGTAGTCTTTGTGCTGCTCTCACCTCGCGTTTTTTTTATGGGCATCTGTATTAATTAGTGTAAGATCTGGTTACGGCCTGTGTTGCAAAATGAAGAGTGGTGGAGACATGTAATGATTTATAATGGAAAAACACCGGCTGGTTTGTGTTGTCAATGAGCAAAAAGTATTTGTACTCATTTCCAGTCAAGTGTATGATTGCTATATTTATTTAAGGAGGCATTCATTTAATCTTTTTCGCTGTGAAAATTAGCCCTTTGCCATGAAGTCAATTAACTGCAAAATCTGTCTCAAACCTGAAAGCCTAAAGGGATTGAATTCGTCTTTTTTTGCCTCACTTTGAGCTAAACTGAGTGCGGCCAGTCACTGTGGATTATCCTGAGTAACCAAGGCGTGCTCTCTGGAAATTATGTTCATGTTTGTTTTAAGTTTTTTTTGATTCACTTTTTGCATTCACTGTATTGTTGTGGCAGCAGACGTCTGATATCTCAAAACCTTATTTGGGTGAACTGAAGCTTTAATATTGCATTTCCTGTCCTGCTTTGGTTTGCGCCTTGGCTCTTTCCCTAGCTCTTACATCTTTTATCATCACTCTCTTCTATCGGTTCCCCATAGCAAGTCTCTTGGCCTTTTGACCCAAAGTGATTTCCAACTGTAGGTGAAGAATGAATCATGCGGGGAGAGAGACGAGACAGAGAAAGTGAAGCTAAAGGGTAAATGGGCCGGAAATCAGATGCAGGAGGTGGCGCAGGGTGTCTTATGTGTGTTATGTCAGAGAGGATGCGAGCTCCAGTTTTCCTTTGCAGGACAAAGTCACACACGTGAAGAGAAGCTGTTCTCACAGCATGCTGGTTTCTTATCATAAGTGTTTTATGGCAATGTGTCAGTTCCTGGAAAAGGTCAAAGTAATATTCAAACCCACTGCATCTATCAGCTATATACTCCTTTGAGTTTCATTATAGTATGTTGTCCAAAATTAACTTTGCTAAAATTAGCTAAAACACCTTAGTAACTCAAACAAACTACCTAATTTCTCATCTTAGTATTTGTTTTATCAAACAAAGTAAGCATTTTGCACATGGAAACTATCATGTACTCAACAAATTTGGTCAAAAGTATATAGAGACACCTGCCCATAGTTTTGTGTACTTGTGATCTAGGGCTGTTTCTCATAGGTTAATGACAATTATGGAAATATTGGGCATGTAATGTTTAGGTGTCTACATACTTTTTGCTATGAAGGTGCTCTTTGTTTATGTAATCTAAAAGAAAAAGTCAGGGCAGGTATAAACAAAAAGGAATTATTGCTTTGGGGCCCACCACTATGTAAGTTAGTATTAACAGCACCAATATTGTGTTGTTTCTAGGTTTATGACATATTATTTTTTCTTTTAAAGACAAGAAAAAATGCCATTTCTGACATTTATTTTAAAAAAATGTAAAATCTTAACTACTGGCATATTTGCATGTCAGAATCTGAGATGACAGCAAATGAGTGCAAAACTGGTTCAACATAGACCACAGTTGGCATAAAATGTCAAGCCTAAATATGCATAATCAGTTGAGATGAGTTTTAGTGAACAGCTGAGCTCGCTGCCTGAGATGCAAATTATCCAGACACGCTGAGAGTCTCTGGATACTTGCTAAAGGCAACATATGTGACAAACATTAAACTCTCTGTTCTGAATCTCAGTATGCACTCAAGAGTTGGATGTTGACAACAGCATCAGTAGGTGACCAAAAATGTATCTTTTTACCTAGCTTATGTGAATTTGGAGTTATACAACAGTATAGCAGGTGTTATGACTGACTTTACAAACCAAAAACACACTTGCCTGAATCCCAACATGGTTCAAACAGGCTTCCCCATTCATTTCAACGAGAGTCACCCCCCTTCAAAAGTAAATGTGCTGCAGTAAAGGTACACTTAACAAGGTTCTGACTTTTCTTATCACCTGGTTCATCTTAATTTAACTTTAGTACTTTGTAGTATTGTGTTTCTAGTTATTTGTTTGTCAGGCATCGACATATATGTGAGAATTATTTGTGCCATGATCATCTTTTTTCAGTTGCACAGTCAAACCAGTCTTGTATAATTTGTATATATATACTTGTATATATAATTTGTGTGTTGGCATTGCAATAGCTGCCAAAGTATTGCCAAATTAAATGTCTAAGACATCAAGTCCACGTGTGAAAAGGTGGCTTCGTTTTTGGTTTGGTTCAGTCTCAGCAGAGCGTGTATTTTGAGGAAATGATTTCCCCAATGATGGCGACACACAAGGAACAGAAAGGACAAAGCAT
>JBAJHX010000051.1:15381616-15430933 GCA_037176925.1 Amniataba percoides | reverse complement strand
CAGATGTCCCACTGCTGGACATGTTAGTTCAAGAAATCAATTAGACTGGACCCTTGTTGACAAAAGTAAAATGATAAGACACCGGTCTGGGACAAACTGTGGGTGAGTGAGAGGGAGCTTTCCACCCAGTTCGTGAGGGTATGTATGCACAGGCTTAAAAAGATACTTGGAGCAAAATGACAAAGATTTTCAAAGGTTTCTTCTTTGTGTGCCAGACAAACTACACCCTCTTAGAGTCAAAGTGATGTTGTTTCTCTAAAAGAAACACACATCAGCCAGCTCTGACGCAAATTACAGGCTGTTTCAGACAGCCCAGAACTCCTTTTTGCTTTGCACCGCTCTCAGAGTTCTGCTATGTTGAATTACTTACTTAATTTCCAGTTTCTGCCGTAATTGGCGGGGTGAAATGATTGTGGGGCACCTATCAAATGCACAGCTGAATTCATACAACTGAAAGAACAAAGGGGATTATTCGTATAGTGGATTAGTGGTTATGTTTCTATTTTACACGGTGTAGCTCAAACAAATGTCTATATTTCCTTTTGTAGAGGAGAGGAAAATCTAAATGAAAAACAGGACTTGAATTTCCACACACTGATACCGACTGAAAAGTCAGACATGACTGAGAACTATCTAAATGATAATGATAATTACATGACGCAAGAGATTTTCACTTGTACTGTAGATGAAACTTGGCACATTAGTAGCATCAGTTTCACAATTTATATTTCCAAAATATCCGTGTGTGTAAGTGTTTGCCCGCAACTGTTGCAAATAACACCAGCAAAGTCTCTCGATTTAAAACAACACAAACTGTGCCTGTGTGTGTGTGTGTGTGTGTGTGAAAGAGAGAGAATCTGGGTGTGTTGTTTGTGTGTGTGGAGCAGATAGGATTGGCTCGTTCCTCCCACAAGGCTGTGCATGGGCGCTGCTGTTCTTCACTGATACATTTCAGTTTCTCTGATCATATTCCACGTCCCTATCCATGCTCACATCCCAGGCCAGCATCAGAATTTTTCAAATAAGCTCTTCCTGTTGAGCTGAGATGTTTGCGGCGCTGCAGCACGTCTCTAAACTTTGAACCGCAGAGATTTTTCCTTTTTTTCCACATTATCATACTCTCTTTGAGGAGATACACTACAAGTTGCAGTGACAAATAAAGGACAGAGAGCGAGCTGATGGAAGAAAAGACGACTCAGGAGCTGACTGAAAGTTTCTGCGCTCTCACTGTTTTCTAACTAATGACATGCAGGCATCTGCTCTTTCAGGCAACTTTCTTTCTGGGTTAATGCTTCACTGAGAGGATGTCTACGATTATAACTCCACCACTGGACCTAATTCAAATAACTAATGAGCTGGAGGATTAACAGCGAGGTTCATGCTAATGGAGAAGTCATTTCACTCTGAGACAGTTAGAAAGCTCTCCAGGTGGAATTAGCCTATCTTCCCAGGCTCTTTTGAAATCCGCTTAGGTCTATTAAGCTAATGATCCAAATGCTGAAATAATTTTCAATCGCACACTCCAAAACAACAGTGTCGAACAGTTTTCCCTCTGACAAATTCCCTCAAAACTTTTAGCATACTAAACTCTGTAAACTTTGCTGTTGGTAGCTGTCATGTCATGTGGAATGACAGCACATAATTAAGGTGCTGCGTGTGCGAGACAAAAAAACAAAAGAAAAAGAAAACCAGAAAAAAAAGCATCTGAAGCTTACCTATTAGCCCCTCCTGCTGGGTACAATAAAACACTGAAAATATTGAAATATTTGCACTTGACTTTTCTTCAGATAATCTCTGATAAAATAAAATAACAATTTAACAGCTTCTGCCTATTTGTGCTTTTTTGTGTTTTTCTGCAGCTCTCTGGAATTTTTGCATCATGTGTCAATTTTGGCAGTCACTGTGGACAAAAGCGGTAGTGTTTCATCTGACAATGGAGTACATGTTCCCTGTGTTTCACTCCCAGCTGCATCAAGCCTCCATTGTTAGGAAGAGAGGTGGTGTCTGCTCTGGACAGACCTTTCTCTGAGGCAACTCAAATTCAGCCAGAACAAACCCCAACGCTGTTTTCTCTAATAGTGCGGAAAAATTGCAAATGTAGATTATTTTAGAGATCTCATTACCAGTTAAAAACTCCAAGGAGCTGGTTTAACATTACTGTTTTTAATTGTCTTGCAGCTCTGACAAACTTCAGAGTGCAAAAGCAGCAGCTGAGCTTGTTGCAGGATGAAATATAATTGGTCATATTGTTGATCCCGCTGTAATATTACTTCCGTGCAAGGTTCGGATGTAACAAGAAAATGTGACACTACATCTGTTAGTTGTTTATTCTCTGCATTTACATGCTTGTGCGCGTTAGCTGTCACCGAGCACATTGCATGCATTCCCCAGCTGCTGAAAATAGGCTCCTGCACGCATGAATTTCAAAGCATGTTAGATGTCTCCTTATGGAATAGTTAATGTGACTACAGTAAGTTTATACATTTAATTTTGGCTTAATAAACATTTTGACATTTAGATCTACTGTGATATGGAAAGAGTAAAGAGAGCAATCGAGCATGATTATTGAATGATGCAATTCTATATGTGCCGAATAAGTAATGGTAATGGTAATGATAATTATAATAATTAATAATAGCTATATGTTGTTCTCTCCCTCACCCACTGTCTTTGTTTCTGATCAATGCAAAACTAGTCTTTGATTAAGCATGAAGGCAGTTTGAATAAACAGACTTTGTATGATCCCACTTTTCCATAATGGTCAGAGCTGGATAGCCACCAGCATCAGCACACATCTAAGGTTGTTTATTGCGTCAAGTAAAGAAAATCTGAGGTCTCATAAAAAAACTCAAAGGGCTGAGAACTGCTGGCCTTGTCAAATCTCGCTAGACCGAACTCTTTCTTTTTCTTTCACTTTATTTGTCTGTGTTTATTCAAGAGGCTTTGATCATGATCACCAGGGAGCCGTGGCACAGCTGCCCCGACCGCTGACTGGTGTTTTTGTAGTCTTGTTTATGCCATCAGTTCAACCTCCTTTCCTAACTGAAAACCAGTAAGCTGTTCCATTAGCTGTGATTAATGAATGGCTAAGGCTTTGACTGTTCAGTAAAAGCATCTCCACACTTATTAACTCTCATTGAGCTAATTGGTGACAAGCCCACTCCGAGACACAGCGCAGAAACAATAGAAGAACATAATAGAACCCACCGCAGACTCCTCATCTCGTCGTGTGCTTTTGCTAATCAGATATCTGGCTTCTGTAATGTTTTTTTTTCCAAAAGGTTTGTTTCTTAAATAACTAAAGTTGCAGGAATTGAACCTTCCATTTGTCTCACCACCATTATTGGATGTTTCTAGTCAGTGTCACTAGAGGCAACAACCTCAGCTTGCGCTGGATGAAACACTCTGTACAAGAAAGCAGTCTTTTAAAAAAGATTCATGAAATAGTTTTCGTTATTTTGTGAACTTACTGTAACAAGTTATTTACTGTAACAAAGAGCAACTTTGCTACTGCTGCTTTATTCCCATTATTTACACAAATACTAGCTTTTGTGAAAAAACACATAATTGCATAGAACAACCAAAACAACCAAACAGCTAACTGTGCTTCCTAGTTCTTTTTATGTTTTATTGATATTCAAACTGTGACTCGTTCGGTTTGCTCATACTATATATTTGTCATTCTTCCATTTATATGCAAATTTATGAAAAGTACACATCAAAATATTCCATAAAAGCCCACCTTATTGGTGACATTTTGGTTTCCACAGTGACCTGTCTTCAAGCAATAATTAGACAAAACATCCCTGTGTCCGTGCATATCTCCCTCTAACATGCAGGGTGACAACATCACCATGACAACAGGACAAAGTGGCGCTTGACGAGCTCAGAAAATGACTGAATGCTGAGGACACACACAGGTTTCCCACTCCATCACTCAAGTATTTCTCCTGCAAATGGTTTTGTGTATGTTTGGCTTAATTTGGGGAATACTGATAAAAGGCACATATTTAGAGAGTAGTTCACTGTAGAGACTTTGGAGAGAAGCATTTTAGAGGATTTCATAGTTTTCTTCTCTTTTTCATTCTCCTTGTGCTGATGCTGGGTGCTGTGAAGGTGCTGCAGAGGGGGCAGCTGCTGTTGCCAGAACTCCCTGAGGGCACAGGTGACAAGTCCACACTTTCAGGATGGAAACTGAAGTAAATTGAATGATATGGCGATAACAGGCGACAAAAATGACAATGAGTCTTTTACAAAGACAGCAGTTACTCTTTTCTAAGTGCCTTTGAGCCAGTGCACTCTTGTTTTGTATCTGAAACTTTTTTTTGTCCTTTTTGACATGAGAGTATTTGTCTCTGTTTTAAATTTTCTAGGCACATTCGTCAAAAGAACCAAGACCAATGCTTTTCAGAGACACCAATGATTATAATAATTTAACAAACTCAAGCTATCATTAGGAAGCAGTCAAGAACATCTCTGGATTTCTAATTCTTATTTTAGTTTCTCATACCAAATGCACATATGCACAAATAGATGCACATAACGCTAGACCTCACCCCACTTCTTTCCAAGATTTATTTATTTTACATACTCACAGGAATTTCCTGGAATGACCAAGGAAATATGTAAATAATTGAATTGTGGATTAGCAGAGTGGATTTCCTTGCTGGAGTGTAAAGTGGCCTCTCAAAGTGGGGCATTACGTCATGCGCTCTGTTTTTTCAGCCGGACCTCAGACACGTACCAGCTCCACTGAGATTAAGTCCTTGCAGTTTCAGATGATGTTCTGTGCTGCCATGAGACAGATGAAAACATCCCCTATCAAAATTAGTTTAGAATTAGCTAGTCAGCTTTTGCATCTAAATGCCAGAAAAGCTGACTGAAAGAAAAAACTATTTTTTTGTGTGTAATTCATAATGGGATATACGGTAGTTAGAATTTGATAGAGTAAGCCATCGGACGGAAAACCGCAGATGAGTAAAACAAGCAACTGTACTTAACTGTACTTACTTACTACTTACTTTAAATCATTGTGCCAAGTATTTGAGACTTGACTGAACTTAGATTAATAAATTATGAGTTGAAAAAAAAGAAAAAAAGAGAGAAAGAGGAAAAAAGAAAAAAAAATGTTCTAGCAATTTCTGGGTTTGAGAGAATCTTTAAACCATGGCGGGGTTGAAGCAGGATCATAATCATTAACATAGTTAACATAACATAGTTAATTTATTTTAACTTTTAATAATAACAATGCAGAAATGTGTGTTTACTCAACTAGATAAAGATCATTTTTTTTTTTTTAGTCACAACAAATAATTGAAAGTTTAATCAACTTAAACAACTTAACAGTTCACAGTACTAGAACATAAGCTGCTAGTTAATGAGATCACTTTTACTGAAGCTGAAGCACAGGAGATCTACAAGTTGATTAAGTTTGAATTTTCAAGACTGCAGGTTGCATTACCTCATAAAACCAGCTTGAAAAGTTTTGCAGTGTGTCAATGAGACAATCAATCATATACGATCCAGGAAGTCCAGTTGGAGTAAGCAGTGACTGAAAATAATTTTGTAACAGCATGTGAAGACAGATCAGTACATTTAAAGGCTCATCAGATAAGATACAGGTCTTAGAAAGTTTATTTTATCCTTCAGTGCAATGTTTACAAGGTAAACAATGGAGATACACCATTCACGTTACAATGCACTGGCAATCCCACTGTGTCATAGGACTGGTGTCACTCCAATTAAAGCACTGTTGGTCTAAACACGGCCTAACGCTGCCTCATTGTTAACTCATGAGGTCTAAATACCTTCCATATGCAGTATCTTGCAGGTCAGACCCCATCCTTTGTTTTCGGCCTATTAGTGACAGGTACAGAGGCTGTAATGGACACAACAGATGGCACATTAAATTCACTCCACTCTCAACCAGCACATGTATCAGGTAGTCATGAGGAAGAGGAGCAGCAAGTGAACAGGAAGAAATGCTGCAAGAAGAACAGATACCATGTGGCGAGACAAATTTCAAACAGTGCTTCACCGCTTTACAATGTTGGACACTTGCAATAGTTGTGGTCCTGTCTGTACTTTGTGTACACAGTGCTCTGCAGAAGTCTACTTCTAATTGCTTGTAAGTGTCTGGGATACCTTACTTGTACACAGCAGTGGCAGCAGCCCACTCAACAAAATGATTTTTTCCACAACAAAATCTTTTTTTTCTTCTTCTTCTTCTTTTTTCTTTTGTTGCTCTCGGCAAAATGTTTTTCAAGCACACAGAGAAAATGTTCGTTATATGTAACGCTGTATGATTTTGCAATGCTAATACTATTACTAGTAAAGCTGATATTAATGCTTTCTCTGTTGGACAAAACAAACCCTGGAGTTGTACAAGCAGTATCAGAACGAGGTCAAACAGTGCATTGTACTCGTCAGCATTTTCTTTCTTTGTTCAGCAGGTCTTTTGGTGGTGCATGATTTTATAGCTCATTTGTTGTGTCTTCAATAAACAAACGATTCAGGCATGTGGGTGGAGGATCTGTCAAACTTAATTTGTTTTAACATTTACTATCTTCAAACTCATTTTTTCATTGTTACAAAGACCAAAATCAAAGTAACCAGCCCGGCACTGTTGCACTGCAAAATAGTAAAGGTATTTAACACCCTTTGTACCTGTGCTTCAATTGCATATTGAGTTATATTATTATATTATAAATTAGATACTGCACTAAAGTGTGTCTTGTACTTTACCAAGAGTGTTTCTAAAAATACAACACAAAAAATATATTTTGTCACCATGGGCTAATTCCTCCTCTTTTAGGAGGGGGTGTTCAAAGAATATTCAAACTCATCAAAAGAAAAGAAGGTTCAAAACCAGGAATCCTGAAAGTTGGATTTCATGTGACAGTAGATCCCAGTCAGCTATTGAACACACAAGATATTACCAGAATACATCAAGATGACATGCCTTATATATAGATAAAACAAAGCTCCAGGAAAAATATCTACATTGCAGCGTCCTCTGTGGAACACGTCAGCTGATCAGGGACATATTGATCACTTTACGCCCTGCTGCTTCAAACCAATCTTTTCCCACACCAAGAGTTGAACTCTGACCATCTGGCTGAAAACATTCTGACCACTGGACCATGTGGGACAACACACTCGAGCTACCACATCCTCCGTGACCGTAAGGACAAAACAGATCATTTATCTTTGCATTGCAAAATAATCCATGTTTTCTGATTTGGAGCCCCCATTCTTAGCATTGTTTTGTGGCTTTCAAACAGCACAAAGCCATTACAGATTTTCTTATCTTTATCTGCCTTATGTAAGTATATGTAACTGAAATAGTTGATTATGGTTATGGAAATGCTGCAGTCATGGTTAAAAGAAACCCTTGTTGACTACTGGTCAGAGAAAGGATACAACTAGCAGTTTTTCAGTTGACTTACCGTTTGGAGTTAGTTGATCTGTGCTTTTGGACTTCTCTTTCATAGCTTTAATTTTCCTTTCATTCGTGTATACATACAAACAACACTCCTTTGGTAGTATTGGATCATGGCAGGTGGCTTCCTTTATTCTGTTTCAGTAAGGAGTAATAGTTCCTACTTGATTTACAGAATTGGGTGTCCTGCCAGCAGTAATACACAACTGCTTCCTCTGGGAAATAATGGAGGCCTTTGTCAGACCAACAATGAACTGACCACTCAGCTCTTACTAGGACAGCCAAGGTGGTTGAAATGGAAACCTTGTCATCTTCTGCCATGGGAATTGAACGGTTTAACTCAGTGATAATGATGCTTGTTGTGGTTTTATTAATCAAAGTACTGTGTGGAGGTATATTATTTATTTTTGTGTTCTGTGTTTTGTTGTTACCATGTTGTCTGTTCCTGGAAACCCATGTGTTCAGTGATTTATTAGAGTGTATGGTTAAATAAGTACTTTTTGTTTTAAATGTGTTATCCGAGTCATTTTTTAGCATCACTGTGTTTGCCGGAACCATGTCCCACTTGATTTTTCACACCTGCTGTCCAATTAGTATGAATTATTTCCAGTGTCTTCTTAGTTTTGGCTGCATTTTACTCTCTGTTTGATGTAGTTTTGTTTTTAAGTGCATTGTTTCTATCAAAGCCTGCCTTTTCATTATGTCTTATCATCTTGCCCATTCTCTTGCCCATACTTTTGTCTTTGAAAGACATGCCTTTTAAAACCGGAAGGTGGATTTGAGCTTGCAGTTATTTTTTCATGGTCTAAGTGTGTCTGCTCATGCTTAATGAACCTCTGTGACCCAGTGGTCTTGTAGTCTCCAGCCTGAGTCTCCAGCCTGAGACCACAAGGAACTCTACTTCCATGGGTTGCCATGGGATGAGAATGTGGTGCTAAACTGGCACAATCATGGATGAGCCTAAGTGCTTAACCATCTTTTCCCAACACTTATCTAAGGATCCTTAGGAATCACAATTATATTGGACACATCCTCACAGCACAATGCTCGTCCGGTGCCAAAGGTTAAGCAAGGTTATGGAGGCTGGGTTGGTGAATGTGTGTGTAATGCATCCGACTTTTTGTGTCGACCAGAGTTATATTGTAGTTTAAGTTATTTTAAAGAAATTGGTATTCAACATTCAATGAGCATTATCCAAGAGGTTTGTAGAATTTTCCAGTGCAGCATTCCTCTTTGCCATTAGGGTCATTCAAAGTGATGGTTGGTGACACAAATGATGGTTGCTGTAGCTAGACGCTGGCGTACTAGAATAGATCGGTATAAAATGACTGAAAGAATCAGTGCTTTCTATTCACAATGCTGATGATGCCTGGCAATTGGACCTGTCAGAATCAAAATTTGCAGATGAAATGGTAAAAGTATATTCTCAAAAACTCCTCTCCCAGGAACACACTGTAACGATTGCTGGCGAGATAGACAACCTTATCTTCCTTTCTTCCTCCCTTCCTCTCCTCCCTCCGTTCTTTCCTCCGTCTTTCTTTCTTCCTTTTCTTCCTTCCTCCCTTCCTCAGTTATCTGAGTAAAAAAAAAGCATCTGTCCCATAGTGCCTTGTTTGCTTTGTAATATTTCAAACACTTCAGCTCTCGCTGTTTCTCCAAGACAATAATTAAGAGTTCTGCCATTCAGTGTTGCTGCAGAGTAATCTGTCTGCATTTGCGTAGAACTGTATTGTTGACTGGGGAGTGAAAAAGACATTAAGGTGGAAATTTATCTTTCTGAATAATGTCCCTCTTACTTTACATTGATGAAAGCAAGAAGAAATGAAAAGCTTTACCTTGTTCCCGCTGGTGTTATCAAGCCGAAGTGCTGTTTTTCATTTCTTAGCCTTTCCACATGAGAACATCAAGAATGAAAGATTCAGGGAGTTTTCCAATTTTGCTTCTGTTCTGTGCTCATTAACAAAAGCATTTTACAATCTCATGGAACAAAATGCATCTTCCTTCACTGAAAGTTATCGTTCTCATATGGTAAACAGCACTGCAGTCCTCTTTTGCAATTGAGGCACAGTGGCCCTCTGGTTAGCAGTTAAGCTGTCTGGAGGTTCAGTATAAACTAGTGATGCTGCACTCCGGGCGAAGGATTCACTTTGATACCTCCCTGGAGATCTGTTCATAAATGAATGAGAGTCATTGAACAGGACTTTGTAACAGTGTGTATTTCAGATCAAGTGACAGTAAACACACCATAAAACAGCCAGTGTTCAAGGCTGTACGGTCTCTAATCTAAAGTAGCTGTCTGCTGGCATAGTCTTTGTCCCTCTCCCTTTATTTTCCTCTGCTTTATAAGGCAGTGCAGCAGACATTTAAGCAATATAACCATGGTACAAAACAACAACTTGACATTTAATCAGTTTTAGAAGTGGAGGTGATCTGGTTTCCGTGGCAAATCTAATATAAATGTGCTAGACTAAGACTCGGTTTCAGTTAATTGATTAGATATGTTACATCTTATTATATATCATTTGCTCAAGGCTTTATATCTGTAATTCCATCAAATGCAGACTTCAGTTCTTCATTAATACAAGTAGCAGTCCTCAACAGTGTAATTGTTGTTTGTGCTTCTTAAAAAAATATTGTAATGATGACTCTGATTTTGTGAACCTAAACTCTACATAACCAGAAACAGTTATTTGGGGGGAAAAAATTATAACACACACTTGCCGAAATAATTCAAACTTTTAAACCCTTTCTCAAAGTAAGCGGCTGGTACTTCTGCCATGTTTTTTAGGTGGCTCAATAAGCCCAAGATTCACTTTGCGAGCCAAATGACTTCTATAAATCAAGATTATGAAGTCAGGAAGCTAATCTTCTTGCCATATTGTTGCAGACGCAATGGCAAAAGACAAATGATGACCGATGCAGTATCATCAATTGAGGTTAGCTGTCTCCCACGGGGTGCTTGTTGTCTTGAACTACTGTCACAGTGGTAAGTTGGCAACACCTAGTGAATGCATCTGCCACTCATCATTTCAGACATCCAGGAGCCCTGAGTAAAGGCAATTGTGACTGATGCTTGCAGGAACCGTCCCTGGGACATTATTTATTGCTCCTTCATTTTTAGAGTTACAGTCTTAAGTGTTGACAGGAAGGTGGACAAACATAATGGCAGGGTGATAATGAATCCTGGTATTATGTATTGCAGTGTTCTAGGTATTAGAGTGAAGTAATCTTCACTCTGTTTACCTTTCTGTTGCTTATTGCCTCTGATATCACAAAGTATAATCACTATTACTTGAATGACGTCTACATTGCTGTAAATATTATTATTTAATCTATTATGTATCTTTATAACCATCCACTGTGTACATACTTTATAGTCCTTTATCCCACAATAGAAAGTGCACAGCAAGCATTTTTTTCTTGCAACAGCTTGAAATATCTGGTGTAAATAAAACATTAAACACCAATGGAGAGAATTTAATGGAGAGTCAGATTTCACATTATTCCCTAATGATGGTTTACATTATTCTTCATATCAAGTGTGATACTCAAGTTCATTTTAAAAGTAAGCATTATTTTGACTTGCACAATATTTTTCATGGCCCTCCTGCAGTGTGGGGAGCGGCACATATAAAGAGCAATCATGTAATACAATCATCCTCTCAGTAAGGGGGGTTTTCACCCTCCACTGAATCACATTATTGGTATTCACATGGCTGCACCATTAATGTACAGTATGTGAGTCCATTATTTTGCAATTTAAAAAAGTCTTGTTATAGTGGTAACAATGAAAAGTTTATGTAAAGAATACTTCTGATGATTTTATTATTCCCCTCCATTTTTAAATAACCATGACAGAACAAAAGAGTGACAAACGAACCGAATCAGCCTTATACAGTTAAAAGAAGTTTGAAAGAGAAAAGTAGTAAATTTTAGATTTAGATTTTTTTTAACTTTGACTTGATGTACATCACTTAAAGGTAGCAATATGATCAATTCTAGTAATGATTTGTGCATTACATGTATTAGTGGTTTATTTCACAGGAATTTCCAAAAGAAAGAAAGCAGAATCTTCTGAGGTGCATGCATATTTTTACTGTCGCTGAAAATGTTGTGTGTGATATCAGTGATAATGTCAGTACTGACACATACTGAAAATCAGTGAGAGAAACTGAACCTATGTTATTTCAGTATAAACTAATACGATCTTACCTTGTAGCTGTGGCAACATAGTATTTAACATGTATTTATATGTGCATATATAATGAAATATGAAGGTAGAAAATGTACATTGCCTTTGTGTGGGAAGGTGTAGTTGTATAATATGATTGGGCTGTGTAGTCAATATTTAACCATGGCACATTTGAAGCCTTTGATGTCCTAATGTAAATGAAATGGACAAATGCTTGTATACTGCTGGGTATTGATGAAATGGCCAGAGACGATTCTGGCTTTCCTCCTATTTTAGGGCCTCCATGAGGAAAATTAGCTGCATATCCTGGACAAAAGCCAGGGAAGTAATTACAACACCCCCCTAAGGCCTTGTTGGTACATTTACTCAAAGTACTGTTGAATGAATTTTTGTGCCTGAGAAGTGAAAACCTCTGTGGAAATAAACCTGTGCCCAAAAACAACCCACATTTCAATGGCTTGTGTCTAGTTTGAATATACCGTTGCATCCTCCAAACACACACACAGGAAATATGAATAATTGATGCCTCTTTGTCTGTTACTGTCCTTTTTTCCTTCTATCTCGGCTTCATTGTGCTTTGCAGTTTCCTCTCGTTACTTAAAGCTGCAAGGAGCCAAGGTAGTCTGTGCTATAGCTATTCTTGCCTTTCTCACGAAAGGTCATAACATTTTTAAGCACAAAATGCAGCTCATCTTCCTCAGTGGATGCTAAGGTTTCACAAATCTTGGGGGGGGATTTTCAGTCTGTGTGAGATCCAGGGTGACAGTGTGACATCACTGTGCAGCTTTCCAGAGAGCTGCAGCTCTGACAGACATGAATCATTCATGCATTTGTGCATGTGTGTGTAGGCATCTGCATCTTTGCATGGCCTCACAAATGTGCTGATGAAGCAAGGATGTCTCACACTGAAGGTGATGATTAGACTTCATTTTTTTCAGTCACCTTTCACACCATTGTGTTTATGTTAGGGTTTTGCTTTGTTTTGCTTCGTGTTCATAGTTATAGTTTATTTCTGATCCCCTGTCTTGTGTTTATTCCCGGTCTGCTGTGCGTCTTTGCGTGTGGTGTTTTGTCCTGTCGTTCCCTGGGTCTTGTGTTTGGTTACCTGCCTGCCCTGTTCCTGCCCGTCTTGTGACTTTGTAAGCCTGTCCTCGTTTTCTGCAAATAAAGAGTCTTCTCAGCCTGCTCAGCCAGCCTCTTCTGCATTCTGGGTCCAACACCTCTTCACCACGTCCTGCCACACACCTCAACAGTTTAAGCAGGTTATGTGTGCCATTTGTGCTGACTGTGCGCAAAAAAAAACAAACAAAAAAAAAAATCATTTAAAATTTTTAGATAGTCACACCCGTTGACCACCGACCTGCGACTGTTGCCATGTGATGGTGGTAACCGATGGAGACTCTGATTCAGTCAATATAGAAAAAAAATTGTGATATAGTTTAAAAGCAAATGTTGCAGACTATTAAACACAAGTTATCACAAAAGCAGGCTATTTGAATAGAGTTTTGAATTTTATTTTTATTCATATAAAGAACTCCACTTCTTATTCACATGACTTGAAACTTATTTGAATACTTTTCACAACACTGTATTTTGCATGGTTAGCCCCCCTCTTTTAATTCAGAAGAGCTTACAGATGTGCTGAAATGCTAAAAAGATCCTTCCCTACAGGCTGTGTACTTTTATGGAACCAGTCTGTGATGCCACAAATTGACCTCCCTTCACATAGAGATATGCTTGAATGCAGTGTGTGAAGGTTGCTTTCAGATTTAAACGTTAAGCCCATGCTCTGCTTACGAAATGCTTTGGTTTGTGCTTTCTGTCTGCAAAATTATTTTCCAAAAAGCCACGTAAACACCTTAAAAGTCAGAATACAGTCTTGAATAAATCCTAACAGGTGGCACTACTCTGTTCTCTCAGGGTTATTTTTGGGATGGAAGCCTCACACTCACAAACACACAGACAGAATGACAGGCAGATGCTGTTGCATTCTCCCATTAAATCCAATTGTAGCACGTGCATCTCTGGGAGATGCCACATGAGCTTATCTAGCCAGCACACCCCTGGCATCCTTAGATCCTAACAAAGCAAGCCACTGGGTGATGCAGAAAGGGCAACATGATCACAAATATGCCATCTCTTCCCTCAGTGCATAATAATCCACAATATGTTTCACAAATATAACTGCTGCTTTTTTTCTTTTTTTCTTTACTGGAGTAGAAACTGTCCCTTCAAGCATTTTATTGGATTGGTATACACGGGTGGTAGGAAAAAAAATCTTTCACATTATTATATCTTATTTCAGCCCTTGAAGGGATGAAAATGTATGCACATTCACAGCCCCCTGGTCCTTAAGCATGCAGCCCTTCTGAAGTTGATGTGAGTCCTAGCAGTAACACAAAAGGGGAAATATATGCAATATAGAAGCATTGCTTTCAAGTGCAATCCATTTGCTTTAGCGTCATTGTCAGCAGCCACGCAATACCATCAGCAGCGAGGGAAGTGTGTTGTTGCGGTGAGGATTCCACAAACTCGCGATCCATAGACCTAAGAGCATCTTCTGTGAAATGACTTCACACACTCTCTAAAGGATAAAAGATAGCCATTAAAGCATACCCTATAATAAATCATGTCTGACAGTAGTCTAAATGATTAATTTCATCTCATGTATTAAATCATGAACAATCTTTAATTCATGACTCAGGATGCTACAGAGGCGGTCAGCAAAAATAGTACATTATGTTGAAATGCCAAAGAACACTCCGATTCTAAGGGCATCTTTTGCTATGTGTCAAAGTGGATGTAAGAAAAGGTTCATCAGGCCCACCATCAGGTTAACAATGAGGTTCAGCTGTGTCATTTTATGAAGGCATTCAACTCCAAAACAGTTCTCCTATTTTTAGTATGTCTGATTGAAAGCATGGAGGTAATTGTGAGCATATCCCCATTGAAATCATCATGTAAAGTGGGGTGCTCATTTAAATGTAATCACTGTCACTCTTGTGCTCTGCATTTGAAGGCAATCTGAGACATGACTGTGCGGAGATCCTTTTAGATATCGTATCTGATTGTCACATTGAACAAAATTTGTACACCCCCCCCCCCTTCAAAAATCTACTTTTTTTTTTTAAGGGCACAATTTCGATGATACCCCAGGCCAAGTGATGCATTTGTGTTGATGTGAGGATGATGATAATGAGCACGGTGGAGAGAATGGAGTCAAAAGAAGTGATATGATGATTGCTACTGTGATTATATCTCATTGGATGAAAAGATGTGCCCGAACAAGTTAGAGGTGCTGAAGACGAGCCTCTCAGAGGATTAGAATCAACAGAAAGGAAACTTGTCTCCAGTTATAACACTATCAAATGGCACATCCTGGTCCCGATTCACTGATAGTAAACTGCCCTAAGGATACAGATAATGAATAAGGGAAACATTTTCCAAGTTTTTTCTGAGCTGAAAAGTTTTCCTCTAGCTTTTTCCTTTTCAGACATATGTTACGCACATACTGCAGTGATTTTTCTCATTATTGTTAACAGCAATATAGGACACTTCTGTGGTATATTATAGTTTCTAAAAAGACAGGAAGGTGCTGTAAAATCTTCATGATATTCAGGGTGCAAGCTAAAACTCCTCCCTACCCCTGAGTGGAAATTGTGTTGGTTTCAAAGCCGTTAAGAACGACTGGCATTTGACAAAGAAATGGCTCTTGACTGCTGTTCTCAGTGCATTTGAATGACCCTTATGACACAATGAGGGGATTAAAAGAAACGGGGAAACTATTCTCCTCTCGAGATATTACCCTCCAATGACAGTGTTCAGAAACTGCAGCCCCAACCCTTCTTTCCTGTCCTCTGCATTCTCATTGCTTTGAATCACAGGATAAAGTGTGGGATTTTGAGAGCCAAGAGACCGCAAAACTTTTATTATTCATCCCCAAAGTACAGCGGGTTGGGTGTAGTGATGGCCTCATTATGTTAAGAGAGCGAGTAGAAGCCAGTTCAGGGACATTTTCTGATTGCAGTCCCTGGAGTGCTTTTCCTCTGGGCGGAGGGGAGGGCCCAGCTGGACGCTGTGGTGGAATGTGAATACGTGCTCCAAACAGATGGGGTTTTATGAAAGCCAAGCCTATGGACTGCACTTGTCACTTGAGCACGTGTGCATACAAAATCACACACATACAGCACACTGTACAGCACCCTTACATGTTATAGTCCATACTGTAGACGCTGGATGAATAGCGGTATGCTAAACTCTCAGAGGAAATCTCTGAAGCTGTGAAGCTGTGTCTCTTTTCAAGCAAAATGGAGCTTATGATCTTGTTGCGTTTTATGCCGCTTGCCTTGATCTAAATATAATAAAGTGGCTGACAACTCCTCAAACTCAAAGATAGGTTTATTCCCTGTGTAGCTTTGCTCCAGATGGATCAGGCCAGTGAACCAGATAGTGAAAGGCTGGGATACACTGTGAGACAACTCCACAGCAACCCCATAGTCACGGTCCCACGTCTGACAAATGAATAATAGCTTGCTAACATGTTGTGCTGGATTGTACGCAAAAGACAATGGGCTGCTGTTCCTGCTCTTTTCTTCTTCCAAGACACAGAAATAAGGAGACAAATAAAATGTTGGGGCTAAAGACAATGCACATTGGCTCTAACAGGGTTTACTCACCAAGAAAGGATTTGCCATTAGATGTATCGATCATCACTTTCAGAATACCTTGGTTTCACTTTTGCATTCATAAGACATGTAGGGTTCTCCTTTTAACAGTCTGCCCAGTTCTTTTAGGCTACAGATCTGATCACGTTTTGATATTGTTAATGTGACCGTGTTCCTAAAACACTGATAATGTTCAGCAAGAGCTCATTTGCTACAGCTGCACAGCATCAAAAGGTCCATCTAATTCAGCGGTGTCTTACTGACCTAATATTTTGGCTGGAAGTCAGTGTAATCCAATTTCCTTGGGAGACATAACTTCTGCAAGACTTTCAGTGATTACCGGCTCATTTTGGACTCTGTAATTGTCCTTGAGTTCAACAGACCAAGCTTGCAAATAGCTCTTGTGTGTCTTCTCTCTCTTCCTGTACTGTGGGCTGACACAGTGATGAATGAGTAATTAATGTGGCTGTCGACTAAAATTAAGTCCTTTTGAAGATAAATAAATAAATGCTTAGCTAAATATTTAATGGATTAATCAGATAGATATAACAGGAACAGAAGTGGTGCTTATATAAAAAAGGTGAGATATACCTCATGTCATTGTGAATCATAGCATAAGTATATTTATGCATTTCTGTTTGCCTGATTGTTAAACACCTGATTGTTATGGAAAATCATTAAACTACTTTTAGTGACATGTCTCATTATCATACAAAATTGGATGCCTTGCTGTTAATTGTTTTAGGGCAATTTAAAATTTGAATTTTCAGACATCATGTACTGTCATATGTTTTCCTCGAGCCTTAACAGTGGCCTGAGATTTAGCCTGGAGGACAAGCTCACAGAGTAAGTGACAGCAACAATTTCCAGCTAAGAGTTTCCTCTTAGGGGCAACTCACCAAGTCTCTGATATCCACTTTTCCTATGCAATAACAACCGCTGTGGCTTTGCTGAGTTGGGAGGGTGAGCTGAGATTAGGTTTTTTACGTTTTTTCATAAGCGAGTTTAAGGTGGAGCGGGAGATCGACAGGCGGATTGCTGTCTGTGGTTGTTGCAGGCACCCAGCCTGAAGGCAAAGCTCAAGATTAAGCCAAGCAATCTATGAAACATTACTGATGGTCATTAGCTCTGGGCAGTGGGGCAGCCAGTACGAGTTACCTTCTTAGTGCATTTGGGATCACCCTTGGGGACAAGGTGAGGAGTTTAGATAAATGGAAAGAGCTCAGAGTTGGTATGCCCCACTCTTTCCTATTACATTAAATTAAAAGGACCCAGTTGAGATTGTTTGGGCATCTGATTAGGAGTTTTGCCAACAGCCACCCTGCATGCAAAATCTGGGCACATCCAACCTGGAGAAGACCTCAGGGATGTCCCAGAGCAAACAGGTTGGACTACATACATATGCAATCTGGGCTGGGAAACCCTTGGGATTCCCCCAGGTTGATCTGGAGGACATAGCTATTAGAAAGATACATGGGTCTACCTAGTGTGGCCTGTTGCTACTGTGACCCAGACGTAGATGAGTGGTAGATCGACATATTTAGGTTAATGTGTAAATTGTTCCTATTGCCTTTAGGTCCTGCAGTAATCCAAAGTGTAATCTGTGATGTTACTGAGAAAGTTATTGTGTGAGCAATTAACTTTTTTTTTTTTTAGCAGATGCAAGAACTTTATGTGCTGCCAGATGGGAGGAAGGCTGGGTTTACTGTGGTGTTAGTAAAAGCTGTAGATACATATGACAGCATTCAAGTAACAGTCTGTCACGTTGAGAGGGGAAAGCCTCGTGCTTTTCCAAAAAAAAACAGATACCAATACAAAAGTGTTTTTAGGAGATTCTTTGACTTCAAGCCATCTGCACATACCACTTTAAGCAAATGTCTTCAGCCAATACATTATATTCATTCTTGTGTGTAAAATCACTAATTATCAAGGTTGTGGTCAGCAATACTAAAGAGGCCCTAATTTCCTAGGTAATTTCTCTTCCTCATAGTGAGTTTTATTGGAGAGCACAGATGTCATTTGCACACAGTTCAGCTTTATTATTTACCATGGTGTCGCAAGCTAATAAAATAAACTTACATGTTTACAGTGAACATGCTGATATCTGAGTTTTAATTTTATGCAAATGGGTGGACAGAACCTGTGTCTGTGCTCTGCAGCTGTTTCCCATTATTTTCTAAATATCTCTGCCTTTCTTCCAGTGATCTGCAGAATTGGGTTTGGTTGTGTCTGCTAAAGTCAAGCATATTGACGCATCTGGGTTGGTTTTGTGTGTAAAAGTTATCATTCTTGCAGTTTGTTGGTTTTCATTCAAAACAATGTCTAAAAATAAAACTACTGTGAGAACCACATGGTTGAACCTTGCTATGATGCCTCATCAGACATGCAGACCATGAAAGTGTGTTTTTGATTCAGCGATGGGCAAGAAAATCTAATTGCAAAAATATCTTCGTTTACTTCATTTGACTTTTACTATTTTTTATTTCAATATACAGCATGAGAGTAATAGACTTGGAGTCATTCTATTAACTTATTTGCTTTGATTATGTTTCTCACTGAAGAAGAGGAAGAAGAGCAGGAGTGGAAACCATCAGGTTCATTTTGGACTTTTAGTTTTGACTAGTTCTTACCATTTTTCATGAAAAAGATATCCTCGCTATGAGAAAAGAAAGAAAAAAGGTATAATACAGTATATGTAGATTTTGGGTGGTTTTCTTTCAGATTCAGGTACATTATTGAAGTGACGAATGTGACCTAGGTAGAGGCATAATCATACTTTTAATCAACTTTGTAAACATATTTGTTTGACATTGCGAATTAATAAGTTGCAGCGGTTTGCTTCTGATAACAATAACCATATAGGCATATTAGTTAACATTAGATCTGTTCATAATTTTATTTTTATTTGATCAAATTTCAACTAACTCTTGCTGTCTGTAATTGCATATTAATTAGTGAGATGATATTATGCACATACACTACATGCACACAGCACTTTCATCCATCCATTATCTGTACTGCTTATCCTCACATTGGATGGCTTTAGGCTGGGTGTAGTGATGGGCTCATTATAGGCTGACATATAGAGACAAACAACCAATGATGCTCATATTCACACCTTTGGGCAATTTAGGGTCACCAGTTAACTTGACCTGCATGTCTTTGGGCTGTGGGGGGGAAAGATGGAGTACCTGCATCCATATGGGCACAGGGAGAACATGTAAACTCCGCACAGGAGGGCCCCAGCTGCCACCTCAATTGGGTACTTAAATTTACTCCTTACTTCCTCTCCCAATAAACAACCAAACTCCATCTCCTGCCACATGTACAGCAAACACCTCTGCAAAAGTGACTCCCACAAAGAACCTTGCTTCGATTTCCATATGCTATCTTTACAAATGTTTTGCACTATAAGTTATCTAGTTATTACTATTACTACTACTACGACATCTGGAATCGGCATGCACCCCCCCTCCTCTCCCAGAATAAGGCATAGCCCTCCCCACAATGTGTCCACCGGCAGAGCGCATCCTCACGCTTGGAGCTGCGCATGCGCCGAGGACGGAGCCTCCTCTCCTGATTCGACGAGCCCCGCATCCACCACGCAGCGCACTATCTGGCAAGGCCGCCCCGTTTCTGGCGCACCTGCCCTCCCCCTCTCCGCAGTGGCGGTCGCAGCGCTGGGAGGGGTCACTATTTCGCAGGGAGGCTGTAGGAGGAGGGAACGGGAGGAGGAGACATCTCCGAGACGCCGACAGACAGAGGCGTGCAGCCGCGGATTCAGCACCACGGGATTGAGGAAAGCGTCCGGATTGAGGCGATTTTCACTGTTCTAACCGTGGGTTTTTTACTGAACGGGAGGACACCGTTTGTGGTCTTCTTTTTCTTTTTTTTCTGAGGGGGAATACTCGGCGAGAGCAGGCGCAGTTTGTGGACCCACAAGAGGTGTCATCTCCTACGGTTAAAGGTGAGTTAGTTGGGTGCTTTTATTTTAATTTTTTTTCATTTTCCTCCTCTTCTCCGCTAGCAGCCTGGTAGCGGCACACTTGCTGCTGCACTGATTGACCCGCTGTGCTGCTAACATTAGCTTAGGCGAGGTCCGCCTTTCTTTTTTTTTTTTCTTCTCATTCATCATTGTGCCTTAGCTTGGTGGGGTAAATAAATAAATGAATCCCCCCCCCGTCCGACTACTCAGCATGCTACCTCTGCGTTTATTTCTGGAGACATTCGTGCTATTTTGGTTAGCTTGAAAAAAAATAGTAATAAAAAAAATCTCAGCGTCGCACCTGCTCGGCTAACCCGCACTGCTCCGAGCACTGCTATCCAGCGAGCCCCGGTGCTGAAAGCCTTCTCCGGCTGACTTGTGCGAGCCTGTCGGGCAGAGCCGAGCTAAGCTGCTAAAGCTAGGCGGAGCGGCTAAGCTAGTTGACAACGGCCACTTTAACGCTGCTGAAATAACGGTCGCCAGTCTCCGTTAACGGCCGTTTAACCGTCCAACGGCCGGCAAGAGGATAAAAAACAAAAACAGTTTCTCACTCACGTTAAGACAGTTTAGCTTCCTCTCCTCTTGTGTGTTGTATCTCTTTTGTCCATTTAATTGAACCGCTTTGTTTAATTCACAATTTCCCGGTACCGTTCAGAGGAACTCTGCTAATCTTGTGCGTTTTTGTCAAGAAAAAAATGACTCTCGCCTCACTCTGCTGCATGTTTGCTGGCCTTTTTCTTTCCACTCTTTATTTAGCTCTGTTTTTGTTTGTTTGCGTTTTTAACAACCAGAACAATTAGTTTAAGTGACCCGGCGGGGCAGCGTCGGACACAGCTGATTCAAGCGTTTACAGTTTTCACCGTCAGCCGTAGGTGTTCACGCACAACCTGCGTTTATTCGCGTTAAACCTCGCATGTGTGGCCTTTTATCTGCTCCTCTTTGTTGAGACAGCTTGCATGTGTGTCGTGGTGCACATCGCTCAAGCTGAGCAGCATTCAGCGGTACAGTGCAGCAGTCAGTCAGTCCAAAGCTGTTGTGACCGGGTGTAGTCTGCCACATTGCCCTCCTGTAACTGGAGACAGGGGATCACAGAGGCCTCCGGGGGTCACATAGTGGCTGTATTTAGAGTAGGAACTTTTGATTGGCATGGAGGCATGCTCTGAGTTACTGTCAGGGCCCTCACCAAGCCCTCATATGTTTACTGTGTAGTTTTAGCACTCAGAAGAGGGGGGATAGCCTGCAAAGGAAGAGGCGGGTGTCATCAAATAACGGAAGTGTGATACATTTTTTCTTAGTTGTGTGGTGAACTGTGTCTTTTGGATTTGGAGCTTGGGCGAAAAGTTTAAAAGAAAGGCCTTGAAAAAGAGATATAATATGACTGAGGTATTATGAGATTTCATTCTTAGTCATATTCACTTGTTGTCTGTCACAATGCAATAGCAAAAAAAAAGAGATCATAATCAGTTAATCTGTCCATCATTTTGGATTAGTTAAAAAGTTGTTATAATAATCAGTTAATGGTTTAAGCTCAAATTCAAGCAGACCCAAGTTAGTTGCTCACAACATTTCTCTGCCTATGACATAATTTAACAGGAAATATCTAAACTACCAAAATGCGTTTTGCTAAATATTTTGACTGGAGGCAGACAAGGAATGAGCTGTGATTCCAGGCTGCCAAGCATGGACTTACTCCCCCTGAACTCTTGGGAAATAACTGCATATGTGTATCACTGTTTAACCTTCTGTTTAAGACCATCTTTTGTGCAGGGCTTAGTTGTTTAACCTTTTGGGATAATTTTCAGTCATTTTACAGTAGACGACATCCAAATTCAGAAGTGTACTGTCATACTAGATTGTTAAAACATTGTTTTAGGTCTGAACATGCCATTTCTGAATTGCTGTTTTTTTTTTTTTTTTTATCATTTTGATTGTTTGGACTAACTTAAGAGGTTGTGTTGTTTTTTGCTAAGTGAATCACATGTAAAAATACAAAAGTAACCCGTTTGACAAATCTGTGTTTCAGATTGAGACTACAGATTTCAAGATACTGTTTAGCTCGTATCTTACTCCTCATTGCTCACTGCATAATACCAAAGTACTGGGTTTGACAGCCACCTGTATGTAATCATAAGAATTATTTGCCTCGGTAATTCTTTGCCATTTGCAGCCTGTTTCTGTTACTGGGGATAAGGAAAAGCCATAATTTATGGGTGAGACCATGCAATCAATGGCAGTCAGGAGTGCATTGTGTTCCCTGTCTCCTGGGAGAGGAAGCGATATTGGCCGAACACCATGGAACCCCCTGTTGTTGTACCGAGGTAGCCATGGTACCCCCGCTAACTGGAACAGGATTGCCTCTCCTCTCAGGGGCTCCCCGTTTCCCTCCAGACCCTGTGCACAATTTTTTAGTGCTGTTTAAGAGATGAGAGATGAGGCAATAGGAACAACACAGAGCAATCAATAATTGTAGCGCTCTTGTCTACCACATCAATTTTATCTCTACTAACCCCAGGGTTTGTATTACCCTATGTTGCAATGTGGAGCCGCATTGAACTGACAGCAGACATTACCTAGACATGCATCTCCTCGAGCACTCAATCCAACAAATTACATACTCTTAGAATAAGTATTGGACAACTCGTACATTTTGTTGAAACTATAACAACTACATTAAAGTGAGGTATGAGTCATATCCATTATGTGATGTGTTTGTATTGCAGCAAATAACTCTCTAACGCCAGCCTTCTCATCAATATGGGACAATGGCATATGTTAGACTGACTTGATAAATCTGTTGTTTCCATAGCTTTTTATATGACATTACCTCACACTATGACTTTAAAGAAAATAAAGAAGGAGAAAAGAAAGGAGCACTTTATTGTTTCAGGGGGGACAATAAAGTAGATGATCCAGCAGTGCTTGAAAGTCTAGTGTCAGCAGCAGCTCGGTGCAGTAGGAAAGAACGAGGTTATTCTCTTAAGTTCCTTTTCATGTCTATTAGTCTGCCTAAGACCACAGCCACACCCACAAAGCCTGGCGAAAGAGCTGTTGCAGTGAAAGTTTATATTGTTACAGCCTCGCTTCATTCTCTATTGGACTATCATTAAAAAAAATCAATCCATCCACCCATCCCTCCATTACTCTGAAGCCTGTAGATGGGTGTGGTTGAATAACATTTTGATGAGAAACTGCTCACAAAGCACCGCGAGTCATCAGAAGTGGGGCATATAACTGTTTCTTATGAAGCTAATAGAATTTAAATAAATGAAAAAAAGTGCAAAAGTATGTGGAGTCCTTGTGTCATCACAACTTTACTTGTGTGGAAATATTCAATCAAAATTTAATATCTTGCTCAGCTCAGATCTTCTATTCAGGTTGGAGCTAAATTTTTAACAGCACGTCAGTGTGGTTATCCTGCACTTTTAGCCAACAAAAAGCTGCTAACGGATCTGCATGGATTTTAATGGTCGGGTGGATTCGCAGTCAGAGTGTGGAATATGAGGATGACATGATGATGTGTTGCCCAGGGCTTGGAGTTTCAAAAAGGATCTATATTGTGATTGTTTTTGGTCAATTAATTGGTAGCATTGAAATGGCAAATCGCTCCAAACAGCAGTTTTTATGTGACGATGAAACTGGATAAAATGAGCCAAACTCTTGGTGGCTAGCTGTTAAACCGAGCTGTTTAGTTGCGTTCTGCTAGACAATTTTTGGACCATTTTTAATGCCCTTTAACTGATGTGAGTTCATCTGGAAAATCCACAGCAAGGTTTGTGGGCAATATTTCTGCACAACCATTGCCAGTAGCCAATCAGATCTCTCAACCGCTAATGTTCTAATCGCTTTTTAAAGCAAAGTGTAACATATTATAAGTAAAATTGTCTTTAAAGTCTTTTCAAGATCGGTTCACTCACTCATAGTGTAATATTTATGGTTGGTAACAGAACCTTTTAGAAATATAAAACAAACTTTATATGCCATGAGACCAGTCTTAAATTTAGAGTCTATCATGAAATATTTCTCAGCAGGAGGTAGTCTGAAGGCTGGCTGTTCAAATGTTTCTATTTCTAGGTTTGAGAGTGACCTTTTTAATGATAGATAAGCTGGGCTGTTTAAGTGCAGAGTGAGAGCCATTATTGTTGCCATTGATATGTTTTCTTACTTTTCTTTTCTTTCTTTCCAACTCTTTCAGGCATTTTTGTTCACCTTATATCCCAGGTCTTATGTTACTATTGTAGAGGTACCAGATACTGGTTAATGAGATCTTAAGAGCTATGATATGAGAAGTTGAGCTTACCACAGCTATACGCGTGTCATATTGTACACTTTGGTTAATAATTTTATACATGATTGATTTTCATGTTAAGGGCCCATACAGTTCGATCTTGGGAGCTTGCAGTAGATGTGCTCTCTTATTTGACAAGGGGTCTCCAGCTGATCAATTTGTGTTGGAAATGATCAAATTAGCAAAGCATGGAAACCAAGCAGGCCTTTTCTTCCAAAATTAAAGTTGTTATTTTTCCGATAACAACTTTTAATTAAAGGGTGAAATTACCTGTGATAAGGTTATAGCCCTATCAGTGGGAGCACTCATGGAGGAAGAGGAGTTCATATCTCCTCAGAGAGTAAAAAAATTCTCAGTGAGCAGACTTTTCTCATTGTGATGTTGTAACTGGAGTGTGATGCCAAGCTGCTGGCAAGTTTTTTTTTTTTCCTTTTTTTCCCTCTCCAGTACTGTTTAATGATTCTCACCCAGCCTCCCACAGATGTCACAGTCACTGGGGAAAAGTAATTGATTTTGAAGACTGAATTCTTAAGAGTATTTTTCTTTTGTTGGTCAGTGGCCTTTTTGGTTCTGCGTGTATGAGGCGACAACAAAGCCCTTGTTCACAAGCACAGGCTGAGCGACCTCAGCAGAGTCTCAGGATTTATACAGCTGATGTGGTTCATTTTCATCACCTTTATAGTCAACTATGTCTCGCTCTCAAGAATTCATGTCATTCATGCGGACGAGGGTGGCTTGAACTATGGAGCATCAAAGACCGTTGCTTTTATAGTTGGAGCTGCATGTCCGAGTCACTTTGAATCGTTGTAGTCATGGTGAGACATGAATTCACTTCGGGGCGTGTTAGTGGGCCAGTGTGACTTCAGTTTGTCATTGGAAGCTGTCACAGTGATGGCTGTGTATTTTAATAATGAAGTCATCTCTTTAAGCTCCACATAACTTTGTATTTTCAATGACAAGGATATGCCTGTTTCCACTGTATGTAATGTTAAATTGAAACAGTGATATAGGGATATGTAGAAATTTACCAGGACACTTACTCGTATAAGCAACTCATCCTGCTTCCTGTGGATTATTGCAATTTGTTGAACATGCTTTCCTTTGTAAAATCAACAACTTTCCTCTGCTGTGATTATGATATGAAATATTCCTGCCTTTATCCCTCACTGTAAAAAATGATTTTTTTTTTTTTTAACCTGTTATGACGTTAAGGACATTACGAGTAGAACACGCATGGGCACAGATGCCAGTTCATGGATTGTAACTGGACAAGACTATCGCTCTTAAACTAGTTTCTGTCAGCCTCAGCTGTGAGGAGTCTCACCTCCATGGAAACAAGCATCTGGTGAATTTTGCAGAAGTAGTATGTAGGCATCAATGAATGACAACAATTTGGTGAACTGCGCATAAACTCTGTGCAAACATTCAGAATCATTCTAACTTGGCACAGTTGCCATTCCTCAAGCCACAAGAGGTCAAGTTAACACACTTGTGGTACTGTGAAGTTAACTCTCTGCCTCTCTGTTCTCCATTGTGCTACCTTATTGTTTTGATTCTATCAAAAACAAATCTGTCTTGCTAGAGGCCATTCAGCTCTCTCATCCTCTCAGCCCAGCGCTTCTTCTGAGGTTCGTCTTTCCCTCATACTCGCTCTGTATCCACCCCCACCAGAGGCTACGTCTGGGACCAGCAAGGCCCCCAAGTATTGGCCCAGCTCCTCCCCCACAATGTGTGCGCTCTGTCTTGGTGCATTAACTTTTCTTTTGTTAGGCGGCTGCTTTTCTTCACTCCTTTTACAGAAAATCCATATGCTGACTAGGGGCGATTCCAGGATTTGATATCTGGGGTTTAGCCTTGAAGCTTAGAGTTGGAGGCTGGGGACATATTCTTCTAGGGCAGTTTGAAAAAAAAAAAAATTAGACAAGTTAAATACATACATTTCATGAAATTTGAAATGAACCTCTTTAGTCGAGATACGATAGATCTTTTCTGTAAGTAAACCCAAAACTGGGGTGTTAAAGGCTTAGAATGTGCCAGCTGCTTACTGATCTTCACAGAGATGCCTGACAGTGCAACGAGCGCATACATTTTTCAGTGTCTTCCCTACTCTTAGAAATTATGTTTGTATAGTTTGCTTCCTATTATACTCCTCTCTCCCTCATGTCCCACAGTCACTCACAGTAATCCATTATTAACCCGCTATTTTATCCCCTTAAAAGAGCAAGGAACTTTAAACAAGACATTAATTTTAAAGTAGTACACTCATGATTAAAATAGAAATAATATTGGTCCCATCATAGGGATGTGACTTAAAAATGGTGTAGGCTTTACTGCAAAAGCAGATTGCAAAATCGGTCCATGCTCATGAATATATTTTCACACACTTGGTAGAACAAATACTTAATTTGTGCAGAATAACACATAGCAGTTACCTAACCTGATAATCAGAGCAAACGGCCATTTTGTTTCCTTTAAGTATGCTGTCTGACATTGTGTTTATGTTAGTTGTATCCTTTTTAGAAAGGGTGTTATTTCGTTTCATTTTTAGCAATTAGTACTGACTGAAACATTGGCTGCCTCAGCTGACATAAAAGCTGCGGCATCTGATGCAAGAAGGTAATGTCAGCTGAAGAAATGTGCCGATAAAAGAGCTTGCTCACTAGTACCTCTTTTTTAATGTCTGTCTCCTGAAGCCAACACACACAGGCCATATAGTGTCCATTACTACAAGACGCAGGACTGTGCTAAAGATATTCAGGGCACAAGCTCCAAACAAAAGACTCCATGAATGCCAATAATGCTGACATGTTGAACATCCATGAAAGACATTTAGGGAATGCAGGCTGTTATTTGCTGCTACCTTTTATGACCATTTCCTCACTTAGTAAATATGTCCTCTTGAGTTTCAGCTGCATACTTCTATCTGTCCTAAAATCTGTATTTTTCAAATACATTTTCATGAATTCTGATGACACTTTGAATCTAAAGTGAAAAAAGTATCAAAAATGTCAGTGATTTAAATCTTCTGCTACAAAAAGCACACACCACAACAGTGGTAAATAATTTCCATAGCTTAAAGGTTAGTTTGAAATACAGTGTGCTGCAAGACAGCAGATAGCTGTGCTAAATTTCTGCAGTGCAATAAATTCAAGATTAAATTTAACCACAAATTGTAATGAAAGGGTTTAATTTTTTCATATACCCAAAATCACAAAGGACTTTATATTCTGTAAGTCTTTGAATGGGAACAGTCATATTCATAATACTCATATAGAACACTGTTAAGTAACAGTGTTTTGATTTCATCTGTCATTCAAATTCATGCATTCCAAGCATTTGTCAGTATAGAAATAACTAACAGATTATTATCGAGTCTCATTGTGGGCATGCTGAAATGACAAGTTTAGACTGCATGTTCTATATATTCATTTTATATATCTTAATAACTTTATAACCCATATACCACTCCCAAATGCAAACCCCATGTCAGATGTGAGATTAGAGACCTGTAGTCAACCTGCCTGTGACCTTTTCATGCTAGACCTCTGTTATGGGCCAACCCCCCCACATTACTTAGCGATAACCAATTAAGCAATTACCAGCAATAAGATCCAGTCTTTGGAATAAAGTTCTTCATACATTCTGACTTGTATTAATACACTGCAGAGTTGCTGTTTACAGATTAAGGTTCGATATGGCAGATTGGTGAGATAAGTGGTGGTTTTTGGTCACCTTATGAAACAAAAGCGAAAACCTGAATTCTACCATCGTATACATTTATCTGTAACTTTAAGAAGGGCAGAATTCCTTGACTTTAAACAACTACCAATATATACCATAATGTTACTGCAATTATGTAATCATTCTGGTGTAAAAACTACTCATTTTATAGATATTAAAGTGTTTGTATGTGTTCCCTCTTTCCAATCGAAGCAGATCATTGTCCACTGTGTTGACAGCAGAGCTGCAAAGCTAGGTCAGATGACACTCATTGTCCCGTTCAGACCAATGGCAAATCCATTATCAGCCTGTCACAACACTGGTATAGAATGGCTCTTAGAAAGCTCTTTCACATAACAAAGTACAAAAAAAGATTGGTGATTCCTGAAGGGAGAATGGAAAGTTTTTCCAATTCATGCTGCATCAATAGTGTTTAACAAACAGATGTTAAATTGGTGTTTGAAAATGGGTACTTTGAAAGAAAGAGAAAAACAAGCAGGAGAATAACAAATTGATTAATGAGTAAAACCCAATTAGATTAATTTGTTTTCACAGTATGAACTGACAGTCTGTGTGGTGCGTTTTGCTTAGATAAGATGAATAAACATGCCCTGTTTTCTCCAACAAACAAATAAAATTTATGTTAAATTTAGTGTGTATCGTCATGGTCCTGTTCCATAAAACATTTGCATAACTTATACCTGAAAACAAGGTAAATCCTTCAATGTTCACATTGATGTTTACTTGTTGACAGTCTTCTTCTTCTCTGGCCTTTTTGGTGCAATGCTGCATTTGTTACCTTCCCAGCCACTAATCATCGATGAGTAGAATTCACGTGTGCATGTCTACAGAAACACAAAAATATTGCTTTATAGCACCGTTAGTAGTTTAATAACTCCACAGCGTGCCTTTAACGTCCTGTTTCTGCTCCTAGTTTCTGTTAAATGAATAAGACTCCTGCAAGGTTGTGAATCTTGTCCTGCTGAAGTAATTAACACAATTGTTTTAAACTTGATCAGTTTGGCATAAAAATGCGATTACAGCGGTCAGCAGTCATCTCCTCTGCTCTGGGCATTTTATGTTGACACAGATACATTGCTGTTTAGCTGCGGTAAAAGAGATTTACTTTTAATAGCCCCGCAAAGGGAAGCTTGAATGATATTTACTCTATAGTGCAGAGCCATGCATTTAAGAGGTGTACAGTCCTCTGAACCTTATTTTGTGTTATCAGCCTTTCACATGTTCATCTATGGTTACTTAACAACTATACATAAATGTAAACATAAACATCTAATAACAATATGTACAGTTTGTTAAACTGTTGAAGTTTCTATGTCCAAACGTACAGTCAAGCTATAGCCCATATAAAAACGCTGCACTATTAACAGAAGTAATTACTCTTTATCAGGTTCAAAAGATGGCCTGGTAACAAGTTCCAAGTTTGATCGGAAATATGCCAGTGTTGTTGTTACATCGAAATTTCCAGTTAACCCTTAATTATTCATTACAAATGATCCACAACTGACTGAAGCTACAGCAGCTAATATCTGATAGAAATATGATGCTGAATAATTATGCCAACCAAGGTTTTTTCGAATCACTTTGAAGAAAGTAAAACATTAATGTGAGACGCAAGTGACACAAGCCAGGGGCTAATACATGAATGAAGCATCTGTCACTAAGGTTAATGTGCATAGTTGGAAAATCTGACGCTGTGGTGTGGTTATCACTTTTACCCCGCCCTCCCACTCTATTGAATTCTGAAGACTGATATTGGTTGTCAGAGGAACAGATTGCATTTTTCGCTCGAGCATGACCAAAGCGAATGTGGTTCTTATATACAGTATGTATCAAATAGTGTCAGCTGTTTCCTGTACTAGAGCTGCAAGTCACTGAGTGAATTTCAGAGAGGATTTCTCTCCACACTGGTTGTTTTATTTATTTATTTTTTAAAAAAAGTCTGCTTCAGGCTGTTCTGTGCATGTGTGGCTGACATGTAAGGTTACACTGTATTGTGCTCATGTGCCAAGGGAGCATAAAGAAAGACTTAGTCAGTAATGATCAACAGACGCCTTGCTAATGATATACACACAACTCGGTTTTTGTTTTTGGTGAGTACTTCCATAGTAAGAGCCTGATGAACGCATGTTATACTCGGCTCCTACCATTTGTAGCAAAGAGTTCTGAGTAACCTTTGAAGTACGAGGGGCTGTATGTACAGGATGAAGGAGGACAGGTCCAGGTTTTTAAAAGATCTGACAGACATAGGGTTACAGAAACAGCAATGTATTTCAAACTTGTTTAAAGTGTTCCAAGCTTTTTAATGGACTAATTCTGGCCAATCAGGGGCAAATGTTATTTTCAGAAGACATGGTTTAAGAGTGTTTATTCAACTTTGCAGAGAACACATTATGTTTTTAAAGGTTTTTTGAATTCTTAAGAGAAGACGACTGCTTTGAGAATTTCACAGGTTGCGCTCCACTTTGATCTGCCTATTTTGGCCGCCTTGAGAACATGGCTCTGGAGTGCAGCGATATGACAGGTTGAGCCTTGACTTCTGCTTTTAGAGACTCCCCCACTGCTTGACGCAAGCGTGTGTATGTGCTTAACTGTGCTCCGAATCTGGGTCAGTGCAGTGTCGGCATTTTAACTTTCCATAATGACAAATGACAGGGATTGTAGTCACAAAGTTAGTGTTGTACGGTAAAGAAGCTCTGATGCCCATTTTATGCAGAGCAAGCAGAGTTTAAACTTTTGAATGTTTTTATCCGTGGCAAATGTGCATGTATTTGCAGAACTCAAAGGGCTGAAAATATTCTGAGAAAAGGAGTTCTGTCTCCGCGAAATCCCACCGTATATTCTATTTTAAAGATAATTTACCTGCACATTGGAGTAAGACAGATAATCAGCTTGATGTGCATGGACTTCACTGGGAGTCCATCCCCTCTGTTGGCATATTATGTTGCAAAACTCTGCTCATGTCTATGAAGAGATCTTGCAGTGAATTAAATAAACTCAAATTTGATTTCCAATTTGAGTGTTAAAAGTAAATTATTAACAAGCTCTCACTCGCAAGGAATGTCATATTGTGCTCAGAATTTCTGGTATTTTTGAAACTGCATGTCTGTGCTGAGGCTGATTTCCTTAGCAACATGAGGTTTCATTGGCAAACATTAAATCTTTAAACTGATTTTATTGTTAACATTGTGATTGTGTAGCTTCTTGTGCATTTGTCATGTAAATGCTGGGTGGTTGCTACATGTAAATAAACCATTAGGATTTATGACTAAACCCTGGTCATTCTACCACTTGGTTTGACCTTATTTCCCTGCTTCCATGCTTATCATGTATTAACCTCATTTGTTAATACATTCATGGTGGTGAAGTTAATCTATGTCAACATGGACTCGCAGAGACAAGAGTCTTGATTTTGATTCTCCCTTTAAGACCATCAGATGAGATAGGCGTTACAAGAGATAGTGACCCCAAAGACACAAATTGAACAAACTGAATATGCGAGATCGACTTGATATATATGTGTGAGTGAATTATGAGAGTTTGATAGTTATCTTGAAACAAATAAATCCATGCAAGAAAGAAGGAAAGTCACTAGCCAAAGGTGCTATTATTGCATTGTTGTTCTGAATCTACACCAAAAACAAATAACTTTGTCCATCACCATGCACCACAATCTCTGCCAGACATCACTATCACCAAACAGACAAATATAATCTCTTTGTCAATAATAATTAGAGCTCAATAGTCAGTGGCATTTGGTGAATTTTCAAGTGTGTATGTCAGAATCTGCTTATCCTTTTCATGCCCGTGGTGGGGCCAGAGCCTAATCTAGCATGCGATGGGTGAGGGGCAGTGTGCAGCCTGAACAGGTCACCAGTCTGTCAGGGTTAAAGCACACACACATGCTACATACACGATGGGGACTTCAGGGTTCCCCTCACCTGCACTTCTTTTCACTCTGGGAGTAAACAAAAGTCGACGTGGTTTTCACTGCCATGTACCTAAACACAGCTTTTCGTGCAATGGCGTGTGAGATAAGTCTGCTTTTAACCTTCTGAAGCCGTGTGCGTGCGGCTTTCTTTTTAGAGACCGTAAAAATGCAGTGAAGTAGCAGATGGAGCAGTGGCAGAGGGTAGGCTGCATGATGCTTCTCTAGCGGAGGAGCATTTGGAGCATTTTGATTGTGCAACAGAGTGTGTTTTGAGTATAGAATAGATGGAAGGAAGGCTACTCACACATTTTGTAGGTTTTGATGCAATGACATTTTGAAGAGGTGAAAATCAAACAAAAAGTATTCAAATTGGTGTGCATAAAGTGAAAAACTGCAACAAATGTACTGTATATTAGTGTGTATCATACTATGAAATACTGTATAATATGTACTGTACTTATAGAGTGCATTAATTTAACACAGTATAGTTTCAAATGTTTATTGCTTTACAGAAATAACTATCTGAACACATTATCGCTACTTGCTCACTACAAAGGCAATAATATGACTGATTAAATTTTTCTTAAAATTAGGCATTTTGTTGTGATATTTAATGTAATATATATACAGTGCAGTATAGCGTAATGCAGCTACAACACAAAAACCACAGGCACCACATGTAGCAAACGACAGCAGGCGTTCTCTGTTTGTGTTAGTGGGGCCAACAGCGTTGAATAGTACTCGTCATTGCCATCTGTTTTCTTCAGCAGTGCCAATCGAGCGTCGGAAGGGGTGGCTCTGAATGACGGGTGCTCAATCAATACAGACACACGAGCGGGGCTCTGACTCAGCAGAATATCTGTCTTAACTGTCACCGCTGTTACCAGCTTTGTTGAGATGCAGTCATCATCCTGCCACTGCTTTTTGCAGTCGGGCGTTTTAAATGTTAAAGTGGTGCATGTGAACAACAGGGGGGGCCTTGAGATTATTTTGATTTATTTCTATATTTCTAGACCACCATACATTGGTCACAGTCACTTTTGACAGGCCAGTAGAGATGAAGAAAAAAAAATGATGTGAGCAACAAAAGATGAGCAGAAAGAATTATTTAGACCCCTTATAAGAAATAATCAGAAATAGCCTCCAAGTGGAGAAATGAATTGTACACACAATGAATGAAAGAACTGAAATTCAAGTGAAAATTTGTTATTTTGTCACCATCTGGGTCTCTTGTGCGATAAATAAACATTCACAAGGTTTAGACTTCTCGGATGTCCGATTTTCAGTATTCATGACAGGCAGACTGAAATCCAGCTTCTGGACCACTGGTTCTTAGCAGAAGCACTTCTCATGGTCTTACAATAAAGCCCACTGCCCACCCCCCCCATGAGGTTTTGGATTTGTACCCAGCAGTGAGTTCACACTCAGCTCATGCCAAAAAGGTAACCCTGACACTGCAGCGCTCAACTGTAGCCAGAAGGGACTCAAATCTGTTGCAGTGGAAAAGCATCCCTTTCCAGGAAGCAGTCTGTTTTTGATTCTATACTTCTGTCAGGGTGCTCTTATTGGTTTTGATGATGGGACATTCTCCCTCAGGTGTGTAAGGTCTATCATTTGATTTGACGTTAATCAAAATGTGACAAAGGTGCAAATGAATCCGTACCCTAGAAAATTGAATCCATGAGCTGTATAAAGGTTGCTGCTGTTCACTGTAGTCTGAAAGGACATCTTGAACTGTCTGCATCGGTCCGAGCTACTTAGTATTACTGCCATTGAATTTCCATCGTCCCCTTTTTAATGAGATCCCCAGTTTTAGATGGCTTTTAGATGTTCGAACAGCTAATGTTGAGTTTGTTGCGGCTCATGTGTGATAGTACACTGTGTTCTTGTTTTACTTTTAAGAACAACCAGCTGAAAACATCAGGATTCATGTAGAGATTCACGTTTATTCATCCATTAGCAACTGCTGTAATAAATGATAGATTGTTCTGAGTATTTTTTTCAATTAAGATGACCTCAATTCCAGCGTTCCAGTGTGGTGTGTCTGTCATCTGCTCATTCAATTATTTCTTTCAGCCCAGGAATTTTTTTTAGTATTGGGATGAAATGAAAAAAACTGTATCCCTATTTTTTCACAACGTGCATAACCAGTTAAACAAGAAGACCAGAAAAAACAAGCCTTATTTCAGTTTTTAAGTTTGTGGATTTCTGACCGCACTCTGCATGTGCAGTAAGCGACCACTGCACACACCACTGAAACCATTTCTCAGGAGTCAGCGTTTGTGGCAGATTTTAACCAGCTCACCAGTGATGATAGTGTAGCCTGTGCAAAAAATAATTTAGGTTTTATTTGACCAGAAATATCTGAACTATAGGCAACAGAGATATTAGCGCTGCGATAATAATAAACATCTCAGAAGGATGAGAATTCCTTTTGTGTAACTCTATGTTTGATGTCTGTATGAAGATTTCATGTATTCAATATTTGCTCATTCACAGAATGCCTCCCTCCTAGTATAATTACACAAAGACAACAATTATCTTGTGTAATTTACGTAAACCCCTCTCGTGTGGATGTATGAGTGATCATAATGTTGACTATTTGACCTCCCTCACTGATGAAGATGAAGATGACCAGTACCGCTGCCATTTTGATCATATCACTGTGGGTGTCCCAAAGTTTGTTGAGCAAGTCACGATTTGGAAAGACACTCAGTGTTGATCACTCACCTCTCTTACCTCAGTGTGTGTCATACAATCATGTTGCGTAAGATATGAAATGATTAATGAAGCCACTGACCACAATAAAACAGCGATTGACTTGGTGTTTAAAAATAAACAAACAAGCGTGTACATAACTGGTCACTTTCACCAATTTCTACAATTTCTACACTCTGACTGTCAAAAGCCAAAATATTAGAGGCAGAAATAAAAAAAAAAATCCAAACAACCTGCCCCCTCAAACACAAACACACACACAGCTCAGTTAACACCTTGTTGACTGAAGTAATTACTTTACATCCGTTAGCAGTTGTCTTACTGCAATGTCATCAGCATTATTTCGGAGAAGAGCTGACACAAGCAGTGCCTAAGGTAATAATATTGTTTAATGGGCAATAAAAAACAAACGGTATCAAGAAGACCCTACATTAAGTGACAAATGAGCTGACTTGATAGGAAACGGCTGCATGTGGCGCGCTCGCCACAGATGCCATTCCTACCACTCCTACATTAGCGCCACCCCTGCGTGCCCACAACACAACACATGCCATTTCAGTCAGCAGTGGCGGGATGTTAAATGTTTGTCCCGGTGCTTGCTGGCTAAAATTAGACGAAGAGAGAGTTGTGAGGAAATCAGAAACATTGAATGCAATCACAGCAACGAGATTTGTGTGACTAATGGTTTAATTCTGCTCGTTTGCATCTTACTCTTCTCAACTTCCAGCGGTGACTCGCTGACTTACTCTGCCACAGAAGTGCAAGATTCAACACCAGGACTCAGTTAGAGGGGGCAGAACAGCAGCGCAGCTTTGAAGTGTCGAGTTCAGGAGAAGGCGTGTGAAGCCAGAGAGCTATTGCAGAGAAAAACTGTTTCTGTAACATTACATACAAGGTTGTGTGATTTGTTTTTCAGCACTTAGTTTATTGTCTCAGCCCGTTTATGCCTGTATTAGTATTTTTTTTTAGATGCATACATTATGTTTATCATGAAATTGAAGCTAAACATATCAGACCAGACAGCTTGTTACAGAGTCAGATATCACAACTATGAAGAATTAGAGACAGTTTAGAAACTTCAGCCATCCAAACCCTATGGCTTTGGATTTTTTTGGGGGAAAACCAAAGCAATAAGAGTATGCCCGTTTGAATAAGGGAAGGATATGGAGACTCGACATAAGCCTGCGGTGCTAACTGCACCGAGCATCTGGGCCGCCCATCTGTGTGGTTTTTCCATCAGAAAGCATTTCCGTGCAATAAGTCACATTAGCAACAATATCGTAACCTTAATCAAAATACTGTTATTTGATGAGGGTTTTTTTATTTGCCCTTGTCTTACTATAGGTAGGTTTAATCTTAATCTCATTGTGAGGCCGGACTCTTAATCTCAGTCTTCTGTTGAGTTTTTGCGAGTATTGGGATAAGAGGAAGTAAGGCATTCTACACAATGCTATTTCTGTTTTGTGATGTGAAAATTATAGGGATTTTACTTTTTAATGTTTGAAATGCCATCGATTCTACTGTACTGTTCATCATTTATTCCTTCACCACCATACAGAGGAAGGAGCAGCCTGTGTACCAAGCGTATGATGAATGAACAGAGACAATCAGAGTGTTCTTTGCACCCAACGCACAAGAACAAGAAAGCTAATTAACAACAAAGCTACAATTTGGCAAACATTTCTTACCAAACTCTGCAGGCGCAGCGTCTGGAGGCCAGTGATGAATTGACCAGTGAGGACGCTGCTTTTATAGCACTGAAAAGAATCGCAGTGCAGCAGCTCTCGGTGAAAGTATCAGTATCTCCACCTGTGAATTGTTAATTGAGGTTTCCATTTTCAGTGTCATGAAAGTAAACAGTGTCTTTCAAGGAGGCAGGGAGCATTAGTGCCGTATTAGATTTAACTCAGAAGTCTTTCATTTCACATACATGAATGGGCGGGGGCAGAATATTAAACACCTCTCAAGATAATGCAATGACGTGCTTTGTGACGCTAACTTATACAGTAGAAAATGAATCTACACTGCATTAATGTTGTAAGGCATCCTGTATGAGCAGTGATAGTGTGTGTAATCTATAGAAGCCATGAGTATTGAACCCAAGACTCACGCCATGTCAGGATCCCAGTCCAGATCTATACAGGCAACAAACCTTAAGAAAAACCTAACCAGGGATTTTACTCTCCCTTAGCTAACGACCCAGTCATGGGACAGAACTTCAGCAATCAAACACTTTGCTGATCACAATAAAATAATACACACTGTTAATCTTAATGAAGTAATGAAAGACAGACATGCCGAAAACAGTAAAAATACCTTCTTAATGCTCTACAATTTCTTTTTCCTGCTTTTATTTCAAAGCCGCTTGAATTCTTGTATGTATATCAGTGTCTAGCCGAGAGGAGCAGAATATTTATGCGAGTGCTGGTGCAGTGCTTTCTTTTCTTCCATAAATCCGAAAAAGTCGAGCAGATGGCCCATTTTCCTCTGTGCGTATTGTATTATTCTAAACCTGAAACATCACCATCCTTCCCCAGAAGCCCGTCCTGGGGCAGGAGAAACGGTCGTCAGAGTTGCTCTGAAAATAGACAGGAGCATGACAGTAAACAGTGTTTCAGCTTCAACCAAAAACAACACAGTACAGTACGTGTACTAGCAAAAAACACACAAAACTCCTTCAGCAAACATGTACACACATGCACACGCACAGAGACAAATAAAAATGGTTTTAAAAATGATATAGTCATTTTCTAGCAAATCTATAATACAAAAACACAGAATTGCCTGTGCAGTCTCTTTTTGACTTTCTGAACTCTGTTTATTAGCATTTGCATTTTACTTTTCTCATACAGTAAATGAATCATTTTGTATTCTCCCTCTGCCTCCTCTTGCTCTGCTCATGTGTCAGTCACAAATGTACACTCAGTTGTACACAACAGATGGTAGGATAGCTCAAAAATGACGACAACTGAAATGTGACTCACTCAAAAAAACATGTCGGTCAAACAAAACAGATCTGAGAGGGAGAGATTCTACTCCTCAGCAACAAGGCACACTCTGTGGTGTGGAAATACTTGATTACTTAATTTGTTTGAACTAGTTCAGATCATTGAGATTGTGTTGATCATGTGGTGGACAAAGGAAAAAGTACAACAAAAAAAATCCTCTTTAATTTTAAAAAACCTTAGCAATGACCTATCTAGTGCATAGTGTGCCAACATTTGATATGCTTGTCTTATGCTTTTCTGTTAAACTGGTAGGTGCGTTATTTACATAATCTTAGCCAGTCCAAGGTGGGGGAACCTTTTTAATTTTATTCCAGACATGTATCTCCAGATACCATTCTGCATCTTCACATTTGTTGTTAAAGAGCTGCTGAACGTGCTGAATAATGACATTGCAGATGACAGCTTCTTTGAAAGATGACTGTTTCCCAGCTGTTTTCGTTCAAGCTTTGTGAGACTCCCTCATGGAGGAACATCTTTGACTGAATGTTGTTTTGCTTCCCTGCTTTCCTCCGCCTTATCAGAAACCCTGATTTTGCTGGTTTTGAACATTTGGTAAATGCACTGTATATGACAAAGAACTTGTGTAGAGTGAGATTGTTTTTTTTTTGGTTTCAGTGATACCATGCAGGTGTGAAGAGTTTTCATTGATGGGTCAGGACTCCACAACAATAAACTACATCTCATGAGTCAGTGGATTTGCTGTAGCTGGCAGTGATATAATAGTAGTGTGAAGCACCTATGAGAGTCATTGAAATAGTCACTTTTTTTTTTTAAATAATCTCTTTGGCGATCTGTTAGACCAGGGTTATTCAACTAAAATTTGAAAAAGTCCAGTCAGCAAAAACATATTAAAGCAAAGGTCTGGAACATCATAATGAGTTTGCAGTTGTATCAACTTCTGCATATAATCAATAACCGAATGTCTTCTTAAAATAAATTTCATAACTTGAGGGAAATAAAGTTTAGCAGCAGCTTTTCTATTTTTCCTTAACTGAATAACATCTTGACTGAACAGTCTCAATCAACTTTACAGTACTATAAATCATAACAATTGAGCACTTTTACAGTTTTCTTTTTAACTTCCTTTCACCTGTTCCTTGTCTCTTAACTTTTGCCTGTGTGCGGAGTGGCAATGTTTAGTGATTAAAATGCTGAGAGTTGATTGGTTGAGTAGAGTCACGTGGAATGACTTTTTGAAAATTTCCTGCTTTTCCTCATCTGCTCAGTCACTACTGTAAACGCTAGAAAAGCTGCACCTGTTAAAATAGAAGCAACCCATCAAATTTGAAATCCCCCTAAAATGTATTAATAATAGGTCCAGGTCCATATAGGATGACGTCTGGGTCCGGAAGCGGACCGCGGTCCACCGGTTAGTGACCGCAGTGTGACTGTGGAGTTCATTATCAACATGAATTTAATCAGGGCTGCAATTTAAGATGTGATGAACAAGCTGTCAATTTTTTCACATTTCTTTTGTCAGTAAAATGTCAGGAAATAATGAAGAATGTTGATAAATCATCACAGATGACATCACCAGTAGAAAAGACTCTGATTTAAGATTTAAGTTTATGTTTTTTGCTCTTTTTATGCTGAAAGTGATCAATGACAAGAGGTTATATAATGTGTGATATAGCAACTGCTCTCTCTACTTTATGTAACTTTTGACCACAGCCCTCTGAATTGCAGCAGGCAGTTCATTATTTTCATTTAACTGACACAGCTAGCATGACATAGCACTGCCACCATCTTAACAAACAGCTTCCTGTTATTGTTTTGGTTATATAATGTGTCCAGAATCATTTCAACTCTGGTGTTTGACATACACCGGTAGACTCTGCTTATTACATCACAGTGCCTCTCTGATATCTTTCACAGTGCCACTGTTTTCTCAGCAGGGGCATGTTCCTCTGTCTGAAGCATTTACATCCCTCTTGCTTATTTTCATCCTATGTACAATGCCCTGCTGGGAAACCTTAAACTTATAAAGGAAAGTTGCCAAACTACTTACCTACCAGCTGTCTGCTAATTTACACTACTGTATTTTATATATTTATGAATAGAGAGAAAGACTCACTACTAGTGCAGTTTCTATCCCTGGGAAAAGCGTGTCTATGAGACAAAGCCAAAACTTTCACTTGTACTTTCACCAATAAAAGAGAAATGCCTATAGTCGACCAAATCTACTAGTGAGGAAGATATTTTTTGTGTGGTTTTAGTTCCTGAATGTGAACGTTTTCCCTGCAAGTAGATTTTGCCACACATTCACTGCAGCACAAAAAAGCTTGTGAATTCACAATTTTCTACGTGCAAATGGTTTCGCTTGCATTGTGCAAGCGTTTGGATTTTGCTAAAAGTACGTTGAGACTGCAGTTCTGTATTCAGGGCTTCTCTCCATCCCTTCCCTCTAACTGATACAGTACATGCAATTCTGAAAATGTCAGAATAGAGAAATGACATCCATAATTCCCTCAGGTTCTGTCAAACTACTCTGTGTGATTGATTGATGAGTTGACAGACGCACAGAGCTTGATTCATTGTTCCTGTCCAGATTTCCTTGTGGGCAACAAAAATGTAATGACACCAGCATAAGTGAAGGCCTGAAAATGTTTTGAATCTGAAGGTTTGTGCTCTTTTGAGAAAACTATAATGTCAGGGTTGTGGTTTCATCAATGTGCCAGGTTGCCTACTGTTCATCTATCTTAACCCACTGTGTGTAGTATTAGGGGCCTCTGGCCCAGATCTGTCATTCTTATTCACATTCTTTATTCCCTTCTGCCTCATCGACATTGGCAGTAGACTGGGCCAGTCCCAGCTGGCCCATTCTGAAATTGCTTACTGTAGAAACACATCCCCACAGTAAAACAGACTGCTACCCCCATGCCAGCTGTTCAGTCCTCACATTCACCTAATATAACCCCACTGAGTTTAAGGGTTTTTAAACTGTAATGAAAAAAATGTCTAAGCTAAAGAGCAGATTGTCTGAACAACCATACAACAGAGACTCACATTGCAGAGCTCACCCTCATTTTAGGAGTGAATCTTTTCACTTACGAGACTTCTGGTTTAGCTGTTTTTCTACAAAACAGAGATATTGCTCTTAAGGAGGTAGTTGGAGTAGCTAAGGGAGCTGAATTTCATGTTAATTCTCTAACTTTTCATTGTTAATTTTTGCTTTTGCGTCCTTTCTGTACTGTTTTTCTTGATTTGAATGCTCTCATAGTGTAACTCTACAATACGGGGCAATGTTTGTGCCTGAATGATTTTAATCAGAATGCTGCTCAGGCTCCTGCAGAAGCATTGTTGACAAATCTATGCCAAGACTCCACTGAATGACAACTGGCTGTGCAAATGAAGAAAAACAATACCATTCTCCCTGAATTTACTGTAACCTTGCTCAAGAAGTCTCAGCTTTGGAGAGATATATTGTAATTTTAGGGCTAATTAAGAAAGTTAATTCCTGAAATTTAAGGTTAGAGAGGTGGCAAGTCATTCATTAATGGTTTGCTGGAACTGTAGTTTGGTTTTTATTGTATTTGATGTGCAAAGCTGAGATTTGCTAATTGTCAACAGTAACTGGACATTGTCTTGGCTTCATTATGTTTGGCGGAACTGCTGAGATTTGGCACAAACCTCATGTACAAATATAGTCTCCTTGTGCTCCTCCTCCTTGCTCCTGACTAGTTAATGATAATTTGTTAAGTAAGGAATAGTGAAAGACAAAAAATAGTCTCTTAAGATGCACAGGGATTCACTTTGAGCACTATTTCCTAAGCACAGAGTGGGTGTTTGTGTTTATATATTATGTGTTTAAATGGAAATGTCATGTTGATGCGTTTTTAGCTACAGAAAAGACATAACTTTGCTATGAAGAAATGTCTAAAAAGTCTTTTAGCAGTAAGGCAAATACCTTCTAAGCACTGGCATCCCGTAAATGTGCGTACTCCTTTATGCCACCTTCACCTAGGAAGCATGTACGTGTTTGTGCCCGCATAATGATGAGATCAGCGTGTAAGAACATTATGTCAGCTTTCACAGAAAAAGGTTCTGAGTGTGCCGTGTGCTGCATTGGCAAGCACAGCACTCATCTAACCACTGATCTGCTTTTGTTTCCATCAGAGACCATGACGACCGCCACCTCCCCCATCCTGTTGAAATGGGACCCTAAGAGTCTTGAAATTCGCACCCTGACGGTGGAGAGGCTTCTGGAACCCCTGGTCACACAGGTAGTTAAGTTAACTCTCTGACGCAATTATAACACCAAAAAAGTTGAACGTGACGTTTTAATATATGTACTAATGCTTGACAAGAACAAACATTTCTGAAGGTTTGTTTACACTCAGTAATGTTTGCAAGACTGGTGGCGTCAATGGTGTAAGCTAATAAATAGAGGAGAAAAGGCAAAGTTTTAAAATTACTTTTCTTGCTGGTTCACTTGGTACTGAGATGTTAAACCATATTGGGTTATTGCCAAGGGCTTTGGCTCACCGCCACTGACTCTGTTTGGCTTCCAAGCTGAACAGATGGCTGAACATGACTTTGGTCACCCTGGCTTATTGTGACGGAGACTGTGACCACAGTTGGATATGATTTAGATTTTCTAGATTCAGATTCAGAATTTGTTTGATGAATCTGGCCTGAAGTCTTACTCAGTCCTTGCTCGGATCACAGCCATACAGTATTATTTAATCAAAATAGGCTAAACAGAGTAGCAAGTAAAATCCACTTTCTAAGACAGACCTTTCAAAGCACAACTTGTGGTTTCAGAATGATTCATGTGTTTCATAGTATCTGAATTAACCAGGAGCTACACTTCACTGCAACAACAACCAATTATAATATGATATGTCATTTACAGTGATTACCTATTACCTATCTCGACCAATGTTTCATCTTTGCAAGTTATTGGTGACACAAAGTAGAAACCAGTGTCTACCTGAAAGGTACTGCAGGAAAAAAAAAAACAAGTACAGAAATCTGAAACTTTTTGGTCTGCATTGGAAAACAGATCAAACTCCAAAAGTGAGCAGACTCATTTTAACACATTGTGATGCAAGTGTTTCCTCAGTTTAGTCAGAAGTCCCACTACAAAACTGAACACTTGTTCACAGCAGTGGCAAAATAAACACAGACTCCAGGTGGGACTCTACCTATTTATTCTAGAAAGACGTCCTTGGCAACTATCCCATTTCTCGAGGATGGCTTAATAAAGCTGCTGCATTGCAGGTAATGGCTGACCTACTCACAGTGGTAGATATTAGATGTGGAAAAGCTAGATTTACTCACTGCCTGGGACTCAGAACCCAGCCTGTTTACTCTTTGGTCCCCTCGAGGATGTTTAAGTATTGATTGTAGACTTTTTGCCAGCTTTACCTGTTACAGCAGCAATACACTGCTCTTTTATCTTATAATGTCAAATTTTTATGTTTGCTTGGTATTGCAACAAGGGAGTACACACAAAACCATCATACACCCACTTGTTTCAGACTAAGAAGGCAGACTTAGTCATTCTTTTGTGAGTCAAAGGGAAGTCTCAAAACTCAAGACTGCAGTCCTAAACAAGCCAAGAAGCATTCTTCTTCTTCTTCGCCATTAATTAATAATTTTTAAATGTTTATCAAATAAGAACACATCAATACTTTGCATATTTTTTCTTTATTACTTTTTTAAAAACTTATTTCATGATTATACACAGATAGCCTTGAGACACCTCAGTAAACAGAATAAAAAACGATGTTGTGCAGTTACACATGAAATGAGATTTATGTAGTTTTCGAAATAAGAGATGAAATTGCCAAAGTTGAGAATAAAAAATCCAGCAGTGCAGACGTAAGCAAGATTTGATTTTATTCACATCAAATGAAACATCTTTGCGGGTTGTCATTCTGTATCAGCCCACTCCTGTTTTGATAATATTTGCAGGCATCAGGTCAGGCAGGGCAAAAGGAGTCATACAGCTCTAAGTGAAATCATGGGTCATTCAATCATTCATGTTTTCCATTACATCATGGTGATGCAGGCTCTGAGGACGAAATCTCCTCTGTGTCATGATGTTCAGTCAAATGAGCCAGCACAATCATGGAAACGGTCATGACTAGAATTTGTGCTGGTGTGCATCACTTGCTGAAGCCACTGACACAATACAGTGCATGGTAGCATGAAGAGCTGTATTTTTAACTGGTCTGAACAGATGTTTAACATGCTTAAGTGCAAATCCTGATCATCCATCTAATTGCACTAGACTTACTTGCTTGATTTTCTCTCCACGAATAGCTCATGTTGTGCCCGTCCTTTCACGTAAACAAAATTAAATTCATGGCAAATGACCAAAATATCGGTCAGTGGAGAGAGAATGTGTTCGAGCATATACAGTAAGAGTACACAGAGAGATGGCTGAATCAGAGCAGAGCCTGTGAATGTGTTTCACTTGTGATTCATTTTATAGGATTTCTAAGCTTGAATTATCACCATTCGTTTCCAGATTCCTGCCTGTATAACTTTATGGGTTTTAGCCTTATTTGCTTAAATTGGATTACATAAAAACTTCCAATGAACCACTATTACTGTTTGCTTGGGAGAAACCCCATGCGTGCATTTCTCAATTGGCATCATCATCCGAATTTAAACAGCACTGACATCAAATATCTGAACAAACCCCGATTAAAATCACTCAGATTTCAGACAGGCTCTTTCTGAAAACTGCAGGTAAACACTATATGAAATCCATTTCGGCTTTCATGTAGCCTGTCAGACACATCCTGTGTTTGTTCTCATGAGTGGTCATCAAAGTGACAGGTAGGTAATTGCTTAATGTTAGCAGAATGAAAGTCTGATGAGTGTCCTCTCTTAACAAATAGTGATCATTAATTTCTTTCAATAGCAATGCCAGACTGCCCTCACACTAAATTATGTGTCCCTCTGCTGAGTGTTTTTTATTTGAAAAAATATCTTGTCCTTGACATCTTAATTTCTTTTTCTCTTTTTTCACCAAAATGATTCATTTAGACAGCATGAATCCCCAACACAGTGCTTTTTGATATAGCCTAAAGATAAAGAATTCAGATCTTTTATCAGTTGCAGGTTTATAATAACCATGTGATCCTTTCACAGTGCAAGCAGTTGCTTGACACTGAGATTTAAGCTGAGGAATTTGGTGGTATTCGTCTTATAGCCACTTTTTGAATAATTGATCTGTCACTTAATGTGCTCTCACCATTTGACTGCTACCTTTCTGCAATGGTTAATAACGATTCATCTTCTACTCTGAGGCACAGTCATAGTAAAATGATGCAACACAAGATGATATCACGGGAAAAAGACTTTAGCTACACACCTGTGGGAATAAGCACAATAGCAGACTGCGGTAGTTCATCTCTTCTGCAATTGCATTGGAAGTGTGAAGCATTTGCGGATATGAACGAGACACTGTGATTGTTTTTCCTGTCAATTTAGATGATTCAGTGTTTTTGGACGGAATAAAAGGTTGCCTCAGGAGGGTAGACAAACAGGCTCACCCTGACATTGCTTGAGATAGCAGGCTCATTTATCATGACCAAGCTTCCCTCACCCCTGCTAGAGCACTGGGCAAGTCCATAGCTAATAATACTGAGGGGCTTACTTTATCACTGCGTGTGAAGGCAGCATGCCTTTGATATAGTAAACATTTTTGTACTGCAGGCGATGGCAATATATTTTTTTAAAGAATTATAGGGGAGTAGCCTTGAGAAGCAGGCGGGGTTGGGGGGAGAAACAAGTACAAGTTGGGCTGTTTTCAATTACTCGTGCCCAGACTTTATGTATGCTGGTGTGAAAATGTAGGAGCCAAGAACAGAAACGAGCTGAGACTTGATGCTATAACCACAGACATTTTTGACAAAACTTGGCATGTTAAAATGTGATATTATTAGTTTGCTACTATGGCGTCATTCAAGCAGACTGATGATGCTCTGATGCTGTGTTGTTGTAGCTCTTGGTGTCTTCTACTATGACCATATAAATATGAAACTTTGAGTTCAAGAACTTTTGACTGGCAGAAATGTATTGCATTTAACTATGCAAAGTAGGGTTGGATTCTGACAGATGGAAGACAGCTGCCAACCCATATCAGGAATTTAATGTGTGTTTTAATATGAATATGTATATTTTTATCGAGTCTATTTCAAACATTTGGGTGATAATTGTATTTTTGTTTAAAAGTAGAAAATCTTTTCATCAGCTTATGTGTAGTATAGAGTACGGTTTAGCTATTGCTTAACAGGGTTTGATTATGGGAACATGAAAAGAATTTTTATATTTCGTCACATTATTTGATTATTATTATTAATTTTTGTGACATATGGCACATGGGTTTATCGAAACTGACTCAAATAAAGTGTAAACATTTTAGACATAATCTTTAGGCTACCAAATAGAAAAATAAATGATCACATTTGTAGACATTTCTTTACGTTACAGAGGACAAACAGAAATGCTGAATTTGATTTCAAAAGAGACTTATACAGGCTCATTTTAAGAAGCAAACCTTGCCATTCGATGCATTTTGGCGTTTGTACTGCTTATACAGTAGATTTGGATGTGCACTACTGGTAAGTCTGCTGATCACAGAACTTGTAAGTCTCATATCACGTAATGTGCCTCCTGTAATTGTTTCACAGCAGGAGGTACTAATGAGGTAAAAACTCACCAATCCAAATATTCGGGGTGAGAAGTGTATAGGGACTTCATCAAAGCTTGCATTTCTGCTGTCAAACAGTGTTTCATCAGAGAAACGACTTCCTCTCTTCATCTCCCTTGCTCTCTCACTCACATACACTGAATCTATTTTAATCTTTGCATTGCTTTGTAAGTTCCTTTAGTCTTTCTTTGAATCTCTTGCGTATCCATTCCATTTCATCTTAACTTGTGATACACACAGAAATAATGCATTGTTTATCTCTGTTTGATTTGCTTTATTTGTTGTATGTGCTAATTGGACTTCCCTTTCGAGGAACGACTGACAAGGGCAACTATAAATATCGCGTTTACACAAAACACAAACAGCCAGCAGAGTTTTTTAATGAAGTAGTCCATTAGAGTTGGCTGTTTATTTCTTTAATATCAGGCTTTCTGCTGTGCATTAAACTAAGAGAGAACGGCTCTTTGGAGATGTCCATTAATATACTACAAGAATAAACCCTAACAAGCATTCAACATTTAAATTCTGGCAAGATACTTTCTATGGTCCACATACATGTTTCATTTTAAATAACTTCCTCTGTATCAAAATACCAGGAGTATATTTTATTGTTTACCTAGCACCTTGGTGCAAGGTAACCAAATACTCATCTTCTCATTACTGCACTCAAGTACAATTTAGCAAAATTGCTGTTTTGGGGACAGTTGTAGTTGTTTTTTAGATACATTTTTTTGCAAAACATACCCAAAAAACAACAAACTAAAAAGTGTGTTGTATCACTAGTCCACCAAACCTACATTTACTCTGAATGTTTGACCATGAAGAGGTCAAATTATCCAACACCCTTTTTAGAGACAATTAGATAAGACAATTAGAAAAATATAGAAAACCTTTTTCCCTACAACCCCTCAAACTTATCTCAAATATCACATAAATGATAATCATAGGGGTCATTTTTCTGTAGAGATTTCTTTTATTTTTATAGATCCTCTTTTATCACTAATCTACCATAAATAGATCTACCCACTATTTAATTTAGGAAAGCCAAAGGAGATTACAAGAATTACAAGAAGCAATCATTACGGAAAGCCTTTTTTGCTTATCTGGTCTCAAAGCCAGTCTTATAAATACTGTCATTTTCTGCCATAAAACACACAAAACTTTGACAATTATCTGTTTTTTGTCTGTTTTTTTTTTTTACTTAAAATTACAGATTTCTTTTGTTCAAGATGAATCTGCTGTCTGAACTGTTGTTAATTGACTAATTGCAGTCAAGGGTCCTTCTGCTTTGAGGCTGCAGTTTAATTATAATGCAGTTAGATTAAGGAGCTATGTTTTTTCACAGTTAAAATCTTTGAATTGCGTTCTTGTTATTGTGGTGTGCATGCCAGTTCGATTGATCATAGAGATATCATAACTGATGCTTAACAAAAACTTTTCGATTAAATTCAGTAAAGGGGATGAAGTTTTGAGCCATTCTTATTTTGTTCCAGTGTCTGTGTAAGTGCACTATGCCCGTCTTCAAGTACAAATTGGAATTTATTGCTTTTTTACATTTGGTATTTTATGCACTGCACTTTTATCATGTTTACTTAGATTGTCCAACACACCTGGTATACACAAAAGAAAAAGTGTTAGCTCTTACAGGGTTAAAACATGACATGAGTGCCACTTATGCAAAACAAAGTGGATTTACCCCCTGATCTCTCCGCCCTAATTCCGCCTCTTGGATGGGATTTCCACCATTGGGATGTTGGTCGTTTACATGACATCCTGCCACCATGTGATGCAGTGAAGTGCCTCTCTGCTGCACTGTGTGTCTGGTTCGCCACACCAGAGAGAGCCATCGAATCATGTCCTAGTTATGGCGTCTTTCTTTAGGGGCCTTTGATTCCCCTGGTTGCTTTTGATACTCTGACATGGATTCATTCCTGGTAAGTACTCATGCCAATCTCGTCAGTGCAACTTGCTTCCCTTAATTGATGTTTGATCTTGGAGAACATCCCTGTATCTTAACAGAGCTAGAGCGACGTGTGCACCCCACTGATTCTGGTAGAATCAGTGTAGAAATTTCTTCAAATGTAAATATTTTACAATTGTAGCAGAAAGTATTATTGATTGTATTCACTAATGATTGTACTACCACGAAGGTCTTTGACTGTCTTTTGTTGTTACATGGATAGATATGAACACTGCCTTGGTAATGAAGGCCTTTAGGAACACATCCTGCTTCAAGGTTGACGAGAACTCCCTCAAAATATAAGAGTGAGTTTATTGAATATAGTACATTGACAGACAACAAAACATGAGGGAGACATGGTCTGTGTGGCTGCTTGTCAATATCCACATGATATAATGATATAGATGTGTTTGAAGGACGCAACAGAAATGTATTGTTGAGGATATATACCCTTATTCCTTTTGGTTGTCTTGGTTATTAAGTTAAAAACAGTTTTTCCTTGACATATTGGCATATTGATTTCACTGCCTGATAATTGGTGAGCAGGGCACCTGAAGGGCAGAGTTGGTTGTCAGCAGTGGATGCTTTAACCCCCTTTGTTTTTGTATATCATACAAACCCAAGGTTTGCCTGTTAGAATTGGTTGGCACCTGACACACACACACACACACACACACACACACACACACACACACACACACACACACACACACACACACACACA
>JBAJHX010000051.1:15341086-15379538 GCA_037176925.1 Amniataba percoides | reverse complement strand
ACACACACACACACACACACACACACACACACACACACACACACACACACACACACACACACACACACACACAAAACTAATTACTGAAGACAGGTGACGACAGTAAGTAATACTTTATTTTTACACAGTTCTATGATAAGGATGACAGCTGTGTCTTTATGCAGAGTGCCCCCTGTTAGCTTCTGTCTTCTCATTACCTCTGCCAGTGCCTCGGGGTCAGTACTGGATCTTGTGAAACACACTTTCATCTGTCTTTGGGCTGTATCTTCTGACACCTTGCTATGTCAGCATATGGTTTGCCCCAGGGTTCTGAGCAGCAGCCATGCACAGATGCTGGTTGCTCGCTCACTCTCTGCTTTTCCATCATAGAAACTACACCACGTCACAACAGATTGCCTTCGAAACACAACCCTCCTGGCTTTAGCAAACTCAACTCGTCACTATAAAGAACCTCTACGCAAGTAAATACATAGTTTCATAGTTTAGTAGTAGTAAAATTTGAGTGTTCTGCAATTTATTGTGGTGTGGGATAAGATATTTTTCTTGTTTTTCAGTTAATTTCATGTCATGATTAGGTTGCTATGGGTTTTGTCAGATCAAAAGTAAACACAAGCTTATTAATAGACCTGACTACCCACAGACATTTTGACTTTTCACTGTGAGAAAAAGCTGAGGTGTTTCTAATCACATAAACCATGGTACTGTTCTGTTTCAAACCCAGTGAGCCATGACAGTATGACAGCATGCACAAGACCAGTACCCTGAAACTGAAGCAGCCAAATGGAATTACCTGTGCTTTGCCAACTGTGACATTTGAGAATGTCTTTCAGGTCTCATGTTTAAGACACATACTTTATAAATCCAATTTGTCAACATTTTGAAACTCAGTTAAAGCAAAAACAATTAACCGTTAGGTCTGTTTTTAGTGTAATGCTTATCAAGTGGCTGTCCTTCATAAATATGTTCATAAATAGAAAGCAACAATTTAGCAAAGATTCACTACCCTTACTGACATCTTACGATACAGATGCACATGTACATTTCTGAATTTCAAACAAGACAAAAGAAGACATGATCTATATACTGTTCAAATTATAGACAAATTATTAGTTTAAGACAGTGCTCTAGAGTAAAGACTGATAGATGGTGGTAATAAGTGGTGGTCCTTCTATAAATATTTTTGGTGCTTAATGAAATGTCTCGGCATGAGATGCCTGCCTCAGAGTGATGGGGACATTAATGCTAAAGTATAGCCCATGCTTGCACTGATAAGCATTTAGCTTTTATTATTATGTTTAGTTACTTATAAAACAGGAAGGTTTACAGAGTTTTCATGCATATCCTTTTAGAATAAACATTCAAAACACTGAATACTACTCTTGCTACTTGTACATTTTTTCTCCAGGTTTACATTAATTTCTTTTCAGCAGCCTTCAAGGCTGCATATTCATTTCATTATACTTCTTATATAGTTTACCATGTCGCAAGCACTTATTCCTCCTATAAGAAAAAACTTGAATCAATGAGAGATAGATAGATAGATAGATAGATAGATAGATAGATAGATAGATAGAGAGAGAGAGAGAGAGAGAGAGAGAGAGAGAGAGAGAGAGAGAGAATATGAATAACTCTTCATATCTATTATTGAATACTGTCTATTTCATGCTTGAGAGCTGTAGGGCTCAAGGTCAGCACTGCATGTCCTCTGTGAACCAGAGGTGGCTACAAAGACCCTGTTAAAGCTTGGTTTTAAAATATGTCTTGGACAATGGATCCCAAGTGAACAGAAACCATATATGTGGTTGAAGTGTAAGTGAAACCAGATTTCAAATATCTGTATCCTTTTTCAGTGGTAAGAAAACTAGATAAGTCGTATCATAACTCGGCTCTTAATCACTGAAGGGTCTTAACAGGGTCTGTGGAGGGCTCATGACTTTCTTGAATCTGTGACATAGGTAGTAATGAAATCTTAACACACATGGTCTGCCAGAGACGATAGACAGTGGTTGGAATGATGATACATCTTGGCTGTCAGCTTGTATTCAAATCACCAAAATGCATTCTAAAAGCGAGTCTAAACAAGGTCAAAGATACACTTGCTCACCGATGGTATATCCAAGCACTTTGCCAAGACTGTGACATGATGCCATGCAGCCTATGCTGTGACAGTGCTGATCTACCGTTGCAATACAACTGATCCATTTGGCAACTTCAGAGGACTCCGACAGCGAGCCAGCAGGGGTCTTGCATGCTCTGTTCTGTTGTACGTGTGCAAGAGCGAGACAGAGAGGAAGAGGATGAAAGGGAAAGAGGCAGACAGATAATCTGAGATTCTGATTGTCTGCATATTTGGCTGGGAGTAAGATCAGCACTGATTTAATCTAAATGAGAGCCTATACCCAAAATTGTGTGCCTGCCCTTTGTTTCTCCAACAGTCCGTGTCTGTGTTACTTTCTCAGAGACTGCAATCATCTCCCCCTGTGACCTATAAACCAGGGTTAACGTGATGAACACTGTCTTATTTTATAGAACAGAAAATACCACAAAACAAAGTATTTACATGAATAATTTACGTGCTGAATTCATTTGCTAAACTTCTTTGGTCTGCAACGCTTATTGTGGTTTTATCTCCCTTATTTTGTATTTACTGAGAGGCAGAGTTGGTGTTCAGTATCAAACTTTCTCTATGGTTCCCTATAGTCCATCTCTTTGGTTGGATAAATTTTAATCCAGTAATGACTTTTATGTGGTTAATACTTCATCATTGCTCTATGTGGACATGACATCTCATAGTTTTCCAGTTTGTAATTACAAACTCAATTTCTTGACCAGTAATGTTTTCACAGTTTCATAATTGTTTTCAAATTTCACTATTAGAAATATGTTTTGCTCACTGCACAGCTCTGCACCTGCTTTCACAGTGAGGATGGCCGAATTAATTTTTGACTATGATTTTATGTTTACCTTCTTTTGATGAAATTTCTTATCATTAAATTTACTGCGCACTAATCTATAGGTTTATCACAGCTATGCATAGGTTGCAATATACAGTGGCCTCAAAGCACATGAAAATGAAGCCTGAACCTCAGCATACAGAGATACATCAGTGGTTTAACAATCACAAGATTACAGATAATAAGATAATAAGTGATAATAACATTATAAAATCTTTTATTTTTATATTTATTTAAAAAAACAGGACAGTATATATATGTGTGTGTGTGTGTGTGTGTGTGTGTGTGTGTGTGTGTGTGTGTGTGTGTGGTCCAGTGGTCCATTGGTGAATTGTCCAGTGGAATTAAACACCTTGGTAGTGAGGTTGTGCACCACCCTTATTGCACAATTATATTCTCACACACTACATATTACTATTATAACGTTTTCTGTGGATTGCGGCAGAGATTTCTTTGGCACTCATCATTGTGACCATACCTCACACTTGAGGCCATTCAGAATGAGATTTGAGAAGGCTTTTATGTGGTTTGTCTTTGAAGTGAACAGCATTTCTGATGGCATATATTCTGCCATTTGTTGTGAAGATTATGTTAAAACCTTAAGGCGTGTCATGCAAAAATAAACTCAGGTCAAATGAGGACTCATTGGCCTTATTTATCAATTTATTTCCAATTTTAACACAATCTTCCAGTTATTTCTCATATTAATATTTTAAGTACAGGTGGAAGGTTTGTAAGTTAAAAAAAGTGTGATGTTAAGTGTTGTACATTTTCTAATAGTATTGCAGTATTGCATTGGATTCAAAACCCACACTCTTGTGTTGGAGTTGTTTTGTTTTCCTGAGATCAGTTCCCCAAGGACTAATCATTGGCTCTTTTTTCGCACACAAGATGAATGATATTTTTAGATTGTTCTTGGCATTGAAACAACGTTGGTTTTACTTTTGTTTTTTCCCTTCTTTTTTTTTTTCCAAAGGTATGCCCCTAATTCTCTCTACAGAGAACAATGTGCCCCAGCTGATATTTGGATCCAGAGTTTGGCTCCCGCATAGGGCTTTATGGAAGGCGTGTGATGATTTTCAAATGGGTGCAAAATTGTCCTTACAAAACATGAAACGATTTAAAGCATGTCCACCTGAGCATTGACCCACTCTGTCTGGCTCTATCAGCTGTATATCAGAAAATGTCTTGTCATGCTTTAGGAATGAATTAAGTAACCTCACTGATAGCAAAATGACATCTGTGGTGAGAATGATAATGAAGGAGTGGGAGGATCAAACAGAGCAGAGGAACATGGGCTAAGAAGGTTATTAATGAGGAAATATTATGGGGAACTGAAAGTCTATTGCGCTCTCAAAGCAGAGTGAATGCATGTTGTTCTTAGAAGTTCACCTTGCAATACTTGAGAATCATCATTGCAGATAATGCCGCTGATTCCACCAGCCCCGCTTTTCTACATTTTCAAAAACTTTCAAAAACAAAATGCTAAATAACAACATAAAAAACTACAGGTCATTAAATAAACCTGAAAATTCAGTAAAAATCTTGAAAGTGGGACAAATAAACCAAAAAAGATGAAAAAGTTTGACAACTAGTGCTCTGTTTTATTATTCATTAGTTTTTCTTCATATTAATCCTTGTACGGCACAGTTCCTCTCCAACATTCAACTGTCGGTGATAAAACTAAGCATGGTTTTATGGGGATATGCTGCATGGTTGAGAATGTCAAAACTTGACACCCCTGTAGTGTGACACTTTCTTTTGAGATCCGTCATCTTTGCCACCCAGAAACTCATTCAAGTTCCAATTTTAATGCACACTAATCCTCACTGCTTTGCACTTCAGCACTTGTTAACTTCAAAAGATATTTTAAATAACAGTGAAGGATACTAAATGAGCACAGGCTTTGGTGTAAAAACTGTAAGAAATGTTTTTCCATGTTGCTCTGCAGGATTCTGAGGCAGGGCTGTTGTGCCATTGCAGGTGTGCATTGCACGTCCAAGTTTTATTTAGGCATCCAGAATTAAGTCACATTTTTACATGAAAATTCAGAGGTAGAACATAGTTTTCAGGACTATCGGAGAAACAATGGCAGATCTTGGTCATTTTAATTAGAATATTCTGCATTTATTACCAGTTTTAGTTAGCTAACATGTAGGCCAAGGTTAAACTAAAGTTATCAACTTGTCTCTCAGTCTAGTTTTTATCTTTCTTTTTCTTTTTCTCCTGAACTATTTTCCACTGTGGCCACTTGTTTCTCTGTGCTGTCTGCCAAATGACCATTATTTTAGCAGAACAACAATGACTAACCTTGATGATGATTTCTGATTTGGTACATTGAATATATTACTCGTTTTATATGCTTTAATGTTATCATGCTGTTTGTCGAGCCAGAACGTAAATATATCAAAAACAATGGACAGATACCTGAAACCTGTCGCTATTGCTTTATCTAATGTTAGCGATTTAGGTATCTCTTCATTTACTGCAAGTAAGTAAATAAGGAAGTTTATGTACTGGCTTGTACCTCTGACACATGTTTTTTTTGACAAATAGAAATAGAAAATACTTAATATGAGACAGAGTTAATGAAAATGGGACGTGTGTAACATAGTTTCTGCTGTATATTGATTGGGATGATCTAAGTGTTGGGTGGGGACGTGACCCGCTCAAAGAATACATGGTCATGCCCAAGATAGTATATTTTTATATTCTTTCTTACATGCAAATGTATTTTGTGTGTTTGTGTACTTCTTTGCAATCATATGCTTATTTGCCTTGGCTGTTTGTAGTTTATGTGTGAATGGATGTACGGTTTGCTGGGATTAGTCACTCTGCACTGTTTATAGTTTCTACTGTAACATGCTTGGTGAACACCCAGTGTGTGTAACATGGCTTATTGCCATCACAGCAGCCACCTTGTGCAAACAGGTTTCTATATTGTCCCTTTCACAGCTTGGTTGATTTACCCACTTGGAAAAGTGAAGAGGACCCCCTCTAGCTTTTGTCCACTGAGCTCATGCACTTTATAAACAGACATAAATGGCCTCATCAATTATTTAATAAGGAACGTTACGTACATGGCTAACTGTAGGTGGGTGCTAAAGGTTAACAGAATCTCTCAGGATTTGTGCATGCATGTGCATGATCTTATGTGTGTGTAGTTGGCCTCATGTGCACAATCCCTTCCTTAATGTTCAGCTGTTTAAAGTGCATCATTCATCCGCTGGATGCGAGTCTCAAAGGCTGAAGGCGGAAAATTGAATGGCCACGCAGAGCCACTGGAATTTACTACTGAGTGGAGAGTCCACTGGCCGGTGCTGTGGAGAGGAAAGGCCGCATGGCATTTAATACTATTGATCAGCAATAAAATGGGAGGGCAAGGCACAACATCTCCTTAGGCCTGAAGGAAAGGTTAACCTCACTGCTGCTGCAGCATTGTCACTTATGTATTACCTGTTAACTGTTTCCTATCCAAGCCTGAATTTTGAGGAACAACGACAATACTTTACATTTATTTTATGAAGCAGAACATGTCTGATTCTGTAAAATGGATGTAGACTCCCAAGGTGTTCAAAACTGCACTAGATTTCCTGTGAATATCCCATTGAAATAAATAAAATCTGTATTCAAAGGCTGTGTTTATCGTTTCAGCGGAACATGTCAGTGTCCAGTGATGTAAAAATATTTGTTATCAAATCAGCAGTGAGCCTCCATATCTGAGTTGCAGTTTCTGAATTCAAATTCTGCATACTTGAATAGGATATGAAAGTGGGTGCTAAATTAATGACGTCTGGACCAGACTAGACTGATGATGACAAAGGTGTAAAAAGTAAACGGAGTTGGACCTGGTTGGCTGGAAGACAAGAAACCAGTAGAAATGTGGTATAACAAACTAGATGATTGTAGTTCAGCTTGTTTCAACACCATGTGATCCAAGAATTTACAGTATTATTGGAGAAGCGAGCATTAAGTCAGGACAAATGTCCAACTCTGTCACAGCTGACCATTTATAGCGCACAAGCAAGTCTTACACATTTACTGCCCATGGCGTTTAAGATTAGGTGATCACCTCTCCAGCCAAATTGAAATGAGTGTCCTGTGTAAATATGCTCTCATCTTTGCCTGAGAGGGGCACAGCAATTTCTGTGAATCTGTCCTCATTGCGCCTCTGTGGTCCTGAGTATTTTTTGCCCAGTGGCCGTGTCCTGATGTCTCTCTGCATTCCTTGTTGTGTTTGTGTGTGTCTCTCCTTGCGCAATCAATGTTTGGGAACATCTGGAGATATTCCTGGGGGAAAGTGCTGACCCAGGAATTGCCAGTGATCCGCATTTACAATTATCAGCTATCCACATGCGTTCCATGCCACATTTGCCATGTCAATAAGTGCCCAGACATATTTATTTGTTGTTGGTGTGTTGCATGACAAAAGCTTGATCTGTTCAGCTGCCAGTTATTATTGATTTTTTGTTTGTAATGATTAAAAGCTTTTTTGTGTCTGTCAGTTTAATCCCTGTGCACTTATGCAGAGAGAGGTAAAACTAGTATTTTTGTACTTTCCTTTAAAACCTTTTTGTAAATTACACTTGAATGTTGTTGAATATTATCAGTGTTCAGTTTAAGGATTTTTGTGCTTTAAAACATTATTAGAAAATTTCCCATACTGTCACATTTTTACACAGTAAGATCAGAAAATCCTGCAGCCAAATGCACAAGACTGTGTAGACTCAAGACTGAAGCTCAGCTACGAATTTTGCTTATTACATGATTGTGTGCATGTTTAGGAGCCTGAGTTCTACTGCTGCTGTTAGCCGTAGATGAGTGTAGAGACAGCCTTCATAAACTGTTTGCATACAGCATGGATACCCAAATCTGCTACATGAGTATTTTAGTGAAAATAGAAAAAGGAGTTAGTGAGGCCCTCCAGCAGTGCCAGAGCAACCATCCTTTGGCAAGGCCACTACGCTCAGCTGCAGTAGCTATGACTTGCTATGAAGTAGTGTTGAAAAGGAATTCATTACACACGTTGTATTGACTTCATCAACATCAGAAATCATTTTTATTATAAGTTATTTCATAACTGAGAATATAATCATAGAAAATTCAAATTTATTATACTATGAAAATTCAATATGATTTGACTTTGATTTGCTTTCTCATATTATACTCCACTGACATTTCTGCTTCCCCACATCACAACGAGGAAGTTCTTTTATGAATTCCAAGTAATATGTGAGAAATGGCAATGTCATAATCTTGCTATTTGTGTATATTTTTTGTATTTACATCCAGCCCCTGGAGAACAACAGCATGTAATGATGCATGTTATAAAAGCATAATTTACTGATGATATTGTGTGGAGGACCTCTGCAGCTGAGCACATAACAACATAATGAGCCGAACTGTTTAGTGTGTCTCTTTTCACCCTCGAGAAGTGTACACACAGACATTTTAATTCTCCCCTCATCAGGAAGCACACAACCAGACTCTACCACTTTAGTTAGCCAGGAATTAAATATTTTATACTGTTGCAGCATCTGTGCAGATGCACTGCACTCATAATTTCCCCATCCCTCTCCTTTAACTCCTTTTACTCCAACGCACCACTAATGTATGTCCAATCATATCATTCAAACTCTGCTGATCTCACCTCCACATTTTGGGCATCTTGGAATCATAAAGTTTGTGCCTGCTACCTGAACTTTTCTTTATGGTCAGTGAAAACCAGGTGTATAATTGTCTAAAGTAACAGCTATAAGTCTTATTAACTCATTTGTGCTCCTACTTGCCCTGATAGAGCTGACGTACACTCTCATTAAGTCTGTGACAATCATTTGAAGCTACTATCTGCTTTTTGCTTTTCAACATTGCTGGGCGGTGATGGAGTGGAAACTAAGAATTTAAGGCTCTGCTAAATATCCAAGAATGGCCATTAGTTCTGAGCTTAAGAGATGTAACACAGCCATACAGGTTATATATGTGTGACTGTGGTCTACGTAACAAAGCTAAGGCTGAGGGAGTGACATAACTTGTGGCTGTATGGAAATAACCCCAGTGTGGTCTTGCATAAAATCCAAGCGCTGCTGCTGCTAATACACACGATAAATGGGCTTGCCTAGGGCCAATTACCAGCTGGCAGAAAAGGGCAAAGCCGCCTTGCCCGGACAGTGAATTTATTTTGTTTTTCGTTAGGGCACATTTGGATGCACTAGGCAAACATTGCTGTGGCTCACTTCATTTCTTTTTGCAAACTACTTTTGTTCTGCTTCTTTCCCCAGGGGAGCCATTTGATTTCTCAGTGCTCTTATTTTGCACAGGTATTGAAGGACTCAGACTTTTTTTGTGTTAAAGTCATGACATGCGCAACATACTTTTACGAGACCCTTTATCATTTGACTTCAGAGAGTTACACAAGGCCTTGTGGCTGTATGAAAGAACAGGTTGAATCGTGTGCTGTTCTCGTGTGTTCCTGGAGTGGGTGAATAAGTAAAGGACTATGTTTGAGCTCATGCAGAAGTTATATGATGGTACATGATAAATATATTACTTGGTTACATCTTTCAAACCTGTTTACAAATAGTGCAGTAGCAATAGAGGTATCCTGAAATTTGTTTGGCCTGTTATTATTTTGTCTTTTTTAAAAACGGCGTGTGTGTGTGTGTGTCTGTGCGTTGGTGGTATTGCTGTTATGTTTCAAACATAGTCATTACTTGCAATGTTGCCGGCTCGCATCATGTTGCAGCATTCTTCCCCTCGTTTGGTTGAAAGGCTGAGTACGAACTTGATGGCTGTCATTGCAGAGCTCGTTCCAAAAGTTAAACAGCCGGGCTATTTGTCATATGCTGTGTCTCTGCGAAAGTGACAGTGATTAAACTCGGATGCCTCAGCAACCAGCAACTAAAAAGCTGTGGCGTCTAAGGACCTCAAAATGTAACGTCATTCAGCCTGAAACAAAAGCGCTGTCTTTCTTCCCTGCAATGTTTGTCCCTTCTAGGGATGTTTGTTAAATCAGATTTCCACGCTTCATCTAATCTGCGTAAACTCTGCAGCCCATTTATGTAGGTCTTTCAAATAAGTTATCGGTCTATGCTTCTGGGTAATCACAGCAGCATGTAAAGCTCCTCAGTCAGCTTGCTTGTACGTTGTCCTCTCATCTCACATGCTTTCAAAAACGTAGCCAGTACTCTGAGATGCTAATACCATACAGTATGTATGAGGGTTGATATCTTGATTGGGGAAAAAAAAATAGCTCTAAAATAACAATTACAAATTCCAAAGGTGTCACATGTTATAATGGCTGTCAGTTTCAAGTGCAGCACTGTTAGTCTTTAAAATGTTAAGAGGACAAGTCTTCAACATCATGACGGCACATTCAAAACACCCAAATGCAGACAAACTGCGCTGACGAAGAGAAACAGCAGTGACTATTTGAGACACCCTATTTATGCCAACAGCATAAAAGAAGGCTGACATACTGCTAATTGCCACAGAGCAGACTTTTTTTTCATGGAAGACAGTTTATGTCTCATGTCATGGTAGGAAAAGCACAGGTGTAAATAATAAAATGAAATGATAGCTGCTTCAGGTATTGTGCAGTCTGACTCACTGGCACACTGTCATGTCTTGGGATGCTTGAATGGAATGGAGCCATTATTAATGGTATTAGTAATACCTGTGCAAGGCCAAAATGTCTGCTGTGACAACGGCCTATAATTCACATTATTCTCTGCATTTTTCTCTGCATATTCTACTCGGTGTCTCCCTGCAGAGACAGCAAGGTATTTTCACAAAAATAGCAGAGTTAAATCTGCATGAAGGTAGATAAATTGTATCAGCCTCAGTGCATGCTGTGAAGTTATTGCGAGCATAATTAAATATACATCAAGCTTCTTAAGTCACTGCTTGGAAACAAAATGTCAACAAGCTTTGACTTGACTGAGTCAGTCTCTGAGGAAAGCTACATGACACATGCAATAGCCTCATCTCTGTGTACTCCACAGCCAGGCCCTGTGTTAATGAATGAATGAGCATTTTAAGTGCAGATGAATCATGCAGAATCATAACTCAGCGTGGGACATCTTCTGCACCAATGCGGAGTTACAAATGTCATCATGTAGACGCTGAAGTTAAAGATCTCGCCATATGGCCTAAAAATAGAATATCCAGTTTTTCACGTCACATTCAGTTTAAGATTTTAATTGGGTTGAGCTTTTTAGCTGTATATGAAGACACCATATAGTTGGTGATGTGAAATGTCATTGCATCTGTAATGTCTTTCCGCTGGGGCCTCCTCTTCTAACATGGCATACTATGGAAAGTGATTCCACCTATGTTACCTGCTTTAAGCTGGGGTTTAAAGGTGCCGCTGACTTGTTCAGCTCACAGTATCAAACACTTTTCCCACTCTGCTCCATGCTTCTGTTTGAGATACTGGAACAAATTACTCATACGGGTTTAGTTGTGGCCCTGCGACTGACTGGCGACCAGTCCAGGGTGTAACCCCGCCTTCGCCCTAAGACAGCTGGGATAGGCTCCAGCACCTGTGACCCTGAGTGCAGGATACAGCGGGTTAAAAAAATGAATGGATGGATGGATGGGTTTAGTTGCCACAGAACAGCGGACAGTGATTTGCTTGGTGTTGCATTTGGCATAACCAAACAACTTCCAGACAACTGGGAAGGAAGTCTTTATTTTCGCAGAATTCAACATAGCTCCTATCAGCAGTATAAGATGAACTATGAAATACAGGGGCTCAGGGAAGCGGTGGCAGTTTCTGTACCTTTATTAATCAAGTTGGAGTGAAAATGATTGTTTATAATTGTTAAATACAGTAAACCACTTATTTGCATTCACTGTTAACATCAATTTATCACTCAGTTCTAAAGACCACTAGTCCCTAAACAAATGTAACTAAAGAATATTTCGACTGCAACAACTCTTCATGCTTTTGTGACATTGTTTAATGTATTTTTACAGAAGTCAACTGGACTTGCATGAAGCTCTTTGTCCAATAAGCTCCTTCAGTTCTGAGTGCTTGGTTGAGAGTCTGGGGATTTTAATCTCTAGTAGAGTTGTTAAGGTCATATGTGGGTCGTAGCCCCTCCCGGCCATCATGCGTAGTGGCTGTTGTGGTTGTTTCCCCAATGTACAGATATGAGCATTCCTCACTGCACTGAGCAGCATACACTACGTTGTTTAATGTAATTACTGTGTATCTGCCTCAAAAGCAACAGCCAGAGAAACTCTGGAGCTGAGGACATAAAACTCTTAACACCAAACAACTGAATCAAAGTATTGTGGATGAGTGACTCACCCTTATTTCTACAGACATATTTACATTGCTGCCTCTAAACCACAGTTGCCAGCTGTTGGCAGTGGATCTACTGTGTAATGGTATGGGCAGCCAAATTATGGTTGTCATTAGCCCCAATTATTGCTTTGCTTGAGTGAAGAACAGCTAAAGAATGTAATGCCATTTTAAGGGCCAGGTTTCTACACAAACACTATTCACATGTGTTATTTCCACTATACACCGTGCCAAACAAATTCATTTGTGTTTTCATTAACACCCCAGTGAAGCCTTCCACGGCCTCCCAAGTGACCACTTCTAAACAATAAACCTGAATGGAACTTTAAGAAACACAACACAATCACTGATGGAAACGTATCCAACTACACACAGGTCAAAACCTGCATATTGTTGTTCTGCTTTGCATTTAAGCTGTTCTACAAGCAAATAATCCACTCCTTGCAAGGTGAGACACTATACTTAGTATTCAGTTCCTTTTCTTTCTTTGACTTGATGTCCATTACCTGGACAACAACACAGTGACTTTATAGCAAGAGTGAAGAGAAATGTATTTGCCCTGTATTATACCCTCTGTCCTTGGATGCTCGAACAGGATGAGGAAAAATTTCCTAAAAAATGACAAGAAATGGAGGAAACCTCATAAAGAGCAACAGATTAGCATTCCCTTTCCCACAACAGACAGATATCCAATACTTTTCTAGTGCACAGAATAAATCAGCAACAAAATCTCAAGCCAGAAAAAGACTTTTAGGGGTTTTAAGCATAACAATACATCTGTGTTACAATAATCACATGCATTGAAAAGAGTATTGTAATGTCATAATTGAGGACCAGCACAGACGGAAATCTAATTTCTGCATCACTAGCTGCTTTCAATGAGCCAGGACGTATCTGTGTACTGTTGATTCACTTGCGGAACAACAATCACAAAAATTCTTATTGTGGTCTGTGGGGTAGAACTTGAAAGAATAAAGAGTCTGCCTTTATTTGTATGATTGCACTTGTTTGTCAGTGGCGGTGAATCCACACTTTTATGTGGGCAGCCAGCGTACGAGCCTGTGAGAGTCTCTGTGTGGGGCGAACGCAGCTCGTGTGTGCAGGTTTGTGCGTGCTGTGCTTTCATGTGTAAATATAATGATGAGTTATTGATTCAACAAACCTAGATTGAAATAAACACACCATTGCACTTCATAATGAGCACTCGTTCAGCTGTGTAAGGTGATGCTGAGCAGATGAGCGGATGGTAAACAGATGTATCAAAGGTAGCTGTCAGGGCAGCTTTGAATACAGAATCTAAAAATAACGCCATAAAATTACGAGTTACTTTTTAAACAACACTTAAAAAGCATAAAGGGTGAAAAGGTTAACTTGGTCTTATATCAGTGCTACTATTCCTGGATCCATCAAGTGCGAGGACATGCGTCATTAAAGTTTTAATTCCAGTCTGGAGGTCCTTAAGTAATGCAGCCCAGACAGGACATACCTTTGCTCTTAAGAGGTTTACAGAGAGAAAGCCTCAGATATAGTCCACAAACTGTTCATATCACGCCATTGCGTGAGTTCAGATGCTGTCAGACTGATACTGCTAAGAGTGTGTAATGTGACTCAGATGTACATGTGTCATTCTGTGCAGCAAGCAGTTCAAGTGATTCCACTTTATAATGAATTACTGACAGGCAGCAAGTGATTGCAGCTGCTCTGTTGCCTGTCCTTTAGGCTGAGAGAGTTTAATGTATTGCTCGTTTCATAGCTTCCTGTTAATTACTTTCAAAGTTAGATTGTCTCTCTCCAAGGAGGTGATCATTTTGTTTTGATGATAATGACACTTTCATTACAGCTCGTTATAATTAATATGGATAGTTTAAAACCATCTCTTCCTCACATTATTCTTGTGGAAGGAGCCAAAACTAAACACACTTGCTCGGTGTGTGTGTGTGTCGTGATTCTGTTAAAGTGCTAAACAGATACTTCTCAACCCCAGGGCTTTCATGTTCTTGAGTGCACTGTGTGATTGCTGATTGCTCCTTGAGTTTTTTTCTCACTTCTTTCAGGCAGAGTACTTGTCCGCTTCTTTGTCGTGACCCTTACACAACATTACTGTGTCGATAACATGAACCAAGACATTGTGATAGCGTTAAACGTCGTCTTCTTGACTGACTGTCAAGCTGTGGGGAGAAATCACTTTTCCAATACAAAGATGCTTGTTGACTGCACTGGGAGCTTTCTTAATGGAAAGTATCTTATTACATTTCTCCTACAATACATACTTCTGCAAAATGCTGACTGTACCAATACAATTAGATCACCAGCTCATTTTAGAGGATACAGTAACACATCATCCTATCGATTCTGTGCATTGTATCTTATCCAAAGATCTTGAGATCAAGCAAATTATTGCCTGAGGCTCATTTCATTTACGTTTTTCTTTTGATGAGAAGGACGACTTGATGCACCGACTGTACATCACAGCAGTCTTACTTAAAAGAAAGCCTGAAAGTGTGTCCTGTCTAAGATAAGGCAGAGTGATGCTTTGCACAATTTATGTGTTTCTTTACTTGTAACAGGATTCAGAATGATTTGCCTTGCTACCATTGTGGAAGCCTATATAATGGATAAAGACATAGCTTGTGCTTGAAGTGTTTCTAAAGTTTTAAGGTTTTTTTTCTTTTAAAACCAGGCAAAATATACTCCCATCATAGAGATCGATCATTTTATTCTATTGGCTGAAGCTCCCACCTGTATGTATTATAAAGATTATTTTCAATAATGCTTTGTTGTCGACATTAGCAAATCATCCAATCCAATATACACCTGCTTTTATGTACTTTTCCACTTTGGTGATCCGCACACTGCACAATTTAGCGCCTGTGTATTTCACATACCCTGTGTAACTGAACTAACAGTAATGACCTTTCTTGTTTCTCAGGTGACCACCCTGGTGAACACCAGCAACAAAGGGCCATCCAGTAAGAAGAAGGGGCGCTCTAAGAAAGCCCATGTCCTGGCAGTGTCCGTCGAGCAGGCCACCCAGAATTTTCTGGAAAAGGGCGAGCAGATCGCCAAAGACAGCCAGGACCTGAAGGAGGAGCTTGTTGCTGCTGTTGAGGATGTTCGCAAGCAAGGTGAGCTTGTTGAGCCTCCTTGCGTGGACGCAATGCTTGTTCTCCTGAAGGTGTCGTATCAAAATGTTGCTTTGATATTGGTCAGATAACTGTGTTATTGGCGTGTGCAATATCCCTGCTTTTCGCCACCAGACATGTAGTAATTCCCTCTTTGCTCTCAGCAATATTATTATTGCTTTTCTCCTTTATACAACAATATATGACTCACATTCTGACTCAGTCTATAGTGTAGCGTGGTGTCTGTCTGTGGGTTGTTTCTAAACTTTCAGAGCTTCATCCATCATCAGTTAAGGGTTGCCCACATGCTGTCAGTCCGCTCTGATCTGCTCCCACTGTAATTATTTCCAAAAGCCCTTTTGTTTTGTTACTGTGTTTTTTATATATTATACTTAACTTTTAGATAACCCACTTTTAAACACTGTTTTGTTTTCTGCTTTAGGATTGTGACAGGACAAAAACCACGGGATTTCTGTTTTTCAGGAAAGCGAAATCCAAAAACCTAGTCTATGTTTTACGTTCGTGTTTTAACTTTAACTTTGTTCAGTGTAGCACAGAGTGTATGTGCATGGAATCGTGGAACTGGACATGGAACATGGAAACATTTATAAAAGAAGTGAATTGGTGCGTGATTGTCATGTCTAAGGTGTGAATGAAGTCATAGCTGTGGCAAGGTTAATTAATGCCTCATGTTGAAGTATCCATTTGCTGCAGCTTCAGAATAGCTTTCTATCTACTGCATTTGCTAATTTGGAATTCAAAACAGATTATACACATATCATTGAGTTGGATCTCATCATCATTTCTAGCTGAAATGATTAGCACCGCTGGCACCATTTTCCATGAAAGGACTGTTTCAAGCATTGAAGGCTACACAGGGTGGGTACTTGATATAAAAAATGGAATGATTGGAGAAAGTATTAAGTGCTCTGAATTCCTGATGTCAGATGTCTACACAACTTTAGACAGATTTAGAGTTAAGAGTGGCAAGGCATATCCATTAACTGTATCAGATTAGTACCCATTAGTTTTGGGCTTTACTTTGAGCATGCAGCCTCTTGAATTTAATGAGCCTAATTCTGCAGTTGTTTACCCTAAAGTCATGCATCGTTAAAGCTTCGACTGTCTCTGATGGCGGGGAGCCTTCCTGAATTTTAAGATGTCGTCGATGCCCATTCACATTAGCAACACTCTGTGATATTTCAGATGTTTGTTAACACACATGGATGCAAACGGTTTTCCCTGACAAAAGATGCTCAATCTTTCTGGGAGCTGGGGCAGTGTCAAACTTTCCAAAGTTTGTTTTCTGTATGAGTGCAAATCAGTGAGCCTTTATGTGAATCAAATGTTTGTCCCCAGAATGGAATTGGATTCCCCTGTTCAATAACTACATCAGCAGAAAGAGCAAATGGAGCTCAGCATATGTTGTGTTGTAACTGTATTCCTCACTCTGCACTGTCAGCTCCACTTGTCCGATGGTGCTGTTGAACACAGACTTGACTGCGTTGGCACACGGCTCTCTTGAGGCGTGAAATAGACTGTTGCCATACAGGTCGTCACCGGAGCCGACATCAGAATGGACAAGATCAATCTTCCCACTTGTTAGGCATGTGAGCCAAAACCAAAGGAAGGCTGTGTTAAAAAAAAATGAATGGCAGACATATGGACGAGAGGGAAAAAAAGTTTTGAACTAATATAGCACATTTTTGCTCTTGAATAATTACAGTGGCCTTTTTGATTCTTTTCATGGCAAATCTCTGCCCTCTGAGAGGCAATAAATCAAAGTCCGTCCACATCTTACCCAGGAAAAAGCTTTCAGTTAAGAAAAAAAACAACACTACAATAGGATAAAAAAGTTAATACTCCACATCTCCCAACCTTTTACTGCTATTATGGAGAGATGGCCGTGCTCAGAAGCTCTTCAGTTCATAAGTAGGCTGCTGATGGGGTACTCTCTTCATTCTCTCTTTACGCGCCCCTTTTTTTTTTTTTGCTAAGTTGGGTATAATTACATGTCAGGGAAAACAGTTTTATTTTAATAACCTCAGCGTTATGAGGCCAGAGATGTGCTATATATCGTATTTAGTGGACTCTAAAAAGGATATCTCATTTTTACAATATCTGTAGCAGCAGGTGTCGCCAGACAAATTGCATCAGCGGTCACTGTGAACTGTAAAACACCCAAGTCTGTCATCGCCTCATCAGACCTCTGTCATCGTGACCTCATCTTTCCAAACCCCTTTATTTTGTCATGATTAAATTATAGATGCTGATTTCAGACCACAGAGGGGTTCAGTAATCAGCCCTTTGCACTGTCACTCTCCAGTTGCTCATCACTGGGCCAGACAGAGTTATGGTGCTAACAGAAACAGTCTGCGTGTGTGTGTTTATCCATGAGCTTGTCTGCGTTAATGTGTTTTTTTTTTTTAACAGTTTGTGTACCTTCCTTATGTACAAGTCTGTCAGGTGCATTTTTCTTTTTTTGGTGGGCTTTTAGAGCCATTTAACATTACAAAGAGATTTATTTGCTGTTTTTTTTTTTTTTTTAATTTATGCTAAGCGAGCAGGCACTGCCAGTGTTGACCTGCAACCACTTTGCTATTGACCCATCAGGAACCCTTTTCCATCATTATTTAGAAAATAGCCTGTTTTCTCACTCTATGGTTAATTTTATCTTTAGCAAAATTGAATTTTTAGTGGCAAATAATTTTTTTTCTTGTGCTGCTGAAAACAAAGAAACATCTAAACTAATAACTAAACATTTTTCTGCAGTTTGTCTTGAGGGTTAGAGCTGTGAGTTTTTCCTCATAGACATGACAGAACTAATGCTTTCCAGAATAATACTTGACTTTAGGTGAGATGGTTGATGGGAGGTCATAACTAAACCACTTTGCGGCGCATTATGCAGAGGAACAGCTCACCAGTTGCGATTATTTTGTAAAGCCTCCAAGTTACAAGCCCTTTGATTTCTTAAATCTCTGTGGCTTTGCGGTTGTGAACAAGCTGGTGCTTTTTTGAAGCCAAATTTGAATAATCTATTTCCTAACAAATACAGCGTTATGAGCTCTGACTTGGATGAAGGAAGTTAGTAGTTGGCCTACACGCAGCACAGACACAAATGCAAGTCATCTTAATGTACTCATACCACGGCATTAGCTTTCTTCATCTTCAACTGGTGTTAAACAGCATATACTGTACATAAAAAAGATATATGTATACAGTATACTCCCACACACACAGAGGACAATATATTTTCCACTCTTAAGGTAGATAATTGTCATGTCAGTCTTTTCCACTCACACTCTCCTCCTTTCCCTCTTGCAGGAGAGACGATGCGCATTGCCTCGTCTGAGTTTGCAGACGACCCGTGTTCCTCCGTGAAGCGTGGCACCATGGTGAGGGCTGCCCGCGCCCTGCTCTCTGCTGTCACCCGCCTGCTCATCCTCGCTGACATGGCTGATGTCATGAGGCTGCTGTCCCACCTTAAAATTGTGAGTGCGAGTCTCACGTCATTTTTGAATATCGTGTTCATCTGCCAAAGAACAAAGTGTACCTCAGTGCGCCTGCTGGTTTACGCAACCCTGCGACCTCACAGAGTTATGAAGCCTTGCGTTTGTGCTCATCAGTTATCTCGTGTTGTGAGCTGAGTTGCAAATATACGTGTCTTGAAATGAAAGTCTTTTGAAATATGTTTCAAGTGCATTAATAATTAAAACTTGTATTCACAGTGTACTTGTCTGGTCAGGTATTAAAGAGAGGACTTCCCGGTGCTGTGCAGTCTGCAGATGCAATGTATGCTTTTAACACAATCTTTGCACACATTAGCATATAGATGAGGCATGGAGGAGTATTCTGGGAACACACATCTGATTGTACTGTATTAATATCTTCTACCATGGTGCCCTGATGTGATTAACTACACACAGCCGTCCCACTCACTCGCTGTAGAGCCATTTGGAGTACACAGGTTCCTTAGTTCTTTACTTTGAAAGTGGCTCAGGGCTTTGAGCGAGACGTTAATACGGGGTGCTAGAAAGAATCATATGCAATTGGTATTATCTGAAACACAGTCAGGCCTGCGTGCACCTTCAGTCGCTCACTTTGTCCCTCTCCCACAAACACTCGCACTCAGATTCCTTTTTTTCTTTTCAGCTTCATTCTTTAGGCCCACAGAGGGGCTTAGCTCAAGCCAGTATAAGCCCTGCCATCAAAGGCCACTTAAAAGTTATCTCTCTCTCTCTTCTCCCTTTTCCATTACATCTCGTTCATCGCTTTCATTAGGGAGTGAGATGAGTTTAGATTCAGAATGAAAAAGGGATGCAGACTGCTGAAGTGAGACCCCTTCACTTGCACATCTAAATGGTTTTTGTCTCTTTCAACCTGGTTGTAGTTACACAAGAGTAAAAAAAAAGTTTTCTCCAAATATACATTATTACGGTATTAGTGGATAATGTCTTACAGTTTATGACTAAATTAAACTATGTTGATAACTATTTACTCATTTTCAGTCACAGCTTTTTTTTTCTTCTTTTTTTTTTGAAGGGCCAGTATTTATTTATTTGCGTGTGTTTGACAGGTGGAAGAGGCCCTGGAGGGAGTAAAGAATGCGACCAATGAGCAGGACCTGGCCAACCGTTTCAAGGAGTTTGGGAAAGAGATGGTGAAGCTTAACTATGTGGCAGCCAGGAGACAGCAGGTAACTGGAAGCCCCCCCTCCCCTCTCCGTCTCCCGCGGTGTCTCTCTCAGAAAAGTAAACCACTCTTGACTTGCATGTCACATTCAGGCACGGGGAGTTCCCATGGGAGACATCTCCCAGTGGCGTCCGCACTCTGGCTCTTTCTCTGTCTGAATTTTAAACTTAATTTGTAGGTTTAAAGTGCAGAGCAGGATGGCAACAAACAACTGTTGATAAATGGTGTAATGATGTTACAGCATAATGGCTCAAACTACTATTTGGGAAGAAAGTGTTTTGAAAACATACGTAACTATAATCTGACTGATACAGAGATAATCCAGCCTGAGACTAGAAGCAAAAGTTCTTTGGTGGCACACACTGCTGTTATGATAAGATTAAATTAGATGCAACCTTTCCCTGTAGAAAACGTATGCTGCAAATGTATTGTCAGAGATGACTGTCATATTACTGTAAGTCAGCAAAATATCCACATCATTGCTTATTTGACCCAGGAGGATAACACATTAAAGCACTAGATTTTTTTTCTAACATGGGCCCAGTGTGACATAAAAAGCAAAAAGTATTTTTTTTATGCAAGTGTCACATTGGCAAGCATCCACCCAGCTGAAATGTCCCAGAGCAAAACACTGAACTGAATTCCATCCAGCTCCAGGGTTGCTGACATTGCTCTAACTTTGTGTGGCTGGAACAATACCAGTACCATCATCAGATGGGGTGTGAACTTTTGTGTTTTTACAGGAAATGTCTTGAACTGGGATCAGTTTGTGCACTGTTATGAATGAATAAGGCAATCAAATCACAATTCTGTTTCTATTTTTTGGTCCTGAAGCAATATTCCAGCACTCTGAGAGATGCACCATATACAGAAATACAGTACATTGTATAGTTTAATTAGTGTCCCTTAAATCATACATATGCATTGGCATTACTACAAGCACTTACTTGAAAACCTTTGTCACATTCTCAGGAGCTGAAAGACCCTCAGTGTCGAGATGAGATGGCAGCTGCTCGTGGGGCTCTTAAGAAAAACGCCACCATGCTGTATACGGCCTCACAGGCCTTCCTGCGCCACCCGGATGTGGCGGCCACACGTGCCAACCGAGACTACGTGTTCAAGCAGGTCCAGGAGGCCATAGGGGGCATCTCCAGCGCTGCCCAGGCAACCTCTCCCACTGATGAGAAGCACGGCCATGCTGGCATTGGAGAATTGGCTGCTGCCCTCAATGAATTTGATGTAAGTCGCAAACATTCTGTTCTTTCTTCACTTAAGACGCTTGTTATATATATATATATATATACACCTTGATGATTCTTCTGTCAGCACAACTATAATTCCGTTGTGTCTCAAAGTCTCTCTGGAATTAATGCAGAAAGCAGAAACATATGATGCAGAAACATATTCACAAATGACACGTACTACTTGAGTACATTATAGAACCCTGAACTTTAACATAATACGAAGAACAATATAGCTTGGTGTAAAGGGCCCATATTAATATGATGTGACATTTCCAGGGCTGATATCTGAGAGGGCCATTTCTCCTTCTGTCATATCCTTTTCTGACAGTAACAAAGAAACATGCGTCATTCAGATTATAGAGGGACACCAAGACGTTACTCACATTATCTTGCTTATCTAATTTTTCATGGCACATCTGTTGTGAGCACATAGAAATTTCCCCTATCTGCAGAGACAGATCCATTGCACATAATCAGAAATACTGTGTGGTACATCAGGAGGAGTTCTTATCTCCACTGCTTTGTGAAAGCTGATGGTGTTGCTAAGACACGTTTAATATCTGAATATACATCCCTTTTCAGCATTACAATAACAGATTTATGTATTACACATTTCTCAACTATTACTTCTCCACACTTCACACTCTTTTGCTTGCCTATAATTTATTTAAATCTATACAAGCTGAACTTCAGTGCGCTAAAGTGAATTTTTCCACAAATCTGATTCTCTGCTGCCATCTAGTGGCTCTTTGTTGATGGTGAACTTCTTTTGGCCTCTTTAAAGCTTATAGCCCTCTGCTGTTCATGTGATCACATCTACATCAGGGCACTGAGGTGCCTCTGGATGTTGGATCAGGATCTTGAGCCTTGCCATTTTTCAAGACAAATGTTCTCATTAAAACTGGCAGAGATGAAAACTGGCTGTAGTCTGGCTACTGGTGAGCACACGTAGAACAAAGACCACTATTTAAGGGTAGAAGTTTTAGTTGATTTATGCCTCATACTTTTTTAGGAATAATTAGCCCTTCAGCTTGTGTAATGCTTGATGAGACCCAAATTACATTTGCATGTAGATATTTACATATTTTGCCGACACATACAAAGCAACTGTAAATGAATGCTGCAAATGTTTCTTTTTAAGACTCCCAACATTACAGCAGCATCATATCAGCACAGATTACAATTAACAGTCTAGATCTTCCTGTTCATGTTTTATATCAGACACACATGGTATAGATTATTTCAGAGATATAAAGAATACTGTGGCAGTCTCAGGACATCTCTCTCTCTGGCTGCTAAAGGCTTACTTAAGGCTTTTAGCAAATGCGAACAGCTAACTTGTTCACTTTATTATGGATTCACGTAGATTACTGCTTTAGATTAACTGCACAGCAGACTTCTTTTCACAGAATTTCCAGCCGTCGTGGGTGATTTATCACTACAACCCTGAAGAATACGACACTTTATGAATGTTAAATTATGTTATAGCCTCAAAGTGACAATGCTAGATTGCATCATTAGAAAGCATACCCACTGCACCTTAGTGATATTAAGTTTGATAGCACATTTAGCCTGATGCACTATTCCCACTGGTCTAGCCTTGGCAGCAGAAACAGTCTCACACTTAGTGTTTTGCTTTTTGTTCTAGTTATGGACTTGTATTTTTTCCTACTTTATCATTTTACCTACTACACACTGAAACTGCTTCTTTTCCTTGCTGGGGTCAGTAATTTTATCTTTCTCTAATCTGTCTAATCTGCATTTTATTACAGAATCTGAGTGGGTGTTTGTCTCCAACCCCAGCTATATTTGTTAAAGATTGGCCAATGTCACGCATCTTTTTACTTTAACGCCTTTCTTTACACAATAGGATGGAAAATGCAGATGTGGATATGAAAGAAAATAATTGAGAACCACTGCTGTACACTGAATTCCTTTGGAGCAGAAGGTGCACCGTCACAGCTATCTGATGCAGTAAAGTGATGACGCCTGCTGGTCAACAGATTAAGCCTGAAAATGTTTTGCAGTCTTTACTCATTTATATGTCTTTTACTTGACGACAGTTTTACTGAACTTCTGTAGAGTCTTCATTACTTCCATAATGAGGAAAATACTCTAGATTACTGTGTTGTGCATTCAACATAACAAACCTATCACAAGGGCTAAAGAAGTAAAAAAATATCACATGTACTCCTGTATGTAACTTTGTGATCAGTGACACACTCATATGATCCATATTCAATATACTCTCAGAATGTGCTGTAGTTTGAATCTTTATACTCACATTCATACAGAATTTCTCAACATAATCTTTATGGGTTGGTTTTAATCATAATCAGAGTCGCATGGTTATACACTTATGATAAATACTTTTTAGTCACTGCAGAGGTTTATCCTCATCAGCCAGTTGTACTTTCCCTCTCATAGTCTGTTTGGTATGGTTTTACAAACCATAATGCTCTGCACAATTTTTTTATGGTGAAATTAACACAGTGTATGAGATATGTGCTGTACTTCAGTGTTCCTGATGTTTTCTGACCGCAAGGTTGCTTGTTTTTTTAGTATGTGAGTGACCCCTTGTGTTGATGCTTTGAAATTGCAAGTAGCCTCTATTTGGAAGTGCCACTGCTGTGAGGAGAAATGTCAGAGCAGTGGGGTGAAAAATAGAGTCTGACATATTAGATGAATAACTAAAAAGCTGTCTCGTACTAAGGACAGAGACGCTTTGAGAAGAACTGAATTCGGGTGTCTTTGGAACCCACGTTTCTGTTCTGCATGAGGCCGTGGCCTACAGTAGTCGTACTGTCTCGTTTTTTTTAATGTAAAACAGTTTTCAAAAAGGGAAAGACTTGCATAATTTGATTCTATTCGGCAGACGGGCAGACAGGCAGCAGTTAAATGAGACAAATTGCCCTTTGCTTAGCCCTCTGTGCTTGCCTGAAGCTGGTGCATGTTTAATTCCTAACTTACCACAGAGACACAGACTATGGTCAGATCCTCTCAGAATAGTAATGACCTGATGTACTGAGCCGTGAGGCACGGCACTTGGAGGATTTTCTTCGCGCACATGACTGTGCAGTTGGTTTGGTGGTTAAACACATGCACACATGGACACAGTATTGCATATGATTATTTGAGGTGTTACTGCTATTGTAATACAGTCACAATGGGCACAGCTGTACACCGTTTTTCAGATAATCTCAACCTCTTTCCCTCTTTCTTTCCTTTCCATTCACACAAACCAGTGAGCGCTCACATGCACCGTTGCTTTGTTTTCGGTAATGGAGTTCCTCTGGATGCTGTGGAGTTGGATGATTGCGCTTATCTGTTTTGGGGTGCTGCTCCCTGTCCTAAGTCAGCTTTGAACTGTAACTCATTCTTTTAGTCTTCTGCAATGGTTGGACGCCTTGCTGGCAGACAAGACTTCAGCACTGACGCAGACTCAGATAGACACAGCCTAAAGAAAAAAAGAGAAACATTTTAATGTCAGAGCTGTGTTCATTTTTTGGTTCTTCTTTTTGTTGTTGATGCAGTGTAGTATGATGGTGCTCATTTTGCTAATGGATGTGAGTGAGTGGATACGCACAAGTTGTTCTCCCTGCCAAGCAGAGTCTGTCATTTTGCACCGACCAATGTTTCTGACTCCTTCATTCTCTATTCTGCCACTAGTGTTTCTCTCAGCTTTTTCCACTCACATTACAGGACATTTAGTCCCACGAAAATGCACAATAATTTATTTCGGTCTAGCAGTTAGTCAGGAATGAACAGTCCTGTAAGCAAGTTATTGGGTAGACCGAAGAAAAGAACAAACAGTGCCTTTCATCTCCTCTATCTTAATGCCTAGAATGTGCAATCTTCTGCAAAAGCAGCACAACAGGAGACAAATCAGTGACAATATAGATTCTCTGCTGTGTGGATTCTTTTCCGTCCTTAATTAGAGGAAAACATCCTATGTTTGTTTTTGAAGGATGGTGGTAGCTCATATGTCACTAAAGTGAAAATGGCAAGGATGTTGAGCACGTTGCCTCAGCTGCTCCTGAACATGTACGGTCCGCGACAGGAAAGGTTAGACAAGATTTTTAAATGCAGGGCGCAGATGCGGGTCTAGCTGGAGTGAAAGGGCAGCTTATGAATAAGACAAGAAAGAGGGGATGACCTCATCTAAATTTTTTTCTTTTTTTTTTTTACTGACACCAAGAATTAGTTTGGAATGAGTCAACCTAGGACACTGAGGTACAAGATCTATTAAGGAGAGAAGGGGGAGGTCAGCATCAGTTCAAATTCACTCAATTTTAGCATCATTTGGCATATAACAAAGAGACGTGTACCTTTCACCTTTAAGGGTTACTCATCAAATATTTTGGGACACGTACTTTTCAGAATCCTGGGTAAATTTGGGGAAAGAAGAAGTTCATATTTACATTTTTTTTAGTTTAGTAATTTCAAGTTACCTTTTTAATGGTCAGTAATAGTTTACTTTAATATTAACAAATAGTTTGCTGTGAAACTGTCAGTAGTTGCAGTGTTATTGAAAATGTGATTCATGGTTTTCCAGTGTTGAAAGTGAAACAAACAGCCTCTTCCTCTGAACACTGATTTACTCATTTAAATATATTGAGACCTCATCTGCCTGCTGAAAGCAGTGACAAAGATAGATTCATCAGAAAACCTCTTTTCATTCAAATACCAGATGATGCTGATTTAAGAAACTGGCAGACAGTAAATATTAAGAAAAAATGTTGATAGACCACCTCATCTGTGAAAAGGTTGAAGTTGTTGTTGTCTTGTTACTTGAGAACTTAGTTGACTAATAAAATGCAGAAACCTTCTTTCTTTCTACACAAATGCACTTTTTTTAAAGAAAAAATCCTAATCCATTGTCTTTTCACCTACATGAAGCACCACCCTGGGCAGATTCAGCTGTCTCAACTGACAGTTAAGCAGTGAGGGATTTAACAGAGCACTTTTGAAATAGGTTTTAGTATTGTAGACACGGACGGGTTCTGGTAAAGGCGCCACAGAATTTGAGGATGGCCACCTTTAAATTCGCTATGCAGGAAAAACCCTGTCATGTTGGAATGAAAGTCTTTATTTGGGGATCTGAGCTCAGTGGGAGGACAGATGGAGTCCAGGCCCTACGGGTGTGTGGGTAAAGACACGCTGTAGCACACACAGGCGTACATTTTTAGGTCACAGCGCCACATACACAGTGTAACAATTCAATTATATTTAAGTTACACAAAAAATATGCCAGAGCTGTGGAGTTATGAATTCACTGTAGCAAATATTGAGATGTAGAATGATTTCTCTTTTGGCGCGCAGTTAATACAGCGTACCTGCTCAGTGTGAGCTGTTTTGTTATGCATATACTTGTCGATCCGTTTTTGATAAGGCCTTTATATGTAGGGAGGAAAGTGACAGACTGCTACTTTCTTCCTCTCACCTGGTAACTGCGCCCTACATTTGAATATGCAAAAATCCCCTCTTTGTCTCCATGCCATTCTCCCGCTTTGAGCCTCCTTATCTTCGCACAGTCAAAAGAAGCAGCACCTGATACAGCCTTTTAAAATTATGACTCTGCTGGTCGCTGCTGCTCTCTCACACTTATTTGAAGTGTCACACATAAAGGCGTCAGCTTGTGAACAGCGGCAAAGTAAGTACTTCTCCTAGACATCTTTTTGAGTATTAAGAAAGACGGCAATACACTGTGACTACGCTAATGTAACTGAGCTAGGAAAGCCCTGCCAGTTCAAGTATGAGTTATAGACGGTCTTCCTTTTATTCCTGTGCTGCCGCTGCCTTTGATTAGATGAGCTAAGAGCAGTGGAGAGAAGATGGGAATGGTGTCTTTTAACATAATTGTGATTGCATCAAAAATGATTGCCTCGTCCTCAGCGCTCTTTTCCGTCCCTCAACCACCAAATTAAATTAGCCTCCTTCTGTGCAGAGGCAGACTATTGTGTTGTTTGAATTTGGAAGTTTTTCCTTATTATGATGTCAAGTTTAGCCCAGCGGCGTGTCTTTTGTGTGTCACATCTGCTTTGATTGGATCAATGCAAACAGGTGGTCAAAGGTGCAACTGTTACAATATATTAGCCTCAGACTCAAAGCACACAGCATGTTTGCATCGCGACCAGCAGATGGCAGTGTTTAATTACTTTCATCACTTGCCCACCCTTCTCACTCTCTCGATTCCCCACCCTCTCTCCATTTTTTCCATTTTTATCCCTTTTTCCTGCAAGTCCTTAGAAACAAAGATTTTCACTCTGGCTCATTCTCCGCTCAGGGCAAGAGCCTGCATCACCTCGTATGGTTTTGTACCATTAATGAGACGGAAGCTATCTTCAGATGCCGAGATGTTTTGATGTCTGCGGATCCTTGAATCGAGCTTTGTCAAAGAGAATTCAGAATCAGAGTTCGCTTGATACAGCCTTACCAGTTTGACCCCCCCAGCCCACATCTGTTGGACGCTAATGCGTTCCTCTCTCCTCTACACGCCAGCGAAGAGAGGGCGAAACAGTTGGCAGACCTGCGCCATCCCAGTCCTGTTGTGTCACTGCAACTCTTGCATACCTACAGCTATGTGACACAAAAGCACTGTGAATGGTGTGCACTGTATCCGCACACAGATACACACAGAGGCACAGACGCACACAACAACACATTTCATTCACACACAGTGCAGACGTACATACACTGGCAGAGCCTGCGGCAGAGATCCAAGTCGCACTGGATCATTTTACCATGGTTTTTATTTCCATCTGCTTGTCCTCTGCCTCTTTCTTCTTTTTTAGGGGTTATTTACACAGCGCCTTTCTCACTCCCCCTCACCTCTCTGTTGTGCCTACCCCCCCTCGCCGCTCTCTCTTTGTTCTTATTGTCTGATGTGTTTTGAACCAACAGAGGTGTTTGAAATTCTAGCGTGCTTACATGCATACTCTGATTTGGCGGCAGCATTGTATTTTCATGCAAAAATCCCCTCTATATAGTGCAGTGCCTGTAGACACAGTGCACAAGCATATGCCGGCCCTCACTCTGCATACATTATAGGCTAACTATAACCGGATTTACTTGCTAGCTCAGGAAAAGTGTGCATGGCAGCCAGTGCTTTGATTCTCACTGTGGCGAGCATCGCCTCCAAGTGTAAGTCGCTTTCAGAATGCCGCATGCGTCCGTCTGTGTCACAAGTCACAAGTAATTGACTGTGTTTATGTTTATGGGATGAAGCACAGAGGCATTCGTTGAATCACAGCTAATATGGGGATTCCAGTAAACGTCAGATACGTCATACCAGTGAGGAGAAGCTGATCTTCCTCGTTTTGTCTGACTGTCATTCATATAATTTTGTGCGGCATACCTGCACATGAAGGTAGACATCAGGTTTTCTCTTTGGAAGTTTGTTTTCATTCCTCCCCTGCTGGTAAGATGGATTTCTTTCTCCGGTTGTATGAGCAACATGCACGCTGGATGGGTTCTTCATTGTTAGTGTGCACACAGTGACTGCCCAGTGATGACCTTTTCGCGTGCTCGGTTTGTGTATGAGACGATGCTGAGCCTAACCTCGGAGGAACAGTGGCTGGAGAGCAACCCAGCTCTAATGTATGTAGATGTATTCCTAACTGAGGGATAGCTTTCTTGGTAATTGCTATATCAATCTGTGCACTCACTATCCTTGCTGTCTCATTTCAGGCTCCCTCTTATTTCTCTCCAGCCTTCCTCTTCCTCTCCTGCACTCTGCGCGTGCTCGGAGACACGAAAAGAGTCCGACGCTTCCTCCCTCCGCATTGTCTCCCCTTCCCCTATTTTATCCCTCTCTGTTTCTCTCTCTCTCTCTCTCTCTCTCTCTCTGTGTCACTGTCTCTCTCTCTCTCCTTGACTCACATTGATTCGCCGCTTGAACATGTGGGTGTTCAACACATTCTGTAGTTACCTGTGAGAAACTGGCAGAGAGTAAAGAGTATATCATGAGCATCGCACCACGCTGATACTTGCTGAGGAAGGTCAGGTATGAACATGCACAGATGCGCAGTCGTGTACAGATGCGCCCAGACCCCAAGCATTAATAACAGCATCGAACACAATGCCTAGTGGCAACATTATTGACAAGAACCCCGTTGTGTTCAATAAAACTCCACTCCCACCGTCATTTTCACCTTGGCTGAGCCACGTGTTAGCCCAGGGGTACACCTCTAAATTACGACATCCTCTGCCTGCCGATTAAAACTCTGCCTCATTCTCCACGGACAGATGCACCTGTCAAAAGAGATATGAATAGGGGAACTAAGCTGAAGTAATGGGACATGAACAGGGAGATAGAGAAGTATTGGTTTGTTTGTTGCTGTACAGTAATTAGCCACCGCCTGTCTTGTCTTGATGGCAATAAGTAATGGACGAGCCGCGGAAGAAGCAGAAGGAGAGTGGGAAGGGCCATTGGTAAACTGGATTTGGAGATCCATACTAGTTACAATCAGAGCTTAAAGCCCTTGGTCCATTGTGCTCGCCCCTGCCGCTCCCCACATATTCTGTGAAGCTCAGTTTGCAGCTTTCAGGAATTACGCAGTTCTTCTTGTTCATCTCCAGTTATAGACTTTGTCTTGTTAGATTAGACTGACTGATGTCCTGCCAAGGCACTTTGGCAGTTTGAATTTCCATGGCTTGATGATGCACGCACCATAGCAAAAGTACTTTAGGACATTCATCATAATACATCAGATTGTTTCTCATAACAATACATCCTCAAATACTCTCAGACTTGCCGAGGTTGGCTTTAATTTATCTCTGTTAGCACTGCATGTATATGAGCCGAATTCACACTGTTTTTCTTGGCTCACACGCCCTGTTCGAAGGAAAGAAATGATTAACAGACTGGTTAGAGCATATTCCAACCACTCTCCCCATATATGGACAGCCACCTTAAATTAAATGGCAACAGCAACAAAAGTGAATTACCTCACTGCATCTTCAGACCTCTCTCAGCATAAAACTCTAGGGAGTTGGTTTCTGAGTGGGTGCAGCAAATTACTTTTTTTTTTTTTTTTTTAAGGTATCTTGCCTTCCAGTCAAGGTCTTCTCTGCAGGAGCCCCACCTGCCAGTTTGCCCACTCAGCTCTGTTCAAGCTCATGGATGCGGGGGCATGCTGGCTCTTGCGCATACAGTCCATGTACTGTATGTAAGCACACAGCCACACATACACCAGGCAGTTTCTTTTCTTCTTGCTTTTTTTTTTTTTTTTTTTTTATAATGGATTGTCTAGTGCTGCCTATGGGAGCAAAGGCTCGGGTTTAGAATGACCCCTCCTCTGGTCAAATGCGTCTCACAGGTGCATGCACGAATAGAGAAGCAAGGCTAGGAGACAGCATCTTTCTTTGAGGCCAATCTGACTAACCTTGCTAGCCACGCAAAGCTACAGTACTTTTGCAAAAGGTTTTGATGACTTTCTGAAATGCACCATTTCCTCCTACACATTTTCTTGCTCTTATTCTGAGCAGTAATATGGGCATGCGCACACATAAGCACTGAGTCCTGTTATGGAGGCTAGCTTTTCTGCAAAGGGATATATCTGGCAGGGAAGTCCTAGTGGATTTGAAACAAAACCTAACCAAAAGATTATAAATGAGCTGCTTGTCTGATTTTGCTTCTCCGTGTTGCTAAGCTCAGCTCCCTACCTCTGTGACTGTATAGAAATGCAAAGAGTTTCTTTTCTCTTGACTAAAATTCTACAGGCCTCCTTGTATAAACATTTTATAAACATTTTAGTTTTCCTAAAAGAAAATAATGCAGCAACCTTTTTACTTTTTACTTTTTATTTTCATCCAGCAAGCATTAATTATTTTCTTTTTTCTGTTCTTTTTTTTTGGAGGGGAGGACTGATAAACCTGAGGCATAGAGGGTGTGTACAGTCTCTCAGGGGATGAGTGAGTCCTCCGCAGCCTGGAATGGAGATAGTGGCACTGCCTGAGGGATTTACCAGACACACATTCAAGAAATTTAATTCACAGGAGTTAAAGACAGTGAAACTGCAAATCTGAGTTGGCTGACTTAATTTAACTGCTCAAGTTCAGTAGATAGGTCGGCATATACAGTATACAGCAAAGCTACTCATCCTCAGCTCAGTGCAGCAAAGGTGAATTTGCGTTTTTTGGTGTGTCAGATCAACTCTTATCTTTCTCACTGTTATATTAGAGGCCCTTAAGTTAGTTGTTGACGTGTTGTCAAACACACAGACAGATGGATGGTCGGATGGATATATAGACTGGCCAGTTAAAAGAACTTCTCTTCACTTTGGAGCTGAAGTTGAAGCAGCTAAAGGAAGAACTGACTCTGAATTAATAACACGCCATCAATCGCATGCTACTGTTTCTCAGCAGAACTTTGTTCTCCTGATGCACTGGACTTTATTCCTTTCTCCTTTTTTCCTCTCTCAACTTTAGGCAGTTATAAAAATGCCTAAGCAGCCGTGATTTAGATTGGCAAGGGTAATCAACCAATAGCCTAGCTGGTATGTATGAAAAGTGTAGCACTCAGAAACTCTAATTTCCCCCTGTGGCTTCCAGAATGGAAGAGATGCCCCTTATCCCTGATCTATGTTTGGAAGAAACACTAATGCACCAGTGAAGTTGCTTTAGATGAGTGTAGCTTTGTTGACAGGCCAATTTAGCTGTCATTTTGAGATAATGGAGTGTTCTGTGGCAGTAAGTACATCCGCACACAGAGATGATCCAGAACCCAGCTCTCCCAGATCCTCACCGAAGGCTGTTCTTCTCATCTGCCTCTTTTTTTCTTGTTCTTCAGAGAAGGGTGGAAAAAAACACCTGCAAGTTGGTCCCTGTTATGTGAATGTAATTAAATTTCTTAATGTGATGTTTAAAACACAACAAAAAACCATTAACTTCCCTGAAGGGCAAAGAGGTGTTCCCATTAACAAGACGTCAAATTTAAGTTCTCCTTAAACTTGTGTTTTGATAATCTCAAGGTTTAACACGGGGTGAGGTGCTTTTTTTCATGTGAGTTGAAAAGAAAACACTTCTTGAATGATAACTTGGCACAGAGTCAGATGGTGCCTCTCCTCTCATCAGCATAGCTTTCATTGTCAGGACGTCTTTTGCAGCAATGCAATTGACTGCTCGCTTTCATACTCTTGCTTTCCCGGCATTATGACTTCATCTTGTTAGTTCCACATCTTTTGCCTTTATCCCTTTTCCGGTCTTTTAAATCTTGTAATGGTGCCTTCTGAAGCATCCGCAGTGTGTACATCACCATTGTGTGTAGTTCTTCTCTCACTCTCAGCCTCGCCGGCACCCAATAGGAGGCGCGTCTTGGCTGAAGGTTGTGAGCTTCCTCTGTAGCTCAGAAAAGCTGCAGCAGTTAAATGAGAAACCTTTGAAAATGATCCTTCCTTCCTTGCCAACACCACTGGCTGCCCCCTTCCCACTCCACACTGCCTCTCCACACAGAGGTAAAAACTCATATTGCATATTCACCAGCGGAAGCTCTGCTGATACATCACTTCCCATTTAGCAAATCATGTGAAACCCAAACAAACGAGTGAACATCAAACAAATGACTGTAAACCTTGAGTTAAAGACCATGATGTAATCTGCCTGTGTGAACACAGTGTGCAGTTTCACTGATCTAAACCTTTTCATGCTTTGCAAATAAGAAAGTGAGTGATGTAGAAAATGCTGTTTGCACATTTAACTGCCAGTCTTGTTCTTTTGTGCTGCTTTTGCACCAGCCCTTAATTCTATTAAACGCTAGTTCAGTGGGGTGTCCTGGTTCAGTCTGGTAGCACAAATGACATGGCTGTGTTTCATGCTGCGCTGCTGCCTCACTGTCTGCTATTTCAACATTTGTTCTTTACAGTAATTTTCATCTCTTGTTCCTGGGATAGTTAAAGGTACATTGTGCAGTTTAAAAACAAAGAAAAGTTATGTTTATATCATTCTTACTCACTAAAATGTACTGTGTTTATCCTTGGGGTTTAACAAACAAGTTAAATGTTAAATACATTTCCCTCCTCATAAAATATTTGCTTAAGCCGGTGTTTCAAACCTTGCATTCTCTACATCCTTGTATAGCAGTTTGCAGAATTAGTCTTCCCTGCTTCGTGCATTTCTTCCATTCTTTGCAGCCTCTCTGTCTGTGGAATAGTGTGACTGCATAGTGTGTTAACTGCATGTGCCCTGGTGCACAAGACAAAACTGCTCCGCTGTCACAACCATTAAAAATTCTGAAGGTTACCTTTAAACACCACCCAAAAATCAAATGAAATGGTTTGTTATGGAATGCTACAAAATCCATGGTTGTTGATTCAACATCACAAGGAGGAAGAGCAACAGAATACATGAATTAGAAAACAACTGGATAACACATGCACTGATAGCGAAAGAGACAAGAGGGAAGAAAGAACAAGGGAAAAGTTAGACATGCTGTTGGTCAAGCATTGATTAAATCCAGCAAAGGAGAGTACAAGATGCAATAAAGAAAGAGAAGCAAAGGGATAAAACTATTATGCACTTTTGATCTTTTTGTAACAGCTCTCGCTGTGAAAGAGCAGTAAGAATTGAGTTCTCTGATTCAATAATGTGGGCTAAGTAAAGGTGCCTTTTCTTGGGGAAATAAAGAGCTTTAAATAAATATATTTTATTTCTGTGTAATATCACACATGGAATTACCTCACATGATAGTAACAGATCTTGAAATCTTATGGTTGACGTTTGTGTATGAAGGAAAGAAAAAAACACTTATGTACAGATGTGGTGAAATGTTACATTGTAATAGTTGATTATTTTGCCACTAATATCCCACTTTTAGTCAGAAGTCAAGTCCAAGTTACTCACAGTATGATACCAAAAGTGATTTATAAAATGTCATGATGAATAATAAACTAATAATAATGATTCCATTCCCTGAATGAAAAATAACTTTGATTTCCTCACCATCTGTAACCTGTAACATAGTACTGGTGTCAAATTAATTGAAGAAAATACATTTTTCTGGTGCTTAACAACAGGAAGGGACATCATAGCTTACCTCTTATGTCTGAATGCATAAAGTCATGTCAGACATATTTTAATAAAAAACACACTCTATGTTAGTCTCTGAACATTATTTTAAATAATAGCCTAAGTTTGAAGTTTAAACAATGATTAAGAGTTTAAATAGTTTTACCACAGAGCCGAAATTCAAGTCAAGGACTTGGACTGTCTGCACGACTTATCTTTGTGTAAGACCTCTCAGCCACAATGGTTATAGGTCACATCCCAACTACAAACATAACGAAGTCGGACATTTGGGTCAGCCTGTGGCTTTAACCCTAAGAGAGCCTCTGTAGCATGGAAGACAGTCCGGTGAATAGTTGCTATAATGACACTAAATAATCGCCTAAAACCATTCAAATCCAATTTTTAATCCTTAAGCTTGAATTTTTTAACTGATTGGACTCAGTTAAAGATTACTTTTTCCAGCAAAGTAATTGTGCCATATACCTACAATGACAAGGATGAGTACAATTTCACACTAACGTTATTGATCGAAACCATGATAATAAACCCCGTTTGGAAAAATATGGGATATTCCTTTTGCTTTTCTCTTGCATATACAGTAGAAACCCATCTTTGAGTGTTTTCTTTTCTTTTTTTCTAGTAGAGGGAATGCTTTTCTAAAGTCCCTGAAGCCATTGTATGAAGTGCTGATTTTGAGAACAGCTGATTTGGACAAAAGAGAAAGAGTGAAGGGGGCTGGGTCATTGGGGCGGACAGAGGCAATGTCTAGCAAAATGATTTCTTTTCAAGGGGTGGCAGTGAGCGAGGTTTGGGGTTATCGTTTTGCTTGACAGAATTTGAAAAAGCAGAAAATGAAATGAGAAGGGCATTCATATTCAAATGGAGACAAGTCCCCATGTGCCTGCACAGTTTTCAATTATGGGGATATGTATATTTATGTCTGCTCTAAAGGAAGCTGGACAGGGCCTCTTGATGGTTTTGTATGGCTGAGCATCTGGTGTTATTCTGCTGACAGTTTGTGGCCTGTATTTGTATTGTTGCTCTGTCAAATAAAGAATTTAGTTTGGACCTTAAAAATGTCACATGTAATGTTATATACCTTCTGCATATTAAACAGATTCCAAATAGGTTATTGTTACACACAGTGATTATATTTATTCAGAAAAGGAGAGACTTTTTACTCATGCAGCAGTAGAATGTGATGAGAAAAGGTCCTGCAACCACCAAACAAGATACTTATGAAAAGTGCTACACAACTGTCAGTGATGCCAAATCCAACAGCGCTGGAAGTGATTTTATGTGATCTCATTGGTGTTCCCACTCTCACTACCAGCCCACAGATGCAGCAACCTACCGGGAAAAGTTCTCATACTCTAGGTTGCTAGTTCGCTCCAGGGCATGCTAGTAAAAACCTTTAGCCCGCATTCGTGACTCTCTCTTTGCTCATTTTTGTTCCTTCCTGTGTCGCTCAGTTTCTCTCAGCGTGCGAAAAGCGGAGTATGTTCCTACTCTTACAGGAGCAAAAGAAAAGGTCAAACAAACAACATCACAATAAGTACAGTTTGATTTACGGTTTTACATATCCCACGAGCAATACCTGCCAGTGACACTGAACAAATTTCTGTTAATTGTGCTTGTCAGTAGACTATTTGAGAATTCACATTCACAGTGAATGAACTATCCCAGGCCATTTCTATAATAAAGTGTGGGGTAGCTCAGATTCAAACATGCAATGTCATCTGTGGTTATGGGTGCATACCCAAATTACAGCTGATTGATGAGAGAGGTGGCTGTAAAATATTAGTATTCAGCCTGGTGTTATTCAGCTAATTGACATGCGTCAGGTCAGATAAAACATAGATTATTATATTACCATGTACCTCTTTTATTCCTCACTGAAATCGTCTTTGCTAGTAATCACAGTGAGTTGGTGTATATTTTTAGTAAAAACTTTGTCTACATAAGAACTACTTTCTACTAGTATGTGCTTTTGATTGAGCGATGCCTTAATCTCACTTAATCTCACTTAATGAACACCCAACTGATGCAACTGGCTCCTGACCTCTAGAGATGTCTGTTGCTATGACTCTGATAAGCATTTCACCCACGGGCCCTCAAAGAGTAAGAGATACAGAAATAAATCGAGCCTTTGATGCCTTATCCCATAACAGTCCATCGGTTATTCATACAGTTGTGTTGCAGCAGGTACAGAATGTAATAACCCTCGTTACTGTGTGCCTGCACGTCTGTTAGCACAACACCAGATATATGGTGTCATGGCAACACCTCTGGCTGCAGAGTGTTTCTGCCACGTCCAACGTAATTTCCCCCGGTCACTGTGGAAGTTCAGACACCTTACAGTATGGTGAGTGGTCTTAATCTTCATTAAGACACAGGAGCATCGGTCTGATACTGCTATAGAGCATATGAGAAGGGTCTATTTAAGCTTCTGCTGAGTAATTAGAAAGATCCTCTTTGTCCCACAAACCCTTTTTTTTACAAAGACAGCCCCACAGAGCAAAGGGAAGGACAAAGAAAGATACATTTAAATGTTAATTGCGTCTTTATAACCCCGTAATTTCTAATTGCCTTTACTTTTTCATTGTACTTGCGGTAAACAACAGTTAATGAATGGGAATTAACCCTCTGTGGAATATTTCATGCTTAGCTGTTTTTTTTTTATGATGTGGCAAGTTGCTTTTATTATGAAAGTAAGGAGACAGCTGGTTTGTGGTCCTTGAAAAATGGGATCTCTCTGAGTTTTCATGACATGTTCCCGTACCCTTGCTATTACTTTCTATTTATTATTGCTCTCGTCGCAACAGCTCCGTGGGGTACTAGGGCCGCAGCCGGGAATAAACTGCCACGTCATTCACTATCCCTGCACTTGTAATTTTCCGGCACTTTTTCATGGGCATCACCAGAGTGCGATAGCTCAGGCTTCAACATCTGCCTGTTTCGTGCACTGTGCTCAGCTGGAGGCAGGGAAGTGGGGCATCATACACCACTTCGTCCTTACACTCCAAGATCATGCAATCCCCTCTAATGCTCCCATCATTATGGTGCAGGCGGTCGCAGCCTAGAGTTAATACCAGCATAGCGAAGCCCCCCTGGCTGACCGGGTAATGTCATGCAAGGAACTGGATCACTGCGTGTGTGCAGTTTAAAGATCTTCACATACTAAAGGGAGCCCTGGAAACAGGCGACCTTATATATTCTCAATATATAAGTTGATGTGTGAAGAGCACTCAGGTGTTCTTTTGCTGGTAGGCATGAAGTAGCGGAGAAAAAGGTCTGTCACACCTGATGATGAGACAGAAAATGCAGTATTACTTTTTTTTTGGTTTATTTGTTTTTTTCCCCCCACTGCTCTGGCTGTGAAGGCAGTGGAGTGCTGGCAGGTATGGCCCTATCAGTACTTTTCACTTACTGACATCTTGGCCCTGGCTAAACTGTGAAGGCCACTGTCACAGGTATTTAGAGATTGGTTCTAAGAGTGAGGGGTGGGGAGCGCAGGCGGAGAGGCAAGATCTTAAGGGTAACACAGGCTCACTAAACTTGGGCAAGAGGTCAGTTAATCGCCTCTTTGCCTTGAGCCCCGCAGCAGAATCTCACATGGTTGACTGATGTGATCATCGTAAGGTTTTTTTTTTTTTGTTGCTGTTTTTCGGTATTAGAAGAAGTGTGGAATAATCACTGCCACTTACAACAATGACTTCTCTCTTAGGGACATAAAACCTGGAGATTGGTACCACTGTCTCAGTGAATAGTTGTTATACATTCTCTCCTCTGTTAATTACCTGCTTTGGTTAATCTCAGAAGTATTTTATGATAGCTTGGTGTGCTTTGTGCAAAGTTAAAAAAAACAAACAAGGCTGACTACACAAAAAATCAGAAGCAACACACAGGCAATTCTGAACTCAAAATCTGATAAATTTACTTTTTAAACACAATATTTGTTTTTCCAAGATGGGTTCATGCATTCACACATTTATTCCAAATAAAATGTAATTAACCCTTTAAGCGCCAGATTTTTTTTCAAGAAAATATATAATTTTGATATGAAGATTCCAAAGGGCTGTAGCTTGAAAATGGTTAGAGATAAAGCCATATTGTAATTGAGAAAAA
>JBAJHX010000051.1:15322577-15340986 GCA_037176925.1 Amniataba percoides | reverse complement strand
ATTTTAGCACCGTATTTACAGCTATGGCCCGTTTAATTCAGCAATGAAGCCTGTCGCAATTTTGCGACCATGGCGCCTAAAGGGTTAAAATAATATGTAGCGCCTGTAATCTAAAGGTGATGTGAACAATATTTGATTTTCTATGTACTGTATAAGTTAATGAACTGTGACTTTGTTAGTTAGGAAGTTAGTAATTAGCTCTTAATTTTGCAGCAACACTTTCCATCTTTAAGCACATACTTAAATGCATTTCCCACATTGACACTGTCATTTGCTATTAGTTTGTTCACTTTTTTTGTGATGTTTTTCAAGAAATATGTTGTTGTTTTCGGTAACCTGCCAAGACGTCATTATCTCCTTATTAACTGTACTCCCGGGTATAGCGGAACAGAGCGACTGCCAGGAACATTGATTCCACCTATCTCCTGAACACATCAAATGAGATTAGCGGGGAAGACGGCAGGTGTGCCTTTGCTGATGACCCCCAGTATGCGTCCTCTTTTAAACAGCTGGGCTCTGCTGTCAAATGACCATCTGTAGGACTTGCTCCTGCTTGTTTGGCAGCTGCGTGGTCATAACAACACTGCTGATTAGCATTAGACTGGCTAATCATTAAATAGAGCACACTAAAACCTGCCTAGTGAACTCAGTAGCCCTGTGGCAATTTACCTGAAGTCTGTCAACAGTGTTGTGATTCTCGTCGTCTTTCAGTGTAATTTGTTTGTGTCTGCAGCCTTACTTGTATTTCAAGGCTATTGCTTGACGACGATGTCCTTTAAAACAATGCCTTTATGAAGAGACATATCCACGACAGAGCTAGTTCTTTTATTTAATTAAAAGATCCAAAAAGCATTTAGTTCTCTAATGAAAAATGTTCATATACTAGCCAAGTTCTTTGAATTGTTCACACTGCTGTAAATAGATCAAGGAAAACACCCATAACAGTGTTTTTGGGGTTGAAGCCGTATGAAGTTTAGCCAAATTCAGAAATCCTTTCAAGGAGCCATAGATGGGTCTTTGTCATTGGTGAAGGTGGGGTGGTGGAGGGGTAAGGAGACAGGTGAACGACAGGAGGGAGACTGTTGAGGTAGTTAAATAACCGTCAGCCAGGATGATCACTGGTTGGCAGACAGCCTCATGAACATAAACTGGTGAGTTCATTGGATAATAACTGAGAGGCAGAGACCCGGTGTGATTAGGAAATTAGAATTATAATTGTCTGGCTGCTTGAACTTGCACTAAAAGCTTCATTTGACATGCAGTTTGCTCACTGGCCTTAATGGCTTTAACTCCAGGGGAACTCAGGGAAGAGGGGAAAAAAAAACAGCTTAAGAGCAGTTTGTCATTTTGGAGTAGAGAAGAGGGAAAAATATGCCCAGTGAAAATGTAATGCTTAACTTAATAAAACATAAATAAAATGTCTTTGTAGTTTGTTGTTGAGGAAATATGTATGTTGGAAAATCACAAATGTCATTTTAAGCCAAATGCTTATTTTTCCATCCACTGTTCTTAAGATGAACAGACCAACGAAAAATTCCAATATTCCCATGCCATCACCCAGTACAGTGAAATATTGGAAGACTGGCCTAGTGTATTGCGCCAAACCCTGTTTCCCACCAAAACCGACCCCCACCCAGTCCTCCCCTACAGCTTACTGTGGGTCCACATTCACAGTCTCCTGCCAGGGAGACTGGGCACTGCTCCAACTACCATTACCTGGGCAGGCGAGGAGCCTTGTTGGCCTTATTATGCTACTGTACCGTATGATTTATGACTCTGTCTGCGTGCATCTGCTACATTAATAAACATTCGGGCACACACTCATAATTTAACCTACACAGTTTTGAATACACACTGTATTATACCTTCAGTATCATGAGCATCACCGCTGAGGATCATATTAGTTTAGAGTGCATAGTTTCAGCCTCATCATATAGCATGGCCATTCACACGTTCAAAGACAGGTGACTTTCCGTCGTCACTTAACCAGTGTTATCTTACAGTTTTATGTTAAAGTGTTACAGAGGTTGTCATGACAACAAAGCCTAACGGAGCGAGTCACTTTCTTAGTTCTAGTTCCAGACTGGCCATGGCAGATATGTCAGGAAGGGGAAACAGAAAAATCATTGCTCTCACACTGAAACTCCTGTGAATTAGGGCATCATTTTGCCTGCTATCAGCGTTTCACTTTTTGAGCAAATGTATCAAGGCAAATAAAAAAAAAGAAAAAAAAAGAAAAAGCGAAGAGATGTCAAGCAGTGCGAACCCAGAGGGAACAAGCTAGGCTTACGATGAGATAGGCATGGTGTTACTGAAGAGGGAATGTTGACGGCCCAAATGATATAAACATCGCAACAATGTGCATCTCAATATGAGTTTCAGGCATATTTTAAGGGAGCATTGCTCACAGAGAATGAAATTTCTTAATGTTATGTAAAAACGCTGATTATACTGAAAGTTGTTATTTCTTTTCCCTAATCAAGTTGATTATATGCACACCATTGATATCTCTCCCCTTAGGTATAGCCTACATGTGGCAGGTCACATTCAAACTTGACATAATTAAACCAGCAGGACAGAAGTTTAATCATTAATCAAGATGTCCTGACCACTGAGAATCGTCTCACTTATAAATGGATGTGTGAAAGTGGCACATTTATTATGGAAAAACATTCTTTATGTTTTGTGTGGACGTTCTTGTGTCTGTGGTTCTTTCTTGCTTTCTCACCTAGCGAATTGAGTCTTACTGTTGACCGAATGTGTCCCGGTCCCTGTTGGCATTTTGGCGGCTTTTGTTTTTGTTCACTTCTAATTAACATGTGAACAGTAATTCCAGTTGCATTTATGTTTCAAATAAGCACCGTCAAGCATGTGTCTGGGCACATGTTTTAGAGGGGGATAGTTGTAGTCTCTGTTGTGTAAATGTATTCAAACCGGATGCTGTGAGCTCAAAGGGGCGTGCACTCACTATTTTAGGAATACTGGGCTTTTAACTTGATTTCCTCCTGGTTACACTATGTTACTAATTCATGTGTCTTCTTCTCTCCTCTGGCAGAATTGCCCCTTCTTTTCCTTTTCTTCGTCCATTATTTAAGGGTGCTTTACTTTTTGATTTTTAATGTAATATTTGTGTGGTATATTTACTATTCAGAGAACATTTTGCTGTATTCCATAGCAAGGCGTGTTTACTACACAATATGTAGCTGCAGCAAAGAGGACATTACCACTCAACTCAATAATTCATATGGTACTCTAAGGGCAAAGGGAAGACAATTACAGACATGAGCATATTTTCCAAAAGTAAAGCTTTAGATTTCCTTTGAGGTCAAGCTGTTACTGCCTTTGAGATGTACTTACAGTAAGAATACAGTCATTCTATCCAGAGTGATCACTCACATTTGAGGAATTTAATTGCCTTTGAGCGAGGGCTTTTGACTGCTTTAAAGTATAATATGTAATCATATTATTTTCACAATACAACATTTGTTTTGTTTTTGTTGGGCCAATATACATGTTGTACTCCTGTTTAAACTCTTTGTGGCATCATGTTTTACAAGATCAAGAAAATGCTTACAAGTTGTTACGTTCCTATTTGTTACTATCAAATGACACTGGACTAAAGTTGGCTGCCTTTTTCATATCAGGTAGTGTGTTGTAGTAGTTTTCTGTTGTCTGACCACTGTGTATCTAGTTTCTAGCCATATTTCATGCTACTCTGAAATTATGCATTTAAATTGCCCTAGATTTGAATTTTCCTGTACATGTGATGGCAGTGAGTGCCCTCCATGCATGGCTACAGAGTCTAATAGCTCTGCTGTGCTTTGGTTTGAGCGACAAAGTTCTAAAACAGTTTTCTGTCCTTGTCTGTCTCTTTGAACTGAAGAACAAAGGAAAAGGCAAATCAAATCATAGAAAATTTGAACCTCCCATCATAAAAGTAGTACATGGTGTTTTTTTTAAACCATAGAAGACACTGTTGGTAGCTAATTGACAGTTCAGTTGGCTCCAATTTTTGCACCACAATGTTTGATTGCAATCCAGTTATTATAGCTCTTTTGTGATTGAACATAATTACATGTTTGCAAGGTCCAAATCATTTTTTGGGCTGTTTTTGGTCTGATTACCTATTTAGTAATTCACCAATTTGGTTTTCCCTGATTTTCAGTCAAAAAAACAGTTTGAGGAAGGCAGTGTTCTTCCTGATGAAATACCAACACCAAGTACGTTTTCTTGAAGCAGTGACATTTACATGTTTGAACTCTGAAAAACCTGGGTGCACAGATGGTATTGTGATTTTTGCTGTGTTAAAATCCTTGAAAGTGGCTTTGTCAACCCATTAGCCTTATTGTACTTCTCATCGTCCACATGCTTTTTTTTCCAAAAATGTTTCTTTCTTTACTTAACCCCATCCTTAGCTGCATATGAAACATTCATTGCAACTTTGTAGATGGTGTCCTGTTAGGCTCAAATGTGTTGAGATCTCCTTGTTCAGATGTCCTACTGTTTTTGAGTATAAAAGATTCAGCACTTTCCAGTTTAGCTTACTTACAATATAAAGACATGGTAAAGGCTCACTATTGAAATATTTAGAGTACTCCATAAGGTCCTGCAATTCAATGGATGTGTGGAGGAATGAAAACATTGTCAAACATTTATATGCAAAGAAACATACAACAGATGACTTTTTATCTTTAGAGATGATATGATGATGTTGATCTTTATGGTATAATACAGTGAGACAAAAAGTTCAGTTCAGCTCCAACTAAAACACCAACTTTATTGCTGTTGAGGAGGAAATATTCCTTTCTGGCAGGCATGGAGCACACAGGTTACAAGAACACACTCAAAATAGAAAGGTTAGTGTACAGTGTATATATATTATGAACTAGCCCAGAATCTGGGCATCATAGTGATTGCTCATTGTAAAGCGGAAGGATTTGTTGGCACAGCAGATCATTAAACAGGCCAAAAAATAATAGTGTATTGGGAAACACAGGTGAACTCCAATCCTCAAGTGAAAAGTAGAATTTCTCAGACTGATTGGATAGCATGAGATTGCTATCATGCGTGATTTGATGTTGTTATTCACACGATGCACTCACATGCACAAACTCATTTTTAAGTTATTTCCTGTTTTTTTTTTTTGATAATTAGAAGTTTTAAAGAAAATCACACGTAGAATTCAAGTTCTTTTAGTTGCCTTCCATTGTGCGACAATAGAAGGCCAGACGCTAACCCTGTGTCAGGCGCTCTTCATTAGGGTTAATCAATCAGGGAGTGGGTTATGACTAATGCCCCTCCTGGGCCAGTGTGGAGCAGAGCTTTGTCAAACAGCGTAATAGTCACAACCAAACCCCCTGAACTCTGGAACAGGGCCACCAGAGGCAATACAATGGTATGTTCAAGACTTTCTTGAACTTCCCTCTCAGACAAAACAGTTGTCATCACATATTGGAAAGTCCTGGAAGGCGCGTATGACATAGACTGATGTGACATGTGCCCTGTCTCACTGGTTGATGCCCCAAAGTGGGGTCAAACTAATAACCTCACCCTTTGTGGGGCAAACATAAGGTTTCCTCTGGCTCTGATACACTGTCAAAATCAACATTCACAATGAATAGCAGGCACAAAACTGGCCTAGAATTGAGAGGGAAAAAAATTAACTCTTTCACCGGCCCGCAGGTACGATCTGTCTCACTTATACATACACACACACACACATACACACATAACATATCATAAAACTACAATTTATCTTTTTCCAAACATTCGGATTTATGGAACCTTGGCAAATTTTTCTTCCCCATTATTAATTTCAGCTAGATCACGGGAAAAGTACATATGACCTAGCATTATGCTTAAATAAATTTACTCTTTTCTTCAAGGAGCTTGAAAATGTTTTAAGGTTTTGACATGCTGCATTGAAAGGCTTCAAAATTCCGTGTCAGCAAATATGCTCTGCTGAATTATCCTTGAGTAATACACCGAATACCCATTTGCCAATCACACTGCTGAGAAGCTGACTCCGCTCTGTGAACTTTCAGAGGAGGGGAACAAGGGAAAATAAAACTCCTTTGTCAAATGTCATTTTATCCTTTAAGCATGGAATATATTCCTTGTGAAGAGCATTTATGAATAAACAAAGTAAAAAGTCACTGCAAGGTGCCACATTATATTGAAACATAAGGTTGTCAGATACACTTTGTTGAGCATATAAGCAAGCTTTGAATTTTATAGGCTCTTATTGTGGCAACTCCCTCTCAAACAGTGTCATTATTTACTGTGTGCACTTGCCAGAGTTGCTTTTCACAAATTCTGGTTAGCTCTGGCCTTTAAAGTGAACAGCAAACAACAAAATAATTGATAATGAGGTTCAAAGACAACTGCCTCAAAAAAAAAAAAAAAAAAAGAAATTTTATACTCTTACTGAGAGAACTGACTATCAGTCATGTTTGTGAGCTTCTTGGAGGATGCCTTCAGCCATTGCCAATTACCTTGAAAACCTCTCAGCCTTTGTCAACCCAGCATTTGCTACTCTTTCAACTCTGCCTATTCCTAACTCCCAGTGATAATTGCAACCTGACACCATGTATGGAATAACAATTGAGAGGTGTAAGGGATTTTCTCAGTTTCCCTTCATGTTATTTTCTTTTTTTGCTGAGATCTGTAGTGTATTGAGCTTCTCTGTGTAAAGCTTTAATTCCTGATGTTCATGTCAACACAAGTATAGCCATTCCACAACAAAGGATGACAATGAACAAGACCTGTATTATTATTATTTTAATAATTAATTTCATTACAAATTAATTACGTAGGATTTAGGTGGCTGTGTTGGCAGACATTGAATAATTGTGTTTTTATTGGTTAATGATCCCCCAAAACTGATTCATTGTTATTTCCTTAGCTTAGAATTAGCCCCTCATGTGTACAAAGCGAGAGGGTCCTCTTCCATGGAACTGACTGTGCTGTACTGCCAATTTATCCCAGAATGGACAAACTCAAAGGAGGGTCATTTGTCTTTTAAAGCTGGCAGCAGTTTGAATTTGGTAGCCTTTGAAAATAGCATTCAAAGGATAGCATATGCAGAGAGCATTCAAAATACAGTTTTTGAAATTCTGAAATTCACTACGCTATACCATGACATTATGATTGAAACCTTTATTGCCATGAACATTAATTTTGTGAGACTCTACAATAGCTGGTTATAGTACTGTTTCATGGTGGGCTATAGTGAGCGTGCATTACAATGGATCATTTGTGGAGGAAAAGACTGAAGATGGTGTGTGACAAATTATGTATCAGCTTAGCATTTCTGCTCTTTGGCCTACATTTTGGTGCAGTTTGCTAAGTGGTGACACAGATGTGATTTGCTATGAATTTTCAAAGATTTAAGCTGAAGATGATGTAGTGTTGTAAATTTGGAAACCTATGTGCAAGGTGTGGTTTATTTTATTCCATAATGGTGGTGCAGATGGGCTTCAGAAACAAATTAATCAATAATCATTTCTTTTCCCCACATTATGCTCTTCCCTCTGAACCACACAGCAGAAATAGCTCTAAAGAATTCTATGAAACTCTAAGTAATGTAATGTTGTCAATGTGTACAAGGCCATTCACTGTTTGGGCTCTTGTTTTTTGTAGTCCACCACAGAGCTCAGCTCAAGACAGAAAAGATGACAAAAAAATGACATAAATAAATCAGATTGCTTGTCATTTATCTAAAACAACAACTGTCCCTCTTTCAGACATTTTTGTTCTATATATATACACATATGTGTGTATATATGTATATATATATGTGCGTGTGTGTGTATATATGTGTGTGTGCATGTATATATATGTATATATATCTTGTTTCCTGTTCTTTTCATTTACTCTCGTTCTATTGCTGCCTCTGATCTATTTTTTTTTTTTTTGTTTTGTTTTTGTTATTTTTGCCCATAGCGCCAAACTTTCACTTCCTTCCCCATCTAGACCCTTTTTTACTGCAAAACCTTGTATTTGCTGCACTTTCCTGCCAGGTGCAAATGAAAAATAGGTTATTCTTGGTGCTCACACTGTCTTACCTTACATGTTATTATGCATCATTTGACAGTCTGTCACACTGCCTCAGGATTAGACTGGTGGAGGAGAGACCAAACACTTCACCTTTGCTGTGTACTGTTAGCCAACACTTGGGAAACTTGTCATGTGTGCCACAGGACCCTTTCCCCTGTAAGAGTTATGGGTGAATGTTTAGTTTATTTACAGCTTTATGACACTAAAATGCAACTAAGCTTTGGCTGGGCACTGAAGCCTTAGAAGCATTAATTTAATTGGTTGAACCTCAGGATAGAAAGACTAAACTAGAATTGCTATTAGGTAAATGTTCTCCCATGAATAGATGGAAAGGGGATTTGATAAAACACTGTTGCAGTAAATTGCGAGGTGCATGTTGTTATGCTTCAAGAACTGGTGTTTATTAACTCATCCATGGGTTTTCCAGTCTCTCCGAACAGAACAAAACATGAACTCAACATTAAAATAGCTTTATTACCACAGTATTATCGACAGAGAGGGCTCTTGAGACAAACACGTTTAAATGTGAGTCCCACTGTCTAAGATGTGCTCTCCTGATTCAGGTAGAATCATAGATACAAAAGCATTTTTGAATTGAAGGACGATTAGAAGCTGACTGAGAAATAGAGATGATATGACTCACTGTAAGAATTTTTTTAAATTATTATTCATATGAAGATACTTTATATGCCACTTCCTTCCTCTACCATACACTTTTATTTCTGAAATCCTTTATTTCTCCTGTGAGTAATACTTTTAGCTAGTTGAGTAAGGTTTAAACAGTATTCATCATCACTATACTTTGGACTTTGTTCCTATCTTATTCATATGGGCTGTTGCTTTCTTGCAGAACACACAGTAAATGTCACCAACTGCGTTCATCATCAAAGCTGATAGACGCGTGGCCATGTCCAGACTGTGTAGAGCACAGTTAAAGGGTTCAATGTGACCTTGCCTCTTAAAGCCATTGTAGGACTGGTATGAGATTTACATTAACAAAGCATGGGCTTCATAACTACATATGTCGTTATCTAAAGACTTATATAAGGTGGAAGGGAGGCCGAGATGTTCCTGTGCCTCACATCGTGCTGAAGCAGTCCACAGTAAAAGAGGGAAATTAATTATCAATAGAACAGCTGTTGAGTCGTCATAAAGTCACCTTATTTTTCTGTCTTCTGGTAACTGCCTCAGACAGACACACCTTACAAGCCAGCAGTGAGTGAGTGTTTTATGCTCAAAGAGGTTTTTGGTGGACCAACACTTGAAATGTATTATCATAACTCAAGCTACCCGGTGTTCAACCTTCTTTATGCACCCCTGGATTTTGCTCTAAGTCATGGGAGCTGCTTGCTGTTGTAGCTATCCAGCCTCATTTAGTGCCATAATTTGCATACATCCTAATACATTTGTAAACAAACCCTAGTGAATATTTGACTGTTGATTTGCAACGCATTAAAACCCCTTCGAAGCATTTTATGTTCTGTAAGCAAATACAACTCTATTATGGACCTATATGCATTTCTGAGTTTGATGTTCATACTTGTAATTATAATTTCCTGCATGGACAAAGCGTTTTAGGGTTGGGCTTTTAACAAGAAGATTCTTATTAGCTTGTCTTTCATTTTCTCCTTGAAGAGATTCATGACAAAACATCTTAGTGAGAGAGATGCAGATTCAAATTTCTCACTCAGTATTTCTAAGAAAAGGTCCCTCAAACCATATTGGTGTGCTGTGCTTTGTCTGTTTTCATGCATGTAATCATTTAGTTTAAATCTGTAAAAGAATCTAATTTTTTTCCATATGCTGTATACCTACCATGGAAATTATTTGCTTAGAATAATCATATACGCATAAATAAGCAGATTGTCCTACTTTCTTTAATACGCTCTATCACCATAATTAGTGTTAAAGTACTTAACTAGTACACTGGCTGGTTACGAGGCTCCCGGCATCATTCTGTATATGGTCAGATGTCAGGTCTGCTGCATGACTTGTTGTCAGAGAACAGGTAAATGCTGCTGCACTATACACATTTTCATCAAAGCCTATGATGAAATCTGAGTTGCAGCTCAACCCAGCATACAGTTTCTTAGTGTAGTCCTCCATTGGACATGCTTTTGCCCAGATGTGCCCACATATCACTGTCCTGACCTTCTATTTGTCTTTTTCGGGCCGACAGAACAAGATCATCCTGGACCCTCTGACATTCAGCGAGGCTCGCTTCCGACCCTCTCTGGAGGAGCGTTTGGAGAGCATCATCAGTGGCGCTGCGCTGATGGCTGACTCTTCGTGCACACGTGATGACCGGCGTGAACGCATCGTGGCCGAGTGCAATGCCGTTCGACAGGCCCTTCAAGACTTGCTGAGCGAGTACATGAACAACGTGAGTTTCCTCTCCAATTTGCACACATACACACATATCTCCCTTGACTTTTCTACTTAATCCTGACTACACCTCTCTCTCAACACATTTTCTCGGGGGTTTGGATGAACTGTGACATTAGAGGCTTTGTTTTTACAGACGCTGTAGTATAGGCGCATGTTGCTATTTTCCCCACCATGAATTGTGTTTTGCCATTCCCTTTGGTATTTTTGTTCTTCAGAGCATTTGGAAAGGTGCAAAGGTGGGTGCAGATGAGACAGTGAAAGCAAATGTGTTGGTAAAAGTCTATAATATAAATCTACTACATAACACTTAGAAAACATAACATGACAGAACTTTCAATACCTCCACAAATGTAAATTCGAGTAAAAATGGCATTTTAGAGACCTTTGGCTAAATACAGTAATTGTCATGTCATATGTTTGCGTGTTGCGTCTCTGAACCTCCAGGGCAACAATAGTATTTTCCTTTTCTGAGAAGTTGGCCTGGATTTGTCTTATCTAGTTGGTGAGTCATTATTCTCATGCACCACAGTGATTGGCACTGCTGTTTAAAGGTTATGAGACTGGTCAAGACAATGATTAATCATACCACACATCCAATTTATATTCCTCTTGAACCAGCCCTTTTTGTGCATAGTGAGCTGTGAGCTGAAATATTAAATGCTCTCATACTGACTTTGCACACATGACTTTGGTCTTTGTGCTGGATGTAGAACCAAATATGTTTTTTTTCTGCAACCTCTAATGTCAAATATACTAAATGTCTGATCTCCTTTTATCATCTGAAAGACCATCTGTGTTTTAAGTGCTGCACTCCTTCCTGCATTTCTCACACAAGCACAGACATTTCGATGAGCAGCGGTTTGGTTACAAAAAACACACAGTACAGTGGCCTCTGCCCACTCGCTGTTTAGACTGTGCCCAGTGCTCCTCTAACTCTTGGCAGAATACCTACAGTATAATATCTGCACAGTCATCTGTCATGTGTGCACGCACACATCCTAGCACAAATGCACCGTAACTGTGTACCAGGGGAAAACAAAACATGATCAGAATGTTTACTGCATAATTAATGTACAGTACAATGCAAAATATAGAATATAATATTCAAAGGTTCACAGCTAATGTACAAGCCACTTGACAGCAAAATGGTCATGGTATTAGATTCAGAGATTCATAGAAACCAATCATAATTGCTGAGTAAATTACATGTATGCTGATAGAGAACAGCTTAATTGGTGTTTTTTTAATATTCAACATTGAAGGCACAGTTCCCTCTCAGCTCTCTTAATTGTAAGAAATGGCACTAAAGTTGATATCATTGCTTACTGAATGAGAGCCTGGCAGTTTTCTCACATTAATGCTGCAATTTTAAGAATAACAGCAGCAGTGGTAGCAAAAACAACATTATAATAGTGGCTGTTGTAATATTATATATTTATTTGGTGCATAATGATACTTTAGCCAGAGATAAGAATGGAGTTTAACCACTGACATGCATTCTCTCACCTGCAAGATTCTGAAGGAAATGGTACTGCAAAGTTAACACTGAGATACAATCAACATGGCAACCTTTCAGGTGCCCTAAACAGAGTCATAAATCACTGAAAAGACAGAGCCTCTAACTTCTACACTGGGGCACTTATTAGGCCAGTCTGAGTTCTTAGATAACCCCTAATGGGTCTCAACTGTTGGTGAGTTATTGCTGTGTTCAAAATGACTCTAATGTACCCATGTGCTCTACTAAACTTGGACTTAAAGTCCACATTGGTCTTTGTAGCCTGAGGTAGTATAGCCATCTGTGGAGGAGATATCAGTTTTACTAGTAGTGTTAATAAAGGATTAACAGGGCTCTAGCATGTTCTCTTAAAAAGCCATTATAGTGTCCTTTCCTTTCAGCTGGTTAGAGTTAGTTTTGTGAACAATTTTCTTGAACTTAAAAGGAGAGTGTGCAGGATTTTAGAGGTGAACTGGAGACATGAAGTGGACCATCAGTACAACTTTTATTTCAATGAGCGGGGCAAGAGTGTTCGTAAAAGAATGGATGTCTTCTTGAAGGAAGGAGTGCTTTAGTATATCGTTCACCCCTGCAAATCTAGGCCAGCCCGATGTCAACCCTTTTTTTTTTTTCCGAAAGAAACTATATTAAACAGTATTAAAAACAACTTTGCACAATACAATACTCCATAATCTTCAACCTAGCAGTAGTTTGATGCTCTTCATGCATGTATATGAACACGGGGGGAATGAACTGCATTTGTTATTGAAGCTAAGCTTATTGGCTTCTTTTTCTGTTATTTACTATCCTTCTGTGTAGTTCTCAAATTTCACATCTTAGAAACAAAGAGACGACTTGTTTAACGGAAACACAGACTTATGAATATAGTTGTTTTAATATTTGCTGTTACATAGCAGCATAATAGGAAACACATCTGGTTTTATGGACAATTGACTGGATCAATCTGCAAAATCAGTGAAGAAACTTCAGTTGCATAAAATGTAGTCATGGTTCTTTCATTCACAAAAACAGTGGAGTCATCATGTGCCTACTGTATGGTGTTAAATCTCCAGAGATGTTCTCCTTTTAATTATTCTTGAAAAAACTAAAATCTTGTGCGTGTTTATGAACACTCAGATGCCCTTTCCCCCTCTTAAGGCACAGCAGCTTTTTGCTAAAGTAATTGTGCCTTGGTTCATTAGGCCCATGAGTTGTGTTTTAGAGGCTACAGCTGGGAGATTGCTGACAGCCCCTGGCTGTCCTAGCAAAGAACAGAAACTAAATCACACAGACACAAAGAACAAAATGCTTCCACTTCTCAGCTCAGCATCCCCAGTGAGGGTAAATCAACAACCAAGGGTGAATATGGAGAATGTTGTTACCAGCCCTACTCATAAAGAATATTGTGTAATAAACAATGTAGATGATAAAAATCATTGTAAATCTCTAAATAAATTTAAATCCAAGTTTTTTCTTTGTTTTAGGCCTAGTCCATCTGTGAAAACAGGAATAGCGACTATATTCCTACCTTAGCTCAAGATCCTTTTACTTTAAGCTGTACAGTTCTAGTTAGTTATTCCTTTCATCACATTTGCATTGTAAATTGTCGCAATCTAATTTTGAGGAAATCTCCACCTGACCTTTTAGACCTCAAAGAGTTTGTTTCAGGAATGACTCATTCATTGTATTCAGCAATGTGAATCTAGCTGAGATTTTGCTTTATAAAATGTTGCTGCAGTCCAGTCAAAAGTAAAAAAAAAAAGCTCTAAATTCAGCAACTCAGCAAGGTTCAGTTACCATGGGATCTGTGAATCATGTCATTACTGCAGTGCCACATATAACCAACTTTGTGCTCGCAAGTGAGAGTTCTCTTAGCGAACATTGGATATTGCCTTAAACTGACTAATTATAACACCGTTAAAAATCTATCAATGTATATGATAAAAAAATGGATTTCTAAGAGGTCTGAATTCAATTAGGCATGTTTAGAAAAGAACATATATATATATACAGACACACACACACACACACACATAGGGACACAGAAACAATGATAGGTCATTGATAATGAACAATTCGTGGTCAATGTTTCTGGCTTCCGGCTCCAGAGGAAGAGAAATACTTCATCATTCAATGTGAATTGTATTCGCTACAAATGTTGTTTAGCACTGAAATATCTAGAGACATAATTCCCTCCAGCAAAATGTTCCTGGCAGCCACTCTGACAAAGTTGCTCCTGGCTGAACAGTGAAAGTCCTTTTGTTCAAAGTTTACTGAAGAAATGTAAACATCCGCTTGCCTTTATGTTTCCTCCGCCTCCTTCATTCAGCCACCACCCGGGCCTCCTCCCAACACACAAATTTTTATAGGAAGCTTGAACCACAGCACAAGGTTAATCAATGTGGTAGCTGGCAATAAATTAGGTTCAAGTGACAGGAGAATGTCCATACCTGTCTCAGCTGCTGGTGATCTGTGATTGGTGACAGCAGGCCCGGCTCCCTGGCTGGTGCTGAATCATCAGGAGCAGCTGATTTAGTTACGGCAGCTCCGACAGGGCCAATCTATCAATTGATCTGGGGAGTAATGCATTACCAGCTTGGGTCAAGGGAGCCTGGGCAGAATATAGCCATAGCCAGAAACCATAGCGGGTGAAAGGGGGCAACTCGGCAGGACGAGGAACACCGGGGAGAAGGATTTAGGGAGTGTGATAGCGAGTGCACTAATCTCACCGTTAGCTGGATGTGGCACATAAAACTAAACAGGGGTTGTGAAGTAGGAAGATCATTAAGGAGAGACTGATGGCATTCCTGCTCGCAGAGCTCCTCGGGGGTTTCCCATGTAGAATGCTCAATCAACAATTTGGGTGACTGATTGCAGACTGTAAAATGTGCACGTCTCTGTGTGCTTATGCTGCCCACTTTAGATTATATCTTCTCCCTTTTTGACCTGCCATTGTCTTAAAAAAACGAAAATGAGGGTGTGAGGGCAAAGAATAAAAGAGAGAGCCATTGAGGGCAGACAAAGCTGCTGAACAGTGAGCATTGACAGGCTCAGGGAAAGGAAGGTGTGGGCAGTGATCAATAGTGAGCCCCTGGGCTAAGGGCCATTATACAGCTAAAAAAGATGTGCTGTTTGGACAGTCTGAGAGCAGTGAAAGCCCCTCTTCAACATTCAGATACTGCTTTTTTTTAAAAGCTCTGCGAGACAGACAGCCCTGTGTCCCGCCCTGCTGTGTCTGTGGATGGATTAGCGGTTGTCTTTGCTGCATTTTTTGTATATTATGCACTGTCAATACATAATTAAGTTTTAGAGCAGAGGAAATATTAATGAACCCTAATTCTTTTGTTTTTTTTTTTTTGTTCTGGCACAAATCAAGTGAATAACATACGTGTGAACTCTTAATGTAAAAGGCCCCTGTGGCTGTGTAAAACTCCATTGTCTCTCGGATGACAAGTGTCGGGATGGCGATATGAACCACACAGAGCCAGCAGTAGCCCACACTGTCTCTCCGCATTGTCTAGAAACCTCCACACAAAGAATTTGTATTTAACAAAGCCTGACACTGCCAAGACTACCGCCACAAAAAGCAGAGCAAGCCTGCTAGTGTTTTGAGTATCATTCTCGTGTTTATAGTGCAACATGATCTCGGTGTCACTAGAGCTGAACAAAACAGAACTGATCAATACTTCCTTAGTCCCCCAGCTCCTCCGATGCGCTCCACTGTCTATCACCCTAAGCTGGCTGAAGGGCACAGATGTAACAGATGCAAAATGGCAGATTTTACCTTGACAGGATTTTCTAAGGCTAATTTGATGTGTATGTTTGTGTGTGGGAGAGGTGTCAAGCAAGGTGGACACTGTCATTGTCTAAGAAGTTAGATGAAAATGATTTAATTCAAAATAATTAAACATACCAGCAACAGCCAAAGAGTACCATAGTGGTATAATTGCAGAGTCTGAGTAGAATTATCTCTGAGTTGCAAGCAGAAGAATATATTTAGTGTTAATTTCTTGGGTTTACTTTTCACTCAGTATCGTATACAGTACATTTCTGTGCAGAAAGCCACTTGTATACTTTCTCTTGTTCCAACAAAAGTGTAAATGTAAACTGTGTCGGAGTGAACATTGAAGGGAACTGGGACACATCTCCAGATGATTTTTTTTTCTCCAACAACCTTGCTTGTTAGATGGCCCCTCTGCCCTATTTTGTTGCATATTGTTCCCCTTGGTTTCCTAGAATCTTGACAATACAATGCCCATGTCTCTGCTAAGGCTTCTGTCAATCACAAAGAATGAACACGTAACCTCGACACACCACTCAAAAAATCTGTGGTCTGCAGTTCCTTTCTCTCCAACACCCTTCTAGCTTGTTTTCCTGAGCATGTACCAAATCTATAGCCTTTCTGTGTTTGTGTTTTTCTTAGTGTGCTGTACTACAACCACATAAGAACTAAATGACTAAGCTAGCCTTACATTGGATATGTAGTTATAGCCGAAAGAAAACAGACATTCCTCATGAATTAGATGTTTCCTTTTCACAAGGTAGCAGTCTGGAGTGTGTGTGATTGGTCTGCTGAATTTTCATCGATCCTGTTCATTACTTATTTTCTTCCCGACACATTGGTATTTGCAAGCTTACCCATGCGCAAATTGCGTTGTTTGTCTCAATTTGCGGCAGTAGAGGTTTAGCAATTTGAAGTGTTTACACCCATTAATGTTTAGTCTGTTACAAATATGCAAAGTGCATTGTAATAATAACATATCTGACCTAATCGGCTGTCCTTCAAAAAGAAAAAAAAAGTACTATTTGTTTCAAAATGGGAATTACAAAAAGATGTAGTTTTAGTAGTTTAGTAGTAGTTTTAGATGTTTTTGATAAATCAGGCTGTTTAACAAACATTGCTATTGTGATTTCCCAGAACTATCCATGTCACACACACTCTGCTAAGGGCCAACTTACCAACCAACTTACCAAAAATGGAATGATGATTTAATGATTCACCATAATCTGCTTTCTAAAGACCTGGCATGGGCAGTATTTCATACATTTGCATTTCACAATAATTAACAGTACACATGTCTATATGTAGTATACAGCATACCAGTGGAGCTATGATGACGGCCTGGTGTGCACTTGTTTATACCCACTGCTTACTGTGTCTTTGTGTTCTCGCTCTCTCACTCGCTCTCTCTCTGTCTCTCTCATGCTTTTTCCCTCACTCTCTTTCCTTTTCCGTTAATTTTTAGTCAGTTAGTTGGTGTTATTTAAGTGCAATAACGTCTAACAAAACATCAGTCATGTATGTTCCCTTTCATTTGATATCCTTGGTAGCATCCCCTTGAGTTATCCTCCTTATTGTAGGAAAGGCACACGATTCTCATGTTACAACCATGTAGATATGTCCACAAAGTAGTTATTTGTGATTAGTGATCAAATTTGCAGTGCCTCCTCTGTCTTTTTAGTAACACCCTTTGCTTATTCCTCTCTTTTTTCCAATTGTTCCCACATCATGGTCCCTCTAGACTCAGCACTTACACCCCGTTAAGTGTCCCAGGCCTAGCAATAAATCATTGGTTCCCCACAGCGTCCCGTGCCCTCCCTCCCATCTGTCAACACCTAATGCGCCACACGACAAGCTGCAATCCACTGTGCACCAACAAACCACTCACTTTGAACAACTTAGCTTTCTCAGCCATTGAAGGCTGGCTCAAAGACATAGCCCCTGAAGGGGATTGACCACAGGGCCCAGGTAAAAACTGTAAGTCTATTTAAGGCCCCCTGGAGACTCAGAGGACTCCTTTATTCCCACTACCTCTGTCTGGGAGTGAGTTGGAGGCAGCTGAAGCAACTGACCCACAGTGAATGTCCTCTACTGAGATAGCAAGGCCACCTGCCTGTGGACGGACTAAAGCTCAAAGAGAGTCCCTGTTGCGAAACATTCACCAAACAACCTAGTAAGTAGTGTAAGAAAGATGTTCTTTTCTTATTCTGTAATTTTGCAGCTGCCAGTTCCATTCATTCATGTGGCCCATTCATGTGTTGAGTTGAGTCAACTCCTCTTAGACACAGTTTCAATAAAAACTCAAGATAAGCTTTGTGGATAACAATGTTGAATGTTAAATTTCACTTTATCTACTAATAATTCTAAGCCATGATCAGCCTCTGTACGGTCCTATACAAATTCAAATCAAGTTCAGTCCAAGTATACGCTCTTGCATGCTCTTACAACATTGCATGTACTTCCTACAAGGCAAGTGAAGGAAGAATTTGAATATCCACAGGACAATTCAAAGTGTTTTAGATAGAACATGAACATTTCATTAAGGCTCACAATGTACACAAAATGTTTTAGAATCCAGGCTTCAGAGTGTTACGAGCTTCAGAGACAGTGCTGGGGCCTCATTTATAAAACTGTGCGTAGGATTCACGTGAAAAGATGGCGTACGGACGAAACACAGAACGTGCGTA
>JBAJHX010000051.1:15264002-15314781 GCA_037176925.1 Amniataba percoides | reverse complement strand
CTCTCTTCTCCCCCCGGTGTAGGTGTGTGTGTGTGTGTGTGTGTGTGTGTGTGTGTGTATGTCTATGTGTGTATACACACACACACACACACACACACACACACACACACACACACACACTAAAAAACATAAACGGGGAGCAGGTGAAAACACAGTGATTCTAAATATAGGCACATTTGGATAAACAAGAAAAAAACTGATTCTACATGTCAAAATTGAGTGCAAATCTGAGTGTATGCTCAGCCAAAGGAAGGATAAGATAATGCTGACTATAACGAGTAAACAGTTTGATCGTGGTTCTAGCTTTAACTTTTGGACCCACTTAGACCACTTCACAGCTTGTACGGTGCTAAAATGAACTTTTCATTATACATATTCATTTGCAGTTTTCAGTAATACATGATGTGTTTTATCACGAGGCATTGGCTTTGACCGTGGTCTGGTTAATGGGAGGCCTAATAAATCGTTCAAAGAGGTAATGTACTATCTCTCTCCATCTGTCATAGCTTTTAAGTATAGGAATACTGCAGTCACTCGGACCATTCTGGACAGTTGCACAGGCCAGAACTTGGACCGAAGCTTCAATGGCAGGAAATCAAAAGTCCCCCAAACCTTTTTATTGATTCATTTTATTCTCAGATTAATAAGAAAATACATAGAAATATATATTTAGATAAACAAACCATCAAACATAGCCATGTGCCTCCATTGAACGTATAAAACTGTGTTGACCCCCCTATGAACCATACTGGCTCATGGCCGAACCAAGTTTTAGGCTCCTGCCCCATAGGGAGGATACAATTTGGCACTGTGTCCTGGCATTAAAAAACTGCACTTATTGGCCTGATTGGGTCTGATAGTCACACTTTGTAAAGCCATAACTGCTTCACCTTGGGTCTAGTTTTAATTAAATTTAATGTCTGTGTGTAAATCGTGCGGGATGTGTGTTATTCGTTTTCGGAAAACTATTTGAGGTCCAAAGAAGCTTTCACAGTTTTTCTTTCCTTGCAGTTTGCCTTATCTCATGTTAGGCATAGTAATATGTCATTCTTTTTCTTTTTCCCTCAACCTGATGCTGTTTTTCAAGTGCTTTCCTCTCCCCAGAGAATACTGAAATGGTGATGACCTAATTTGCATGAGAGGATTTGTAAAATGGGGCCAGAACTGGAGTCTTCTGCATGTGTTAATCTTTTAGTGTGTGGTAATGCTGTCCTTAGTTGATTCTGACCTGTGACTGTACCTTATTATTTTTTACTCTTTTCTCGTTTGAACCATAAATCCATAAACCCACACATACAAAGAAGAGAATGAAACGGAGAGATAACAGTGCTCTAAAATAAACTTGCATAGGGCATTACCGGGCCCTTTGGTGTTAAAGTGTTAGAGTGCTTCTTTTTACTGTTATTGATTGCAAACAGGATGATATTCTGAATGTGATCTAGTTTCAAATATAAAATAAGACACAGATACTAATAACACCACTTAACCTCATTCACTGAGACACAGCTGCAGCTCCAGCCTGGAATGAAACAGTTGAGAGAGTAGGGTGGGAAAAAAAAGACCTAAAAAGTTTTCATCATGCAGCTGTATCACATCCTCCTCTAGTGAACTTTTATGAGACCGTTCAAAGTCATTCTGCATGACTTCATTCATAATCATTTGGGTTGAATCTCAATTTTTTTCGAACCTCAAAACCTTAACCATAGATAAACAGAAAGAGACAAAATGATCAGAAAAACCTTTAATGTTGTGTTTGACACTTTATTTTACATTTTGCCAAACTTAATTGGAGCAACAATTATAATTCTTACAAGAGCCACAATTTTGTTTGATTGTATTGTATTCTATAGATATACTCAACTTAACCCTTTTTACTCACATGTAAAGCATCTAGAACTTTATAAAGAATACTGAAGCAGAAAATTACTTTGGTAAAAGTCATGAGTGTCAGATGTCAGATACTCTCATTATTTCAGTCAAGTAATCATGTGAACTCACGCATAGAAGGACTAAGGCAAAGCACATGCAGAGACCAGTAAGATGCATATATACATTTCATACCGCCTACCAACACCTTTCTTTTTCATCGCTCCCATTTTCCTGAACAACCTCTAACCATTCTCCTTTGTTCTTAGCCTTAGTGATACCACATAACGAGGTTTAATCACGCATGATCAACATAAATCGAGCATGGGAAAATTCACACCTCTAAGTATGTGAAAATCAGCCTGAGGACGTGTGTTGGTTACAGTGAAACTGGAGCTGTCAGATAGTTTAACCTTACGAGAGCCTTTGCTTGCAGCACAGCAGAACTCAAGAAACAGTCGGAGGCACAGCTCAAAACGGCAGCGAGCTTGGCCTTAAGTAGGACAAGAGACTCTCCAGGCTGGTGCTGAAATTGAAACAGTCCCTCCAGGAATTTTCAAATTTGCAACCATAAGATTTTTTCAATCCACACTTCATCACAAATATTGCAGGGATTTGCAGTTTTTATAAATCAACAGTTTCTGCATAGGTCTGTTGCATCGTCCAGTAAACTTTTCACAAGCCACAATTTCAACACAATCAGTAGTATATTCATTGATCTGATTATTGACTGTAAAATAATTTCCAGTGTTCTCCTATTCATGATGTTTACCTGCATACGTGTTGCTCAGAGAGTTGTCAGACAAACATAGACAAAGAGAAATTTAGAGAGTTTCAGTGAACCCTGAGCAACCCTGGCAAAGTCTGATTTTTGTTTTTATGTCATAAGCAGTTCGGTTTTGATATTTTCTAGTGTTGTGCAAAAATTATCATCTTGATGTCATGACAACATTATTGTCATTTAGATATAAGTCTTTTCAAATGCCCGCAAGAGCCAACAGTTTGGCATTTAACAGTTAAACTTAATACAACATGTTGCAATGTGTTTGACAGAAATAGGTCAAATTTTAAATGTTCATTTCCTCACTCACCAGCCCAAAGTACAGCTGTTTGATATTAAGAATGTTACGGTTTTATTGGAGGTGAGTATGCTACAATTTTAAAGTAAATAACTCACTACAGGATTGATAAGAAATGACAACGCCATAACGTCCACAAACACCTTTGTGCCTTTGTTTGGATTAGTTTATTTAGAGTCAGTTCCTAAACAACCACATTACACACATCCATGTTTAACATTACATATTCCTATTGTAAGCACTATACATTAAAAAACCTCACTACACAATGTGTAATGTGTTTGATATCTGCCTTGCTGTGAAAGTGGCATAACTCATATTGGAAGGAAGGCCTCTTCTAAGAGATATTTTTGGTCAATTTCTCTGTGTCACAATGATGTATTCCCCTCACACAGTGAGCTGTAACTGCTCTCGCACTTTTTCTGCTAATGGTTGCTCTCATACCCGCACAGAACAAAGTACTACTACTACTAGCTGCACTGAAGCTTTTGCAGTTTAGCCTTTTCTTCCCTCGTATCCTGCAGACTTAACTGACATGTATCAGAAGAACAAAGGGGATGCTACATTAATCGGTATTGTATGTTCTAAAATCTATAGTCTATATATCAGATATGCATGTGTGCAAACGGAAGGCATGTGCGCAGGCTGGTGGGAATCCAGCAGGTGTTGGAGGAGGACAAAGCAGTTAGTGTGTCCTGGCATCACCAAAATGATACAATGAAGTCAGGAGTTTGGATGTATACTTATGTTGTGAACCTGCATCTGAACAATGCGCTTTTTAAATAGTTTGAAAATGTTGTGCCATGACTTGACGAGCCAACAATGCAGTGTGAAAATGACATTGGTGTGAAATGTAATAACAGCAGTCACGCCACTTTGCACTGTGTAGGCAAAGACCTGTGTTTTAAACATCAATGTCATATTTTTATGCGTATACAATCAAATTTCCTTGCATGGTTGGAAATTTCATGTTTCAGGTTTTAAAAGGATCATGGTCAAAGTACCTATCAAACCGTCTAATGCACACGATCAAGCTGAACCTATCAAAAAATCTTAAGCCAAAATTGTAAAGAAATCTAACAGTTAAGTGTAACCTCTACTTTACTATTACATGTACATTTTGAAATTAGACAAACATAGACTGGACGGACTGTAGCAGACGTTGCTGTTAACTGCTGCTGCACATTTTCAACTCAACCTTTAAATTTGAAAAGTTCACTGGAGTGTTTGCTAGTGGAAGAAACTTCAGTTCCTAGTTGAAAATGCCTATTCACTGAGCAAAAGTTTTAGACTGCAGTGATACATCTACCAGCAAACAGAAAGAAAGAGAGCACAAATGGTAAGAGTACAGAAAGAAGGTCATCAATAAGATAATTTACCAGAATAAAAAGGAACTTTTTGACAGACTTCTTAGTATCTTTTACGTGAGATAATACAAACAAAGTACAAGGTCAGTTCTTTTTCACGCTGAGGCTTCTAGTGTGTGATTGCTGTATTCAACACCTCCAGGAAACTGAAATTTCCTCTGTGTACTGGGCTCATAATCACTCTGTATATTTCCTCTCATGTAGTGGAGATACATCATTGCAGAATGTAGAGCAGCCGTCGTCTCCCCTGGGAGAGGGCTTGTGCCTCTTGTTTAACACAGCATAAGCATAAAACTGGCCTTATACACAGTATATAATCTGACTTGTGCATAATAAAAAAAACAAAAGCATTATGCATTTACGAAGGTCATCTTGCCAAATAAAACTAATATGCATGTCACCAGGTTAATGCCATATCACTTAATCACGTGATGCAACTGTTTTTCAGACATGCAATATAATTAATTTCAATGTTTCTTAGCTGGGCAGATTTATCCGCTAACAGTATATACCTCAGGATATATGCAGTGCAGTTGAGGAGGATAATTTCAGCCTGACACAAATATAAACCAGGTGTTTGATTTGCCAGCTGTCTAAAGAATTTGTAATCCAAATGGGCATATTGGAGCCCAGGAAGATTGTTTACCCCACAAGGCGTGACTGAAAAGTCCTGACAAGTGTGGTCTCAGAGTTTTACATTTGGACAGGTAGTCTAGTAAAAAAAGGGGAAAACTTAGCAGAAGCCTAACTCAGCGTTTAATGCAGCTTTACATCGTTTTTCATTCCATCTTTTCGTGATAATTACTGAAGAAGAACGTTCACAATGCAGCAGTGCATTGTTGAGCTCTTTATATTCCACCAGTCTTACCTAGATGAAGATGTCTTTTGCAAGACAGGCCCCAGAACAAATTACTGACATTATATATAAGATCACAGCTAAGACAGTGCAGTTACAAAAGGCAGTTGTCGCAAATGTACACACATAAACACAAAGAAACCAATTACATAGTTTCTTAAAAAAAAACAAAAAAAAAAAACCCAAACTAAAACAATGAAGTCTCACAGAGGAATATGTCTCTAACTTTAAATTGCATTGCCTTTCATTCCAGTCGGAAGGTACACACTGAGCTAAACTAAGTATAAAATATGAGTAGGAGCCGTGCAGATGACTATACATATGTATAGACACTGCAATACTTGATATCATCTCAAAAAGTTCAAGTTCAAGAAGTTAAATTAAGCTTACTGCACTAGGTGTTTTCAGCAAGAGAATGGTGCTTATCTTTTAGTAAAATATGAGACTCGTAGACTAAATGCCTCCCAGTCTGTCCTTTTTGCAGGGCTTTTTAACAAGGCTTAGTGAACAGTTAAATGTGAGCCTTGCAAATGGAGGGCAAATTATCTTTGCATTTTATTCAGAATGCACCTACAGAAGGGTAACACTTACATTAAAATAATTACAAAAATCCCCAAAAGAGCTCTCTCGGTTTACATTGCATGTAAATCTAGTTTCCTCACTTAATACTGTTATCATGCCTTTTTCCGTTCTTCCTCTCTGTAGCCATGCAACAAGCCGTTTCTGTGATACAAACATGCCACCACTCAGGCAGATACAGAGGGACATAAATTATTCTGCCCTGTAGGCATGCAGCTCCAGAGTTACAGTGCATATGGAGAAGACAGGATTAAGTGAACCCTGTAAGCAGACATGTTTGGTTTGTGTGTGTATAATAAATATTTAATGTCATAGTTCTATATTCTACACGTATACTTTTACCGTGAAAACCAGATTAGTCAAGTATAAAGGCAAGCTTACCAAAGATCATTTTCCTTGTGTGTAGGATTTTTATATTTTCTCCTCTGGTTTCTCTGACATACCATTAATCACAATAAATGAAAAATGTAAGAAAAGGAAGATAGCACTAATACATACTGTAAAATGAATCCAGATAGGTATACAGAAATATTATCAAAGAGGCATGGTGAGTCACTGGTTTGCACTGGTCCTAATCCTTCTTATCATTCATTGAATTTACATAGTGTGTTTACTTTAAACACTAGTGCGGCAGGTTTGGATATTTTATCAAGATGATTGAATTATTTTTTATTTCTTTATTTTTTCAGCTACAGTTATGATCTTTCCATAAACATTACAAATAGCTTTACCTCATGTATAGTTACACTGTAGAAATAAATATTTAGAAAACATTGACATATTGATGTACATTATTTTATGTTAATGTTCAATAAGGTGTTTGCTGGTCCTTGCTCGTGTTGGCATCATTTGTTCCAGTACAGTATGTCAACGTGACAAACATATAATAAATAAATAAACTTTTTTTAAAAGGGGAAAATCACAAATGGCCTGAATAGCCCAAGACTCCTAAGGGTTAGGATGCCACTGTTATTTCTCTCACCATTTTACATTATTTTAATTGCACATCAAGCTTACTAAATGACACATGAGAGCTATAGGCACATACGCAATACTTAATTGTCTAGTCTATGGTAAATGTCCATGATAAAATGTTCATAATTGTGTTCATAGACTATTCATATCATTAGTTTTGAGTGCATTATTTTTATCCTAAACAGTATATTTTTTTATTTTTTATGATTACTTCATGCGTGAGGCTGTTTTGCTGTAATAGCCACTAGGACTTGTCACTGAGAATAGACTGGAGTCTCGGGCAACCCAGAGAGCCTGAAGCCAAACAAGGGCCATGGGTAAACAGGCAAAGCGAGAAGGCAGTGAGGGAGTGGGAGAGATAGAGGAGGCCAGTGGAGCAAGACGAGAAGAGGGGAGTGGGAGGGGAAGGGTTGGGGGGGAGTGAAACAAGGGGCAAAGGGAAATGGAAAGACAGAGGGTTAGGGAGAAGCTGAAACCCTTGTGACCCACCTTGGGGTGAGCGTAGCGGGAGAGGAGACCTAATTAATGGCTTTAAGAGGGCTGTTCTCATAGAAACTCCCTGTGGGTGATTACTCACCTCTAGGCTGTAGCCTTCTCAGAGATAGCCTGTGTCCACACGTGGCCCTCAGACACAGCCACACATGCAAGCCTCATCAAAAGTCTCTTTTGCTTATCTCATTAATTACAGTGCTAGCTTCATTAGCAATATGAGGCATCAAATGCAAGCAATTGTGAAGTGAAGCATTTTTTTTGTTATTTCTTAAATTAAAATTGTGCTTATTCGCTCTGGGGTGGAATGAATAAGTCTCACCCTCTTAATTGTGGAAAGCATGCACGGTTAAACAATATTCTATCAATAAATACGACACTAGTTACAGCAGAATGTGGAGGCTTCCCCTGGGCGTCTATAAAAAAAATATATTTTTTCATATATTAAGAGAGATTGTTGCACTGAGAGTGATGCTACATAGCAGCTTAAATACAAACAGTTCTAAACAACTGGGAAAGTTTGATATTTTTAGCTCTCTTGCTTTTTTTTTGTATCAGTTGGTTCTGGAGAGCTTCTCTAGTACAGATTAGTAAACACAAATGACAACCCAACATCTCTTGGCTCCTTGTACATCAAAAGGAATTTGTTAGGCGATGCTTTGTTTTACCGACAAGTCTCATTTGCGGGTTTGCGATGCATCAGTGACATTTTCAGTGCTCATTACAAGAGAGACGGACAAGCAAGCAAAGGCGTAAAGATTTTTTTAGAACCTCCACATTCACAGAATTAGCAATATATTCAGAAAGCTAATATGAAAAATGTTGGAATTACAAGTCAGTCATGTTATCATTGGGGTACACATCAGCCGGCAGTTGATAGAATAACTGATCTTTCTGTCAACTGTTGAAATGATTCACACTTCCAGGGTGTAAAAAAGTTTTTAATTACTGATTGGCTCAATGTTTCTCACCCTTGCAGAGCATGCTGAAAATAAGGTAATTTTTTATTTCATTCTCACCACGTCATTGGTTTGGTCAAAGCACTGTTGTTTATCCCTGTAACACCAAATGTACCATACTTAATACATGAGTTTTTGAGACCGCTGCATCATCAGTGTGATATTATTTTTTTCAGTGTGATAAAAACCTGACTTACAGCATTAAAATATCGTAATATCCCAAATAGCCAAGAAATAAATAAAAATGCTGCATGTAGCAAAAGTGATACAAATTACAACTCATATATACAAATGATATTTATTTGTCAGAAGGTTCATTAAACACTCAATTGTTTCATCATTCAGGTTAGTCATCCTTTGAGTAAAAACTACTTATGCAAGGTACAATTATCCGGGTACGAGAAACTAACTTCCATAGTCCCACAAAAAGCACAGTTACGCGTATAAGTGCGAGGTCGTTATCAGCGGACAGTGACATCATGCTCGAGCTCTTGCCATTTTAGTTCAGAGACTGTATGTCCAACATACTATTTGCAAAACATTATGCAAGGTGACACACAGAGTAAATCAGAGGGTTCGGTTTTGTATCATCCCCCTCTCTCCTGCATTGCTCATGTCAGACCTGTTAACAGCCGGTGCCAGTCACTGTGGCGCCTGACAAAAGGAGAGGAGTGACCGGACAGGCTTTTCTAGGACAATCATTTTTGAACTGGAGGTTCTGAAAGGCATCTGTTTAAGATTCAACAAAACACATGTACAGCCAAAATCAATCTCCTGAGACTTTTGTATGTTGACTTTCAATTTGAATGTGAATAATAGATATATCAAAGCAAGATAAGCGAACTCGCAACAAATGAAAGGGATTTACTTATTAGTCTGTTTGTGTGCAACTGGCGACTAAAGCCGTTACAACTGAGAAATGCTTGCGAGACAGCAACTCTATAGTCTTAAGAGACAAGATATGTACTTGAAAGTGCTATTGCATGTCAAAACCAAATCTTAACTGCATCACGCGATCATGCAACGCACTGTCAGATGTACATGCACATACATCGAGCTGTATCAACTCTGCTGATCAGTGCTTCGTGGAGATTAGTGCCATTGAAAGGAAGAGTGTCAGGAAGAGTTTGTTCCTTTTTTTGTGATGAACAGAAAAACAGAAACAGCTGGATGAGTATCTGTCTGCAGGTCAGACTTAATCTCCTCCAATAGCAAGTAAGACACTGGGACACACTTAATTTGTGTGTGTGTGTGTGTGTGTGTGTGTGTGTGTGTGTTTGTGTGTACTTGCACACTGTTTGTATGAAATACAAGGCAAAATAATAATATAATGGATTAGTGTTTTAATGGAACATTGACATGGGAAAAAGGGTATTGTTTGTTGTTTTATCCTCAATAGTATTTTAAGATGCTATATATGTTAAAATACAATCAGTAAAAGGATGACTCCCCAAAAAATGACATTTTCAGAATGAATTAATCGCACAGTAACCTGCAGCCCCAAAGAAAATCCGCATTAACCAGTGGATTCACCTGCTTGATGCCTTCCAAAGCTGTCAGCTGAATGACGGCTCTGGTAATAGACATTCCTTCATTCTGTTTTTCAGTCACGTACTCATATACTCTCCTGTCAAGTTGTTGAAAGCGCTGGGTTTTGGGACAACAGAAAGATTTTCTCAGGGCTCTCTCTGGGATGAACACCTCTGACATTGTACAGGTATTTCATGAATGCATCTTCAAAAAGACACTAGATGATGGTTTCCAATAATTTAGAGTAAGGGCATAATGTGGGTTGATCTTTTTTGAGCGTCACTGGTTCAGGAAGTAAAAAGTCGCATTGATTTTTCCTACAGGCAATGTTAGTTGACTCACAGTGGAATCACATCTATCGCTTCAATCTGCATGAATCTCTGCCAGTTGAATCATCACTAAACAGATTAACAAATGTGATAGAAAATATCTGGTACTTTGATCAGAAATTGAAGGCGTAAGCCTGTGTACATAAAGACTTTAGGGTAGACGTTAACGCAAATCCCAAAGCACATTTCAATATATCCAATCATGGAGTTAAAAGATTACACTGTACAATATGCAGCTTAAACAAAATCACTTTTACTTTCTGGGTCACTTTTCACTAAATTCAGCAAGCAACACCCTTAGTATTCTGGTTTACGCCTTTCACTGATTTCTTCTCCATGCTTGAGACTCAACGGTGTTGTAGTACTGTATTTAGAGCTTTTTATCATGCCAAACAATTGACATAATAGCACTGGAGGTAAGATCCCTATAACTGGTCAACCTATTGAGTTCATGACACTATTCAGGAAAGATTTTTATTTCTAGAAATAACAACAAACATTCAAAATGAAATACAGGTGGGAGGAAAACACTTTCACAACTAGTATTTCCCCTCCCACTTTGCTATTCTGTTTGAGTCATCTTTGGCAGCAGAACACATAAGATGAGTCATCAAAGAGCTGTCACGGGTTAAACTGGACTTCCTGGGCAATTTGGGGCTGACTAAGTATACTATAAAAAGGTAGAATATTAAGTATTGAGTTTTAAAATAAGCTGTAATAAAATTTTCTCTCTAGGCAACAGGTTCACTCTGTAACAAAGGTTGGTACTTGACCCCCTTGTTTCCAAATGTAATTTACACAAAACAAACACAAAAACAGCCCTATTACCCGTTCAGCCTAGAAACAACTTTTTTAGTGTCAGCGCAGCCACTGCGCTTTCTCTTTTCAATTTAGGACTATTTGATGTCCATTATGCCTCAAATTATCCATCTGCTGTTTCCATCTTGAGGGACAAAAACAGATTGATCATAAAGAATGAATGAATGAAAATTATAACTTCCACTTCATTATGGGCAATTACACAATAATGACACACAGACATGATGTTAGATGTTGAATCAAAACTGCAATGTTTTGGCCTCATGTTTATAAGAAACCCCCCTAGACTTGCCAAAGCGACTGAGAGTGGTCTGTCAGTGCTGATCTGAGGTCACGCCAAGTTATTAACCCCTCCACTTGAATCACTCTGTCACGGGTAAACAGCCAGGAGTAAATAATCGCACTCTGCTTGCCCCCTTCTCACCTCTGACCAATTGACATCTGCTTGGACAAACTTCCAGCTGCTTTTTTTTCTCTCTCTCTTTTCTCTCAACATCACACATAGCTATTCCTTTAAAATAATACACCGTCATGAGTTTGTACCGTGAAAGTCCCATGGGTTGTTTGTCTACAGGGCATGCATCCATAAATCCTGTCCTTTCTATTACAGTACCTGTCCATTCAGCATCTGACATCCTAGGGCTCTCCAGAGACAACTTCAAAAAGTGATTTATCATGAAATATGGTTGCAGCCAAAATGATAAATCAAACTTATGATGTGCATTGTTTAATAGATCTTGAATGAGATGGAAGACTGATGTCATGCACCCACTAAGAAGCACTAAACTGTAAAAAACGTAATACGTTTCTCAAGTATGCAATTTTTATGAAAAATACCATAACATTGAAGTTGCTGGTTTCTTAAAAAAGAATTACCACTGCACCCTCAGCTAAGGGTACTTGCAAGGACACACGGCATTAGCATAGAAAGTGTTAAGCTGGCATTTTTATCCAAAGTCCCTTAAAATATCTATCTCTCTATAGATAATATATGTCTCCATTATAACTGATTTATCACGACCTGGCAGTGAGATGGTAGGCTAACACAAAGTGGACAAACATTTAGAAGAAATGTAAGAATTAGATTTTTGTCATCATCCATGTTTTAGGACACATAAAGCCCCACAGTCAGTGTGACACTTGAATGGTATTCTAAGAGAAACCAGTTTACAAATAATTGAAGAATGATAAACTCAATTATAAATACATGGACAACACTGCAAACTAATCCATGATAACCAATGCCTCATGCTTGTAGCATAACAAACTGGGAGAACCTCCACACTGAAATAAAACAGAAATAAAGACAACCCAATACAAAACAGTATTAAAAGAGAGAGAGTAGTAGCTGTAATACGAGACTTATTGATTCTCCATATTGACCTTAAAGCCAGGCCTGAAATGATGGATGTTTGACAGCAGAATGTGAGTGTAGAAAAATGGGTGGCAGAGAGGAATGGCATTATGAAGATACCGAACATTCCGTTGCTGAGAGTTACTCAGATTATCCCATCCCACCCAGAGCCATATTCCACTTGATTTCATTGTGCCTTGCCATCTACTCGATGCAACACTGAAAGGAGGGAGTAAGGAAAAGAAGAGAGAGAGAGAGAGAGAGGGGAAGGGTGGCGCCGTGACTACGCAGTGCAAATGTAATGCAGGAGCTATATAACTGATAAACAGAGCCATCTCAATTGTGCTCACTGAAGCAGTGCGATGATAACTGGATCATAACCAGATGATCTGGCTCTGTTACAAATGATCCACCCTCATTTGGAGCAGCAGAAGCCTGGCCAAAATGCCTCCTTAGCTTTTGAACAGTGTCTTGCATCTTTCCAATTATTATGTTAATTGATGCAGGGCTGCTTAATACTTCAGAACTGCTGTGAAAACACGGATGCCCAGTGTTCTAAGGTAAGAATAACAATTAAAAGAGAATCAGCAGAGACAGTCTGTGCTGCTTCTGCATAAGTCCTGGATAATTTCTCGTTAATTCCTGCGTGGTCCCATAAACAATTTCCATGAATTCACACCGAAAGTTCACATGAGCTTAGGTCATGTGGGAGGAGTAAAGCCTGTGAGCAGTAACTGGGTTAATGTATTTGATGTAAAACTGCTGTCTGTCTACTGGCATGTAAAGACCCACATTCACGGTATGTTAAGTACAATGTGCTTTTATTTAAACATTATTACAATGTAAAAGGTCATTTATGTACCATTCACAACTTTGACCATTAGCTTTGCAATCATTTAGCATGTTATTGTGGTACTAAAACTGACTGGTAAAATTAATTAGCTATTAGTATGTTCAATTACTATGCAGAAGTAATACATCTTCCAGCTTTTTGAGATTATTTAATACTTATTATTTTGTTTATTTATTATTCGCCTTACAAACCAGTAATAAATTACATTTTTTTCCTTTTCTGTTGTACTATGGTTTTATATATGCCCACACAGATATGGACCTCCTCAGAGCAGACAGAACTCTGTCTATAACCAAGCAGTCTGTTCACAAGATTTATAACAATAAATATATTTCCTTCATCTTATCAGCTACTTTTCAAGGAAGATGTTTCCAGAAAATATGACAGTCTGACTTTTTAGTTTGACATTGAAGATATCAGGCTCTGACAAAATGTACTGCATATTTTTCACTGTTTTGTGAGATTTTATAAACAAAATAGTGAAAATAGAGAAAGAAAAACCAGATCATTTGAGGATGAACGTAATCTGTTAGTTGCAACCTAAAACGCACACACCTCTCTTATGCACACACACTTTGAGGATGAGGATCTTTTTCTGGCTCTAGCTGACGTTCTTTCCTTAGTGTACGCTTTTGTCATTACCCGAACATTTCTTTTTCATGTATCTTGTATTAGCCGTGATTACAGTCTCATTTTTCTTTATTCCAGGCCAGGTCGTTGCTTCTAAAATCAGTAGTCTTTATTATACAGTCCAAAATGGTGGTAATGTCACAGAGAGCTTGTCACTGACTGCTTGACAAATTATGGCGTATTTCCTAATCAGCACCCTGCTGCTGAAAAAGTTTCCCACTTTGCTTTGAATTTTTAGTCTTCAGAAGCTAACAATGGATGGTTAATGAATAGATGCATTGTTTGATTGATTGATTGGACAGTTTTACTGAATTAAATAAGAAACTCATTTATGTAGTCATCCAGTTATATAACTGTGGAAATCCGCTAAATATTCCACAGGACAGAGTCCAGCACTCCTGATAAGCTTTGCGCTAAAAAGGCTGCAGCTGTAGCCCCACCTTACTCTTGTCAGCACTCGAAAGGTTAGGCATATTGAAAGTGTGACCCTCTTCTCTAAAAATGACCTTTTGATTGTTCAAACAAACAACACTTTACTGAAGGTAACAGCTCTGAGATCATCTGAACCAGGTAGATTCCCAATGTTAGAATTAATTGTGTTTTGTAATGAAAGCTGTGTGAGCAGTGGTTACCTTGCTTAAGATTTCAGTGAATGGAAAGGAGTTTACTACAGCCACCCAGAAATGTTTTCTAATGTGCACCTATGTGTACATCAGAGGACTTTCTTTCCTGCTCAGTGTATGTAAAAATGTGAAGACCTGTCACCAGCAATGTTGGCTAACACCGCATTAAAGGAAACAGATGTGTGGATCATTCATTCGTCCCTTGACATGACATGGAGAGGCACTATGGAACAAAAGTGGAAAATATTTTCCTAGCATGGTGGTGTTAATGCTACACTTTGTCGATTCTCCTTTTTGTTATCATCTTTTCCGGTTCTCTCTTCTCAAGGATACATCATATATTATAAGACTGAAGTCACACAGTTGCTTTGTTAAGGGGTAGCCTGCTCTCACAGCAGGGCTCATACCATTTAAATGTGTTCTCATCTACAGTTTAAATAAAGTCATTGCATAAAGCCATGGAAGACAACTTGTTCTGGATTATGTAGGCATATCAGACTTTGATCTTTGAAAGACTGCAAATGGTATGGCTTTATAATCTTGTGCCATTTAATTTCATATCATGTCACTGCTTTGCATGCTGTCAAGCCAGAATAGTGTACTGTGGAGATGCTATACTGTATCTGAAGGATTAAGGCTGCAGGAAAGCAATGCACACATTCTTTCTTAGGACACAGGCAACAAAATCTGTTAATATGTTTGTTTGACACATAGAGAAAGAGTAGAAAGAAAAAGAGCCTTCTGGAAATTCCACACTGACCCTTAGAAGTAAGATATTCAAGAAATGCTGCCTGGTGTTTTCCTATGAACATTTTTCATGTGACCTTTCTAAAAACAGTGACGCCTAATTTATTTTGTGCATGCACAGCAACAGAAGGCTCATTGTGTCTAATGCAGATGCTTTAAAACAAAATTTTGATCTGCACTCATGTCAGATTTTGATATCAGTTTATAACATCAGTCGGAGTAGTTAAAATGTCTTTGAAGGTAGACTCTTGAGTTGAAGCTGTGGTACTAAACTGTGGTTGCATCAATAAGAGGCTTACACAGAAAACAACAACAACAAAAACATTACAACAAGGCATTTCCCACATCACTGACATTTTCTGTGGATCCTGGTAGCATCTGAATTCCTAAATAATTTTTTTTCACAGCCGCTGTATGATGTTTGTTAACGACCATTATGACTAGACTCAGAATTAAACAAAAATTGTCTGCCAAGTGGATTACGCAGCTTCTTCAATCTAAATTTTTCTCTCAGAGATGTTGATTCCACAGTACTGGAAGAAACTCATACACTGCACCAATTTCCGTTGGGATCGTCTCATTTTCTGCAGGAAGTTATGCCTTCAGAATAATTTGAAAGATGCTGTAATCACATAACATATACATGCACATTGGGGACTGAACCAATATGATCCAAATGCATCATGTAGCAGGCAGTATCTGGGTTATTTTCTTGAGATGTTTTGTAGTTTTTGAGTAATTATTTAGGGAGAATTGAGAAATGTAGTAATGTCTAAATGTGAAAGCCCTACTGTATTTCTTTTGAGGCCCCATATTTTTTTCAGGAGAGCTTTAGGGCTCAGTCTCACAGCTGAGCTCATCATCTTTTGGCAATCCTTAGAGATGCAATGGGTTTTCTTGTAGTCTTTATTTAGCTGTGCACAAAGTACAAAATGAAGTGGGATGAAAAAAAACCTCACTAATAACTTGGAGAAGTGTCCCTACTTCTTATGAGGCTCTTTTCCCCATGAACATTCCCAGTCTTTTCAAAATGGTGAATTAAAAAAAAAAAAAAAAAAAAAAGCCACACACTGCTAGAAACCTGAACATAGTGCTGTTTAGCACATATAAAACATTTCTTCAGTTACTGAGACTTGCAGTCATTTTCTACTCCACTTAAGTTGCATTTAAACTGCATTAAAAAATGTTCCTCCTAATCCTTAACAGTCCTTCACCTTAAGCTGTGAGCGGACATGAAGACTTGTTTAAACCTTAAAGACAAGACACCCCACACACACTGTGACTGACTTCCACAGACAGATATTTAGTGTTGCAGTCAGGCAGGATTACATCGTACTTAAGGAACTTTTGTAAATGCTACTCTGCTGTTATTTTGAATGATAAATATTGAAACCCATTGGCTCAGACAAACCCATCTGTCCTCCCTTTTTTTAAACTGTTCTAAGAACACCCAGTTTTTGACATCCAGGCTGCATTCAAGCTAATATATTTGCATGCAAACACTGATGTGGGGATGTTACTTTGTGTTTATTTTACCAATTCACCATTATGTCACACAACAACCAAAATTAGCAATGACAGCAGCCATCAACAAAGGCCTATGCAATTATTTATTTTTAATTAGTCTTAACTAACTAAATTGCTGTAATCCAGTGAAATTGAAAGTGTGCACAGGAGAGTTGCTAATCGTGTGCAAGAGTAGATAGAAAGAATGAATAAAGGTTGTCAGGTTTTTTTTAAATGTAAAATAAATAGGATTTTAATAACATATTAGATGCCACTCTAAAAGGAAAAGAAAAACCAGGTTTCAGGTAAGACAGCACACTCTTGTACTGCCTAAATGTTCGTGTGGTTTAATGAGAAGTGCAGCAGTCAGGCTTTATGATCAATGCTTTGCTGTTTGATAAGCACATGTCGTGCAATGTAGAGTTTCAATGTCACGGTTGGCGCTCGGTGGCAGCTGCCAGTTGTAATTGAGGTTTCATAAAGGAGGCACGCTAATGGTTTTGGATGGAAAATACAGCATTTCATTACATTTTCAAGGGAAAACACACACACACAGACACACAAAAGTGTATGGTAGAAAGCGATTCACTGATGTATGTACAGCATGCTGTTGGGCCCTCTTTGATGTTTCTTTGCAGCTGATTTAATGTTCCATATTAAATCCTGAGTTGACACATAGAGGCACATACATAAAAGTAAATAAAACAGTGCTTAAACACAATGTGTTTTTGCAGTATACTTTTAGCTTTGTGTGCCACCAGTATCGAGGCTGATGGAAGGTGTAACCAAATGTCCATCTCAAAAAAGTTGATTATTTCAAAGCTATAATTGTGACCATTGTTTTATTTTGTGGGCTTCTGGGCATCTGCTTTCAAGCCCTAGAGCTACAGAATAGAAACATAAATGCACAGAGTTTCACACCGTTGCAGTTTGAGGCACTGTTATTAGAGTTCATATTTTAAATCTGCAATAGCAAAATTTGCATAAGGTGTGTGGACCAGCAATGGGCCATCTTTCTCAGAAATCTGTTACCCGTGTATGTATTAGCCAAGGCTGGTTGTTAAAATTTGCAGCAAGTCAGTCTTGTTTTAAACATTTTTAAATATTTAAAAAGTATGTCAGTAGAGCCTTACATTTATATATATGCATAGTGCACATATAAAGATAAATATAAATAAATAAAAATAAAAAAGGGTAAAGCTTTCCTCCTATAGGCTTAGGACCAGGTCAGGATTTGGGTGACTGAGTGTAAAAATATATGTACCAAACTAAGCTAGTGTTGTAGTGTGGTACTGGTAAACATAAGTGCAAGAAGACAGGCACTTTGTACAAGCTGAAAGAGATGAATTGTAGTCAGTGCCTTGACAGTTAATGTTTCTTCTCGTACACCCAATATGTACTTGGAGTCATCTGATATTCCTCTCATGAAAGATCATTTCAGAGTCAATGGTGTGAATTGGTGAGTCAAAGTTGTGAGATTGTTATGAATCCCATTTGGTTACTTATTGTTTAGACACTCCATCACAATCCTTACAGGGATTTTGAATAGCTTATCCTGCCTCTATTATATTCAGTGGATATCAATCTCCCATGCTGGGGCCAAGTCTAAAGTAAAGAAATATACAGCCTGCCAGAGCCTATCAGACTATAGATTCAATCGAAGGAGGCCCTGAATAGTATCCCTGTAGATTTGAGGCAGCTATTTCTTTTTTGTACGGAGGGGTTCCCAGAGGGGTGGTGTATATTGAGTTTGTTTTGAAAGTGATGCTTCCATTAGATGGGAGTCAGTCATCTGGTTCAGCGCTAACACTGGCAGAATGCCTGATTCAGCATCACTCTCTGGGCAAGTGTGATGGAACGCTGCACCATTCAGAAAGAACTTGAAGATCAAATCATCCAAAACTATGAACGAATTTATATGAATATGTGCAGGATTTAATCACATACACATATGAGTTAACAAAATAATTGTAAGGGCCATACATGTTTTTAATATGTTTTGTCACTAAGTTTTATTAGGGAAACTTCTGACTTTCCCTTCTGTGCTTTTAGGTTACACAGAATATTTATGTATATTTAAACATTCCGTGCCATTATCTATAGTACCTACACTATGTTTACCTTTGAGGGTAAAATTAACACCTCCTGTCCACTAGTCTGTGCTGTAGAGGTGGAATAAGGTCTGAAGTGGGCCCCAGATGTCTGACCCTTTTTCATATAATATAATCAGTGTGCATGTGTGAGCTTGGGAATAAACACATTAATAAACATTACGCCATAATAACAAATTCAAAGGTGCTTATTGCTTTGAGTCAGGCCCTAATTAAAATCACTTTTTGTCAGTGTTTTGCATTCGTTATTTAGAATTTCTGACCTTTTTGCACAGTGACAGGCAGGCCCTCTCATGATGAACTAGTGCATTATAAAAACAGATTAAACCATGGTCTTTGTGTTTGTTGATCTGCATTGCATATATAATGAATTAGTAAAATCGAATGCAGGCCTTGTGGTCTCTTAGAGCCCATCTGATCAGGCTGGCCATTCAGCCAGAGCCTTCCCTTTGCAGGCTGAGTCCAGACCAAATTGATTTAATATGCCAAATGCAAGCTTATTCAATGCACTCCTTGTAACCTCAATAGATTTTATGTAACCCAGAATAGCTGCTTTATGCTAATTGCGCCTGCCTCCATGTCCACAAAAGATATCAAAACAAATTATGTGACTGAAGTGTTGTTCTTGAAGCAAACAAGTGAATGAAATAATTTACAAAGACCACTGATGACCAAAAAACTGAAGGTGCCAAACACTGCACAGCTGTCTGATCACGTCAGCTATGAGTCGTGGTCAAGGTCTGCACCACAATTCACTGGAGCTACTACTACAACCTTCCCCCTTAATTCCTCTCTTAAAAAGGAGGCACCACTGTAAATTTGGCACATTCTGAGTCAGCACAAAAACAAAGCCGTGAAACAAAAATGGGAACGCTCTTCCTCTCAGCAGAAGCTCTGAGATGCCCAAAGATTTGTCTTCTATCAGATGTCTGTAATAGGTGCAATAACATAAAAAAGATGAACAATATAAATTTCAATTATGAGCCTTTCAAAGTTCCACACAATCTGTGCAGTGAACCATATACCATTGTACAGCACCATACTGCACATCCTGCTTTGTCTTATAAACAATGGACAAATTATCTGTCTATCTGTAGCATCTTATCTATCTACTACATCTATCTGCCTGACTGTCTCTGTGGTCAGTGCCATTGTGTCTCCTCTTATTGTGATGACAAAGAGAGTATGAGCACAGTGTCTGGGCAATTGACAGTCATAAGTCTTAATCTCTTATTAGTTTCTTGTCAGATATTTTAGCTTTTTTGGGCATTCGCTGTTTAATGTTACATAAAACAAAACACCTATAGGTCATTTCCATAATTTTCTCATATTTGCTAACTGGTCTGATTGTGCAGCATGTGTTGATTAGCAACGAATAGCAAAATGTACAAATGCCTCTGATGTTAGCTGTAAAGTAGCTAGCAATAGAAGGACTGGCCGTGTGAGAGAATGTCTGTGTTGGTGTTTGAGTTGGAGCTCAGCCTCTGAGTGAACTCAGATCCTCCAAAAGCTCAGTTTTTTTCCTCCAGTCTCTCTCCTCTCCTCCCTCTTGTCTGTATACATTAACAGAGTAGATTCATGAAGACCTGGGATAAGCACAATTTTTTTCATTCAAGGTGAAATATTTTGAACCTGCACAGACACGTCAGGTCATGCAGCTCTGACCAAATTCACATCTAATCGGGTCTTTCCACTGACTCTGTTTGCAACCCAGCCGCCTCGAAAAATTGGCTGTGAATACACAGTAAGACTATTTTTTATACTGAGTTACCAAATCAGAAACATGTAAATCTAGAAAGTAGAATAAGATTTAGTTTTTTATGTAGCTTTGTTGTAATGTCATTAGACAAGTAATATTTCTGTAAAATATAGATGAATCCTGTATTGTATATTGCATTGTATTTTTTGTAGAATTATATATTTTTGTTGCTGTATCAGCATTTTATAAATGAGTTAATTTTTCACTTTACATTTGTATATACCCATCTTAACAAGTGGCATTTATCCACATACTGTTAAATAGGTTGTAATTCTGCGTTTCTGTCTTTAGTTGTACTGACCCATAAGCTGAGTATTTGTATTATTATGTGTAATACCAGTCATTCTTTATTGCCGTATCACTTTCATAACTTTTTTCAATTAACTGTAATGCAAAAGGGGAAGAGTAGGTGTGTTTTCTGAGTAGAAAATGGGTTACATACCGGCTCTGTTGGATGAGAATATCAGTGTATTCCTACTATGACCACCTTTCAGCCCAATATATAATTAAAGTCAAACTTAAAAGCCCAGTGATTTGCAAACGACCTGAGGGTGATGCAGACTTTTTGTTGCACTTTTATGGGCATTTATTAATACGTCTGTGTTTTCACAGTTTTCAAAACACATTTTTTTATAAAAGACTTTTAACTTCAAGGCACAGTTTTCCCTAATAGGCTCAGGGAGAAAGAAAGGCATCATGCTTATTGCATGAGAGCCACTTCTTGTTTAATTAGAGAGCTTGCCTTTATTTATTTACAAGGCTTTCAGGGGAGCATTTTCTGTAGTACATGATTTCCTCTGGAAGTGATCTGTAATTAAAAATATGTATAACACCTCTTAGTGTAAAATTGTAAAGAGCAGTTGAGGTCTCCCACTAACCAGAAGTTGGGTTGAATCATTCCAAATTCTTGCATGCTTCAGGGACCTGCGTCAGAGAAGATAGATTTAGAGCTCTGAAAATCTGTAGTGGTCCTCGTGTACCTTGACATGTTAATTGTTAAAGATCGATCTTAACCCTTCTGCTATTTCCTGACATGCATTTTGGAATATTCTGCTGAAAAAGACACAGACATTCACTTTTAGATCTCCTCCTGAACTTAAGAGGTTCTGCCATAGTTGCCGTTTTAGGTGGGTAGAGATGTTTATATGTGTATACTATAAGATCTGTAGAAAAACATTTCACACTACTGTTTGACTCAAAGCCTTACCTTACATTGTTTAAAGGAGAGAAAATAGAAATGCACTCTTACACTGGTGGTCATACCGCTACAGTTTCATTTTTTCCTTGTTTCCATGCTGTCAGAACTTCATATAGACAGCAAGGAGAGACTCAAAGTCTGTGATGCTTTTTCTTTAGTGCTGCTAATTGTTTTTTTCTTGTTTTTTTTTTTTTTTCCCCCACTGTGGCACTTGAAGCGTAGACTTTTAATCGCCCTTATTAATCCAGCTGGCCTGCAGAGATGCCATGACTTCCTTGTCTTTAAAGAGAAAATTATCATAATGAGCATTGTCAACACATGTGTCGCCAAGCTGTATCAGGCCTTTGAAGCTGACCACTCAGCGATCGGCTTCATTTTTTAAAAAACATGGATGAGGAATATAAATTGAGAATGTGAGGAGAACTTGTGACAAATTAAGTTATTTAAGGTGAGACAGTTGTGTGGCCCTGAGGTAAACATTGTGTACATCATGTCAAGTGCAGTGCCTAGGTGCATAAATCAAACACAGTCATTTGCATAAGTGTGTAGCTCTTATCTTTGCACTGCAATATGATGCTTTGTTTCTGAAGCTGATAGTGGGAAATAACCACCCCCAGACCACGTGCATGTACATTACCACAACATTTGTTGTAACATTTGTTGAACCAGTAATAATGTCTTCATACAGAGAGATCTTGATTATATTGATTTTTTTTGTTAGTTTTCAACCCACTGAACATAAACACCTTAGTATGTGTGCAGTATATGTTTCAATTTCTGTGTTTTCACTGAGCTTTGCATTGGTGGTGATTACAAACAGTACATTTAACTGTAATGCCAGATCTTCTGCTAAATTAGTAGCTCCAAGCCCGAAGTGTCTAGCTAATACACCTACACATTAACTTGTCTGATCCCAAAACTCTCACTTGGAAAGCTCGAAACTGAGTGTGACTTTTGGTTTTATTTTTCTTTTGGTTACATTCCAAAGAGGAAAAAAATATCACTTAAAAAAATAATAGTATTTTTTTTATCATATGAACAGTCAAGTTTGAATAATGGCTGTTCCAGTAACCTAAAGATGTGTTTTTCCAAACAAGTCAATAAGAACTTTTATAAAGTGTCTGCAATAATGTGCTTTGAATGTCAATCTGAAGTCAGCACTCTTAGCACACACTTCCTCCTCTTTGACATCGAGCTTCTATTTTTTCTTTTGTTTTACTGATTCATCTTCAGAATTTCTTCTCCCTTTAGTTTCTCTATCTTACTGACACAGTGGCTGTACACAACCCTTTACCATCACAAATCCTGTCATATTTCAATATGAACTGTCCTACCGTGTCTGTATGCGAATGTTTAATTCTGTATTAGGATTTTGAGATAATTTTTTCTCATTTTCTATCTATGATTGAAATTACTTTCAGACTGTTGGTCAGCATCCAGCTTGAATCACAAGTTGCTGCTTCTATAGACACCACCAAATAACAGCCTGTGCTGCCAAAGCCGTGACTGACATTTCATTAACAAATACATTTTTATAGCAGTTGACAAGAGACAACTGAAGCATTTTGTATGTATAGACAATATTTTATGTCAACGTGTCGTGTCATTGGGAAATGGCTGTATGTACTTCAGGGGTTTGTAATGCATAACGCACTCAAAGACAGAACCTCTGTGGGAGTGTGGGTTCAACAAACTGATGCAGGAATAACACACTGATCATAAGTGGCTAATGAGTCCCACACAGAGGCAATCTCCAAACATAATACGTGGAGGGTATCCAAAAGCAGGCTTCAGTGCTAAAATCTTGCTAAATATCAAAGTGAAACATTAAAAGAGGGTCAAAGTGTTGACGCATCCTTATGAAAGAAGATATTTAAAAATTGATGTGAAAAGTAGAGGGTTTTGTTGAAAAGGTTTTTCAGTCTAAACTTTAGGCATGTTGATGACAGATGTTTGGTTGTATTTTTGGTTTGTTCAGTACCTTGGAAAGGTTTTTCACACCACACCCATTCATATTTGGATATACAATGTTTAATATGTTTGCAATATTGTTGATCTTTTTGCATGGTAGTTTTTGTGTCAGCCAATGCATAATATGTATAATGAACTAGTTTATATGTATCATTTTAATTAGTACTTCCATGTAAAGCCTCTACATTCTTTGACTTAAGAGACATAGACTACTGTTTGGAAGAAAGTATCTTTGGTATATTAACCCACTCTAGCTGTGCACCTCTTGATCGTGATGTTCCCACATTACCAGCCCTTACGTATTACCTACTCATCTTTACAAAGTAAAACTCCATGTTTCATTCTTAATGAAACACACAGGGCTCAGTTACTGGCCCTTGCCTCAGCAATACATCATGTTAACTGGAGAATGAAGGAAGAATAATGGTTATGCCTCTTGCTGCCACAAATCTGGGGATTCATCAGTGAAAGCCAAGATGAATAGGTTTCCCCTCCTGACTTCAAATTTCTCTCTGATGGAGACATTTTTATCCACTGGCCTTCTTTTAACTTGAGAGCGGCTTTGTATTTTTAACTCATCCCTGCAAGCCATGGGCAACTTAACGGCACTGGCTTTATTGTTGTAATGGATGTGATGCAGAGATGGCTTACTTATATAAAGTTATTAAAGTATGTCAGGAGATATGCTGAAAATCCATCCACATCCTCACTTGAGCTTAGCAGGTGCTTAACTCAGATATTTGACAGACAGATATCAGTTGTTTAGTTGGTATGGTCATCTGCATGTCTTTTCCAACATAGGAATTTTCTTTGAAAATAACTTACAAGATTAAATGAAAATAAAAGAAGGTTATTTTAAAGACACAATTTGACACTCATAATCTACTTATCTTTAAATGACTGACCTCTGCATGAAACTTGGATAAATGATTCACTTATTTCCTTGTGCAAATATTAAGTTGTGTTTTACAAATTATATTTCATAGTTTTCAGTGACTTATGCAACCAAGCATCAGCTACCAGGCAGCTGGTAGTGTTACGCTGTCTCACAACATATTGCCAATACACAGATGCATTCATAAGGCCTGTTACCACAGCTGTACTGATTGACTCACAATTAACCCTGAAGCTTTGGGTCACAGTAGGTGAAAAAATCACTGTCACTTTTTCTAAAGCAATATCTTTATTTCCACAAAAGTGAAATTCTATTAGAATTATGTGTTTTTTTCTGATAATTTCCAATGACTATGCATACTTTTTAAAAAAAATATAAAATTATTAAAAAAACACAAAACAAAAAAACAGCATCATCAATCTCTTTCAGTCTTACTTGACTTATTAGTTAGGGTTCATTTTGCAGCATTTGCATTTTCAAACCTAAATTAAACAGTGATGTAGTCACTGAGAACATTTTTCATTTATCCACACTTAGATTTAACAAGTACTGTTTAAAATGATAATGGCATTAATCAGAGGGAGTTCAATCTGAGAATGCTCTCTATGGTCATGGTAGTTTTGCCATGGAACGAGCTGTAATTTTTTGTCATTAACACTAACCTTGCCTAGATAGATTTCCCTTTACTTGAACATTTTATGATGATCATCTTTCTGTATTCACAATGAAGACAAATCAAGCAGAAATGCAGAATCGTAAGGTTCCAATCAAAATAAAGACATTTTAGAAAAGAGATCATTGTAAGTAAAATGAAATATGCTTTAACAAATGGGCAGCGAAAACTCTGAACAAAAATGTCTTTTCAACGCTGCAAAATAGATAGTGAAAGTGTCAGAATTAGCCATTATTTTCATACGTTTCAAAACAGTATTCAGTGCTGTTAAAATTACATTTAATCTGCATAATTATCATTAAGTCAGATCTGTTCTTTAAAGTTAATATCCACAGTCTATGCATTCTCCACTCTCAGTCTTCATCTAGTTCCCCTTTAAATCCCCGTATTATAGAATCTGCCATATAGGTGAAAGTGATATATTTAGGAAACATACTTAATCACTGTCTTACAATATGATGGTGATAAACGTGTCTTAATCACAGGCTCAGTTTGAAATTAAATTGATGTGCTTGTTTTGAAGAAATACAATTATTCAGGTTTACTAAGCCAGGATATGATATTGTCCTCTCAAAGTCTAAGCTTTCCTGTCGATATGTCAGGTCCCTTCATTTTGTGTGATCAGGCTATAGCTGCCCCGTCTAAAGGCCTCTGGTTGTTTTCTCCCCACTTTAAGAGGGAAACAGACAAAGATCTTGATGTAGCTGTCTTGGTGACAAACCTTACAAAGATAACTTTTACATATTTAGTTTCTAAAAATCAAAACGACTGTCACACTCTCTCTTTTCTTTCCCTCTCCTTGACTTCACGCTTGTGTTCATTGCAATTAAGACAAGAGCACTCTGGCGTATAGATGAGGGGACTAAATATTTAATTAATATGATGGTACGTATACCCGCTTTGGATGCATGCTGATGAGTTTGTTTATGAAATACTGTTGTTTCATTTGGAGAATTGGAGGGCTCATTTGGATTTGAATTAACAAGGACAAGACACAGGAGGAAAGAATTACAACAATTCTTGTTTTCTTTGTCCTTTAGTGTTTAGAGGGCATTTTAGAGAGGGCGATTTGTGCTGTCATTTGTTCTCAAATATAAATGCCTGTGATTGCTGGAGTTAAAGAATAATTTATGTTGTCAGCATCTCCTGACATGCACTGAAGCCACAACATGTCTCTATGTGTGTCATCAAATCACCATTGCATATATAAGCAACAAACGGCCCAGTTGAGCCTACACCACACGGGTTAATTTAACATTTACTGGAAGGCAGTAACAGAACCAAAAATAAATAGAGTAGGTAAGTCAATAACAGGGGAAACATAGATAAAAGCACAAAAAGCAATTATGACACATGCAAAGAAGCAGCAACAGTTTTGAAGAAGAAAATAGTTCACCCTTTATTGACATTACTGTTAGTTTTGGGTTCCTTCATTTCCCCATTTTCCTCAACCATGGTGGTGAAATTACTATGTTTTACTTGCAGTGACACCAGGATTTACTCATGGACAGCAATCAATGTGGAGTGTTCCAGAGCTCAAAACCCTGTAGATAAACACAATAAGACAGGCTGATGCACACTGATGGGATTACTCTGTGGTCGCCATGGTGAACATGGCCTTGTTAGATGTGACCTTCTCTTGGGCCAGAACAAAGGCCTTCACAGAGATAGATTTTAAGATATTGCAGTTTCCTTCCTAGTTCTGTGGCTGCCATTGGTGTTTTAACCTATTTGCCTGTAATTTAATGCTGTAGTAATTTAAGAAAGATAAAATATTTAAGGATGACACTGGGGATGGTGGAGTCTGCTAAGGGCCAGTGTTTTCCCAAAAGAGTTACCTGGAGCAGTCCCAAGGCACAGTCTTTCCACTGTGAAAGTATGAATAATTAGGTCTTCTGTTTTATTCCATGGCAATCATGTCTCCCTCTTCTCTTACACTGAAAAGTATAAATCCCTTCAAGAGTTGAGTTCATCTCTGTTCTGTTTGATGAATATACAGTCTTCCCTGTGTGAGTGTCTTTGTTTAGTGTGCATATTTGTTCAAGAGTTCTGAGGAATTCAGCGCTTTCTTTCATTTTCTACTTTTAACCTCTACCTTCAAACCGTAGCACTCATCTTTTGATAATCAATGAATGAAATAGAGTGGTAGTGTTTGGGCTCCTTCCACACAAGTATTGCAAATCAGGTGGTTTTGTTCAGGAGGTTTGGACTCTGAATTAGTCATGTGTTTGAATGCTGACCCATCCAGAAAGTTTTTAGTCTCCATGTGTTTAATGCCCAAGTCTTGCACAAATGTGTGATTTGCACAATTTGCAGATTTAAACCTATCATTCCTGTGTGTATTTTGGTGAATTTCTTGTTACAGTCACTGAGAAAAAAACAAAAACAAAAAAACAACAGCAAATTGCGTTGCAGCAGAGGCAGTATTGTTACAGCCTCACAATAAAATGACATGGATGGTGGTCATGAAGCAGCTGAAGGCTGAGAAACCCTGCAGAGAGCTGTGCACAAAGTTAAAAGAAATCAGTTTGATTCAGAACTTTCCACTTTAAAGCAAGGTTGCAGCCAAGAAAAGGAACACCAAGGCACCAGGAGGAGGCTGCCAGTGTGCTCTCCCACACCAAGCACATCTGCGCTCTCATTAAAGATGTGTCTTCTTTGGTATCATTCTAGATGGGAACACGAACATCATGCGCAGCAATTTAATGATAATTGGTAGGCAAAGTCTCTGGAGTACATGTAATTTTGAAATGCAAAATTTTAGTCCTTTAAAAAATCATTCAAATTACAGAATATACAGAGTTTATACAAGTCATTAATTGAAATGTCATTTATTTAAATTAAATGCCTTTTTTGTGAGACCAGTTCAGTATTTTGAGGCATTTCTCTATTTATCTTGAAGCTACCAGGGTAAACATGGTGTGTTGCCATTGCGAAAAGCCAACGGGGATGTTTCAGTTTTCTTAGCTGCAGGTTTAGATGAGGTTACATTATTCGTAATCTGTCTCTCTAATGGACTATCACACTTTGTTTGAACATAGTCCACAGTTCTCAATGATTGGGACTTTACTGAGTTGACTGAGAGGGAAATTAAACATAGCCACTAATGCTTGGTGGTTCACACTGGATTTAAGTTTAGGGTGAAAAGTGTAATTCTGTCTGAGATGAAAGTTTCACGAAGTGAAGTTGAAAACTTCAGTAAACTCACTAGGTAAAGGCCCCTATAATCTATTAACACATCAATTGCTGCTACTTCTGATTTTCAAGTTTTTCAAAGTTCCATTAAATTAAGTATTACATTAAAACAAATAACATGATGCAAAAAGGTGGCTAAAACTGCCAAACCTACTGAGAATGAAACTCTGAAGGTCTACATAACTCTGAAGTTAATACAACTTCAATATACATATTCAATATACAGTTAAGTTGAAACCAAAGGTCTGAATCTAAACTATTTGCAGTCTAAACTAAACTACTTTATATGCCTGCAATGCCTCGAACAACGCAAATTCCACTGGTATGTCTTTGAATTTGATATTTTCTGAAATATTTTTGTTGACAAAATCTCTACACTCAAGTATTATCCTCCTTGCTCAATCAACTGGGGGTTTTCCTAAACACCCAAACCTTAGCATACTGCTTTGCAACAGTGATTGATTCAATGTAGACTGTCAGATATGCTCTATTTCCACACAGTGCTGATTTGCTGAACAGTCACTTATGTATTACGGGTTGCACCATATTGGGAAATTGAAACAAACAGCCTGCCCAACCAAATTGCTCTCATGTTTGTTATTTTCTTCCTTACTCACTTTTCAGATTTTTCAGTTCATGCTTTCTTTGCAAGGTAAAGATCTGTATTAATGTAAACATTCTTAGTTTAGGGTTTTTTGTATATCGTAGAGGTTTTGATGTCCATTTCTTCACTGATGCTTTGGGTAAGCGGTGTGATGCATTATGTTGACAAGTTATTTTCGTACAAGAGTCACGTAATATCAATTAAGCGTCTGTATCGACTGACTTGTCATTTCTTTGGAGACTTAGCTTAATTTCCTGTTGCTGAGGCAACCAGTCTAATACAACAAGCTATAGCCCTTTTCTTTCTCTCTTTCTTGCTTCCCCTTCGCTGGGGTCAAACAGAAGATTGTATCAGCATGCTGCATGGCACAGAGGATTTGGACACTGTTTGATTCAGGAGACCGCTAGGATCAATTTCAACCTGGCCGGCTCACTGCTTGGGTAGCTTCTGTGGCTGCCAGTTCAGGGCTCTGACCTGGATTACAATGCTCAATCAATGGGACTCAGAAATTTTACCCAAAGCAAGCAAGAGATAGAAACTTGGTCCTCCAGTATATACACCCATGCTTTCTCTTATGCTCACATCTGACTCATTTTTCATTCCCTCTTCCTAATTTCAAATCTCTTTTCTCCTGAGCGTGAATAATTCCCCTGAGAGATCTCACTGTGGAAGCACACATCCACCGGTGTGCATATATATTGTACAGCAGTGCATATACATTCCCAAGTTGTCTTTATGTTGGTTTGGGATTTGTGCAGCGTTGATATTAAGGCTGTCTGTTACTAGAACTAGAACAGCCAGGATTGACCTTTGTATGGCTGCATTAACGTTAGTATTAGGGAGCAGTTGGAATCCTCCAAACCATATGTCAATATGACAGGATTTGTTGTTTGGTCTATCAAGTGGTCCATTACCAGGGATAAAAGTATTTTTAAGCTCAATTTAGCAACAAATGTAGTAGTTATAAATTGTAATAAATGTATTTTGCTCTCTCCTCATGTTCTGCTGTGCATTGGGATTACCTTGCATTGGTTCATCTTATAGGTAAGTCAGTCACTATTTTTCAACATCAGTATCTGTCAGTCTGTCTGTGCCTGTGTGTGAGCAGCAATGCTCATATTACTCTGAACTGTATGGCTATTGAAGCAATGAAATGCCACTTTAACCTGAAAATCAATAATGATGTGCACAATCGGACCACAGACCTTCTGAAAATAAAACTGCATTCCAGTTAGTTAGTAATATGTATGGAATAGAGTGAAGTGGAGCCTTCTGAATTCAGTGTAGCTTAAGTAAAAGATTTACGGAAGTGAATGGCAGTAACATTGCTAATGTGTTACTGATGTTAGTGTTCCAATTCACTGATAAATTTTCTAACAATTTAATCTGCTAAAACTGTTTGGCAATGCATTTGTTACATAAAAGCAGACAGTGGAAATTTCCACAGAAGAAATGCGTATGAAACCATGATAGTGCAGACGAAATAATGTGACATTATTTAGAGCCTTGTCAGACATGTTTTTTTGTTTTTCTACTTAAGACAATGTTGCAGACAGCTAGTCCTGATGAAACTGTCATCTTCATAGGCAACATGTCTGTCTTCAAATATAAGAAATCAAAATGAATTTAACTGAGGCACTATTTACTTTGATTACCAGTAATCAAGGCCCTCTGCAGAAGGTGCTCGTCAAACATTACCTGCCAAACAAAGCAAACAAAAGCCCGCATTTACATCTAAATATCGGTAAATACAGAGCCTGGAAAAAAGGCTCTTCTCTCACAGAGAATCCAGTTGCTACATACTACACAGATCATACACACTACATCATGCACCTCGTGTTAAGATACAAACGAGAGTCAAAAATATCTTGGTATAACCATGTTTTTGTGTGCCATGTTGTATTCCACCACTGTCACACTATCATTAGCATTGTAACGCCTGCCACTCATGCAGTTGGTCTGTGTAAAAAGATCAGAGGGTTCAGGTAGAGTCGAGTGCCTGTGGATGGATGGGTGCTTTGAGGCAGACAGCCATTCTTTATGGCTCCTTGGTTTTGGAGTGGCAGCGCCAGAGTGAAGTGTGTCGACACAACAATGATCAGTCAGAGCTGCTGATGCAACCCTTGACAGGAGAAATGCTTGCTTTCGTGCACATGCGCACATGTATGCTCCTGACACAAACACAAATAAACCTACCATGTCGGTAGCTGAATAATAACAATGTCAAGTCAGGTAAAATTAAGGTAGTAACATATTTTGGGAAAAAAGAGAAGAAACAAAACAATTTGCTTTATCTGTTTTTAATCAGCCAAGAGGAAACTAGCCTGTGTTTGTGAATGATGAACACACTTGTACAATATGCGCATAAACACAGACAAGCTCACAAAGAGACAGACAAAGAAAGTGTCAGGGAGATTTTTGTCATTTTCCAGTACCATCCAGGCACTGACAGAAAAATAAGCACTTCAAGGCGGGCGAAGCTCAGGGTGTTGCAGGTGCGTTCTCATACTGTTAAACTTTCCCATCACATCTCCCTTCTCTTTAAATAGGACAGAGGAGAAAGAAAGCAACAGAAGGGGAGGGAGGTTCAAGGACAGAAAGGGGAAATGTGATTGATCTAAAGGGAGATGTGTCTGGCCAGGCTCTCAACTATACCCCCCCACCAACCCTGTTACAGCCCATAGATCCAGCCGTCCTACCTAAGTCAGGGTGATGGAGGACCTTGTCTACCTCGGTGCTGCAATGAGAAAAGAGAGGAGGGTGGGGGGGTTGCAATTGTACAGGCAGTTCTGGACAAGTCTGCGAGTCGGTCAACACATACAGTAACCCAACAAAGTTGAGGTTTTCGGAGCCAAGTCCAATAATGTCAGATTTTTACTTAATATTAGAGCACATTATATAGACTTGTGCCGTAAGTGCAAATATAATTGAAGTAAGAGATAGTTTCCAAAGCTATTAATACATGCCTGCCATGAAAGGCAGTATGTATAAATCAAAAGGTAGCCTATAATGTACTCTAAATGTAGCATGCTGAAACTGCAGCTCTAAAATTCATCATTAAGGTGCTGCCACAGTAAAAGCTAAGGATAACTTTTAGACATGTCACTTTTGACTCTGAATTTTAATTTATGTGTATATATTATATAGATTTCTATGCATATTTGTCTTCAACAAGGAATGATCAAGTTCTCATTTCACCATTTAATGAAGCAAGACAAAGATTCAATGCTCAAAATCTACCTTGAAATAGGCGAGCCTGCTCCATCTAGGCTGAAATAATAGATTAGATCCACCAATCCATTTTTTTCTGGCAGCTGAAACACATGAAATACGGCCTAAATGGTCTGCCCTCCCACTACAAGCCATACATCTTGGAGACTCAAGCAGAATCATTTACTGCCAGAGTAAGGGCGGATGTGTCTATGAGTAGGAGGGGATGAGCAGGGTTGGGTGAATGAGCTCTTGGGCTGTGGTGGAGGATTTGACTTCACTCATTTAGGTCCTCTCTCAAAATGAATGTGGCCATTTTGCTCTTCATGGGGTGAGACTTCCATTGTGATGTCCAAGACCCCCTTGAGTGACTTTGTGAGTAGAGTGTTTTTCTGTGCGAGTGATTAGCTAGAGAAGGTGTTCTGAGATTTAATGGCTGGCAGCTGAAACAAGAGGAGGTGACAAAAAGAGGTAATAATTAGGTGAGTAAGAAAAGTGAATGAATGAGTGGCATTCTCTCAAGTGTTGAAGGTCAGAGGGGGGCACTTTTTAAGAAGATGGTCCCCGCTGGTGGATGATGGCTGACTAAAGAAGGACACTTCTTGGTGTGTGTGTGTTTGGGGGGGTTGGGTGAGGAGGAGGGTTTGATCTGGCCCTGGATCCACTCCAGTGGGCCTTCTGGCCCTCCCTGAAGAAAGAGGATACTCTGAAAGCTCCTGGCCAACCTGTGGACAACCTTGGCATCACTAATGAGCCTGGTGAGCCTGAACTTCTGCAGCAGACTGTAACCCAGGCAACAGGCTGGCCACCACATGCTCCCTGAGATTGTTTACAAAATGACAAGTGGCTGAGGTGAGAGCCTGCTACTAAATCAGATGTGTTGGCCTCAGCTGAACTGACAGGGGCTTTATAACATAAAGGTATTCTTCATCCATTTGTTTTTTTTTTAATGTTAAATTCTTTAGCTGTGTTTAAAGCAAGCCATTCACGAATCATAAATCGCATCAAAGGAAGTTCAAGCCCCAGACTTTCTTGTTCTCCTTTGGCCTTTTTCTTCCTTTACTTACCGTTCTTTTTGCTCTTTTCTTTTATCTGAAAATGATCCATTATTGCAAGCCTACAAAAGCTTCAGTGATCAAATTTGATTATTTTTCTTTCTTCCACTGCAAAGGCGACTGAGCAGAGAAATTCAAACATTATATTGGCTCTAGATTCCAGAGTGTGATAGATTCACTTGTGTTGTACAGTGGCCAAATCGGATGTTGAAAGTAACCAAGATCTATTTATTTAAGTCACCTACTGGAGCACAATATTAGTTTTAAGCTCTGATCTTTGGTGTCTATAACTGTAATATATATAGCTCACTGAGAAAATTTGTCGCTGATATGCAACAACTCCTTTTTTAAAGTCACTGGTCCAATTAGTCGTAATCAATCTGTACATCTGAACAGGCTAACCAGTGTTATGTGGTTATTTAAGCCTCATGCCAACTTTGCTGTTAACCATGCTAGTCACAGAGCCAGCTGCACTTCTGGCAGTCACGCTGATGCTCTTAAATTTATGCCACACACATTCACACACGTCATTCTTCTTGATGTGTCGTCGGTCCTTAAAGCAACTACCTTTGCGCATATTGAGTCACTGTTGTCAGTATTCAAGCTTCCATCTGGAGGAGAAGGCTTGTTGTTTTTCATGTCATGCCTACCACATGTTAGCCTGACAGCTAATTACCAGTCGAGATCATACTAACACCTGCAAGCACAAACATGCCCACTAATTCTCTCTGTTCTACCAGATGAAAAAGTTGCAGTGCAATCAGTTTAAAGAAAAAAGAAAATCAAATGAAACTTGCAAAAATTACCAGTTCATCATTACAGTCCTGGTCTTGCTAAAATTTTTTATTTTTGGGCACTGTGCATGTATATGAAAGCGAATTGAGACCAAAACTAAGAAAAGAATTGGGTGCAAAATTAACATTGGTATATTTTGTAACACCAAATACTTCTTACTTTAAATTTTCTTGCAGAGAGATGCATTTGGGTTGAATAAGAGACCACTCACTCATCAATAATACATGCAAAACTCTGGGTTTTCTCATACCAGCCCATGTGGTGAAACACATCCAGTGACACAAAATATCACAAAATTACGTGTTCTGTATATTTTAAAAACAATTATGCCACAAGCTGTTAGGTTCTTTGTACTGTTGCTGATTTTGTGGCCAACATGAGAATCAGAGAACCAGCTTCACTGCCTCTGCCTCCAGATGTCCAGAAAAAAAGGTAAAAAGCAAAGTCTGCATAGAAAAAATGGGTGTCCTAGCAACGTGTCTTACAGGAAAAGAAAGTATAGGGCACTGCTCACTGGAAACATGTAGAGCAGTGGCCATTTATCAGAATTAATTGAGGTAGCTTCATTGTTAGTTGAGAAGGGAAATGTCTGGAACTGGCAAATTAGCTATTTGAACTACAGTGTTATTTTCTGTCAATCAGTAGTTGGAATATAGGCTGTAAATGTACATTATTTCACTCAGTTCAACAGTTCACAAATGTTTCTGTAGATTGTTAACAAGAGTGTTAACAAGACTAAAGCGAATGGGAAAGTTTGGGGATAAAGTAGTAGTAGTTTGGTTATTTGGATTTTATAGCTCCTTTTTTCATTATTTAACTGTGCAGCATTGCTAGGCCTGATATGTCCAGGCTTGCAGAGTAAGACATGTCACCTGATAATACACCTGGGAGGTGAAACTCTTCTACCCTTTGGTCACGCTGCGAGTAGAAGTGTGTTGGATGGTTGTAGAATCGGCATGCTGCGATGGTCAGTACTCACTAGTAAGTCTAAGGATGGTGTGAGCCCCGTTTCACTAGAGGGCGTATGGGAACGTAAGGAATAGCTTAACTCTCTGGGTGCTTTCCAGCCTTTCACAGCTTAAGTGATCTGGTGATGGAACTTTTAGAGCTAAAAATATACACACACCCTCCCTGCGCTAACGAGCCATGAATGATGTTTCTGGCATCAACACAGAAAGAGGCATTTAACAGCAGACATGTTGCTAATTTACACAGGTCCCCATTGGTTCCAATAGCTTTAGGGCATCCTACCTTGTAGTATACAGGTCTCATCTGTCTATGCATAATGATGAGTACAGAGTACCTAATTGTCTTCCCAATTACATTGTAATGTCAGTTGCAATGGCGACGATTATTTTCGGAGGGAATATTTTTGAAGTGAAGAAGACAAAACATTAGTGTACCGACTGAAGCTCCAGAGAGGTGACCAGGGTGGATGGCTGGCACACAAAGAGCAGGGCTGTGACACTGTGACATGGTTAAAGGTTAGGGAAAGATTTTGGTTTTGGCTATTCTTAGCACCTATAGAATTGGCATTATATGCTTAGAGTCACTTTTTCTTTTTTTTTTTTTGGTGTAAAAGCTGTTTGTGCCAGCTCAATCGTAAAATCTGTTTAATATGCAGTAGTGTCCATAAGCAGACAATATATTGCAAGGTTGGATAAATTGATGGACAGGAGATGAAATACGTTGTCATTACATTCTCAACATTTCATCTTTGCCTAGTATCAGCCTTTTTTTTCTACAACTGGCCAGATGTTATTTAACAGCATTTCATCTACTACCTAGTCTAATCTTGCCAACATTACATTTCATTAAAAAACATTTGTCCTTTTGCAAATTAGTTGTGTAGAAAGATCATTTATAGCTTTCAGCTGTAGGATCTTCAATAATCATGTTTGTTGGTGTTGTTGATAAATATAAATAAACAATTATCTGAAATTGTGTTTTAACTATTTCTGTGGCTAATACAACCCCCACCTTTTCTTTCCATTGTCACCATTGTGGCACATATTCTCGTTTAAATACGTTAACAAAATTAGCTCAGTTTAATTCTGTGTTCAACACGTGTTCACATTAACGTAATTTACAAATTAATTCTGTTTACAACATTTTACGTTTTTTAATGATTATTTCCTGACATTACTCCATTAAAAAACAAGTGGCATTAAATAGCATATTTGACACAAGAGCCACACCATGTTCTGTTGCATCTCTTATGCGTCCTTGGTTATTTCTTTATTAACCCTTTCCTGAAGTGTAAGAAATGGTTTTGCGTAACAGTCTGTCAGCCTTTTATTCTGTCTGACCATAGCTTTTATATTTTCACCTTCATCATATTAATTGTGTAATCTTAAGAAATACAATCTCACATATAATCTAACCCTATCCCACAATCTTTCATTACCACCTGATATATTATTTCCCAATCTGAGAGGCAAGCGGGTCCAAAGAGCAATCTGGATGGGCAGATTGTGGAGCTTGGGTGGTTCAAATTGGCATAGCACTCCCCTCCCATCCCACCATTCCCTGCAACACTGCCAGATTCTTCCTTCAAGCTTTCTCAAGCTCACTGAATTATTGGCTAGAGGCTTGGGTGCAAACCCTGCTCTGGGAGGCTTTTGTCTGTGTAACACACCCATGAATATGAATATCATTATCTGCTGACATCAGGACACAACGCAGATTAAAACACGATTATCCAGCTTGTTGTTACTGTTTCAGGCAAGAGATTTAAACTAAAATTTGAAGATGAGAGAGCTGAAATAATTTACATCCAGCTGTGCTGTTTGTTTACATGTCTTGGGGTATCATGGGCCTAGTTAGAGTTTGTGTACATGAGTTGTTTTTGAATCTCAGTAATTGCCATCCTCCTCCTCTGTGTTTATGACTACAGTATTAAAATAATGACAAGAGGTCTCCCATTCCCCCCCAACAGGCTGGAGAGGCAAACCTGATTTTGTATCAGTAGAATAAGATAAAACTTGGATTCATATACTCGTGATCAAAAACTTCCACACATGACCTGTAACATTGCCTTTGAAGAAATGTTTATGTTATGTAACCCAGCTGACCATTGATCTTTGATATTACATAGCACGATGATATAATCTCATCATTTATTCTTAAAGAGTGGTTGAGATGTGAATCATTTGGATGTAGGTCCTATTTTTTCCTCAGTATTATGAATTGGTCGAAGCTATCAGCTTTCTTTCTCACTTTGCCTCTTTGTTCCCGTTTTCTTTCTCAGCTTTGTCATGCACGCCATCAGGTCTGTCACAGACGGGCAGGTGACAAAGGTAATCTCTGAGCCTTTGACAGGGTGTCAGCGGTGTAGGCAAAGCCCTCTAAGTTAATGGCGCACTCTGAAGGGAGAAAATGGATAGCCTGAGAGATAGAGGGGTGTGTGAGAACACATGAGTCATCATGGGATTCTGACTTGGGTTGTTCTAACATGGGGAACAGCAGGTATCTGTGATAGTGCTCTCCTGACAGCTGCAAAAGAAGCAAAGGCTTGTATGCTCATATCCTAACACCACTGTCTGTAAAAGAGTAATGATAACTGTTTTTGATAACTGTTAGTTGTCACTCCAGTTGTATCCAACTGGAGTGACTTTTAAATTGAGTATTTTTTCAAGACATCAAGATGTTGAGAAAAAATCCAAACTCCAAAACCCTCCGTTTATGTGTGTATGTGTGCATGCATACATAAATGTGTTCGTGTTTGTACAAAAAGCTGTGAAACCCCCTACATCTCCACCAATTTTCATACCTTCATACTCGGTTTGAACAAGTGGGTGCAAAGTACTGTGACTCTGCCCCTCAGGCATTCCATTTATTTGTTTATTTGTCTACATTCATTTATCCTTTTCCTGGCAGGGGCTGGGGAGGGTAATTACTGGTGTGGAACAGCAGGAGGAGAAGCCAATTTAAGTGTGGGCACCAGTGAGGTGTGAGGCTGGCCCCGAGAGGCTCCGGCTCCCCACCTGTTCCATTTAGGCCTAGAAGAGCAGAGGGGCCACTGGGGCAAGCCACAGTATGGGATTAGACACAGCATTTGGACACACGTACTCTATCTCCCTATCTCTCCCTCTCCAAATCAATAAATAATAACAAAAATGTTCCATCTAACAATATATTTGAGTGAGAAGATATTTTATGTTGTGCCATAAAGTAAACTGAAAGTTATTAGCTCCCCATGCAACCAGAAAATCTAAATCATTACACTTTAAACATTTGATAAAAAAAGATAAACAAAACAAAACACTGAGTCTGAATTTTATTTGAAATCCATCTCAGCTTGTTACCTGTTTTTTTTCCTGCAGTGCTGAGCATCATAACAGCTTAAAAGCTTAACACACATCAAAAGTGACAATAGCTGCTTCACTCTTTTGAGACAGACAGAGGCATGACAAATGGGTGGTGTATGGGAGGAATATAGGGCAGAGACATAGACACTAACCTGGAGTATGAGAGCGGGATTTAGGAAGAAAAACTCAAACACACCTGCGACAACCTTCCTCAGAAGCCAGGGGCAAGGTCATCAAAATTGTGAGTTTCTCCAAGTCTCTCTAGAGGGACAGGTGCAAAACAGAAACTCTGGGATGTGGAAAACTGATTCCTCTACCATGATAGCTCCATTCCAACACCCACTGTGAAAGTCAATCACTTTCCTTCCACTTTTTTCATTCCTCCCCACAACTCTTGAGTGGACTATAAAACCTTCTTGAAGATTTTTTTTTTCCAAAACAAAAATATAATATTTTCAGTGGATGCTATGCATACACTGTATTCAAACCAGGACCCTGCAATTATGGAAGCCAAGAGAAGCAATCTAACATCCACATTAGCGACCAACCCGTAAACATTTTTGAGGAGCATCATTCAACATCTTTAAAGGGTACAGACAAAACTTATGCTACAGGGATAGCTATCGTATTACGTGGAATTGTCTTTATAAATGCAGACATATCATGCCGATTGACAAAGTCTTTCTCACAAGATTTTATTTAATGAGGTTAGTAAATGACTGACATAATAGTTTCATAAAAAAATGACATGAACAATAACTAGGTGTTATTCCATTATTAATGTCTCTTTCAGTTCAAAGTTGGCACTGCTCTCACTTGGCATTGGCCAAAGGCACATATTCCATCACAAACATCACAAGCATTAGGCCATCCACTTATCCTTGCCATATTTACCCGTGCATTTCATTTCATTTTCATTTCTTTTATCTACAGTTTCACAAATTTCCATAATCTGCCAAAACCAGCATACGCCCTGTTTCATGTAGGATTAGTTTGATGAGTATTTACAAGTACATAGCCTAGAGCTAAGTTTGTGTTCAGGGGAAGACACAGGAGGGAGGACAGCATACATGAACAAATGAAATGAAATGCTTTTATATGACAAGGAATGAAACCCATGTTAGCTCAGTACAATATATTTGCCAAAGGTGCAACAAAAAACATCATATGAATCCCAAGACTGGATAGAGTCATTTCTGGTTTCTGTACATGGTCGTAATCATTGGGCATCCACAAAGACCTGGACATGGATTTAACTCAAATGTTAGCATCTCTGTATAAGCTAATGTGTAGTGTAATGTATTTCCAATTTGCAGTATAATTTTAGTTATTTATGTGTTGCATACTTATGTGCAACATACAGCCTCATCTAATGTTGCTGAAAAAGTGAAACGCCAAACATAAATTAACAATGTAATATACAAACTTTGCATTGGAAATGAGAAAAATCACCCAAATGGTTTTTGCATCCTGGATAAAGCTTCTAAATAGGTTTGACTATAACTGTCATTCAAAAAATAAAATGTGTTGCAAATAAATGGAACCAATGACTACATTGTGATGTATGATGTAATTGCCACATACATACTGTACATACTGTATTGTACATTCATATTCTGAGAAAAAATAACTTTGTAATTTTTCAAGAACACTGAGCTTCAGTTGACTGAATGTGTAACAAAAAAATCTTCATTCCTTTGTTTGCCATGCACAAACCTAGCCATGCTCTGTCTTCTTCTCTTTCTCTTTCAGTCTCTTTTCACACACACACACACGCACACACACACGGGCATGCAAACAACCATATGGCCATCAGACCATATGTAAGCTGTTCTATACAACCTCCTCCATGCTCCAGTGGTCCTGAATTGGACGATCTTTCTCAGTTTTTCTTTTGCTTTCACCTCAGTGTGGATGACACCAATACTGTCCAAGGTCTGCCGAGTGCTGACTTAGCTAACTGCTGTTGTTGTTTATACCTCATCTCCACAGTACTCATCAGAGGTCAGTTTTATCTCCTGTACTTAAGAGTTGCCTAAGGCCTTGTGCAAGTGCACACACAGTGCAGGTTCCTGAGTAATTCAGACCTGTCATATGTCCTCTTTTGATGCCAAAAGAATTACCAGCTTTGACAGTCGCACCTATAGAAAATAGTCTAACCATATAAAATGTCAGTCCTCATTAACAACTCTGGAATGAACTGTTTTCACATCTTCACACTTGTGTCTGTGAAAACTGTCACACAATTTATCAAAGTTACACGTACTAGACAAGGCCTGCATAGTTTAAACTTCCATTTTGATTGAAATTGACTCTCATCCTTTTCCTGACTATACCAATACCTCTGCCTTAATAACAGTAATATATTGGTGTGTCATGGTAATTGCATTACATTTGACTACCAAATGGCCACAGAGCTTGCACTCATCCATATTCTTTGGTACCCCAAAAGTGACATTAATCAATCAGCTGATCCATACTCAACCAGGCTCTGTAGAGCTTTGCCTCATTCATCTCTGTCTTCTGTCTCCAATCTTCCCCCTCTCTTTCTCAGATTTGTTCCTTTGCCTCATCTTTTGTCTTTCTCCTTTATCCACTGTTATATTTACCTAACCGTCGTTCATGTGGGGTCGTCTGTTTAGGCTGGATGCCTGTTTTTCTGATTTTGTGATGCCATACAATGTTAGATCCACTCGGGACTAGTCCTCAAAACTCTTCTTTTGTTTTCATCTTTTGATGTGTGTGTTTGTTCTTTTCTCTAAATCTGAAATGCTAACTTGCACCACTGTCATGAAGTTTTTCTCTTTTTATTCCCTGCCTTTCATCTTCACTTGCTGTTGAGATAATAGGAGCAACCAGGGGACACCTCGTACCATATGTACTGTATATACTCGTGCTGATATGAGTTGTTGTTGTTGAGTTGTTGATTTACCACCCCAACGTCCCCAGATACCGTGCCTATAGATTGATTTTATTTGAAACCTTTTGCAATCCTCAGCTATCTCCAATCATCACCCATGGCAGTGTTTGTGTTTTCTGTAGCCACTTTTTGTTGATAAGTAAATTCTATTGGATGTAATTAGATTCCTTTCACTGTCTCTTACCCCTGGCTAATTTTAGAGAACATGCCAGTGAACTAGCAAAAAGCCTGTTTGAAATTCCATATAAAGTCTCCAAGAAATATACAAAAAGTGTTAGTTGTTGTATTGTTATATATGTACATTCTGACTCACTGGGGAAGTGACTTTTGGCACTAAATTAGTGGCATTTCTGCTACAGGAAGCACATAACCACAAATACAGAGATGTTATGATGGAGAAAATGTCACTGGATATGATCATATATGCTGTCAGATTTCAATCAGACTTCTTCAGTCAACTGATCTCAATTGACACTGTGTCTAATATGAGTATACGTGTGTGTGTGTGTGTGTGCTTGTGTGTGTATATGTATATTTGTGTGTGTGTGTGTGTGTGAGCAGTATGTGTGAGCACAGAACCACTGTGTATTGACAAACATTACAAAACGAAACTAAAACGTCAGTAAAACAGTAAAATATATGTACAAAAATCCACAGCAGCAAGAACTCATTTCTTTTCAACATCAAGACATCACACCTTTTCTGAGATAGCATCTGTGAATGCTCAAAACACATCTTCACATCGTCCTATACTGTATAAAGATGCTTGTGTTGTTGCATTTATCCTCTATTTTACGAGTGGTGTGATATTGTTTTTGTACTGTGCACATTTACATTTAGTCTTTTTGCACTGAATACAATTAACGCCAATGCACTAAATCAGCAGCTAAACATCTGGGAATTAGATCTTTCTCCAAAAGGCCATCATCAGCATATGTTATAATGTGACTCCTCTGATATGCACTGCAACAGGCATAAGTTTGAAAAATATTGAAAATCAATATTTGGTCAAGGGTGGTATGTTTCGATGTGGCGTAGCAAACTACTGGCCTTGCCTGTAATAATGTGTGGCTCAGAAACCCCAGAGTAATCAATGCAAATCCCTGTTCACGTCCGTGTTTTACTTACAGGCTGTTGTTCCTCTGAGACGTGTTTATAATGATAATGTTACAGTAGCCGCATGAGTCATGCCATATGGACCTAAGTAATGTACGTTTCTTCAAGCAAACATACACTTCTTAAGCAATATTTTTGGTGAGCTAAGTATTTTATTTTATGAGACAGTTTGTATTGTATGTATAATTGATACTGTAGTACATAGAAATAATGTAGCCAGGTATATATGGTACATAATATGGTAGGTTACATATTGAATTGGATATTTGTGTCTGTTGAAGGCTAAATTGTAAAAAGCCAAAGCTGTGTATTTTATGACATTTGGTTTAAAGAATCAAATCAACTCTATAACCTCTAAAGAAAACTACATGCAGTATATAATACAGAGAGCCGGTCGGACTGGTGAATCGGAGGAGGTGCAGAAATGTGGAATAAAAGTATTCTGTAGATTCAGCCAGTGGATAGAGAGATGCTGAGAGTCTCAGCAAGAAGGTGTGAATGAGTGAGCAAGAGATGGAGACAGAGAGGGACTGATACTGCAGACTGCTCACTGGTGGATCGTTCTCTCTGCCCTCCTCTTTAATCAGCTCTTTTCTGTGGAGCTGGCCACACATCACATGGGCCCTATGTGATGCTGCTCACCTTTACTCAAACAGGTCAGTCCAACAGGTGGCCTTGCACTGATGAAAGCTAAGCTCAGGGAATCGCTGAAAGACACCAGGATCAGCATTCATGGCACATATGAGGAAGGGAAAAAAAGGGGGGAAAAATTTGTTGTGACCTGTCATCTTCCTATCACCGAAAGACATGCTAATGAAGTTGTGTTCCGTCGGCAGATGTTGTCACTTCCAATATTTTCCTAGTCAACCGAAAGTGCCTTTCATGGTGTTTGTTACATTTATTTGGTGAGAATAGCATCCAGCGTGTGTTTTGATTTCTTTTCTATGCTCCATTTCACGGTTACAAACACATGTTTGAAGCTGCCACAATGATTTTAGGCGGTGTCACCCTGCTGTTTTTTTCATGACACTTCACTTGACACATAGAGCCTCTCTGTTTCAAATCTTTCTTTGTGAAATTGCAACAATGCAAGGAAGAGCAAGAATTGCACAGACGCACTGTCAGCTAGAATTCGGAGAAAAAAAAAAAAGTGAGTGTGAATGGCTTTAGGGTTGGGATGTAAAAGCCCTACTTAAAAGGATGGTAGACAGCAGGTCTCAGAGTTGCGAAGTTGAGAGAAAAAGAAAACGTCTTTCTGGTGAATCCATTCCTCTTTGTTTATCTTTTATCTTTCTTATACTCTCTACGTGTCATCTTGAGGGAGCAAAATAACAAGACATTCTCGCCACAAAGAGTCAGCAGTTTGTGGGCGCACAGCAGGTTACACACTAATCAAAGCAAGTCAGCAGAGAGTCCTGTTTGGACCAAACCCATAAACGAAGCAACAGGGCGACGTCAGTCTCAGTGGGCTTATTAAGCAGCTGTTTGGGATCCCATTGACTCCGGTGTACATATGCTCATCACAGGAATCCCCCATCTTCTCCGGATGATTTATTTGATCATAAGTAGAGTTTCTAAGTCATTTGCCCTCTCTGGGGTATATTTTCTTAAGGAGCATGCTAAACATTTACCATCCACTAAAATTTAAGGATCACATCTGGCAACAGTTGATTCACCAAGACCTCACATTTAAATCATGTCAAAGGTAATTATCTAATTAGGAGAGCTGGGGCAAAGATAGAGCTCCATACTTATGTTTCACAATGGTTCATTTAACAAGAGGAATCTTTCTAGGATTTAGATTGCTTTCACCTCACCAACCCTTCTATCTTTGTTTATATTTGTATGAGCATTGCATTAGTTGAATGTTAGCTGCCGTAAATAAACAATTAAGAAATAAATGGGCTGAAAATGAAGTATCTACAGGAATGGTATGTTCTTGAGGCAAGATGCTGTTTTCTGTGTTTTGCTTTAACAAGAGGCCTCCTGATTCTTCTTCGCACATTTATATATCGTGCTGTGAAAAAGTTTGTACACAGCCTTCATGAAGGCTAATTGACCGTTAACTAAACCAAGCTTCTCTAAATGTGGCGATGTCAGTTGTCTTGTTGCTGATATTACGTTTGTATTGTTCATATTTTACACTAATTGTATTTGTTTGTTGTTCATTTTAAAAGAAACTATTTTAGCATTTTATCAAACTTATTGATTTGATCATCAGTGAAAATCTGTAGCAAACATATTGTCCTCGTCTTGGCTCTTTGGGTTGTTTGACCCCAACTGCAGACACAATCATCTTTCAAGTCTGAGAAATATTAAGGTTGTTTTTTTTTTTGTTTGTTTTTTTTTTCCATCAGAAATTAATCCTAAGAATAGACATTATTAATAAGAAATATGCATTTCTGCATATTGTAACCTGCAACAAAACTGTCATGGTGAGATGGTACGTGGCACTTCAGATGATTTTTGAGGCAGTGTGTGCACCTTCTTTAAAGAAACAGCAACAACAGTTATTTTCTACCTGATCATGTCCAAGGTTACAACAAACCTTTTTTTTCAAATGGCATGGAAAGCTCTACATATAACAGGGCATGCTTGGGACAGCTCCTATTAATAATTGCGTAGTTACCCTATGTGATTCAGAGATAAAGGGTGTCTAATCATTTTTCGCATTATGCTAATACCATGCAGCACATTATGGGAGAGTGATAAAATTCCTGGTAAGCCTTGCTAATCCGCCCTAGTGCTAAAATAATGATTGCTTTTTGTCTGCTGTTGAGAAAGTGGTCCACACCATGTGGGTCATGCAGCGCCTGAAAAATGTGTATCTGCACGCTTGATTTTAATAATCTCTCTCTCTCTCTCTCTCTCTCTCTCTGCATCTTGCAACAAAACCCATTTGCCACTACAAGTGAGCCCTGGGCATTTCTATTAACAAACAGCATATGGACAGATGTGTGCACGTGCGCATACAAACATGCACACACGCAGACACAAGTGCCTCTCTTCTCTCTCATAGACGCAGCATCCCCCACATCCCCCCTCCCCTTCTACGCCTACAACACAGTTGTTGTTAACTTTTCACAGAGAAATCCGCAGGATCACAAAAAGAGCATGAGAAGTGCATGCAGGGTACCAGATTTAACAGTTTTCATATGGTTATTTGCTTGTCTGCCAGTAGACAGCGTGCTGCAGCAAGTAATATTACTTGACAGAGACCCAGGGGCTTGTGTCCTGCTGCAACCCACCATCAGCACCACCATGGCTGCTGCTTTGTTGGCTTGATTGTGTTGCTCAAAGAACCAATGCCGCGCCATCGCTCGTGTGTGATGGAAGGTAGTACAAAGTAGTGTTCATTTGCTGAAAATTTACACATCTTTGCTCTCCTGTATTCAAGACAAAATGAGAGTGAGAGAGCTAAAGAGAGAGAGAGAAAGAGAGATAGAGAAATGTCTCGTCACATTTCTGTAGCTTTAAATGTGGTCAAAGAACTCTCAAAAAGCCCCAAGAACTTCTCCAGCTTGATAAGACTTGGTTTGGAGGCTACTGTGTGAGTAAGAGGGCAAGCGGAATAACAAGTTCCAGTTTTAGCACTTAAAAATCCATGCGTGCTTTCGTGTGCAGAGATGCTTGGTGTATCGTAGCTATCTGACCAAATTCAACGATTACCAGTGGCAGGAGAGAATTGGGAGAGTATGAGATGCTTTGCTGTGTACTGTACAACCATATACTACTACTTTAAATGAATTTTATTTAGTTTTTTGTTCTGCTTTTATGAGATGTGATATTTGATAACAGGATGGTATTTCCTTTGATGGTATTTGTTAGTACTTCTAAAAGGGTTAAGACGTGACAGAATAATGTCAACCTAAATGGCCACCGTGATAAATGTGACATCAAAGCGCTGTTGTTTTGAAAGCAATGAGGGTATATAATCTCAGTATAAATTGGCCCCTACATAAGATGAAAGCGCTCCTGTTTCAAAAGAATTGAGGAGGGCACAGTCTTTATGTGAATTAGCCCATGTGTACAAATCTGTTAGGCTGCGTGGGGGCAGTAAATATATTTTGACTTGTCATTATACTTTCCCTTCATGAACGCAGCCCATATTATGCATTCCCTGCTCCAACTAAATGCATAATTAAAAATAAGCATCTCTCTGCTTATCCCCCCCAACCCACCCCACTTATTACTTCCACCACCAGGCAAAAAGGAGCAGCCACTGTGTCCGTTACTGCTGCAGTGTTGTGCAGTATCTCGTGCACAGATGGATGTCTGTTGCTTTGATAAACATTAGGCCGCACGCTATCGATTGCTCTTTACTCTGATTTGATGTGTGTGATGGCTGAGCTGCAGCTAGCTGTGAGGGGGCCGCACTGTGGGCCGAAAACCACAGACCTCAGCAGGAATGGAGGTCCTACAGAGAAGCAGGAAGGAATGAGGAAATGGAGGACATTTGCCAACTGAGAAGGCTAAAGGGGCAGACTGTTTAACAGCAGAATGGATGACCCGGTGGTGCGGGGAATGTGGAGGTACAGCAGTCCGGAAAGATCCTTCGATTGCAACGACATGCATTAAATGTTTGTTAAACCCTCCAATGAATCTGGATCCGTGAGAATGGGAGGAAATAAAATATCAGATCAGAGGCAGAAACATTTACAGTGCAGTGCCGAGCAGTGACTAAGTAGAAATGGGGAAACAAGCGAGCCAGACTTTAGGAATCGAAGAAGAGCAGCACTGCCTCAGCTGCTGGTCGTCTGCCATCCATCAGCTCCCTGCCAGCTGCTAGGTTGGCATGCTCCGGGGGCAAGAGGCAGAGATATGTGTTTGTCAGTGGAGGAGGGGGGTTGTCATCACTGGTCATGCTGCCTTTCTAACCACAGACATCAACAAACCTTCTGATGATGTGCTCTTAAAATTAAAGTCTGTAAGTAGGGAGCCTATAGCTTGAAATTGCCCATGTGTCTGCAGTCCCTGTGTAATTAAACTGGCTTTTGTGATAGTTTTCGCTCCTCACTGACGAAAGATTACTTTTCTTTTAATCGTAGTTGCTCCTGCAAGACCCCTCAGAGGGCTCTGGAGATGGAGATGTAGAGTGCCATTAGACTGAGGAGCTAAATTAGAGGTTTCAGTGGGCCTGAAAATTCAAGCATTTGCTTAACTGTCCCATGTGAGCTGAAGCCTGAGCCCAACTAGGCTTTAATTATGCTTCACATACCCATGGTGGCACACTGAAAACCAGATTGCCAAAAACGAAAGTGTTTTCCTTTTATCTGTTGGTTCCTGAGTCCAGAGGATTGAGGAAAAGGTTTAGGATACAACCACAAAGTGAACAAAAACTGTACTTGAACTGTCCATCCAGTGTACTAGAATTAATTGTTGATCAAGTTTTTTCAGAATTTTTAAAAACATTCAGTAGAACCTTGTATTTTTCCAACTTTAATCACATTTGGCTGGTTTAAAAGCTGTGTGCTAAAAAGAGATTGGATCATTTTTACTTAGGCTTGCCAGTTTCTTTCTCGCTGTCCACTATCCAATGAAAAGCCGAAAATGCTGCTCAAAGGTGCTATTTTAAGACATGTAAAGAACCCAACCGTGATGTTAAACGGTGTCTGTGCGAGAGCAGTAGGCTTGGAGTTAAGCATGGCAAAGTTTATTCTGTCAATCACAGAACAATTTTTGTGGTTTGCCAGTGCTTTCCCACAATTCCAGGCACAGATAGCTCCGAGATTTGCTATGCACATACTAAAAGTGTTCACACAAGTGCAGCTTACACCTACTGTATGAACAATTTGAATTTTAGCGAGCATAACTAATACAACCTGAAAGCCCCTCTAGGTTCTGTCAGGTCACAGTGGTCTTTGACTACTACTACTACTACTACTACGTTTAGCTACATGGTTTGCATCACAGAGGTATTCATTTACATATACAGTAAGTCTCAGTTGTAAGAAGTCAGTTACAGTTTGACTTCAAAGTGATTTTTCTTTTTATGTATATTGCATGGTGTTGCTGTTGAAATCTTTGCTGGAAACTTTCCCAGGAAATTTCAGATTTCCAAAAAAAGACTCCACAAGTCTCCTCGTTATGTGTTTGCCATGATGCATAAATGTGCCAAATACAAATAAAAAACATTGATGTTTCATCTATTGTTTAATTTTGACTAAAAGAATATTAAAATATTCTTAACACTGAAGCCTGAGGCATTGTCCACATGAAATAAATATTAGTTTTTAGTGTCCCTTACACATCTACATATTAGAAGTAGCCATCGTTGCGAGAGGGTGAACTGGATATGTGAAAGCTGATCAGTAGGTGCATACACTGAATAAAATTCTCTGTGGGCTTTCTCACACTTTTTTTTTGAGAGCATGCACATGAGAAACTTTCTCTAGCTGGCCTGGGTGAGAGCATAATAAAAAGAGCTATTTTGGGGAGGTGGGGTGAAAAATCTATTCACATTTTTACCCTTTTCCATTTCCAATAATTGTGAAGGTGGGAAAATGCTTTTTGGGACAGTTTTCTTTTTCCCCGACTGTTTGTACATCTGCCCTGGTAGGGAACAGTTGGGGCAAGGGTAATCAGAGTTTAATGAGCCAGGGAGTGGCATGGCTGCCATCAGCACAGATATGTCCTCACCCACAGCCCAAAAGATGCAAGATAGGTGATTATAATTTATTGTAAAGAGACAGGAGTCAGTGGTGGATATCTGCTTTGAATTATATCTGCTTTAGCTGTGCTTGTGCTGTCCTTGTCATTGTGAGTGTAGTGAGATAGATACATATAGAGCGAGAAAGATAATGTATCTGTAAACATACAATGTATGTGTGTATGTGCGTGTGCAAGAGAGCATAGGCAGGTGGGGGATTTCTGGCTACCTTATTTATGGCAGAGACTTGTGGTGTTTTAGTTCCTGTCAGTACATTTGAGCTGAGTTGACAGCCCAGTTTATCTTCCTTTTGGCATTATTTATCTTGTGATTCAATGGTGACTTTGTGCAAAGCAATACAGCAGTTGATATGATGAGACACTTATCCCTCCACTTGTGCCCCTCCCTGCATTGGACAAATACTCACAGAGAATGAAATCACAAACACTGCAGCGAGAGAACAAGGAAGGCAAAAACATAATTAGGAAAACAATTTGTCTCTTTCCATTTTCTTCTGTCTGTCTCTTAGTCTCCCTGTCTGTCTTTTTTGTCTCTTTCTCCTTCTCTCTCTCATCATCTAATAACTCTTAAAATCAAATTGCATTACGCTCCACTTTACTGGTCATTTGGTACCTTCCGGACTGCCTTTTCCGCTGGCCAAAGAAGAAAATGGCTAATGACCCATGATGTATTAATTGAATCATTCCTCTCTGGCCAAATCATTCTGACAATGTGACCACTAAATTCCATAATTGCTCAGAATGGCACCCTTAATTCTTTTGAGTGTTACTGGTGCTTCGAGGTGGCTGGGTAAGGGCACAGGCTGCACCTCTGGGTTGATATTTTTAGACTGCAGACTGTCATTGTTACAGTGATGGGGAGCCACTGTACTTTATTTATGCGATTTAAATCTGCAGTGCATGGCTGCGCATATCTCAAGATCATATAATGTTATAAAACATATAACACTGCACGGTGAGATATTCCTTAATGTCATTCGTGACCATTTATGTGTATTTTGGTATTATTCACTTCAAGGACATGAATCACTTATACATATGAGATGCAAATAATGTATGTGTGATCTATATATGTAGTTATATCTGTATATGATTGTGAAATTGGAAAAAAACAAAATGGAGAAAGTGTTTTAAGTAAACATACAGTTGTCAAATTGCATTAAATTCAGTATTTATGACCAAAGAACAGACAGTCACACTTAGTGATAAACATGTGTACTGTAACACCCAGACTTTTAAAAAGAGAGTGCAGCTGGGTGTTAAGGTTCTGAAGGTGTTGGGGAGGCTTCTTAATATCAAACTGGCTTCTCTGTATCGTAATCGCGAAGTGTGCGTCGGTTAGAACGCCATCTGTGAAGTTCCCCCAAGACTTAACTAAAGAATGAAGCTGAAACAGTCCTGCCTTTTATGGTGCTTTAATCCAGCATAAACAGTTCTCCGTTACAGAGCTGAGCATAGGTGTCTACATGGGTGTGGTTCTGGAATAAACCAATAATGGCAACCCTCAATTATACAGCTCACACTGTGTTTAAACATAGCCCACAATTCAAAAATACTCATTAATACAAACTAATAGGCGAAACACTATATACATCCGGAAAATATATAATATAACATATTTACATAACGGAGAAAGTGCCATTAATTAACATAAATAACTGTTCAACCATCAGTGATAATAGACTACACCAGCATATAAATAGGAACTATAACAAGGAAATACATCCAGAGAAAGAA